>JAPXFY010000016.1:34879965-34922465 GCA_030674185.1 Monoplex corrugatus | reverse complement strand
TTTTTAACGGATTTCCAGAATACCTTTCGGTTGCTCAATTTTTCAATCACTGGGTCACTAACACAATCTTCCGCTCCAAATGTATTTTCATTTGGGAAAGTAATGTAACTGAACAGGTAAGTGGTCCGAGTCAATGCGATCAGACATATATAAAATACAATCATTACAAACAGAAGAAAAAATATCTTTAGAAATAAGAAAGTAATCATTCACGCTGCATCCGTTATCAGATGTGTAAGTATAGCGACCCTGATGGTCGCCATTACAAACCCCATTCAAAATATACAAACCAAATGCAGCACACAAATTCAACAACATTTTACCATAATTGTTTAAAAAGAATCTTCAGATCTGCGATCTGTACACGATGGGTGACTATTCGTCAGCAAGTCAATACTAAAACAGTCGTTGTAAATTTCCGGAGAAGAATTTGACGTCTTACTGTTCAGATCTCCACAAAGTAATATTTCAGCATCACCTAACGACAGCAAACAATCAACGAGACATTCTTCCAAAGCAGATATTCCGTTATCAATATCAAAAATATGTATAGTAAGGTGAACCTTCTGGCTGAACATAAGCACAAACAAACAAAACATTTTTGGAGTACCAAAAATATTTCTATTCGATCATAAATGCACACATATTAGTTTGTTCAATATCAATCCATTTCACAAAAGGAACCAACTGGTTTTTTTATGAAACAAACCAATCCCCCATATCGTCTCCCTTGGGACGAAAGCTTTACCGCTGGTTTGCAAAATACAGTATCGCCAACAAAAATATCTGTGGGATACTTTTCAAAAAATATTTCTCCAAGGCATATGAAATCAAACTCACAAACATAGGTGTCAAAATCGTTTTCGGTAACTTCGGAAAATAAACCGTTAACGTTCCATGTGAGAAAAGAGAACGTTTTACTCAAGCACAAGTACACCTCTGAGTCCTTATTATGCACATAGTGATTATTATGAATATGAAAACTTTCATTTCTTTTCGGTTCTTATTCTACATCAGATTTATATCTATAGTGTGCATCACTCAAACAACACGACTGCAAACCGATATTGATAGTCAGGAGTAACGCTTTCAATCAAACCTTCACCACGTGAGTTTTGAACTTCACGTGAGTGACAGTTGCCAATAGGAATATGTTCGTCGTGCGTGGAGATGTGCACCGGTGTTAGCGTTTAGTCGTTTCCTTTTGAAAAGGACGCAATCATTTTATTATGAACGGGCCGGCCAACAATCTATCTCAGTTCCACGAGCTGTTCTGTGGCATTAAGCCCGATTTTTTTTCCATCAATGATGAATTAAGAAAAGCTTGCCAACAACGATACGAAAGCAGATTTAACTTTTAAGATTGTAACACTTGACCAAACAAATTCAAAGTAGAGAGTCAACGTTATTCAAGACAATGAGAGAGAGACAATGACAATGACAATGACAATGATGCTTTATTTTTCAACGGTAAAAGCTATTGGCTAGAAGCCATTTTTCAAACTTGCCGTTGCTATTCTATACACATGACATTTGTTTACAGTAACAAATACAGCTTAAGGAAAATACATGTTGAATACTAAAATTAAGATACAATGAAATCAAGAAACGTACAGTCACCACTTAGAGATAGGTAGATAGATAGATAGATAGATAGATAGATAGATAGATAGATAGATAGATAGATAGAGAGAGAGAGGTAGATAGTATAGACAGATAGATAGACAGATGAGCAGGTAGATAATGATAAGTAAATAAAGAAAGAAAGATAATGTTGATAGTGATATTAATAAAAATAAGACGAAGAAGAGGAAGAAGAAGAAGGAAGAGGAGGAGGAGGAGAGGAAAACACAGTAAACAAAATAGTAATAAGATAAAACAAAATAAAATGAAATAGAGGGAGAAGAAACATTACAAATGACAAATTTATAGAAGATAAATCAAGCGTCAAATAGACTAATGTTCTTACAATTAAATCAAAGAAGATGAAATCAATTTTCTGATTACACACAAAAAATATTAACACTGTTACAAACAACAATTACCACTACTACCACTACTACTACTACTACTACTGCTACTAAACCCAAAGATAATAAATGGAGGTAGAAAAAAGAGCAGTTCAGAAGGATGATTAGAGGGAAAAAAAAAAAAAAAAAAAAAAAAAAAAAAAGGGGGGGGGGGGGGGGTAGCAAACATTGGGTCGATTGAAGGCATAAACACATAAAATTCTACAGGAGACAGAAAATCAACAGATGATATGAAGTCAAATAGACAAATGTATAGATAGATAAATAAAGTAAATGTTACTTTCGACAATAGGAAATTACAGTAATGATAAACGCATATGTAGGCTATAATAGAAATATCATACATGTGTAAACAAATCAATAATTCATGTAATAAGACATAAATAAATCAAGAATAGTAACCATAATCAAGCGCCGTTTTTCTTGATAGGAGAAGAGAGATACAAGCATGATACGGATAACAGTTGGAGAAAAGTGACAAATACAGACAGCAGATAAGAGCCAACCAAACAAACAGACAATATGGCTCACAGATAAGATGGGCAAGCAAGCAAAGCAAAAAACAAACAAACAAACAAAATGAACAAAGGCAATGAGAAATAAAGAAGAAGCAAGACAGAATCAAACACGTCATAGAGTCATCAACAAATCATCGCATATAATACAGAAATAAATACTGGTTGGCAGTTTGAACTGTTAAAATATCAATAATGTTAAAGAGAGAAAAAAAGAAAAAAAAAAAAAAAAAAAAAAAAAGAACACGAATTATCATTGTGCATACAAAACACACACCACACACACACACACACACACACACACACACACACCACACACACACACACACACACACACACACACACACACACATTGACTAGATTAGATGTCATAGGTTGAAAGGCAGCTGACGTTATTGTTGCTAACTGAGGTAATCTACGACACTGACGTAAGGTATTTAAATAAAGTAACTTTGAAGGAAGAGAGTGATTGAGTGTTTGTGATATTTGGGGGGAGGGTGTTCCATAGTTGTGCACCAGAAAACGATAAACTATTTTTATATATGTCAATTCTTGGACGGATAATTTTGAATTGATTTTGTCTTGAGTTTGAGTATGATCGCACATTCTGATTAAACAAATTGAGAAGATATTGCGGAACATTCCTTTTTGATACTTTAAACATTGTGATACCTTTATTGAACATTAAGTGTGACTTTAGAGAGAGAGAGAGAGAGAGAGAGAGAGAGAGGAGAGAGAGAGAGAGAGAGAGAGAGAGAGAGAGAGAGTTCAGAGAAAAATATAAACAGAGGGAGAAGGGAAACAGTCAAAGAACGACAGACAGGCAGTGTTATTAACACTAGATCTCTATACCCAAGCGTTGTCATTTAGCACGGTAATGTGTGTATCATATATCTACTTATTTTACTGTCTGCAATTTGGAAAACATGAATAAATGGATGGTCATATATTTTACCTCAACAGAAGACGGATTTGCTTTTTATGCATATTGAAGTACTTGACAGAGAAAGAATTTGAATGAAGTCTTTTGCTTGTTTCATTTCTAGGAATGAACGTTGGTGCTTGTATGGTGTTTATTTAAAAGTTTCTCTTTTTGATGGCATATGTAAACGGAATTGTGTTCATGTATTAGACAGCTAACTGTGTATCAAGTCTCCAGTTTGTCCACATTTGACTCCAGTCATTTCAAAAGTTTAGCTGCATTTCATTTTCGACGTTTCTCCACCTGAGTATTGCAAGTATACACAAATGGATTCAGAGCTCAGTTCAAAGGCTTACAGGATGAGAATACCAGCCAGTGAAAACGATCTACAGATACCAACGGGAAACAACTATACAGATGGCAGTCACAATTATCAGCCTTCAAGCCATTGTCATAGCTGTGAAGCTTTGGCCATGCCGGGTGTCAAAGAACTGTTTTGTTCTGACCAGTAAATAAAATTCTGGCTAGCTGATCTTTTTCAACATCAAGACGTTATGGAACTGTGTGTTTTTAACTTATTGCTCCACACTTTTTTCATGTTTTCATCTTCGGCCCTCTTCACTTTTCAATGTTTTTATTGATACATCATCCTATAAATGTTCGTAACTCCTTTCACCTCGGCAAAGTGTAAAACAAAGAGAAAACAGAAAGAACAGGAGAAACAAAAACAGAAAATAATGAGGATATATGAGTACATAGCTAGATCGATGGATGATATATAGATAGATAGATAGACAGTCAGACAGACAGGCAGATAGATCGATCGATAGATAGATAGACAGACAGAGAGATCGATAGATAGATAGATAGATAGTCAGATAGATGGTTAGATAGGTAGATAGATAGCTAGATAGATAGACAGATAAATAGACAGATAGATATACAGATAGGTAGATAGATAGATAGACAGACAGACAGACAGATAGATAGATAGACAGACAGATAGGTAGATAGATAGGTAGATAGGTAGATAGATAGACAGACAGACAGACAGATAGGTAGATAGATAGATAGATAGATAGACAGATAGATTAGATCGATCGATATATATGTATATATAGATAGACAGACAGACAAACAGATAGACAGATGAATAGATAGACAGATAGATAGATAGATTTGCATGTGTGTGTGTGTGTGTGGTGTGTGTGTGTGTGTGTGTGTGTGTGTGTGTGTGTGTGTTCGGAGGGGGGATGAACTGCATGTGTCGACACGTTCGCACACACTGGAAGTTCAAAATACAAGACAAAGAAACTGCAGTTGGTAGGGGAATAAATCGTAGCTTGCATGGTTCAACACCAAAAACGATTTCTTCCCCTATTCCGTGGACACTACCAAACTTGTTTGGAAATTATGTTATTCTCTCTCTCTCTCTCCTCTCTCTCTCTCTCTCTCTCTCTCTCTCTCTCTCTCTCTCTCTCTCTCTCTCTCTCTCTCTCTCTCTCTCTCTCTCTCTTGTATAACGTTGACTCTCTACTTTGAATTTGTTTGGTCAAGTGTTACAATCTTAAAAGCTAAGCCTGCGTTTGTATCGTTGTTGGCAAGCTTTTCTTAATGTATCAGTCGCCGTGGTGTAGTGGTAAACGCAACGGATACCAACCTGAAGATTGTGGGTTCGAATCTCCATCAGTCCTTTCAAAAATCATTGTGGGATTTTTCGGCTCTAACTGGCTCCTACCCAAGTTGGGCGTGATATGGCCTCACTGGGAAGTCTGGGATCACACAGTCGAGTCTTATCCAACTCACGGATGTGTCATTGAGGGTGTTGCTCAAATCTTCTGACCAGCACCGCAGGTGTCTGTATTTCTCGGGCGTGGTTCACTCCAGGACATATTAGGACAGTAAGCCTAGAGTATAGCCCTGTCACGCAGTCTCAATACTAGATGGAATTCCATATTATCAAGATTATCATCCTCATCGACATCCTTTTCATCGCATTGTAAAAACAATTGTGCCAGCTTCTGTAGCCATTAAGGTGACGTACAAAATGGGAGGGGAAAAAAGCTATTCTCAATGTCTTTACATCATTGTTCGATCTAATTGCTTTCCTTTTGCGTATTTCATTTCATGACCAGTCCTCTGTATTTGTCTTTCCTTTTACATTTTTCTTTTGCCTCTTTAAGCTCCTTTCAGCATCACGCACCTACCAGATATTGTTTGTGATCGATAGTTTAGATTTCCATCTGTTTATCTCTAAGGTCGCTGTAACTGTGTTAGTCATCACTTGGTTGAAATTACTTGTGAGCGCTCCAAGGTCTTCTTCAAGCAGTAGTAGTGAGGCCAGTTTTCCTCCTGTGGTCGTTCACAGAGACCGAGAGTGTGTCGGTAGTACCTGTCTCTCTTACGGGTCAGCTCTTTCACTTTTCCGAATTGCCTGAGTGATCAAACGTTCCGAGTGGCGAAAGTGACACCCCCCCCCCCCACAGCGCCACCCCCGTGAATATTCTATGGTTTTTCCTCCAAAACACGTTTTTCGCGTCCACCCAAGTGGAAGTCAAAGGACAAAGCAGTCTTTGGCGAACCGTGCTTCGATGCTATCCGGTATGATCTCTGTGTACTTGTCTGTTGTGTTTTATGTTGAGATCACACGTCGCATGCGGCAGGTCATACTGGGTTACATAGTTACCAGCAAAAGACGACAACATGTAACTTAACATTCCTTACAAAATGCAAATGCAACAATAAGATCTGATCAAGTTATTAGGGCATATCATTAAGTCATTGTGCCACGATTAAAGGCATGGATATTAGTTTACAAATGCTGGATGCCTTCTGCCTTGATCTTTTTTGGCACTTAAGTAGTTGACAAAACAGCAATGGAAGGTGCGCACAACTCGATCGATAAAAAATGTATGTTTGTGCGTCAATGAAAGAGCTTATAACTCGCTACAATTAGCAATATGGTTCTATGAACTTTTACTGCGAAACAACTGCATTCTCTTTTAACACACACATACAAACACACATACACACTCACTCACACACACACACACACACACACACACACACACACACACACACAACACATACACACACACACACAGGGGGACGAGAGAGAGACAGACAGACAGACAGACAGACAGAAAGAAAGAAAGACAGAGACAAACAGATTGCGACAGAGAGACAGAGAGAGCGGGAAGGAAACTCTATCCTGAAGCGCACTTTAGAGGAGCTACAAACATACGGTTATGTTGGTTGAAATTTCAGAATCACTGGTACACAATCCTGTTTATGCAGTTCCTTAATCTTTATAGAATTTCTTGTTAAACGAAGAAAAAGTACCTCTATCTGTCTACAAACTGGTGTCTGTTTTCTAGGTCTTTGACTCTTCGTTGCATATTCTCTCTCTCCTCTCTCTCTCTCTCTCTCTCTCTCTCTCTCTCTCTCTCTCTCTCTCTCTCTCTCTCTTTCTCCCTCTCTCTTCCCACTGCTCTCTTCTTTCTCTCTCTCTCGCCTCCACTATTTTCCGGTCTAATACCGCTTACAGCGAAAAGTCATTAAAACAAGGAACACACACACACACGCGCGCACACACACACACACACACACACAAACACACACAGATGCATACACACACGCACGCATGCACGCACGCACGCCACACACACATACACACACACACACATGCACACATGCACACACACACACACGCACTACACACACAAACACAAACACATACACGCGCGCACACACACGCACGCACACACACACTCACTCACACACACACAGAGAGAGAGAGAGAGAGAGAGAGAGAGAGAGAGAGAAAAATGAAAAGCGTTCTTACAGACAAATGCCAAATAACATAAGTAGAACCGATACTGTAGTATGGTTGTGAGGCGTGGACAGTCAACACGCAAAGTTAGAACAAAACTGAGGCAACTGAAATGTGCTTTCTAAGAAGAATGTTGAGTTTCAAAGACATCAAAGAAAACAAACGAGATAGTCTTGAATGAGGCAGACACAAGTAGATCATTAGTAAAGAAAATTAGAAAAAGACAAGCAACATTTATAGGACATTTTATGAGGAACCAGAAATTAGAACACCTGGTCACAAGAGGAAAGCTGGAGGGAAAGAGAACAGCAGGTAGACCCAGGGAGAAAATATTGGACGGACGTGCAGGGTGGCTGAAGACAGAGAGGGCGGGAGATGTACTTGCAGCGACAAGAGATAGATTCGTATGGAGAGCCGTGATCGCCAACGCCAAGCGGCATGGCACTGATGATGATGATGATGATGACACACACCACACACACACACACACACACACACACACACACACACACACACACACACACATACACACACACACGCGCACGCACACGTTCACGCGCGCGCGCGCATCACACATCACACACACACACACACACACACACTCACAGAGGCCGACAGACTATTATCCTCATCATCATCATCAGGTGCCCTGCTGCATGGCGTTGGCGACCATGGACTTCCAACCATCTCTATTTCTCGTTGCTCCTAGCATCTCCCCCACCCTCCTCATCCCCAGCCACTCTGCAAGTCCGTCCAGCATTCTCTCACTGGGTCTACCTGGTGCTCTCTTTCCCTCCAGCTTTCCCGTTGTGACCAGGTGCTCCAAATCGCCCTTCCTCATAAAATGGCCTATAAATGTTGCCTGTCTTTTCCTAATCTTCCTTATGAGTGATCTACTTGTGTCTGCATCCATCAAGACTGTCTCGTTCGTTTTCTTTGCTGTCCATGGAACTCTCAACATTCTTCTGAGAAACCACATCTCGGCTGTCTCTATCCTGCTCTGGCTTTGCTCGCTGACTGTCCACGCCTCGCATCCGTACAACAGTATTGGTTCTATATAACATTCAAGGACTCTCTTTCTGATGTTAATTGATAGGCATTTGTTGGTAAGAATGCTTGTAATCTTTTTGAATTCTGTTTTGGCTTTGCCGATTCTGCCAGCTATTTCCGATGTGCATCTGCCGTCGGAGGAAATGACCGTTCCCAGGTATTTGAACTTATTAACCTGTGTCAAGGTTGTGCCATTTGCTGTTATTTTGCATGAGGGGATTTCATGTTTTTTACTGATCACAATGACTTCAGTCTTCCTGCTGTATAGTTCCAACCCCTTACCTTTGCTTTCTATTTCTAGTATACTCACAAGGTTTTGTAGGTCCCTTTCATTTTCTGCAGTTAGCACTGTGTCATCTGCGTACCGAATGTTGTTTATCATTTTCCCTCCAACCTTTAATCCAGGGTCTTCTTCTAGGTTTCTCATGATGTTTTCGCTGTAAAGTGAAAACAGATCTGGTGACAAAACACAACCCTGTCTGACTCCTCTTTTGATGTTTTGGAAAGAGCTTATATTGTTTTCTATTCTCATTGCAGCTGTTTGTTCCCAGTACATATTCCTGATTATTCGTAGATCTTTTCCATCAACATTGAGTCTCTCCAGTTGGTTGATCAATTCATCATGTCGTACCCGATCGAAAGCCTTGTTATAATCAACAAAGCATAAATACAAATCCTTATTCATCTCAATTGACCTCTGTATGATAGTTCTTAGGATGTATATGGCATTAATAGTTCCTTTCCCTTCCACAAATCCACACTGTTCTTCTGCTTTTTCTCTTTTGATTCTATTCCTTGTCCTCATCATGATTATTCTTAACAGGATTTTTGTTACATGACTCATCAAACTGATTGTGCGATGGAGTTCGCATTCTATTGCCCCTGTCTTCTTTGGAAGTGCAATGAAAATTGATTTTGACATATCTTTGGGGATTTTTCCAGTGTCAGAAATTTCATTTAGGAGGACTGCTATTTTTTCTATGCCAAATTCCTCCAGGGCTTCAATCATCTCTGTAGTAATGTTTTCTGGTCCTGGGGCTTTTCCTGGTTTCATCTTTTTCAGTGCTGCTCTAACTTCATCTTTCATTATGGGTGGTCCTTCAGAGTTCTTTTTTATAATGTGTTCTTCGTTTCTGTCATCCTCAAAAAGGTCTTTAATGTACTCTCCCCATCTCTCTAGTATTTTGTCTTTTTCCATGATAAGCGTGCCATCTTTCGATTTTGATGTGCATGTATTTTTCCTGTGGACAATTTCTTCAATTAGTCTGTACATACTCTGAGGATCCATTTTGTGTCGGTCTTCTATCTCTTTGCATTTTGTGTTCAGCCAAGCTTCCTTAGCTTCATTGCACCTATACCTGATTTCTTTGTATATCTTCCTGTATATCTCCTCGTTTCTCTTTGCCCTCCTCTTTTCCTCCATCAAGCCCAAAATTTCATTAGTCATCTAGCTCTTTTTTGCTTTTCTATCTGCCCTAGGCATCCTAATGTTGTCTAAATTAGACAACTATTATCCTACAGACGGAGAAATAAACTTCTCATGAATCTAAAGCAGGACAATCTGTACACACCGCTGTAATGTTCTGAACAAGTCAGTCATTTTTCCTTCTTTCTCTGTCCTCACCAAGGTCCCACACCACTCACACCACATGGGCTGTGCAGTCTGCAATAATGAATGATCTCACAGAGTCCACATATCTCCATGTCAGACAAAATGTGTTAACACGACAAGATATTTTCCGGGCAAGCACGCTCAAACACAAATGATGGTCTTTAGGGCAGATAACACATTTATCTTTATTGTCGGAGATCTCTCACTTTACTGTGGGATCTGAATGAATTGAAGGAGAACGGGAAACACTGACAGGCAAAAGAAAATCGGAGTAACGATGAAAACACACACGCACACACACACACACACACGCACACACACGCAAGCACGCACGCACGCACGCACACTTGCATGCACTCGCGCAAGCACGCACACATTTACACACATACACGCACACATGCGCGCGCGCGCGCGCACACACACACACACACACACACACACACACACACACACACACACACACACACTCTCTCTCTCACACATACACACAGTCACGTAGAGAGACAGAGAGACAGAATTATGGCGACAGAGAGATTCAGATTCAAATAAATCATACTTAAACCAGAAAAAAAGCACGAAAAAAGAATAAGAACGCGTATGCAATACATGTACAACAAGACAAGACAGCGCAAATTTCGGCCAACTGGCCTTGTCAAGCATAAGATCACAAACAAACACCAGACACAAAAAATTTGGAGAGAAAGACTGAAACTTTCCCTGCTGCTCCTAATTTTTGTATCTGGTGTTTGTTTGTTTGTGTTCTTACGCTTGACAAAGGCCAGTTGGCCGAAAATTTGCCCCTCTCTTGTCTTGTTGTATTACTTACGTGTTCTTATTCGTTTTTCGTGTTTTTTTCTGGTTCCTGTTTGCTTGAACGCAGGCAGTCACACTTGTTCTGGAAATCATATTTAAACTAGAAACTGCATTGCATTTTTTTTATATTTGTAAACAGATTAATTACTTGCGTATTGTATGACGAATTTCAGCCACTCCTACATAAAAGGTCAAAAGCATACGGTCTGACTATAATTTTAATCTAAATTTCATTTCGTTTGGAAGCATATATTCCATCAATTACGTAAGGAAGAAATTGATTCCCAGAATGTAGGGAAACTACGTCACCAGATCAAGATATACGTTTCCAATTTTTCTACTAAGTAATGTAATCACTACAGGTTTGTTAGTGGCTGATCTCACTGTTAAGTTGCAGATCGACTAATAGATTACGAAATGTGTTATATAGTTCCTTTTAAATATTGTGAAACTGAGACATTCTTGTGTGCGTCCTGATAGTGTGTTCCAAAGGCTGTCTTTTGAATGCACGAGACTGGGTGTATAGAAGTCAGTTCTGGAGACTGTGACAATTACTTTTCTCCCGTTTGATGTGATAATTTAATAGAGGAGATTTTGATCACGTTGTCTGGAGCATCTCCACTTAGTATTGTGTGTATTGATATTCGTTTGTTGTTCTGGAGCCTAAGCTGTAGTGGTCACGAGAGAGAGAGAGAGAGAGAGAGAGAGAGAGAGGAGAGAGAGATCAGAACTCAGAACTCAGAACTCAGAACTCAGAAGTGTTTATTGTACATCGGCCTTAGGCTACAATACAAACGCATGGATGAAATGGGGGAAGGGATCCGGGTCTTGACAATTCCATACATATTTCATATTAACACACACATATATATTCCAGTACAATACGTATACATGTACATGTACACAAATATATATAAAAAGAATATACACTGCACAATAATCACCACAACTATGTTAAAGAATCAAAAGATCTCTACGTTTTGTATTGCATCACAGATATTTAATCGTAATATCAGAATTATGATTTACATTACGTCTTTTAGTTCAAACAACTATACATCAGTTAGATAGACAAAAAAACACCATCTGATCAACAGTTTGATCATCAAAGAGAACAACTGGCATTAACTCTCAGCCAAATCACTTGGTTAAATTAGTAAATAATCAAACAAAGCCTCCTATGTATCGATCGTCCGATCAATTAATCGATGACCAATAAATTCCTTAGTGAAATATAAATCAATGAATTTACTTATCCAAATGATAATCGTCCATCAGTTATCAATGGAGTACTTAGCAAAATGATAATCACCGGCCAGCTCAATCAACCAAACACTCATCCACATTGTGAAATCTAATCTTTCAATTGATTAAGCATCTAACCTATCAATTAATTAACCAGTGAATGTATCAATCAATCATCTAATCAATCAATCAATCAATCAATCCATCAACCAACAAACCAATCAATCAACCAATCTATCAGTAATCAATCAATCCTATCATTCATCAGTTAGTCGATCATCCAACAAATCAAAATATCATCCAATTTACTGCCAAAATCCATACAGTTTACAAACCCGACACTCCGCAAGTCAATATCCATTACTCACTGACATAGTTCATTTATCAACAAGCCATCAATCAACAATCAAACATTCACCCAATCAGCAAACAACTGGTCAGTTTGGTAATAAGTCACCCGATGAAATAATGGCATTCAATTAAACAATCAATCTGTCATCCAAATGATCATTCTCAAGTCGGATTTTCGTCAAAATAATCACAAAAGGAATTAAAAGTTAATCAACCAAATGAACAAATCGTGGATCCTATGTCACCTGTTAATCGTAGGAAGACTCAGAATTTGAGCTCATTCGACACGTACCTTCCTAAAGTCACAATAAATCATACAATATGAGGAGGGAGGGAGGTGGAGTGAGGTCGCATAGAACTATGATTGAACAGTTCTATAATCATGTCTCAGGACTTGAGAGCACTCCTTGAGTATTCAATAATTGGTATGAACATGATGACATATACAATAACACATACGTTAATATCCAAACCCTTGACTCTAATAATACAATATTGAATGGTTACGATCCATTTAGCACAATAATACTGTTGACAGTTGGTAAGACATTTTTCAAATTTTATGTTTTCTGTTAATTTAGATTCATTATATACTTTCGTCTATTAATGGCATGAAAAACAAACCTGGACACATTGTATCTGTGGTGTGAAATTATTGCTTTGAGTAATGTACCGAGTGGTATTTTAACTGATTCTTTTAGGAATTTCATTCTTAGGTCTGTGTATACAGGGCATTCATATATATAAATGATGCTCATTTTCAACTTGTGTCTTGCAAAATGGGCATGCTTTCTTGTGAGCACATTCACTGTAACGATGTGTATTGTTATTGAGTGGTGGTACACTGAATCGTAACCGAGTAACAGCAACTCTAAAACAATACGTATCCATGTTGGAAATATATTTTTCTTTTTCAAAAATTGTTTTGAAAGATCTGTAGTTCCCATATCTCTCGCGATCTCTGATTGCTCCAGTCCATCCTTGGATATACAAGTCAACAAGTCTTTGTCTGAAGATGTTTAAACATGCTTTTACATCTGCTACTCCTTGCTGCATCCATACCATGTTAAATCCAGTCTCGCACAAGATTTTCCTTACATCTGATACCCAACAATCCTTTCCATTTAAGTCTAGTTCTAGTAGCATACAGTAAGCTTTATGCGGTAATCTTTCTACATCCATTTGCAAAAGTTTAAACCAATATCTTAAGCATGAAATACTAGAATTTGTATATAGAGGGCATCTTCCCAGATCAGCATATACCATCATGTTTGGTGTCCTTACAGGTACACCCAAAAATCTTTTGCATGCCATTAAATGTACCTTTTCAATGTGCTGCAGTCGGTTTAATCCCCAGACTTTAGATGCATATAATAGTATGGGCTGTATCTTTGCATCAAATATTTTAAAGAAAATCCCCATTGTCATTTCCTTGTATTTCTGAAAAGCCATGTTGAGCTGTAGAACTGCTTTCTTTCCTTTCGTTGCTAAATGTGTAGTGCCTTTTCTGACAATTACCATTGTTGTAAAATTAAAGCCTAAATAACAATAGCTGTTCACCACCTCCAATCTATTTCCATCAAAGAACCATTTCTCCTGCTTTCCCAGGAAACCCCCTTTCCTAAACACCATAATCTTTGTTTTATCAATATTTACAGTTAATTTCATGTTGTTACAGCACGAATATAGAACATCCAATTGATTCTGTAAACCATTAGGTGTAATTGAAAACAACACCACATCATCTGCAAAAAGTAAAATGAATAATTTCATAATACCTGGTAGTAACTGAATACCATGCTTGCCTTTGTCGGCCATGTGATCTGCTAACTGATTGATGAATACGGAAAATAATGTTGGGTTCAGAACACAACCCTGTCTGACACCAACCGGACATTCAAACATTTCTGAGAGATCGTTGTTCACACGGATACCCGAAAATAGTGACTTGTACATAGCCATAATTGCTGCAAGAAATTTCCTTTTGCTCCCACGTGTACAATACATCGCAGAAGTTTGTCATGTCTGACAGAATCAAATGCTTTTTTAAAATCGACAAAAGCAACTGTCATGTGCGTAGGGTGGTGCGTGCTCATGATATTTGTGTCGTGTGCATGGAGTGATGTATGCATGAGTATTTATGTTGCGTGCGGAAGGAAATGTTGGGTGTGCATGTGTGGTAGGATTAAGTTTTCGGAAAACAGCTCACCCAAGTTGAAAACTAAAAGAGGAATAGGTTTTGCGAGTCAGTCGCCAAAGAATCCGCCCAGAGAAAGGGAAAGGAGAAGAAAAAGAACAAGAAGAAAAAGAAATAGTAAAGGAAAAGAAGTCGAAACAAAAAAAGAGGGAGACGAGGAAAAAGGAGACGAGGAAGAGACGGGAAGAAGGAGACGAGGAAGAAGGAGACGAGGAAGAAAGAGACGAGGAAGAAAGAGACGAGGAAGAAGGAGACGAGGAAGAAGGAGACGAGGAAGAAGGAGACGAGGAAGAAGAGACGAGGAAGAAAGAGACGAGGAAGAAGGAGACGAGGAAGAAGGAGACGAGGAAGAAGGAGACGAGGAAAGAGAGGGGAGAAAACGAGGAAGAAGGAGACGAGGAAGAAGAAAGAAAAGAAAGAGAAGCAGGGGACGAGGAATAGGAGACGAAGAGGGAGGAGAAAACGAAGGAGGAGAGAAAGAGTATGAAGGTGCGTGGTTGTGTACGTTGTATGAGTGATGGGTGAAAGTTAGTAATAATAAATGTAAAAAAAAGAATATATCGCAGTTTGTTTAGTGCCATTGGTTGGAAGGAGTGCGTGCTGTTGCGTGACGAACGAATGCTTTTTGCATGTGTTTGAGTGCGTGAACATGACAGCAACATATAATTTTCTGCCTTTCTTGCAAAGACATTTCTGAATGATGGCATGCAAAGTGAATATATGATCAATGGTTGAATATTTATTACGAAATCCTGCCTGACTTTCTGAGATCAAATTATTGTTTTCTAACCAGGTGTACAATCTCGTGTTCAATATTGAAGTATAACATTTTGATATTATGCTTAGTAGAGAGATACCTCTATAGTTGTCCGCAATTTCAGGATCCCCTTTCTTGTAAATAGGAATAATAATGGTTTTTGCCCACTCTTTAGGATATATCCCTTGGCTAAATATTCTATTAAATAATTTTGAGAGAAACATCTGAATATCTTTATCGCTGTTTTTTAACATTTCAGCTGAAACATTGTGTATTCCGCTTGCTTTCCCCGTTTTAAGCTTATCAATAGCTCGTTTAATCTCATCCTTAGATATATCTCTGTTTAGCACGTGCTCTGATTCCTCATTTAAATCAACTTTAATATTACAATGTTCATCATCGTTTTCTCCATTATTTTGAAAAACGCTTTTGAAATGATTGAACCAGACATCAGTGCTGATATTATTCTTGATTGTCTTTCTTTCCACAACCCATGCTTCTCAGCGTTTTCCAAAATTGTGATGAATTATTCATTTCCTTTGTTAGTGATTCCGCTTTTTGTTTTCTAAAGGCCTTCTTTTTGTCTTTAGAAATCGTCAGTATTTTTTTCTTGCTTCCACATACAAAATCCTATCTTCTTCCTTTCTATTTTTCCTGAAATAATTGAGTTTCTGCCTACTTTCCTTTTTTGCTTGCTGGCACTCCTTATCAAACCATTCGGATCTTTTGTTCTGGTTGAGCTTAAATGTTTTGTACATACATGCGCTAGCATCTCTTAGACATTGTACAAAGATATCCAAAGCACTATCTACATCGCTATGTAAAGTAATGGTGGCCAACTTCAGTCTCTTTTGAATATCTGAGTTTTTCAACATTTTGTGAAAATCGGCTTCTAGTTCTTCTTTCCAAATAAATTTATTACAAAATTCCTTATTTTCTGAATGTTCTGCACCAAAATCACTTTCGACAATACCATTTGTGACTTCAGCAGTCAAAACCACTGGTAGGTGATCAGAATCTGTCATGTTCTTCACATCAAGTGACTTAATATGCATGGATGAAAACAAATCAGTAGATACAATGAAATAATCAACGGTGCTAGTTCCAGAGGAACCAATAAACGTACAACTGTCATCAAACGAGACGGTAAACAAAGCTAACAAAATGCTGGGTTTCCTCAGGCGTAATTTAAAGATCAGCTCCAGTTCCATCAAGGAGAAGTCGTACAAGGTGTTCGTGAGACCCCTTCTTGAATATAGCATGTATGCATCATCAGTATGGGATCCATACACACAGAAGAACATAGACAAGTTGGAGGCCGTTCAGAGACGTGCCGCCCGTTTCGTGCTCAACCGATATCACAACACATCAAGTGTCAGCCGATTGATCGACCAACTGGGATGGCCATCTCTTAAGCAGCGAAGAAGAACCACACGCCTGGGGTTCATTTATAAAATCCACCATGGACTAATCCAGTGCCCAATTATCAGGAGCAAGCTAGTCCCACCCCCACCACGGCAGCGCCGGACTCATAACCAGCAGTTCAGCCTCATCAACACCAGAACTCAGTACAGAGGTGGCTCTTTTCTACCCAGGACTGTTGGGGACTGGAACCATTTTCCCAACGAAACAGTAGAGGCAGCAACAGTCGATGCTTTTGTGTCGCGAGCCTCCGCCCAACAGTGAGTTTCTGGACACCACGTGGCCCTTTCGGTAACGGATTTCAGCAATGTCTACGGACAATGAGAATAGTGAAATGATCGGAACTTACGAATGGACTGTGTCTACATCCCCCCCCCCCCCTTTATGTGCCGGAATGATCATCCTCAAGATCGTGGGCACCAAAGGAAAGGAAGGAAAGGAAAAGTTTGATTCGCACAGCCCATTCAGTATAATACATTCAAACATATTGCATATGTCAATTAGTTGATTACCAAAAGTATTAATACATTTATCCTGCGAATTCCTTGGAAATATGTTATTGTCTGTGACATTCACATCAAAGTCGCTGCTGTCACCACTGACACTACAGTTTTCACACGTTGTTTTTGCGTTGAAATTACCATTTAACATAATGAAGAAACCATTACATAATTCATATGTCTAGAATGCACTGTTCTAGTACTTCCATACCATATATGCCTTGCTGACTATTCCAGTAAACGGAATCACATGGAGGGATATATGTACAAATCAATAGTATGTCTTTGTCTACGGAAAACAGGTCTTTGGCAGTTTTAACCACAACCATATTTTCGTGTTCTGTTTGAATTTGCTCAATAAAATCCGAAAAAGGCTTTCTAATCATTACAATTACTCTCCCAGAATATCTCACTTGGTGAGATAACTTTTTGGCTTTTGATGTGAATATTATAAAATCGTTAAAAAGTGCCGATTCAAATATAGTCGCAACAAATGTTTCAGTCAAACAAATCGAATCATGTGCGAGAAGAAAACTAATAAAATCTGTGTTCTCTAATTTTTCTAACAATCCATTTACATTGTAATTGATACATTTGACGTTAGATCTATTTATGACATTACCATGAGAGTTGGTTTCAGACCCTGGCACTGGTCCAGTCTTCCAGTTTAGAGGGGAATGATCATGAGATCCAGACGACAGAATACATCTGTCTTGTATTGTGGCCCGGCCGATTACCTATTTTTTTGCATCTGAGGCAGCACCCATTGTGGGTTTAGTTTTAGTACTTCGTGATCTGTCTCTGGATTTTGCCTGATCTGTAGTTTGTGTTTTCCTAAAGGAATCTATGATACTGCTCTGACTACTGGACCGTAGACGAGCTTTGTCAGAGTCCTGGCTGACCACTCGTGTGTGGGACACGGTACGTCGTGGTCGCAGTTCATGAGTAGAGGGCTGAACCTGCAGATTTTGGTTTATGGCCTGACTTTCACTGTCCGACACATGATTACTGTCCTCTGGGTTTGGCAGTCTGTCAGTATTCAAGCTTTGTGTCAGTATTTCTACATTTGCCTGCTTTGTTTGGTCGTGTCTGCTTTTGTTAGGGTTTGATTTATTGAATGTAGGAAAAAAAGTCACAGGAAAAAAAGTCACAGAAAAAAAGTCACAAAATTGAGTAGGAAAAAAAGTCACAGGAAAAAAAGTCACAATCAAACAAAGCCTTCAAGTCAAGTTTATTTCGTCTGAGCAGGATAAAATGTCATAGATTCAACATAGTCAGTAAACGATTTTTAAAACTGCAACAATACCAGTCTAGCTCCTCTAGCTATATGCAGAACCCACTCATATGCATCAATTAAGATTAGGTCTCTCTCTCTCTCTCTCTCTCTCTCGCTCTCTCTCTCTCTCTCTCTCACACACACACACACACACACCACCCATAACATGGGAGAGTGGGAGAGAGAGAGAGAGAGAGTTGTGATAAGCATTGAGTTAGTGCTCAGGGAGAGTGTTCTTATGTCGAACACTTGTACACTCTCTCTCTCTCTCTCTCTCTCTCTCTCTCTCTCTCTCTCTCTCTCTCTCTCTCTCTCATCTCTCATCATCACGCGGAAGTGTTACACGCGGAAGTGCTACTCGCGGTAGTCTTACACACGCGATAGTGTTACACACGCGGAAGTGTTACACGCAGTAGTGTTACACGCAGTAGTGTTACTCGCGGTAGTGTTACACTCGTGATAGTCTTACACGCGGTATAGCTATAGCTTTACAAGTATAGCTGTGACTTTTTTTCCTGTGACTTTTTTTCTGTGACTTTTTTTCTGTGACTTTTTTTCCTGTGACTTTTTTTCCGATTACCGATTTATTTAGCCCTACCGTTTGTAGTTCAGCTGGTTCTGTTCTTGTGTGTTACTGTGTCAGAATGGTCATCTTCAGCTGTTTTATCACTGACCGTCATATCATCAGCATCAGTAGTAGTATTTGTATTTTCAGTCACTGTTTTAGGATGTTCATTATCATGAAAGTCCCCTGCTCCTTCTTATCAGTGATGTCACAATCAGACTCGCCTTTATCCTCACAACCACTTAAGTCTCCCTTGTTACTGACAGAAAAGTTGTCACTGTCATCAGTGTGAACAACAATGTGTTCATTTTGTTGTCCTCTAGTCATTTGACTATTCTGGACACGTCTGTCAATAGTTTCCAGTCTGTCAGGAGCGTGGGGGGCATTGGGGGGCGGGGGCACTGACCGGATTATGCTCCTCTGACGTCTGCTGGTATTCTTCTCGGTTACTCTGTCTTGAAGGCAGTGGAATTTTGTCCGCTGGAAACAGAAGAGTTTTGTCTGTTGATGTTTTCTTTTCTGAAAACAAACCTATGATTCGAACCGTACTGTCCAACGTCCCTTACCACGTCGCTGTATAGGTATGGCCCGGGGACAAGGGGTCTGGTCCTACTTCTACTCCAGTCTGTCTGGTTGGAGGCGTGTCCAGATTTCTCAAAGTCCCCACTGTCATTGCATTGTCTAGACTCAGCATATGTTGTAGTGTGTGTCATCGATGTATGTGGGCCCTTTTTTGACCTGGTCTGCGGTCTGTTTTGTCTCTTCTTCCTTTGGTTCGGGTCCATTTCCTGAACGTAATCATCATAATGGTTGGTGGGCTGGTCTCTGTTGTAATGTCCATAGTTGTTCCTTGCCGGGTGTGTATTGACGGGCCGTGGATCTCTGCTGTTTTTGTATACCTCAGGTCCAATGTCATGGGCCTGAGGCCAGTCTTCCATGTACTGTGTAGTATCTGGTGGGTAGTATTGGCCATTTTTGTACGTGTGGTGATAGGTGTCCTGGCTGTTCCTCACATGGAGCTTTCCCTTGTGGATGTATGCTGTCTTGCCAAGCCCACGATGAAATGCGAGCATTTCCCTTTGGTGGGAAGTGAGGTCAGAGGCCACTCTGATTCCGCTGTACCTCAGGCTGTCTCTCATTTCTTGGTCGCTCAGTATGGCCATTTTTCAGCCAACGACAAAACTGCACCAGGACGGGACGAGGACTGCTTCCATGAGTGCGCGGTTTTCAAATTCGATATGCGTGTACAGTGTCTTCTTTGTACCAGTCTGGTTTCCTTGTGTGATTGTTGAGGACTTCTATGATGATTTCGGTTGTGACGTAGTCATCTTCTCATTCTTGCTCCGCCACATTGATGAATATCAGGTTACATGCTTTTGCTTCTTTTTTAGTTGCTTCTAGTTTTCTTTCAAGTTTTTCAATTCTGTCCATCATTATTGTGCTATTTTCTTGGAGATCGTCAATTGATTCTCTGTTTGTAAAAACACATTCCTCCAGCTTCCTGGCTTCAGTAAAGAACTGTGAAATTTTGTCCTCTAAGTTGCTGAACTTTTCTTCCATGGTTCTCTGTACTGCTGCTGAATGCGTTTGCAGTGCATGTTGTATCTGTACAAATCGCCAGTCAATCAAGTTAGGGTAAGGGGGTGGGTCGCAATTTCCCTGGGCCATAATGCCGTTAAAGACAAGCTTCTTTTCACGCTCAGAGAACAAATCGAGAGAGAGAGAGAGAGAGAGAGAGAGAGAGGAGAGAGAGAGAGAGAGAGAGAGAGAGAGAGAGAGAGAGAGAGAGAGAGAGAGAGTTTGTTGGAAACAAAAATGAATAACAAAAGAATGAAAGAAAACGAAAGGAAGAAAAATGCGGGATTTTATTACATTTGAATATAGAAAAGCAAAATTACATAATATTAAACCGCCAAAGGCGATATTACTGTACATTCATTTCTTTCCGAAGCCGACTTTTCTGTGTAAAAGATGGGTTGTTCTGTCCCCGGGGCGAACGTGTTGATGCAATGTGGTAACAATGTCCCCCTTATCCCTTTCTTTTCACATCGTATGCCTGCATGTATGGGTCAAAATGCTGTTTGTTTGTTGGTCTGTACATTTGTGTCATCGCTCAGATCATCTGGTTAAAACTGCTCGCTGATAACTCAAGGACCGTATGTTCAAATCTGAAACAAGCACAGAATTAGTGTCCCTGTTAGTTTCACTGAAACACAGCGCCATTGTCATAATGCAGGGGTTGTGCGTTTGACTCTCAGGGAAGCACAGAGGGGTTTGTTTGTTTGTTTGTTTGTTTGTTTGTTTGTTTGATGCTTGTTTTTGTGGCCGAGTTTGTTCCAGTACAACATTGATAACGCATGGGCCGTGGGTTTGACTTTCAGTTGGCTTACAGTTGTGTTTGTGGGCCCATTAGCTAGTTTGTTACAGACGAACAGGTCCAATGGGACCTAATGGTACTATTTTAAAACTTATTTTTATTCACTTTTAGCAGGATGTAAAGACAAACACTATTAGCAAAGCAAAATCGTTTACATAAAGACTTCAAATTCAGCATTTCTGTAAGTTATCTACATCTGCATCAAAGAATCTACATGTGTGCATGAAATATTAATACCGAAGCGTCAAGTATAAAAAGAAACATTTGCAGGTAAAATATTGACTCATTCATATGACATATTAGCTAAATGGTCACATTAAACTTCGTCTGTAACAAGTGGTAGATATGACAGCCATTTAACTCCAAAGGCATGGAAGTTTCACATCACTTTTGAATTGTATTCTTCTACGTGATACGTTGTAGCAAGTTATCTTGTGAAAGAAACGACACTTGGGAATCATTTTTCGAATTTGCACATATAAATGTATAGATCGAATATCGAATGCGTGTGTTTTCAACAACACCAAAAAGATTGTGTTTTCAGTCAATCTGATCTGTCAACAGCTGACACATTTTGACTTCAACAATTCTTCAACAATTTTCCAAAATCTTTGACATGTCAACATTTCCAGAATATATTTTCAATACTGTCCTTTGTTTCCAAACCGAAGTCATAGAAACAGTTATATACCAAGTCCATTTCTTTTAGAAAGACATTTGTTCCTGATATTCTGTGTACAATATGTATTTGAAACCATTTTATTTTAATTCTTGTATTTCAATAATTTTCATAAAAAAAAACTTTTTCCATGAAACAATGACTTCCAATGTATCTAACCATTTTCAACATGAATTTGTGTGAAGTGCATCATGTTTTGTAAGAATATCATAGTAGGGCCGTGTTTACTTAGGTATGCTACACAGTCCGTTCATTGCCATAGGGAGATCATCTGCACATCCATTTGATATGTTAATTCATGTTTCCTGTACGTATTTCTTCACCAACATTCTGTACCCATTATACAAGAGAAAAATTAACGTTTACAGTGTATTTCGTATTACTATTAGATTCTTCAAGTGTCATAAAAGATCCATTATCAGTTAAAAGAGATGTACTACAATAAACTCCCTTTTCAACCCAACTTTCATATTTCATCATATTATATCTAACACATATTCTTTTCATTATGGAAAATTGGCTTTGAGAGCAAATCTGTTGAAGTTGTTGGTTGTATATTTCTGCCACGAAAGTGTGTTTTCAAAATAAGTTGTCATTATATTTCTGTAACGCATAATTAGAGCCATACTTTTCGATGACCGCTAGAAAATAGTACATTTCACCAGAAAAAAAACTGTTGCAATTATGGTTGGTGGTTTTAAAAATTCTCAGCCAAGATAATTGTAGCGCCTCAGCATATTTCTTAATATTTGGTATGTTTAATCGTCCATTTTGTATGCTTTTTATGGTTGTATTTCTACCGATTATATCATGCTTATCATTCCAAACTAACCAAAACCACATTTTCCGAAGATTACTTATGAACTCATCAGATAAATCTGGGAGCAAAATCGAGAGGTGAATCAGTTTGGATAAAATCAGAGATTTTAATACTGCACCCCTTCCTAGAGGAAATCTACCTCTTTCCATCCAAATTTTAAACAAAGCACTCACTTCTGATAATTTCTCAGCAGAATTTATTTTTTTCACACCTTTTGACATCATTTGTAAGCCACACACCCAGTATTTTGAATGTCTAGGGATTCCAGTTTACATTTAGATGTTGCGTATATCAAATTTTTAACCCTTTTTACTTCCTCGCCCGATTGCTTGTGTTTTTTCAGCGTTCACGAAGAGTCCTGAAACATTTCCAATTTTTAAGAACAGGGAAACAGATTTTTCAGATGTCCTATCTTCAGTATTTACTAGCTAAGCATTATCATCAAATTAAGAAAATATATTCCGGTCAGTACTATTAATTGCAATCGATTATATAATCTGTATCTTGTTTTATGATAATTGCTAATATTCAACGCGTAATGCAAACAAATAAGATATAGAGTTACCTCTTTCTACACAGAACTGATTCAAAATTTGTCCAAAATGATAACCGTCGACTTTGTGTTTTATAGAATCCATTTATTTGTATTTTCTCTAAAGTCATGTCTTTTTTATTAAGCTTTGAGCAAAACGTGCCAATCAAAAGAATGAAAATCCTTTTCGAAGTCCAGACAAAGTAATAATCCGGGTAATTTCTTTATATTTAAGTACCTGATTAAGTCGTATATTATTCCTTTTCTCACATTGGACGCAGCAGCAGGGAAGTTTCAGTCTTTTTCTCAAAATTTTTGTATCTGGTGTTTGTTGTTTGTAATCTTATGCTTGACAAAGGCCAGTTGGCCGAAAATATGCGCCTGTCTTGTCTTTTTGTATTAAATACGAGTTCGTATTCTTCTTTCGTGATTTTTCTGGTTCCTGTTTGCTTGAACGCGGGCAGTCACACTTGTTTTGGATTCCAACGTATCTGTTTTCGACAAGGGCTGTTTGATCTTTACATATTAATATCGTCAATTTCGAAAGGACTATTTTACTTCTGTTGCAATGCACGCAGCTCCAATTTTATATAGTACATTTAGCATTGAAATCTGTCTCCAATTTCTGATGTATTCTCATGGGTCGTCAGGTTTTGAGGTGCAGGTCCTCTCTTTGTTGGTTGCTGTAATGTCTTGTTCTCTAAATTACTTACTGAAAGCAGCACAAAAAAATGGACCAAGCCCCCACCCCCACCCCAATAAAAACAATCGTAAAATTCTGCCCGAAACCTGCCTGTTCCGTTTTCACGTTTTTAAATGCAAATCGTTTTTTCCAAATCTATGTTAACCCCTAAAGCGTTTCTCTCATCTTGTGATAGTCTTGGACATTCGTTTATCAAATCGTTTATTTTGTATAGTTCTAAAGTTTTCTTTGTAGATACGTTTTCTGTATGAAATGTGTTTACCATCCGATGTATTTTGAAGGTTCGTTAGTTAGACACAGCACTCTGTGCAAACAATCACCAGGAGGCATCTCCTCTGATAAATGTCCTGAATAACATCGGGGAAGAAAAGAACCTTAAACTGAATGCCAAGAAAACCACATTTTTACACAATGGCCAGAGTCCAGCCAAATTCATCTACATAAGTCAAGTTAAAGTGGTAGAAGTCCGCCAGTTCAAATATTTAAGATCGATGAAATCCAACGATGCCGATTTTTCCACCGTTATCAATGCCAGAATTTGCTTAGAGAATAATGAGATTCTGGTCTGGACCATCATGACATGCGGAGCTGAAAGATGGACCCCCGAAAAAACAGACAGAAAATAAATTCAACTGAAATGTGGTTTTTAGGAGCGAAGCGGAAAGACATGACAAGTGACAAAAGCATACTCGATGAGCTGAAAACCCGGTGAAAACTGGTATAGGTCATCCTTAGAAAGAAATTGACCTTCTTTGGAGATGTGTGCAGAAACCAAAAAAAGCACTTTCATGAGAGATGTCATTCAGGGAAAGTCGAGGGCAAAAGAAGAAGGGGAAGAAACACAAGGAGTGGACAGGTCGTAACAGTCCAGAGATTTTTAACCTGGTTGAGGAAAGACAGATGTGGATGACAGAGACCCGGTGAACAGTGAGGGCAGCCAATATTCCAAGGAGTGAGGCTGTAGGCTGACTGACTGATTGACTGACTGACTGAGAGTTCTATTTTGTTCAACCAGTTTGATCACGCTTTTATTGAAAAAGTGTTGCTTTTATTTTAAATTACGCTGTACTTTGTCCTTCAGCAACCCATTTTGCTCTTGATGTTAAAATAACTGCTTGAATTTTTCTTTCTCTGAGCTACATTAATTCTTGTTTTTTCTTTCGATATTTTTTTATCTTCTTCATTTTTATTTATATTTTTATTTTTCTCTAATCGTTTAATTTTCCCAATCAACTGATATCTTTCTTTGCTGCTTTCTTTGTTCTCATTGTCGCAAAGCTATAGTTCTGTTTTCATCCTATTTTCATCAGTGAAAATCTATGAAACTTTATCTGGAACACTGAGGACTATTTCTATCAGAGAAACATCGTTGAGTGTACCTGCATCATGATGCTCAGTAGAATATTCTAATGTAATCTTATCAATTAGTTTGTTTATTCCTTATACTTATCGTTTTTCTTTCAATGAGAAAGAGCTGAACTTCCAAAAAGTGTCATGCTCTTTTTCCCCAGAACTTAAGAATTACATTAGAGTGTTGCGATCCATATCCAGGCACAACATCAGTCTTCAAAATTTAACATGAGATTTTCAGACAAGAGAACTGACTTTGTTTTAAACGGAGAGTTTTCTCCACATAATCGCTTAATCTGTGGATTTTTCTCTCTCCATACATCGGCCATGTTCAGCTCTTGCATCATATTTTCTACTGTTACCTTCGCTCTTGGATTAGTGGTAATGACGTAGTTGTCATTATCTAAGTATGAATCAAGGACTTAATTCCAGTCACCTACAAACACGAGATTTTGACAATCATACCTGATTTTTTTTTAAGTTTTCGTAAAAAGAGTGGCTTTGTTTGGGCTATACATATTTACCAAACTACTGTCGTTGAGTCATAAAGTATTTTGAAGTCTGAAGTATTTTGAAGTCTGAAGTATTTTGAAGTCTGAAGTATTTTGAAGTCTGAAGTATTTGTTTGAAGTCTGAAGTATTCTGAAGTCTGAAGCATTCTGAAGTCTGAAGCATTCTGAAGTTGAAGATTCTGAAATATGAAGTATTCTGAATATGAAGTATTCTGAATTGAAGTATTCTGAAGTCTGAAGTATTTTGAAGTCTGAAGTATTTTGAAGTCTGAAGTATTTGAAGTCTGAAGATTCTGAAGTCTGAAGCATTCTGAAGTTGAAGCATTCTGAAATATGAAGTATTCTGAATATGAAGTATTCTGAAATGAAGTATTCTGAAGTCTGAAGTATTTTGAAGTCTGAAGTATTCTGAAGTCTGAAGCATTCTGAAGTCTGAAGCATTCTGAAATATGAAGTATTCTGAATATGAAGTATTCTGAAATATGAAGTATTCTGAAGTCTGAAGTATTTTGAAGTCTGAAGTATTTTGAAGTCTGAAGTATTTTGAAGTCTGAAGTATTTTGAAGTCTGAAGTATTCTGAAGTCTGAAGTATTCTGAAATATGAAGTATTCTGAAATATGAAGTATTCTGAAATATGAAGTATTCTGAAGTCTGAAGTATTTTGAAATCTGAAGTATTTTGAAGTCTGAAGTATTCTGAAGTTTGAAGTATTCTGAAATATGAAGTATTCTGAAGTCTGAAGTATTCTGAAATATAAAGTATTCTGAAGTTGAAGTATTCTGAAATATGAAGTATTCTGAAGTCTGAAGTATTCTGAAATATGAAGTATTCTGAAATATGCAGTATTCTGAAGTCTGAAGTATTCTGAAATAGGAATTACTCTGTAGTCTGAAATAGTCTGAAATATGAAGTACTCTGAAATATGCAGTATTCTGCAGTCTGAAGTATTCTGAAACATAATGTATTCTGAAATATGCAGTATTCTGAAGTCTGAAGTATTCTGAAATATAAAGTATTCTGAAATATGCAGTATTCTGAAGTCTGAAGTATTTTGAAATATGAGGTATCTTGAAGAGTTCAATGATGACAATGTAAGGGTCGACAGTACGACACTCAGTCAGAACTTTGTTTGCAGACTGGCTTGTTTATTTGACACAGCCGTGTACCCATGACCTGATATCTTGAGTTTAGTCTCTGTGCTCAACATCATCATTGGCCTGTTTGCTGCCACTCCACACTGCTCCAGTCATTCTAGTGGTGTCATCATAGTTTCCCGTTTACCCTCCCATTTCATGCGCACGGAGTTTTGCACAGGGCCAAGGAGTCTGTCGAACCATCAGTGATTTGGATGGAGGCAATTATGATTTGTGTGGAATTGTCCGAGTACGATGAATTCCTCTCGAACTAATTCTAATTCCCCAACCAGTACATGTGTCATCTATCTACATATCTGAATGTGGATACATAATCCAAGTACCACTAACTCCCTTATTGCAGTACGTCCGTTTCTATGAACAAAAATACATGTTGCACCTATTATTTTATTATACGCTACCATTAAAATGTACGAAGCCACCAGTGCATAGTTTTATTGCTTATGTGCCGTAAAGTGGTTGAGTTACATTTGTTTGTCTCGAGAGTGGGAGTGAGACAGACAGACAGACAGAGACAGAGACAGAGACAGAGAGACTCTGTGTATCGGTGTCTTCATTCCTGCGTGTGTAAGGCGTGCGTATGTGCGCATGAGTGTGCATGTGTCACAGACACACATGCGACAGAATTTTATTAAAACTTTTCGCTTTTAGAGTTCTTGTCACTTCATTGCTGCTCGTTAACTAGAGGCTAAGGTTACCGCCTGGAGCACGTGCCAGGTTGTTTTTGCTGAGTGTATTGACACGTGAACGCGTGTATGTGTGGATTGTGTGCGTAATTGATTGTTTGTGTGAACGTCGAGTTTTTCGTCACGTTTGCGTGTGATATCCTCACAGACGTAGGTTTGGAAGCATTTATGCATGGATCATGGGTATATTGCGGGTTAAATGTCGTATGCGGTTTGAACTAAATTCAGCCCTTGAGGCTTTTATCTACGAAAACTCACTGACTTTAGGTCAGAGGAAAGTGAGTTCTTCTGGTGTGTGGGCGAACCGCCAATGGTGTTGCTGTGACAGTCTGACAGAAATCTTCTGGTTGTTGCTGGGCGAAGCTGGAGACAAGTACGATTTCCGAAGTTGGAAAATAACGCATCAAATCTTCACCACGCTTACAAACACCATTCAGCTGAAATCGAGCAGGAGGAATCAGAGAATAACACTGCACATTCATGTACTCTCTTTGATCCTTGAAAAATGTGATGATGTTAGTAGAAGAAAGCATGCAGGAGGCGGGATGGGTGGGTGGGGATGATAATGGTTTTCTGAATGCGTAAATCCCAGCCTCTTTATAGAAAAAATCAGAAGATAATGTGAATTGTGTGCCATAACTCAGCTAATATCTAGTTATGTGAAGTTGTGATTGTTCCTAGATGTTGTCTGCATGCTGTATTATGATATAGACATACAATATCAAACAAGTCAGGCAGTCAAGTTCTAGATGAAATTATATTCTGTTTACCATAACGGCATCATAACAGTGACAGTGATGAAGTAGGAAGAGAAAGAAGCCTCATTTTTCAAAGAAATCTCTGGCATGTATGAGTTGTTTCCCTTTTAACTTAACGCGTCATTAATAACAAAACACATCTTATTCTGAATTATTCATGAGCGTCACCAAGCTCAACAATCAACAATTCTCACGCATCACAAAAGGCCAAATAGGCTTGCCACACCTCGAAGACAAGTACGAAACCGTTCAACAAATGGTGTTTATAAAAGCTTGCACCTCTGTCTTGCAAACACCTTTTGATGTTAACACAGCACATCAGCACATAGAATTATATATATGCTCTGCATGCATAATGTAAAGATGATTATTATTATTTCTTTCAGTCGTCTGTTTCTGCTTGACCTGTCTGTGACCTCGTATCATAGACTTGTGGAGAGAGAGAGAGAGAGAGAGGAGAGAGGAGAGAGAGAGAGAGAGAGAGAGAGAGAGAGAGAGAGAGAGAGAGAGAGAGAGAGAGAGAATGATGCTATACTTTTTCAACGATAGAAATTATTCTCTAAAAGCCATTTTTCAAACTTGCTGATGTAATCTATATATCTGCCTAGAGGTGAAATACTGAAACAGATATACTTCAATCATTATTTTAGACGTGACAGATAAGAAAATCAAAGTGCAAAAGCATTTGTTGTTATTTCAGAGATATATAAAGAGGGACATAAGAAAGGAAATAAAGTTTAACAAATATGTGCGTGTGAGTTTGTGTGACTGTATTTTATGTGTACGTGCGTGTGTAACAGAATTAAAAGGGAAATATCAGAACAGTCTGGATTTGTGGAAAGGAAAGGAACTATTAATGCCATATACATCCTAAGGGCTATCATAGAGCGGTCAATCGAGTTGAATAAGGATTTATATTGAAGTTTTGTTGATCATACCAAGGCTTTCGATTGGGTAAGACATGAAGAATTCATCAACCAACCGGAAAGATTCGATAATGATGGAAAAGATCTAAGAATAATCAGAAATATGTATTGGGAGCAAACAGCAGCAATGAGAATATAAAACGATTTAAGCTCTCTCCAAAATATCAAAAGAGGAGTCAGGCAAAGCTGTGTTCTATGACCAGATTTGTTTTCACTTTTACAGTGAAAACATCACGAGAAACCTAGAAGAATACCCTGAATTTAAGTTTGAAGGGAAACATTGCTGATAAACATTTGTTATGCTGATGACACCGTGCTAATTGCAGGAAATGAAAAAGACCTACAAAACATTATGAATATACTAGAAATAGCGAAAATGACGGGTTGGAGCTAAATAGCCAGAAGACTGAAGTCATGGTAATCAGCAAAAAACATGAAATCCCCTCAGGCAAAATAACAGCAAACGGCACAACTTTTAAAACAGGTTGATAAGTTTAGATATCTGGGAACGATCAGTTCTCGAGACGGCAAATGCACATCAGAAATAGCCAGCAGAATCGGCCAAGCCAAAACAGCATTCAAGAAGATGAAAAGCATTCTTACCAACAAATCAAGGGGGAACAGGGTCACATGAAGTTAACAGCTCAGCCTATCAATCAACATCAGGAAGAGAGTTCTTGATTGTTATGAGAATCGATAATGTTACACGGTTGTGAGGCGTGGACAGTCAACACGCAAAGCCAGAACAAGATTGTTGCAGCCAAGATGAGGTTTCTAAGAAGAAAATTGAGAGTTCCATGGACAGCAAAGAAAACAAACGAGACAGTCTTGATGGAGGCAAACACAAGATCATTGGGAAGGAAGATTAGTAAAAGACAAGCAACATGCAAAGGCCATTTTATGAGGAAAGGGGAGTTAGAGCACCTGGTCACAGCAGGAAAGCTTGAGGGAAAGAACACCAGGTAGACCCAGGGAGAAAATAGTAGATGGACTTGCAGGGTGGCTGAGGACAGAGAGGGTGGAAGATGTGCTTGCGGCTACAAGGGATAGATGCATATGGAGGGCCATGATCGCCAACGCCATGCAGCAGGCACATGATGATGATGGTGTGTGTGTGTGTGTGTGTGTGTGTGTGTGTGTTGTGTGTGTGTTGTGTGTGTGTGTGTGTGTGTGTGTGTGTGTGTGTGTGTGTGTGGTTGAGTGAGTGAGTGAGAGGTATAAAACGTGTGCGTGGTTGTGTGTGTTCGTGTGGTGTGTGTGTGCGTGTGCTGTGCGTGTGCGTGTGCGTGTGTGTGTGTGTGTGTGTGTGTGTGAGAGAGAGAGAGAGAGAGAGAGAGAGAGAGAGAGAGAGAGCTTTAAGACAATCTCAAAGGAATGGTTAAAACAAAAATAACGCTGAAGCTCAGCCCAAACGACACTTTGAATAAGCGACAAAGCACACGCACACGCACACGCACACGCACACGCACACGCACACGCACACGCACACGCACGCCCGCACGAGCGCGCGCACGCACATGCACACACGCACAAAGTTGATGAAAATGAGAGAGAAGGGGGAACAGGGTCACATGAAGTTAACAGCAAGTCGATATGTGCGTGTGTGTGGGGGGGGGGGGGGGGTGAAGGAAGAATATCTTAAACAAAATAATCTAGCCTGCTTAGTGCTGGCATCGTTAGCTCAGCTCGTTAATCACCGGATTTACATGACAACGGTTGTGGGTTTGAATCTGGGATGTGGTACATTATTCCAAACTGGTCGTCTTACCACAATTGTTCTGGTTATGTCAGTGTAGGATCGGTAAGCCCCCATTTCCCTACTTTCCAGATATAGTTGTTGAGTCATATCGATCCGTCTTACCCATGTCAGGCAATCGCATGCCATCAGGAGGATGCTCAGTCATAGAAACATCACGGCAGGTGACAACCAGCAACACAAATCAATTCCTGCATATTTGCGGATTTCTGTATGCAGCCATCACAGGCAGTAACGACACTCTTCTGTCCAATATGACACTGCTCAAAAATCTCAACTGTACCTGTTTTGTCCATTCATTCATTTCATAGCAGTGACTTAGTTTGTTACCAGTCTACAGCAGGATAATGACTAAAACACTGACAAAGAAACAATGCAATAACCAACCATCCAGCCAAACAGAAACGCCCGGCCATCAACCAAACAAACAGAAAAACAAAAAATGGTGCGCGCATTCAGCGTCCGAACAAAGAATTTGCCACGCATGTAGCTTAATTTGTGATGTGTAAAAAAACGTGCATTAAAATTATGCAATATGTGAATGCTTTCAGCTACATGCATGCGAAATAAAACGGTGAAGTCATTCTCACCAGTGTCCTTCCTAAATTCAAAACTTATAATAAACTTATTGCAGAAAATTCAGATTTTGTACTTTTTTTATGTCGCTATGATTTTCAAACATGCGTTCAAGCATTCCCAATGATCAGCAACTTCAAACAAAATTTGGCAAAGAGCCCTCCAGAAACAGCAGAGAAAGAATCATGACAATATAACTATTTATTCAAGTATTGATTATCAATAATGTTAACATCAAGACACACGGAAACCATTAGGCAAGAACTGTGATCAACAAACATGGAATGGTGGTCAAGGACCAGGGGGAAAACCGAAGAGAGATATGGTAATACAAGAGATAAAGGACAAAGATATCAAAAGAATCCACAGTGTTGTCCAGCAAGGACAACAGGGGCAGGCAAAGTGCACTTCAAAGTCTTAACTAGAATGGCTTGTGGCAAATGGTCCCTCCTACGATCAGTTTTATCCGCAGTTCTGTATATGACCTTCCGACCTTGGCTGAAAATCTATTGATATGGGGGAAATCACATAAACCTGTATATCCCCCTGCCAAGGCAACCAAACAATGTAACATGCCCTGAACTTTTGAGGTCTAGCGCTAACTCAAGGACAAATGTGCCTCCACATTCAAGTGCTTAAAGACATCGCACAAACTAATAGTATAGTCAGAGAAAAAAGAAAACACAAACTCCAGTAACCTTCTATACGGCAGAAGGCAACAAACTGTGGCCTGAAAAAGCAGTCTACTGGACAGGGCAGATGACTGACAGTACACAGCAAATCTTCAACTGGAGGAAAAAAAACCACCAAAAATCATAAGAGTGGTATGAGACAGGATATACTACTCTATTCCCATTCATCAAAACAAATGATTCTGATGGAACTCACTGTATTGTATGAATGCACAATGGAGAAAGCCCATGTCTTCAAGATAAAAAAAAAATGCCATCCTAACCAGCAACTCATCCAAGGATATAAAAGTTTATGCAACAAAGTGAGGTGGCAAATTTTAACACGATAAAAAATGGTTAGAAGAAGAATGTTCAAGAATTACGGAATTTGACAAAATGAACAAATCAAACGCCTTCTTCAGTAAGATAAACTCTGGCGCACGCAAAGGTTTCACACCAAAACAGCTGAGTATCAAATCCTCATCAGCAGAAGCACTATTAGACCCTGAGGGAATAATGCAACGGTGAACAGAGTACGGTACACAACTCATGGAAGAGTGATAGAGACTCAGAAGGAGGGGGTCCATTTTCATTGACTACAGCAAGGCCTTTGACAATGTCAACCATCAAAAGCTGTTTGCTACCATCCAGACAATGGGCTTTCTAACACACCTCACTACCTTCATAAAGTCTCTCTACGTAGATCAGGATGCTAAATTCAGATCGGACAACAAACACACTGAACCATTTAACGTCAAGAAAGGTGTGCGCCAAGGATGTGTCTTGTCCTATTTGTTCGGTACATACACGGAACAGGTTATGAGGGATTCGAACATGGAAGAATATGGCATAAATATGGGCGGTAGAAAAATATCAAACCTCAGGTATGCTGACGACTCAGCATTCTGTGCAAATAATCACCAGGAGGCATCACCTGTGATAGATGTCCTAAATCAAATTGGGGAAGATAAAAACTTTAAAGGGAATGCCAAGAAAACCAAATGTTTACACATGGGCCCGAGTCCACCTAAATCCAGCTACACGGGTCAAGATAAAGTGAAAGAAGTCCACCAGTTCAAATATTAGGACCTATCAAATCTTATGATGCCGATTGTTCCACCGACACCAACGCCAAAATTGCCATGGCAAAGAAACAGATGATAGACTTCACAAACATCTGGACAGACAAAACGATAGGCACAAAACTGAAAATCAGAGCCTTGAAGGCATGGGCTTTCTCCATTGTACTTTCATACGATACAGTGAGTTCCATCAGAATCATTTGTTTTGATGAATGGGAATGGAGTAGTATATCCTGTCTCATGCCACTCTTGCTTATAATTTCTGTTGGATTTTTGTGTTTGTTTTTCCATTATTGAAGATTTGCTGTGTACTGTCAGTCATCCGAGCTATCCAGTAGACTACTTCCTTGCACCGGATATCACAGTTTTTTTCAGGCAGCAAACAGTTTGTTGCCTTGACCCGTGTACATGGACTTGGCTGGACCCGAGCCAATGTGTACTTTTTTTTTTTTTTTTTTTTTGGCATTCAGTTTAATGTTCTTCTCTTCCCCAATCCAATTCAGGGCATTTATCATAGATGATTCCTCCTGGTGGTCTGGACCATCATGATATATGGAGGTGAAGGATGGACCCCGGTTGAGTAAAGATAGATGTGAAGGACAGAGACATGGTGAGCAGTGCGGGCAGCCAACATTCCTAGGAGTGATGCTGTAGACTGAGAGTGAACCAGCAACTTGAAGAAATCCAGCTACCAAGCCAAAATCCTCACCGAAGATTCTGGACCAAAGGGGTTGGTAGGCACATCTGTCTGTGACCTCATAAAACAGCTCTCGCTATCTGAAAAGGACAGGACAAAAGCAGATGAAACGTGTTCCTACTGGATGTAATTGAGAAAAAATAAAACAAAAGTGACTGCCATAAAGCTTAGTTTTCCTTGGTACTGTAGATGTCCTACAGCTAATGAGTCAAAACATCCGTCACAAAGGTGGCTTGGCTTTGAGACATCCGACTAGTTTGGAGGCAGGGATGTGAACCCATGTGGAGGAAAAAATGCGGCAGATAGGCATCCAGGAGTTATGACCTTAATGCGACCAGGAACCCAAGTTTTGAGTTTAAACTCTTGCTTGATGGGGTCTTGTTCTCTGAGGACCATCCGCTGTATCCAATTCTTTGCTTCTACATTGCTGACGCATTTGTATTACAAACACGTGGATGACTAGATAAACAGACAGTTCTAAGTGAAGCACGGACAACTCAAGTTGTTAGGCGGGCAGACCACATTCTTCTTTGTTATTGTGCAGTCTGTATCTTTAGTGGATATGCATACTGGGTAATTTCACGTTTCCATAAGCCAGCCACTGAATGAGTTATAGGAGCTTTAACTTACCATATTTGATAATCTGCACTGGCTGGTCTGCACTGGCAGGTCTGCACAAATGCTGATCTAGGAAATGGGCAAATATCCCCTCTGTGCCACACACATGGAGATGTCTAGGGGGATCCAACCTCACACCTACCCATTAGAAGATAGATGTTTATTTACTTGACTTCTCCGTCCGTTTTCTATTACACTTACAAGTCAAAATCTTTGGCAGTTTCTTTCTACTAAAATTTCTCCGCAGACTGATGTGCAAGTTGCTTGCTAATCATCTCCTGTTTATCTGATAATGGGCGTTGTCCACAATTTTGAACGGAAGCAGACAGAATGTGTCAAAAACGTTATGGAGTTTTGTATGTTGGTAAACTTCTAACTCCCATTAAGGCATAGCCAAGCAACAAAGTTGCTGTTATTTTGCATGAGGGGATTTTATGGGGTTTGTTGTTGTTGTTTTTATTGATTACCATGATTTGTCTTCTCGCAATCGGATATTAATGATTATGCTGAATAATTTACTGCTTACGTCGTTAAGGAAAATTCCTCTATAGTTTAGATTACTGATCATCATCACCATCAGTCCCGTAGTCTGGTTGACCATTGGGGCACCACTGAAGATTTTGCAACCAACTTCCTCCACTCCTCACGGTCCTCTGCTTTCCGCAGAATGATGTTCCATTCAAGGCCAGTCCACTCTCTGATATTGTCTTCCCATCTTTTTCTCTGTCTGCTTCTTCGTCTCCCTCCCTGTACTGTTCCCTGCAAGACGGTCTTGGCCAGTCCAGATGATCGTGTGAAGTGCCCGTACCACCTCAGTTTGCGTCTTATCACTGAAGTCAGGAGGTCTTCATAGGCCCGATGGCGTTTTCGATTCGGGTTTTCACTTCCTTATTGGTTATATGATTTTGTACGAGATACCAAGGAGTTTGCGGAAGCATCTCATCTCCATTGCCTGTATCCTTCTTTCAATGTCTGCTGTTATGGTCCATGTTTCGCATGCATACAAAAATATTGACATGACCAGGGAACGCATCAGTCTGATCTTGGAGCCGAAAGCGATATTCTTGTTGTTCCAGATGACTTTTAGCTTGGTCATTGCAGCTGTGGTTTGGGCAATCCTGGAAAGTACTTCGGGCTTTGATCCTTCGTCTGATACTATAGCTCCCAGATATTTAAAGCTATGGACGGTCTCAAGTTTCTTGTTGTCTATGGTTATGTCAGTGCTGATGCCATTGGTATTGTTTGTCATCAACTGGGTTTTCTCTGCACTGATCTGCGTGCCATATGTTGTGGAGGCCTCATCAAGATGTTTTATCAAGCTCCCCCACTCTCTTTAACATCTTCTTAGAGAGAATAATGGCTGACGCACTTGAAGACCACGAGGGAACAGTCAGCATCGGAGGTAGAACAATCACAAACTTGCGTTTTGCTGACGACATTGACGGACTAGCTGGGCAAGAGCAAGATTACTGATATCTCTATTAAAAAAGATAGAGAGAGAGAGAGAGTCCCCCTCTCTCTCTCACCCCCCACACACCCACACACACCCACATACACACCGTTTAAACGTTTCAAAGGTTACAAATGTTAAGAAAGTTAGCAGAAGAGGTTAGGTTGATGGAGCTAAATAGGGGAATGAGGACCGTTCAAGGCTCATTTTCTCTCCATCGTTTGCCATCATCGAGAATAAAATCTTGCATTGCAACCTCCTCTAGGAAAACAATGATGTCAAGCCATTCTAACAGTCTCCCTTTTACATAACAAATATCTCATAACATCCAGATTTATCAATTTCCGTGTTGCAGTGGTTAGCACAACGGAGTACAAACTGCAAATTTGCTGGTTCGCTTCCCATCATTCTTGTCAAATTATTGCTGGATTCTTTTGCCCTAACCGGTTATTATCCACAGTTGAATGTGCTATGGGCTCGCCAGGAAGACTGGGACCACACAGTCGAGTATCATCCACTTCAAGGATACGTAATTTAGGGTGATGCTCAAGTCTCATATCCAACACCGCAGATATTTGTATTTCTGGGGCCAGGTTGACGCCAGGATTATAATTTTATTATGAAAGTAAACTTAGAGCACAGATCTGTCATGCAGTCTCACTTGTAGATGGAACTCCATAGCATCATGTTTGGCATCCACCTCATTATCATCATCATAGCATTGAGACCATTTGTCCCAGAGTCTTTGACTATCAATGTGAAGTGGAAATGGTACAGAAAGTCTGATTTTCCATTTCTCAGATCACTGCAGCTTCATTTTTATGACAAACGTTGAGGAGCCTCGAGGATGATAGGAGACTGTGACAATATCAGAGGCCGATATAAATAGTGTCCGAGGTTCCTGGTCAGGCGATGTTCACATATATTCTCAAAATACGCTAATTTTATGTGCGATTGCGTCCGCGTGACCTCGACTAAATACCTTATCCTCCAAATTTATGCGTTCATGATTCATCTAAGCTGGAAAAATATTATCAAAATATTTAAAAATGTAGTTGAGAGAAAACTTTAAATCGATGAAAATTACGCCCAAATGTAAAACATGATAAACGTTTCACAGATTTAAAATAATTAGATCCTCAACCGTATATCACAGATGAACGCAATACATGATTACAGATACACACACAGACATACAGGCACACACAGGCGCGCACGTGCACACACACACACACACACTCAAATACACACGCGCGCACACACACACACACACACACACACACACACACACACACACACACACACACACACACACACATATATACACACATGTGAGCAATCTCCAATCTAATGAAAATGAATTGATTTTCACAAGGAAGAGATACAACAAATCAGTAGAGTGCAAAGCAATCTAAGTGTTTTCCAAGATAATCTGATTTTCCTGTTTAAATATTTTCAAATGACTGATCCGACATGATTTATTTGTGCTTCTGTCTCTGTCTCTCTCTCTTTGTCTTTCTGTCTCAGTCTCTCCATCCCTCTCTCTCTCTCTCTCTCTCTCTCTCTCTCTCTCTCTCTCTCTCTCTCTCTCTCTTTCTGTCTTTGCCTGTCTCCCTTTTTGTATATATCTTTCACTCCCTTTCTCTCTTTCTATCATATTGGCATGTCTTTCTATTCTGTTCTGTATTTGTGTGTGTGTGTGTGTGTGTGTGTGTGTGTGTGTGTGCGCGCGCGCGCACGCGTTCATTTGCGCGTTTGAGTGCGCGCGTGACTGTCTTTGAAGGATAAAGGATTATAAGGAACATTGCCTGTCACCCAAAAAATGCAGAGAGCTCAAATTAATGCCATGTCCTGAAGAAGACCTCGTCTGTTGCATGTTTTTCACCTCACCTGGGTCACACGGCAAGCCAAACAAAGTGTGATTGCTTTGTCTTGTTTTCTTGGAGTCTCGTTTTTTCTTCTTTCTTTCGTCATTTCTGTGTTGTTTTTACTTTGTGTTTCCTTTCTTTCTCTTTCTGTCTTTTTTGGGTATTTTTCGTGTTGTTTTCTTTCATTCTTATCTTTTTAATTTCTTTCTTCTTTTTTCTACAGTCTTTCTTTCTTTTTTGTCATTTCTTTCTTTAATGCTTTCCCTATGTTAAAAAGAAACACAAAGGTGCTGGATGGGACCCGGAGCACGAAAGCCTCACCACACGAAGCACTTCACCATTTATTTTGATCTTTTCTGTCTGTCTGTCTGTCTGTCTGTCTGTCTGTCTGTCTGTCTGTCTGTCTGTCTCTCTCTCTCTCTCTCTCTCTCTCTCTCTCTCTGTCTTTCTTTCTTTCTTTCTTTCTTTCATTCTTCTGTCTGTTGGTCTGTTTGTCTCCAGGCTACCTACAGAACAATTGCCTGAGTTTTAAGACAAAATTATTATCACCATCTATATTGCAATTATTATCGTTTTTATCTTTATTGTTAATTCTATTGTTATCATTATTATTATGATGATGATGATGATGACTTCTGTTATTATGTCATTATTCTTACGGTGTTGTTCGTTTTGTAGCTTATCTTCTGCACCACTTCGGCTTTCTCCAGCACCGCACCTTCAAATTCACCAAATCAGAGGTCAGCACGACAGCAGAAAATGAAGGGTCACAGAATAGGGGAGAGTTGTCTACTCCGCTGCGTATTAAGACAGCGTCACAAATCTGTACTCTTCACTTCCTTTCATGATATAGCTGGCGTCAACCAGGCCCGAGAGATACAGGCACTCGATGTATAGGTCAGGAAGTTTAAGAAATATGCTGTTTAGAGTCTCCATGAAACTCCTGTGTGGTCCCAAAAATTCCACTGAGCCTACGGCGGGATGATGTCTTTGAGCCCCCGTCTCATTGGGCCCCCGTCTCATTGGGCCCCCGTCTCTTTGGGTCCCCGTGTCTTTGAGCCCCCGTCTCGTTGGGCCCCCGTCTCGTTGGGCCCCCGTCTCTTTGGGTCCCCGTGTCTTTGAGCCCCCGTCTCTTTGGGACCCCGTCTCATTGGGCCCCCGTCTCTTTGGGTCCCCGTCTCATTGTGCCCCCAAGTCTATACATTCATACATACTGACAGACTGACGGGCTCGTTTCAAGCTCACACGCAAAACGCACATTGTTTATGAGTTTTACCTATACTCAAAACTCTAACTATATGATAGCTGGAATGCACAAATGTGGTCATTTTGAGTTGGTGCGACATTTTGGGTCGATGCGACATTTTGGGCCTCTACTAAACATAATAAGTTTTAATAAAATTGCCTAGCAGTTTTCTCTGGGTGCTATTCCACACATTTTTAATCAATCAAACACACAAACACACACACACACACACACACACACACACACACACACACACACACACACACACACACAACACACACACACACACATTTGCAGCAGCAGGGAACATAATTATCTTGTTTATTATGCAGGGGCCCAAAGAGACGGGGGCCCAATGAAACGTTTTCTTTATTACTACAGAAAAGTGTGGCGGCCCAATGAGACGGGGGCCCAATGAGACGGGGACCCAATGATACGGGGGCTCAAAGAGATGGGGGCTCAAAGGGACGGGGGCCCAAAGAGACGGGGGCCCAATGACACGTTTTCTTATTACTACAGAAAAGTGTGGGGGCCCAATGAGACGGGGGCCCAATGAGACGGGGGCCCAATGAGACGGGGACCCAATGAGACGGGGGCCCAAAGGGCAAACCCAGCCTACGGCAAGTAAACTCTGGGAAGGATCCGGTTGAGCGGAAAAAATCCCACAAATTAATGTAAATTGATGTGGAATCGAACTGGCTGCACCTTCTCCCTTATTTGCCTGTTGTTCTCATCATTTAGCGACGTTCAGTCGTAAGTTACCAGATTTTGTCGTTGAAAAGCTAAACATTAGAATGAAAACAACAAATGAAAGTGTCAAATACACACACACACACGCACACGCACACGCACGCGCACGCGCACGCGCACAGCGCACACGCACACGCACACGCACACACGCAAACGCAAACGCAAACGCCAACGCGCACGCGCACGCGCACGCGCACGCGCACGCGCACGCGCACGCACACGCACACGCACACGCACACGCACACGCACACGCACACGCACACGCACACGCACACGCACAAACACAAACACACACACGGAGGGAGAGAAAGATAGACAGACAGAGAGAGAGAGAGAGAGCCAAACGGTAATGATAATGACATCCGTTACTTTTTTGAGCGTATAATGGAACAATCAACTAATGATGTAAGCACCCAGACTGCACTGCATTCAATGGATGCAGAGGGAGAGGGATTACACAGCATCAACGTCCTTGTATCAGTTTGTAGCACTGAATACGACAGGCCTGACAGTCCAAGGATTACCACACTGCTCTTCTGACTGGAAGCGGTTTGAGTTTGAACCTGTTTGGGTACCGCCTGGTGGCTGAAGGATACAGTTTTTGTCCAGTGGGTGAAGGATATAGTTTTTGTCCGGTGGGTGAAGGATATAGTTTTTGTCCGGTGGGTGAAGGATACAGTTTTTGTCCAGTGGGTGAAGGATACAGTTTTTTGTCCAGTGGGTGAAGGATACAGTTGTTGTCCAGTGGGTGAAGGATATAGTTGTTGTCCAGTGGGTGAAGGATATAGTTGTTGTCCAGTGGGTGAAGGATATAGTTGTTGTCCAGTGGGTGAAGGATATAGTTGTTGTCCAGTGGGTGAAGGATATAGTTGTTGTCCAGTGGGTGATGGATATAGTTGTTGTCCAGTGGGTGAAGGATATAGTTGTTGTCCAGTGGGTGAAGGATATAGTTGTTGTCCAGTGGGTGAAGGATATAGTTGTTGTCCAGTGGGTGATGGATATAGTTGTTGTCCAGTGGGTGAAGGATATAGTTGTTGTCCAGTGGGTGAAGGATATAGTTGTTGTCCAGTGGGTGATGGATATAGTTGTTGTCCAGTGGGTGAAGGATATAGTTGTTGTCCGTGGGTGAAGGATATAGTTGTTGTCAGGTGGGTGAAGGATATAGTTGTTGTCCAGTGGGTGAAGGATATAGTTGTTGTCCAGTGGGTGAAGGATATAGTTGTTGTCCAATGGGTGATGGATATAGTTGTTGTCCAGTGGGTGATGGATATAGTTGTTGTCCAGTGGGTGAAGGATATAGTTGTCCAGTGGGTGATGGATATAGTTGTTGTCCAGTGGGTGAAGGATACAGTTGTTGTCCAGTGGATGATGGATACAGTTGTTGTCTGGTGGGTGAAGGATATAGTTGTTGTCCAGTGTGTGATGGATATAGTTGTCCAGTGGGTGATGGATATAGTTGTTGTCCGGTGGGTGAAGGATATAGTTGTTGTCCAGTGGGTGATGGATATAGTTGTTGTCCAGTGGGTGAAGGATATAGTTGTTGTCCAGTGGGTGATGGATATAGTTGTCCAGTGGGTGATGGATATAGTTGTCCAGTGGGTGATGGATATAGTTGTTGTCCAGTGGGTGAAGGATACAGTTGTTGTCCAGTGGGTGATGGATATAGTTGTCCAGTGGATGATGGATACAGTTGTTGTCCAGTGGGTGAAGAATATAGTTGTTGTCCAGTGGATGATGGATATTGTTGTTGTCCAGTGGGTGAAGGATACAGTTGTTGTCCAGTGGGTGATGGATATAGTTGTCCAGTGGGTGATGGATATAGTTGTTGTCCAGTGGGTGAAGAATACAGTTGTTATCCAGTGGGTGAAGGATATAGTTGTTGTCCAGTGGGTGATGGATATAGTTGTTGTCCAGTGGGTGAAGGATACAGTTGTTGTCCAGTGGGTGATGGATATAGTTGTTGTCCAGTGGGTGAAGGATACAGTTGTTGTCCAGTGGGTGATGGATATAGTTGTCCAGTGGGTGAAGGATACAGTTGTTGTCCAGTGGGTGAAGGATATATTTGTCCAGTGGGTGATAGATATAGTTGTTGTCCAGTGGGTGAAGGATTCAGTTGTTGACCAATCTCGTGGTGGATTATACGCAGTCCTGCCAGTGCTTGAACGCCCTTTTGTACGCACTACATCAAAGACGCGTGTTAC
>JAPXFY010000016.1:34817465-34874965 GCA_030674185.1 Monoplex corrugatus | reverse complement strand
GACTCCACCAGAATAACAATGATGTTAATATCGGACTGTGAAAAGGCCAGTTTTAATGTAACGCACCCCGGGGTTCGAACCCACAACCATTAGCATTCTGATGACAGAGAAGGTGGGAGATGGAGATGTACTTATAGCGACAAGGGACAGATTCGTATGGAGGGCCATGATCAACAACGCCGTGCGGCAGGGCACATGATGATGATGATGATGATGATGATGACCTACCTGAATGGAATAATACAAAAGGAATGAAGAAGACACGTACAACTTTCCGGCATGTAACCCTCCAACGTAACGCTGTAGGGAATCCAGGCATTATTTCCCTGAATTGTAAAGGAAAAAAGTGATTCCAAGCAGGTTGTGGGAATAGAGTTGAAGTCCTACAGAAATACATGCGAATGAAGCCAATAGGAACTCAGAGATTTGGAAGATTTTTTATTCAGGACAATGTCTCAACCACAACTGAACAACTGCCAGTCCGAGTGTCAAACAGTAACACACTGGTGAGCCAGCAGTTCATTTTTCAGACAGATATAAAGCATGTATCAGCTGATGTCAACGCTATCTTCTCCTTTTCTTCTCTACAGCTGCCATCTCACATTAATTAAACCTTGATCATATTTTTACGAGATGTAGCTATGTGCCTAAGGATTTAGAACGTAAAACTTGGGAACTTTGCATAAAGAATAAAGAAAAACAAAACAAAAATGATGATTGCAAGAAATGGAAGACGCCCATCCATGCCAACGTTTCAGCCAAGCACAGAAAATGGCCTGGCCAAGTATTACAAAACCACACACACACACACTGGTGAACCAGCGACCCAATCTGGCAGACAAGACGACAATACATGTATAACCCTTATTAGTGTGAGTCAACACTTTCTACATGAGTGAGCCATTGGCCATAAGCCATATGCTCCTGTGTTTGTTTGAGGAAAGGGAACGTTGACAGAGGAGCGATTAGTTTTTCTTTAGGGATGGCATTAAAGGGATCATCATCATCATCATGTGCCCTGCCGCATGGCGTTGGCGATCATGGACATCCATACCACACTATATTTTGTCACTGCTAGTACGTCTCCCATGTTTGCTTTCTTCAGCCACTCCGCTAGTCCGTCCAATATTTTCTCCCTGGGTCTACCTGGTGCTCCCTTCCAGCTTTCCTGTTGTGACTAGGTGCTGTACTCTTCCCTCATAAAATATCTATAAATGTCGCTTGTCTTTTCTTAATCTTCATTAATGTTCTTCTTGCGCCTGTCTTCTTCAAGACTATCTCGTTTGTTTTCTTTGCTGTCCATGAAACTCTTAACATTCTTTTTAGAAACCAAATTTCAGCTACCTCAATCTTGTTCTGACATTGCGTGTTGATTGTCCAGGGTTCACATCCATACAACAGTATCGCTTCTATATAACACTGAATAACTCTCTTCCTAGTGTTAATTCATAGGCATTTGTTGGTAAGAGCGCTTATACTTTTCTTGAATGCTGTTTTAGCTTGGCCAATTTTTCTGACTATTTCTAATATGCATCTGCCGTCTGGTGAGATGACCGTTCCCAGATATTTAAACTTATCAACCTGTCTCAAAGTTGTGCCATTTGCTGTTATTTTGCATGAATGGATTTCTTGTTTTTTTTTATTGATTACCATGACTTCAGTTTTCTTGCTATTTAGCTCCAACCCTTCATTTTTGCTTTCAGTTTCTATTATATTCACAAGGTTTTGTAGATCGTTTTAATTTTCTGCAATTAGCACGGTGTCATCTGCGTAACGAATGGTGCTTATCATTTTTCCTCCAACATTTATCCCAGGGCATTCTTGTAGGTTTCTCATGATGATTTCTCTGTAAAGTGAAAACAAATCTGGTGACAGAACACAACCCTGCCTGACCCACTTTTGATATTTTGAAAAGAGCTTAAATCGTTTTCTATTGTCATTGCTGCGGTTTGTTCCCAATACATATTTCTGATTATTCTTAGATCTCTTCTATCAATGTCGAGCCTTTCTAGTTGGTTTATCAATTCCTCGTGTCTTACCTGCGTCTTGGTATAATCAACAAAGCATAAATATAAATCCTTCTTCGACTCGGCTGACCTGTCTATAATAGTTCTTAGGATGTATATGGCATTAGTAGTTCCTTTCCCTTCCACAAATCCACATTGTTCTTCTGCTATTTCTCTTTTGATTTTGTTCCTTGTCCTCATCATGTTTATTCTTAATAGGATAATTTTATTCATGACTCATCAAGCTGATTGTACAATGGATTCTATAGCCCCTGCTTTCTTTGGAAGTGCAATGAAAATTGATTTTGACATATCTTTGGGGATGTTTCCGGTGTTAGAAATTCCCTTTAGGAGGATTATTCTTTCTTCAATACCAAGTTCTACTAGGGCCTCGATCATTTCTGTAGTAATATTGTCTTGTCCTGGAACTTTTTCAATGCTGCTCCGTTTTTATCTTTCATTATGGGTGGTCCTTCAGTGTTCTGTCTTATGTGCTCATCGTTTCTGTCATTGTTAAAAAGGCCTTTATTGTCCTCTCCTTATCTGTTTAATGTCTTGTCTTTTTCCATGAGAAGGTACCATCTTTCAATTTTAAGGAACGAATTGATATGCATGTCTTTTTCCTGTTTCTGTACATAAGTTGGGGATCTGTTTTGTGTCGGTCTTCTATTTCTTTGCACTTTGTTTCCAGCCAAGCTTCCTTTGCTTCATTGCACCTATTCCTGATTTCCTTGTATATCTTTTTGTATTCCTCCTCTTTTTCGTTTGCCTTCCTCCGTTTTTCCATCAAGCCCGAAATTTCTTTTGTCATCCAGTTCTTTTTCGCTTTTCTTTCAACTCTAGGGATTTCTTCATAGACTTCGTTTATCGAGTTTTTCAACTTTGCCCATTGTTCCTCACTGTCATAGATGTCCTCCAGAGCACTAAATTTGTTTTGAACATGTACGTTTAATTTTTGACGGGTGGCTTCATCTGTCTTTGAGAGGATGACCGTTGTACAAATGGCAAACACTGCACGAATTGTTGCCATTTCAGATATCTTCTTTATGTAGTTTCTCTTCTTTCTCTGTCTGTCTGTCTGCTTGCCTGTCTGTGTGTCTGTGTGTCTCAGTGTGTCTGCCTCTCTCTCTGTCTGTCTGTCTGAATCTCTCTCTCTTTCTCTGTCTCTCTCTCTCTCTCTCTCTCTCTCTCGGGGGGGGGGGGGGTCGTAACCTAGTGTCGATAAACGAAAGACACGCATCACATCGTCTCCCTGTTTGCGCTGTTTTCTTAGGACTGATAGAGAGTTGCATCGTAATACTGAGCAAGAAGCAGTCTGAAGAGTTATACCGTCGATGCAGCTGGCTTTTAGAGCGACATGTGGCACGTTCCAGTCAGTGTACGTCTCATTCATGTTGAAAAGGGCCAACAAGAAAGCCGACATGAGAATTGCCACCATGACAGCAAAACGTCGACTAGACGGTGTCTTTGTAGAATTGCTCCTCTCGCTGACGTACTGGGGAGGATTTTTGCTTCAATGCGGTGACGTGGAACAGAATCCCGGTCCTGCACCTTCCAGAGCAGACAGTACACGTACACAGCAGACCAGGCTGACTAGTGTTGGACGTCGGACCAGCATGACGGCACAGATAGACAGTGGTGCCCAGTCAACTCCTCTTCCCCCCTCCTTCTCAGGAACCATCTCTGGCAGACGCGGTTGGGATGCTCAGTGATCTGACTTCCCAAGTGAATGACATGAACACCAATATGAACAGTAAGTTCTGTCATTAGAAAACAGTGTAAAAGAACTTGGTGAACAATTTTTACAATGCAGAGTGGGGTCAAAGATTTGAGAGAAGAGGTGGGATTTCTGAGAAACGAAAATGAAGATTTGATGGAAACTAATTCTGTGTTACTAGCAAAAGTAGATAAACTTGAGAGGAAAGCAGATGACCTTGAGGGCAGATCAAAAAGGAATAATCTTATTGTTTATGGGATGAACAGAGGGCAGAATGAAACAAATGAACAATGTGAAGGTAAAATACAGGACCTCATCACTGACAAATTGGAGATAGCAGGTGACATACAATTTGATCGTGTTCATCGATTGAATGCAAAATCTGGCTCTTCAATAATTGCACATTGTTGTTTCTATAAAGATAAAGTCCAAATTCTGAAATGTAAAAGAAAACTGAAAGGATCCAACGTTTTTGTGGGGGAAGACTTTTCTACACACGTAAGGGAAATTAGAAATAAACTGAAACCCCATCTAAACACAGTGCGCAAGGATGGAAAAAGAGCAACAATGGTTTTTGACCATGTGATAATTGATGGTAAAAGATATTATCTTGATGGTAAGGATGGATTAAAGGAAAGTAGTATGCCGGCTTTAAATATAATCTCTCTCCCTCGTCATCAAAAGAGAGAACCACACTGACCATACACCGGTTGTTCGTTCGTCTGTGTCTGTCAGTGGCGCGCGTGAACGATGCCAAATGAACAAGTGCAGTGTGGCCAACTTGTCAGATATCAGCACGAGCGACCACGTGAAAGACAAGCCATGTGCATGTAGTGTCAACAAGGAGCATCCATTCACATTTTTGATGTGGAATGTCAATGGCTTAGCTTTGAAAATTGCAGACCCTGATTTTGTTTTGTTTATCCGTTAGTTTTGATCTTATTTGTCTGGTTGAAACTTTTATGGAAGACTGTCAGTCGAACGCATTTAATGGATACAAAATGTTCTGTAAACCAGCTATTAAATTATCTAAACAAGGGAGGTGATCAGGAGGGTTATTCCCTTTGTGAAAGTTATTGATGTTAATTATAGTAACTTTTGTGTGTTTCTTTTCGACAAAAAATTGTTTGGAACAGATAAGAATATATTGTATGTTTGTTCTTATGTACCTTCAGAAGGCTGTCCTTATTATGGTCATTTTGGTTTTGATAATGGCATAAGCTTAATTGAAGAATGTTTAAATGACAGTTTGTTAACAAAAGACGTTTATGTTGATTTGAATGCTGATCTGAACAGCAGAACTTCTAATATTTCTCAAGATTTCTATACAGGTGATGTTTTTGATGTGCATGACAAAAGATAATCGCTTAATTTTAACGGACGTTCAGATGACAGTCATATAAACAAATATGGAAAATTACTGCTGAATTTGTGTACTGCTTTAGGACTGTGTATTTTGAATGGTGTGTGTAAAGGTGATCTTGAAGGTCGGAGTACATATATTTCTGACAGTGGAAACAGTGTTACTGACTGTTTTTATATTCTCAAATGATCTTCTTGCGCTTGTGTATGACCAATGTGAATTGTCTATCGTTGAACGAATTGAATCAGACCATTTGCCTGTCACAGCTTGCATTTGTTTTCCAAATGAAAATACTTCAAACATAGATCACGAAAGGCATGAACAGCTCATCGAAAGAATCGTTTGTAATGATGAATATGTACATCTGTATTGTGATGCATTAAGTCAAGATGAAAACCGTAGAAAATTTAATGATGCTGTAAGTTTGATAGATGCAAACGTGAATATGGCACTGAATATGTTTAATGACTGTATACAAGAAAGTGCTGAATGTATGAAGAAACCTGTAGTCTTAAACAATAAGAGGGTACCTGGCGATTGGTTTGATCAGGAATGTGTGTGTGCAAGGAGAAATGTAAGGACACTGTTAAAAACAAGTCACCGCTCAAACAAACCTGAAGATCAAAATGAATATGTAATCACTAGACATGAATATAAAGATTTACAAAAAACAAAGAAAGAGCATTTTGATAAGACGATAGTTGATAAATTTTTTGACTCTGTTAAAAGCCAAAAGGAATTCTGGAATACGGTTAATAAATTGACTTCAAGAAGAAAACAACCTGTAAGTAATATCACGATGGATATGTGGTTCTACCACTTCAAAGCTTTATTTGAAACTGATATCGATATTGATAACACACAGAATGAGGACGTACTAGTTGATGAGAGTGATGGCTATATGAACCACCCAATATCAAAAGAGGTAGTACAATTTGCAATTAGGAAATTGAAAAACCGGAAAGCTGCTGGTCCAGACTGCATCAAAGGTGAACATTTTAAGAATTCATGTGAGCAAGTAATGCAGTTTTTCTTAAACTTATTCAATACTTTATTTGATAATGGTCAATTTCCCCAAAACTGGACTGAATCTATTATTTTGCCACTTTTTAAAAAAGGAGATATTAAAAATCCCCATAATTGTAGAGGAATTTCGATTAGTGACATCAGTAGTATACTATTTAGCATAATCATTAACAATAGATTACAAGAATGGATAGAAGAAAATAATATCACAGGTGATCATCAAGCTGGTTTTAAAAAGGGATACTCAACTGTTGACCATATGTTTACTTTGTTAACTCTTGTGCAGAAACAGTTTGCCAATAATCGAAAACTATTTGTGGCATTTATTGACTTTGAAAAAGCGTTTGATTCCTTCAAGAGAAATATACTTGGGCCTATTCTTCTCAAAAACAATGTAAACGGTAAACTGTATCGATGTATCAGAGGCATGTATGATCAGATAAAGTCCAGGGTTCGATGTGGTGCCAAAACTACAGACTATTTTAACTGCACTGCAAGAGTGAAACAAGGTGATCCATGCAGTCCGGTGTTATTTTCTCTTTTTATAAATGAACTAGTGTTGAGGTGATTAATAATGGAAGACACGGTGCTGTTCTGTCTCGTAATGCTTTTGAATTATTTATTCTTTTGCTGGCAGATGATATTGTTTTGATGGCAGAAACTATCACTGGACTCCAAACACAGTTAAGTAGTCTGCAACGCGCAGCAGGTGTGCTTCATTTAAAGTTCAATATGTCAAAAAGTAATATCATGGTATTTAGAAAGGATGGGTACATGGGTGCAAGGGAACGATTTGTGTATGGTGTAAATGCAATGTCTGTGGTGAATGTGTACAAATATCTTGGAATACTGTTCTCTACTCGTTTGAGTTTTGCTGCAACATGCAAAGATTTATCCAGCAGAGCTAAAAATGTTTGGCCGTTCATTATGCAGAAGATCACTGAAGAAGACGAAAAACTCCAGCCCTGAAGAAGCCGCACAGTATCGTAAAACCAACAACCTTGTAAAGAAGAAAATGATTGAAGCCAAAGAACAATGGATCAACAACCAGTGTGAGAACATCGAGAAAGGCATGAAAAAAGGAAACAGCAAACATGCCTTCACCACACTGAAAAACCTTACCAAGACGCAGCAAAACAGATCGTCAGTCATCGAGGATACCTCAGGCGAGCTGCTGACAGAAAGCTCCGCTGTTCTGAACAGATGGACGCAGTACTGCCAAGAACTATACAACTACCCAATACAGCCAGATGACAGTTTGTTTCAGGGGGACTCAACACCATTGAGGGAATCCTCACGCTACCAGTGATGAGAGAAGAAGTGGAAGAAGCCATCCGCAGCCTACCAGCAGGGAAATCACCTGGAGCAGACAATATCCCAGCAGAGCTGCTCAAACATGGAGGGAATGATTTGGTCACTCGTGTAACATCGATTTGTCAGAAGATCTGGGAGACAAAACAGTGGCCCACAGAATGGACTCAATCACTCATCATCCCCCTGCCCAAAAAGGGAAATATGCGCCAATGCCAGAACTACAGAACAATAAGTCTCATTAGCCACACCAGCAAGATCATGCTCAGAGTCATATTGAATCGACTGAAGAAAGAAGCGGAAGAACACCTTGCGGAAGAACAAGCTGGATTTAGGGCGGGCAGAAGCACAGTAGAACAGATCTTCACCTGCCGGATAATGATGGAGAAACATCTGCAGCATCAGAGAGACCTGTTCCACAACTTCATAGACTTTAAAAAAGCATTCGACAGGGTGTGGCATAAGGGTTTGTGGCAGGTGCTAAGAAAGTTTGGCATTGAGGAAGGTCTCGTCCAAACCATCCAGGCGCTGTATAACACTGCCAGCAGCGCAGTTCTCCTCAACCAAGACCACAGTTGGAGTCCGTCAAGGCTGCCTACTCTCTCCCGTGCTGTTCAATCTCTTCCTGGAGAACATCATGCGTGAAGCCCTCCATGACTTCCACTCCACTGTCTCCATCGGAGGAAGAACCATCAACAACCTGAGGTTTGCAGATGACATCGACCTGATGGGAGGCAGCAACGAAGAACTACAAGACCTGACCATGAGACTGGAAGAAAGTGCAGGTGCACACGGAATGGAAGTGAGCACAGAAAAAAGCAAAGTCCTGGTCAACAGCACAACCAACACCCATGCTGAAATCTACATGAACGGGCAACAGCTTGAAGAAGTGGACGCTTTCAAATACCTTGGCGCCACTCTCACCAAAGACGGTCGCTCTACAACAGAAATCAAGACCAGACTAGCGATCGCAACAGCAGCGATGGTAAAGCTAAACAAGATCTGGAAGAGCAGAGAGATCGGCTTTCCATCGAAGATGAAGCTGTACAAGTCCCTGGTGCTCCCCATCCTGCTGTATGGATGCGAGAGCTGGACCATGACAGCAGAGACCACCAAGAGAATCCAGACGTTTGAAACTAAATGCTTCAGGCGCTTGCTCGGGATCTCTTGGCAAGATCGGAAGACAAACGACTTTGTGTGGAGCCAAATAACAACACTCGCAGGCCCACAAGAACCCCTCCTGGCAACAGTCAAGAACAGGAAGCTGTCGTGGTTCGGGCATGTCACACGCCACAACTCACTGCCCAAAACGGTCCTCCAGGGTACACTGGGAGGCGGCAGACGAAGGGGACGACAAGCCAAATGCTGGATGGACAACATCAAAGAATGGACCAGGTTGGATGGCCCCACGCTGGTGCGACAGGCGGAGGACAGGGCCGGTTGGCGACGGCTGGCTTCAAGAGTGTCTCTCATCTCTCCTCTACGCCCATCACGGGCAGGAGAATGATGATGATGATGATGATGCAGAATTTGTACCTTTTTAATATTAATTCTTTCGATGTGTTTGTTAAGTTATTTGATTCTCAGGTACAACCTAATGCACAATATGGGTCTGAGTTATGGGGTTTAAGTAAAGCTGCAATTCATTGTGAAGCAGTTCATACTTTTGCTTTGAAGAAATTTCTAGGAATTAATATGCGAAGACCTAATGATCTTGTATATGGTGAAACAAATCTCCATCCCATATACATAAGCTCTGCGGTTAATTGTGTTCGTTACTAGTTTAAATTGTTGCATATGAAAGACCATAGAATTCCACAAAAAGCATATGTTATATGGTTTAGATTCTAAAGGTAAGCAAAACTGGGCATCCAATGTACGTATTTGCTTGTTTAAATATGGTTTGGGTGTTGCATGGTTTTGTCAAGGTATTGGCAGACTGAATCAATTCATTCGTGTTTTTCGTCAACGTTCAATTGATTATAGGTGGCAGGAATGGAACGAACATACTCAAAATAGTGAGAGGTATAACATATACAGTACTTTTTCTGGTATGCATGATTTGAAAGCATATTTAGATAGATATGGACAGACATCTAAGATATATAATGACACGATTTAGGTTAAGCATATCAAAATATTATAGAGAACCATCCTTATTTAAATTTACTTTATTGATGTCATCAACTTCCACTAAAGTTGTTCGAAATTTTGCTTTATTTATGTACAAACCGCTTAAATTTAGGGAGACAGCAATTTCTTGAGTCTTATTTAGAATTAATTCAACCCAACGGACACAAGGGTCGAATATGAATAGAATGTTGTATCTTATGTTCTTTTCGCTTATTTGTTAAGCACTTGTATAACGTATTTCAAATCAGAAATATGATTATTGCCTAGATAACGTTTATATGATTGTGAGAATGCATAATTATGTGCATCCCCCTTCTAAGGGGCTGTGGCCTATATGAATAAACCATCTGAAGTCTGAACTCTCTCTTTTCTGTCTCTGTCTCTTCTCTCTCTCTCTCTCTCTCTCTCTCTCTCTCTCTCTCTCTCTCTCTCTCTCTCTTCCTCCTCTATCTGTGTGTGTGTGTGTGTGTTCTGCCTCTGTGTTTGCTTCTCTTTGCTTTTTATTTTTTGTCTGATAGTAACTTATTTGGATGTTCATACTTACCTGAATAGACTATGGGCTTGGTAGTCAAGTGTACTATGAGTCTGAATTTCGCTCGTAAGGTGTGGGTTCGAATCTGCCTCCATATCTACCAGTCTGGGAGTAAGAGGTGGAGATATTTTTCTGATGTCACATGCACACTGACTTGTTAGTGCTTTGACCCCCTTAGTGCATATGTGCTCGCAGAGCATCAACCATGCATATTAGACAGCCCGTAAATCATGACAAAATTTCGTCACGTACGGAAACATAACAACAAAACCAGCATGCACATCCGTCACAGACGAAATATCCAGACGGTGCAGCAACGTACCCTACAGCATGGGAAAAGCAATGTGCTTCCACACATCAGAAAAAAATAGGAGATCCAAAAATGTTTTAATTTCTATGTTAGTTAGGAATATTTAAAACAATCCTTTTTTTTTTCAGTTTCATGGTTTCATTCAAAAATGGACTGCTGGTACGTGGAACTTTAACTGTGTGGAGCTGGGTGAGCAGTGATTTCTTACGGTCTGTCAATAATTGCACCAATCTTTGCAATGACGGAAATAGCTCCTTTCTTCAGAACCTTTCCAGCTTAAAAAACATTGCCGGGATACCCGCTGACAACCTTTATACGCATGGCAATTTTCTCAGACATGCAAACAAAACATCTCATATCACCAAGTTACACAGAAGTCTTAATTCTCTATACTTTCATCTGCACAATACACAATGTAGTAGAAGCGGACATGTTGATTTCAATGAAAATAAAGGAAGAAAAGAAAGAAACAATAAATGCTGATAGAAAGAGGGAAAGAAAAAAGAACATAGTATAAAAAGAAAGATAGGAAAAAAAAAACAATAAGAAAAAAGGTTGAAATAACTCACAAAGATTTTACAAAACAACAGAACGATAAACAAATCAAAGAAAATCATTAAAACTCTGTACAGGTAGGAACGGATACGTAATTGCAAAGCAGATACTTCAATACGCAGAATGAACAATGACGCTATGTAAAAAAAAAAGCAGCATATTATTCACAACATAGTGTACTCTTATAGTTATGAATATTGAAACAGCAATTTAATTATACGCACACAACCAATGACTTACATACTTAAGGGGAAAACTAGCTAGCAGTGTATTAGACAAAATAGTTATGATAATGTTACTGTAGGCTCTCATCAAGAATCAAGAACAAGTAATAATAATCTACTGCTGCACTGAAGGTAACACACACACACACACACTCATCATAGACTAATGGTTACATTTATCCATAGAAAAGAAAACTATTACGTGACATATTTCCATTATACCTTTGGCATTTTCACTTTGGTTTATTTGTATTTTTTCATGTCATTTGAAGTAGTTGTAGCATGTTACATTCACTGGGAATCAACGGACACCGACAGTGGAAAAACAAAAATCAGCAAGTAAAGAATTTGAAGCCAGAGGGATTGTAAACAGTTCTGCTACACAAGAAAAGTAAATGATTGAACTGTATGTTTCATGACTGGTCAGTGGTGTATATTATCCGTGTGTATGGCTGTGTGTTTGTCTCTCTTCTCTTCTCTTCTTCTTTCTATCACGTTATTTCTTGTATGTCTTCATCATCATCATCATCATCATCTTTTCTTCTTCTTCTCAAACAAATCGAGTAAGACACGATGAATTTATTGACCAATTGGAAAGCTCAACATTAAGGAATATGTATTGAGAACAAACAGCAGCAATGAAAGTAGAAAATGATATCAGCTCTTTTCAAAATATCAAAACCTGATAAGATATGGATGAACATTACTGAAGAAGATTAGGATTAGGAAAAGACAAAGTAACATTTATAGGATATTTTGTGAGGCAAGAGATATTTGAGCACCCAGTCACAACAGGAAAGATGGAGGGGAAGGAAGAAAGTAGACAATTTTGCAAAGTGGTTGGGGACAGGAAGGGGAGGAGATGTACGTGATGCGACAAAAGCTAGATTCATATAGAATATCATGATTGCCAACGCCACGCAGCGTGGTCACCAGATTTGTTTTCACTGTACAATGAAACCATCACGAGAAACCTAGAAGAATGCTCCGAGATAAAGGATGGAGGAAAAACGATAAACAATATTCGTTATGTAGATGACACACGGAAAATAAAATTGAGTACATATATCAATGCATTCACCCACAAAATCTAAAGATACGCCCTGGCTTTAAACACTAGGTCCAGTTTATCACCGTGTGTCTTGGCTTTGTGGTTGTTTGTTTGCTTGTTTATTTTTGTTTTTGTTTTTAATCCAGTGTCGTATGGTACACTTTCTGAGATGATCATAGCCCTGACATGACTGCGCAGTCGTCTGGGCTTTAAGCAACAACAACAATAACAATATCAAGCATCATTATGTACCTGAATACAAATTTTGAACATAAATAAAGATACTAATGTATATGTATATATTATATATATATATATATATATATATATATATATATATATATATGTACATACACACACACACACACACATATATATATATATATATATATATATATAACACAAAGGATCTGAAATACCTAAAATTGCTTCTGCACATCACATTTCCTTAGAGACAAAGATGCACTTAGTACATACATCTAGTTATCAATCCTAAGAAAACGTATGCGAGGCTTTATAGAAAATATACACGTGAACGGACAGGCAACGCAGAAAATGAAAGGAAAAAACGAGAGGAAGCAAAGGAGGAAGGCAGAAATAAAAAGAATGACAGAACAGAGGATGTTTCTTGCACAGAATTTGTGGAAGATCGGGAAACTATTTCTACTAAAAGAATCCCCGGCATACCCGCGTGGTAAAATGAAAACATAATATGTTTTGAGTCACTTGACCCAACTAAATGGAAACCCTAAATGAGTATTACATGGAAATATTGAAGAGATGGATATAAACGTGTGTGTGTGTGTGTGTGTGTGTGTGTGTGTGTGTGTGTGTGTGTGTGTGTGTGTGTGTGTGTGTGTGTGTGTGTGTGTGTGTGTGTGTGTGTGTGTGTGTGTGTGTTTTCAAGCGTGTTTTTCGTATGTATCTGTGTCTGTATAATTGAATGTGAGTGATTGCGTGTGAGTGTGCATTGAAACAGGTGGGTGCTTGTGTGCGTATGACCATGTATGTGTTATGTGTGAGCGTGCCTTGTGCATGAGAGAAAATGAGACAGAGATGGGTGTGAAAGAGAGAGAGAGAGATGTATTCATTTTTTTATTGTTTCTTTGTTTGTTGGTTTGTTCGTTGGTCTGTTTGTTGATGTTCGTTTGTTGTTGTTGTTGTTTTGCCTGGTTTGATCTAGTTCATTTCCTATGCTTCTTAACATTGTCTTATTACAGTTCATGCTGTCGTTATCGCGGAGGGTGTCTTTTATGTTTTACATGTATTGGAATGGAATCTTTATTTAATGTCTGTTCACAATAGTGATTTTAGACACACACACACACATACACACACACACACACACACACACACACACACACACACACACACACACACACACACACACACACATACATACATAGGGAGAGAAAAAAAGGGTGGGGGACGGGGATGGGAAGGGGCAGTGATAGTTTGAATGTAAGAAGGGGAACAATAACAATTAAGAATTCAGAACATTATGTTAACAGTGTCAATCAATAACAGACAACAATTAATTAACTCTTCATAACAATCTGCCAACATGGGATCTGAGAATCAGCTGTACTACCGAAATAATATTATTTTTGTTGTAAAGGATATCTCTAGAGTCAGTAAATGAAAAATCGAGATTGTTATTTCTATATGTCGTAAGTAAAATAGGACATTCAAAGAACAGATGGTGGACAGATAATGCTTTTGAACAAATACATACATTCTGTGTATATTTTGTTTTCCAAGAGTTAAGCCTTAGTTTGTATATCAAGGACGCTAGCTGTCTGGGGCAGTTAGGTATCAGGCTTTGGGTATTGGAAAAAAATTGTATAAAGTGAACATTCTAACACAGAACCAATTTCATGAACTGACAGTCATATGTTATGGAAAGTTACGGTATTTGCATTATTGGATGCACCGTCTTTTGCTAATTTGTCCGAAACTTCATTCCAATAAAGTCCACAATGTGACGGAACCCAGCAAAAATTTATACCAACACCACTGGATGAAATACAATGTATCAAATGTTTGATCTCACATATAATGTCATTTCGTATTACATTTTCTGTTTGTTTCAAGCTACGTAACACTGATTTAGAATCAACACACAATAGTATATTGCAGATATCGTATGAGAAGCTAATAATATAGTTAAGAGCCATCAATATTGCGTATAATTCTGATGTAGAAATAGAGAAGCCCTTACCTATGTAAAAAGATTTTTGTACCTTTAAGGCAGGAATGACGAATCCAGCTCCGCTATCAGCTGTATCTAAAACAGACCCGTCTGTGAAAATTTTTAGGTGATTAGGATAATAGGTGGTTAAATGAGATTTGACTTCTGATACTAGAATATTTATTTCTTCTGTTTTATTGAGATTTATGTAGTCTATGTCAAAATTAGCTTTTTCAAGTTCCCAGGAAGGTATGGATGGAATAAGAGGCATTACAGGAATGTTATTTATATCAATATTGTTTTCTCTCAGGAGGACGTCTGCAAAATTTCGTATAAGTTGAAGAGTATGCACCTTTCGAGCTTTCTGAGGATAGTCAGTTTCCGAGGTGTATAGTAATTCATCCTTAACTGAGTTCTTTACGGCCAGAGCTCTAATAACATACTTTGTCACCGTTAATTCACGTTGATCTGTAAGCGGTAATATGTTTCTTTCTTTATAAGACTTCATTGTGTTTGTATGAACGGGCACACCAAGAGCCAATTTAATAGCTTTGCTGTCTACACTCTGTAATTTTTTTAAGAGTGTATTCGAGGCAGTAAAATATACCTCTTGTCCATAGAGCAGTTTCGATCGAACCAAAGAAATCGCTAGGTGTAACATAGTTTGAGTGTCTTTTACATGTGTTTTACATGTGTCTGCCTTTGTCTCTCATGCTTTGTGACGCCTTTAAAGGCTCTTATGAGATAAAGTACCGTACAAGTATTATTATTATCATCATTGTTATTCTTATATTTTCATTATTATCATAATTGTTATCATCATAATCATCATCACCATCATCGTCAACATCATCAATGTTTTAAGTCACCATCATGATTATTATCGTACAGAAAAAAGAATGGAACGTAAAAGAGATACAATGAATCTGAAATTAGGCGAACAGCGACAGATAAAGAGACTCAATCAAGAGAGGAGGAAGAAAGTGTGTGTCTGTCCAGCGCAATATGTAAACTCATTAGTAGTAGCCCCAGTGAGATCTGCAGAAAACGAAATACGTCATCGTTGAATCATCCACTGAACAATCGATAGAAGCAGCATGTTTCTCGTAATACCATTCAACCAGTAACAAAAATGCTCCCTAACAGAAGTTTTACTCGATAGTTTCACAATGAGTGCACGCTGTATTTCCCGTTGTTTTGGAATTTTCAGGGTTTTATATATTGTTTTCTTAAGACGTCTGACTTAGCTGAAACGACGTAAATGCTCGCTTTCCAAGCGTTTGATTTGATCCAGCACGTTCTGTTCTGTTCTTACCCACGTTTATCTGGAAAATAGTAAAAGGAAGTGATTCACGTGAATGGAATTATTCTTTTTCCACGGTGTTGAACGTCCCCCAAGAACTAACGCCACTCAGTTAAACCAGAACGATACGTGATACGTATAGTTGACAAAATAAGTCAGTCGGATTCCTTGGTTTTCCCCATTTAATATATTCCATTTCCAATCCACAAATACGGCCTCACAATTTAGACCGTTAGGCCTATAGATGTATATTAGAGAGTTCTTGATGTTATTTAAAACGGATGCTGTTGTATGGTTGTGAGTGTGGACAATCAATGCACAAAGTCAGAACAAAATTGAGGCAACTGAAATGTGGTTTCTTAACAAAAATGTTGCGAGTTCCATGGACAGCAAAGAAACCAAACGAGACAGCCTTGAAGGAGGCAGTCAAAAGAAGATCATTAACAAAGAAGCTTAGAAAAAGACAAGCAACATATCATAGGACATTTTATGAGGAAAGGGGAATTACAGCACCTGGTCACAACAAGAAAGCTGGAGGGAAAGAAAACACCAGATAGACTCAGGGAGAAAATATTGGACAAACTTGTAGGGTGGCTGAGGACAGAGAGGGTGGGAGATGTACTTGCAGCGATAAGGGATAGATTCATATGGAGGCAGGGCGGCAGGGCACATGGTGATATTGACCTTCTGCATTGCTTCTGTCTCACTAACCCCACGTCACTCATATGGCTATCCAACACACCTCCACTATGTCAGCTGTCCAACACACCTCCACTATGTCAGCTGTACAACACACCTCCACTATGTCAGCTGTCCAACACACCTCCACTATGTCAGCTGTCCAACACACCTCCACTATGTCAGCTGTCCCACACACCTCCACTATGTCAGCTGTCCCACACACCTCCACTATGTCAGCTGTACAACACACCTCCACTATGTCAGCTGTCCAACACACCTCCACTATGTCAGCTGTCCAACACACCTCCACTATGTCAGCTGTCCAACAACCTCCACTATGTCAGCTGTCCAACACACCTCCACTATGTCAGCTGTCCCACACACCTCGACTATGTCAGCTGTCCAACACACCTCCACTACGTCAGCTGTCCAACACACCTCCACTATGTCAGCTGTCCAACACACCTCCACTATGTCAGCTGTCCAACACACCTCCACTATGTCAGCTGTCCAACACACCTCCACTATGTCAGCTGTCCCACACCTCCACTATGTCAGCTGTCCAACATACCTCCACTATGTCAGCTGTCCAACACACCTCCACTATGTCAGCTGTCCAACACACCTCCACTATGTCAGCTGTCCAACACACCTCCACTATGTCAGCTGTCCCACACCTCCACTATGTCAGCTGTCCAACACACCTCCACTATGTCAGCTGTCCAACACACCTCCACTATGTCAGCTGCCCAACACACCTCCACTATGTCAGCTGCCCAACACACCTCCACTATGTCAGCTGCCCAACACACCTCCACTATGTCAGCTGTCCAACACACCTCCACTATGTCAGCTGTCCCACACACCTCCACTATGTCAGCTGCCCAACACACCTCCACTATGTCAGCTGCCCAACACACCTCCACTATGTCAGCTGCCCAACACACCTCCACTATGTCAGCTGTCCAACACACCTCCACTATGTCAGCTGCCCAACACACCTCCACTATGTCCGCTGACCAACACACCTCCACTATGTCCGCTGACCAACACATCCATCATGTCAGCTGTCCCACACCTCCACTATGTCAGCTGACCAACACATCCACTATGTCAGCTATCCAACACACATCCACTATGTCAGCTGACCAACACACCTCCACTATGTTGGCTGACCAGCACACCACTATGTCAGCTGATCAACACATCCACTATGTCAGCTGTCCAACACATCCACTATGTCAGCTGTCCAACACACCTCCACCCATGTCAACAAAACTGACCAAACTCTGAGGGTGGGACATGAATGTGGGACAACATTTCACAATGCTGAGAATGGGGATGATAGTGATGATGCTACAGCTGTTGTACTATACGTTTGTTTTCATACTACGTCGTTTAAGTCTGAAAGACATAGGCACCTACGCTAGCGATGAGGAAACTTGAACGAAACCCTCAACGATGACTCCGTAAAGTAGATGAGACGACTGTGTCCTCCCAGTGATCAAAATGAGCCTATATCACCCCTAACTCAGGGTAGCAGTCGGTCGGGGCGGAAAAATCCCACAGTCATGTCCTGGTTTACAATCAATTATGATGCATCTGGCAGTCATTTTATCTTTATGACGAAACAGACAAACAGTAAGGCATGCAATACAAAAGAAGTTTAAAAAGAATGATTTGAAAGTAAATACGTACTTCCAGTAGCTAGAAACTCTGGGGATAGCAGGAAAGCAGAAGGCCCTCAGAGGAGAAAATTTTGTTAAGCAACTGTTTTGGTCCTTTATTTTCTTCACTCGAAGGGAGCCGTGCCGCAACTAGGTCATGACTCCTGATGTCCTTCTGCGCTGTCCATTTTTTTCAGAAAATTGTCCACCACCTGGGTCTGCACTGACTCATCCAAGATGGTCGGACAAAGTCACCCTTTCTGCAGATGTCTTAGCTATTGGACACTGGCAACATAATAAATGGGGGAATTTTAAGCCTTATGAACTTCACTTTTGTTCCTCCTTGACCAAATCCAACTGGAACTCTTTTTAGCTGCTTTGGCCATTGCCTTTAGGGCTCTTTTCCTCTCTCTCTCTCTCCCAGTTAATCGAGGGCTATTTCACAAAGTCAAAGTCTCTCTCCCAGTTAATCGAGGGCTATTTCACAAAGTCAAAGGCTGATGTGTCATAAACACCCCCTTGCTCCAACTTCTATGGGGAGGACTTTAGCTTGACAGCCGGGTTTCTGCAAGTTGCTTTGGCATACTTTTCAGTCTGATAGATATGGGTTTGTTTTATTCTACTTTCATACGGTACGGTGAGTTCGATCAGAATCATACGTCTTGATTAATGGGAATGAGAACTATATCCAGTCTCATGCCATTATTGCTGATGATTTCTGCGTGTTTTTCCATCGTAGGACACCCCCAGTCGTCCACTCCATCTGGCAGATGATGCTTTCACGCTCTGGATGATCCTTGTAGGACGTTGTCAAAGCTTCTGGTGGCATGTTTTTTCCATTGGCTGTATGGATTCCTTGTGCGATCTCTTGAAGCATTTGATTGTTCCTCTGTGTGTACCTTCTTTGGGTTAGCGCTACCTTGCATGGACTTAGGACATATGCCAATATTTGTATGCCCTGGCAGAAGGTGCACGCAGGGCCATCTGATGTCCCCCATTTCACCAAATTTGCGTTCGAGGGCAGAAGGATGAAACGGTAATCATTTTTTATTACGTATTTGGTCAGCCTTGTTGCCATGACGGAGAAGATTTTTCCCCCTTAAACGTTCAGAAGTAATATATATTCATCTGTACTGGTTGGTGTCACTGGAAGTCTCTTCTCTCAGCTTCCTGGCGATCTGAAACGGGTCTCTGAAGAAGCGATCTTGGGTCTTCTTTTTGCTCCTTCTCCTCCTTGCTGATTCTGCTTTTCTAAGGACATTATGTTTAGCTTTTACGTCTTTCCGTATTTCTCTAACACTTGCTCCTGAAATTCTGAAGCAGCCCTTATTTCATTTGTTCACTCAAAATCCTTTTCTCCTTCCCTCTGGAATTCTGAGGAGGAATTTTCATTTTGTTTTTTTTTGCTCCATAGGCATTCCTACATGCTTTTATACAATATCTCCGTGTGTGTGTGTGTGTGTGTGTGTGTGTGTGTGTGTGTGTGTGTGTGTGTGTGTGTGTGTGTGTGTGTGTGTGTGTGTGTGTGTGTGTGTGTGAGTGTGTGTGTGTGTGTGTGTTTGTGCGTGTTGTGTATAAGTGAGAGTGAGAGAGAAGGAGAGAGAAAGAGCGAAAGAGACAGACAGAGAGACAGAGAGAAAGAAACAGAGAGAGACAGAGAGAGATAGAGTTCATATTTTGAATAATTTACGGTACTTTGGACATCGGCCCATATACAAGAAAACGTGTAATGAACACACTCACAGCGTATAGCAGACATAACGTATTAACAGATATGATAGTTAACATGTTGAGTGCATGATTATGAAATTGCTTCCATCACAGCTGACATGACTGATAAAAAGAATTATATCCAAGTACACATTCATTTTGAAACTTAACAATGCCAAATAGAGTTTAAAAGACTGACTAGTTTCAAACCATTCCACTTTGTTATAGAAGAAACCAGTCTTGCATGTACATATCAGTTAAACTTTGTCTAAACATATTCAAAACATGTTTTGGTCTGTAGCTCCCTAAACAATTGACTCAAAGTACAAGGCTGTAACGCTAAGTAGCTTAATTGTCTAAAGTGTGTCATCCAGTGCTCTGTCCTTTTCATCCAGTATCACACACATACACTCACAGAGAGAGAGAGAGAGAGAGAGAGAGAGAGAGAGAGAGAGAGGAGAGAGAGAGAGAGAGAGAGAGAGAGAGAGAGAGAGAGAGAGAGAGAGAGAGAGATTCCGTACGTATAGATTGTTTACAAAACCAGAGCACGCAAGTATCACGAGCGCTTGAAATATCAGCTGTAAACTACGACACGCAACATTCCACAGCCAGCTGCTAATGGCCGATGCATGTACCTTCCACTTCACTCCCACGTCCTGCTGTTCTTGTCCCATGTTCCCTGACAAATCAAACAGTTCTCCTCTTCCTCCCCCAACTCTTTCATCCTGTGTCATCTAGTTTCAGCCAGTTTTCAACCCTAATTAAATGGTCGTTCTCAGTCTTAGTTTCCAAATAAATTCCCTATCACCCTTCATCTTTTTTTAGGTGGATAGTTTCCAGCACTCTCTGGATGCATGAACAAAAAGGGATGTCTACCACCTGTACAGACATCAGCAAGTGGTCCTGATGACACTCAACACCAGCCACGACCGGTTCACCTCGCGCACGAACAGCTGGTTCATTAGGGACTTTTAGGTTACACGTCACGTATCCCACACCGGCCAGGTATGTTAACGTACCGACTACGTATCGCATTTCCTCGCGCGATTTTATCGATACGTATCGATTCGATACGGACGTGACTACGTATGGAAGTTAGGTTATACGTGCTCTTACCCGTATCTAGCTTGTGACTGGACATCTCAAGTCTCAAGGTAAGTATTATTTTGGTTGTGTTTTGAAACCATTTCTCTACCTTGTTATGTATGTCTTCTGTCACTGGGTTTTAAACGGTTCATGTAAGGGTCGACCAAATGCACCAAGTGTCAGCAAGCAAAAGCCTGCTGCTGGAAAGTACGTATCACCAGGTCACCTGATTAAAATTTCGAAAGAAACTTCAGCTCTAGGTCTGGTTCAACTGCAATTTAGCTGTGAAAAGCTATTTTGTGGGTGCAAAACATCATAAATGTCATGAATGACGTAATTTCAGTGTTTTTGATTAGTTGCTGCTAAATTTTCTAATGAAAAATGTATAATGGATGCCACGTTTAGAGAGATCTAATGCCAAATGCTGACTTAGATCTGAGTGGCACTGGATTAGCAGTTCACTGTTCATGTCTCATCAAGGCCATATAGGCATACCCTGGTATCAGGGAAGATGGTGGGGAGCATGACTGGACTATGTTTGCACAGGCGGCAGAAACTGATAGTGATAATGATGATTATATTATTGATTTTGACATTCAGAAAGATTAATGTGAAGAGGCAAGATGTAGAAGTCCAGAAGTTGGAGGAAGCAGTCGCCTGAGGATCGAAGCACAGCAGGGATGAGCAAGCAACACAGCTGATATGGAAGAGTTGGAAGAAAGGTAGAATAAAAAGAGAGGAAACAGTTGATGGAGCAACAGATTGAAGAGAAAATGTGATGCATAGGGAAAACAAATCAATGGATGCCATGCTGCAATAGGTAGAAAGAAACTCTAGGGAGAGCTAGACAACAGAAGGTCTTCAGAGAAGTAACCCCCTTTAGACAAGTGTTTCGGCCCTGAATTCCTTACACTCTCGGGGGGCCGGGCCACATCCAGGTCATGACTCCTGGATGCCCTTCTGCTGTTGTCTATTTTTTTTTTTTTTTTTTTCCCACGCCGGGGATCGAACCTGGGCGATTCTGCGCTTCAGAACTGCGGTACGCGGTTTTACCAATGTGCTAACGGGGCACACATCATCTGTAGGGAATTTAATCCTTATGAAGTTCACTTTTTTTGCAATACAATATAACACAATATAATACAATACTCCTATATACATCCATGTAGGAAAATTAAAATGTACATACATTCGACTCACACCACACGTAGATTATTCTCAGATCTACTCGAAACTACATTCACAACTAAATGATAGAACACAGAAAGATAAACAAACCTCAACAGTTTAAAGCGACCACAAAATAAAGCAGACAATAATCTTGGCATATGCCATAACTGCACATGATACGCTCCCACCCCCAACCCTGTCTCCCCCCCCTCCATTGCCCATTTTCCACACACACACACACACACACACACACACGTACAGAGGAAGCACACCATTATGAAGTCACAAACTGACAGATGCGGTAATCAAGCAGGTGAATGTCAAACTTCTAAGAAGAATGTCTTGGTTTGGGTACCTCCTGCCTGGCGAAAAAGGGTGGAGAATTTGTTAAGTTCTCTGGTCAGCATGTGTGCAGACCCGCCAGTGTCTGAAATCCCTTTATGTGTATGCTCATGCAGAAAATCACATACACATGATAAAGATATTGTAAGTCATGTCTTGTGTGTTTGGTGGCTTATGGAAACATGAAAACTTGGCCCAGGAAGCATCACCACCAAATCAGAGTATGCAGACTATGCACAGTGTGGATAAAACTGCGCATATACGCATCTGAGAAAATCAGAATGCTATAGAAACATCACGAGGTTCTTCTAAAAATAATAACACAACTGAGCAGATTTGTGCCACTAAAACAACTAAATAAAGATCAGGGATAGGGAAAGTCCTCATGAATGTTTTGTACAGGTTAGCTTTTTCTTTTTAATCAATTGGTCATGTATCTTAATTTCTATGATAGAAAAACAAAAACAAAACCTACATGTCTCAGAACATTCATAATCTTTCCTCATAGTACTCACAATTCATTTTGTCACAATAAAGGCTTCATACGCCCTTTGTGAATATTTTCGTCACATGGTAAGTGTGTTGCAAATGCATGATTTGTACGTGCGTGCAGGTGCGTGTGTGTGTATATGTGTGTACACAAAGAATATGAGTTATTTAGTATAGTGCAACGTGTGTACTTAATTTTAAGTAATTTAATAAAATTCTGAATTCAAAACAATTCCAGTTCTTCCTTACCAGCATTAAATAAAAGTACAGGAAGTATTTATCCATAATCAAACATTTGAGCCATGATTTATTGGTACAGATGAAGCATGTGGCACAGTGCGCGTGTGTGTGTGTGTGCGCGCGCACCCCCCCCCCCCCACACACACACACACACCACCAATAGGGTTCATTTCTTGTGATGTCTTCATATTGAATGATGTCATCATACTGAAATAATCGAGTTGCTAGGAAAGATCAAAAGTAATTGCTAGATCTACTTTCTTTAAAAATCCGAGTATAACAATTTATTTCGTCCTCACGTTGGTAGTATCAAAGAAAAGCAAATAGCTATATGTTTATAATGTCATACGTCGTAAAGAACAGGAAAGGCTGTGGTTACATCCCTTGCTTGGGGGGGGGGGGGGGTGTCGGGGGACGTAGATCTGTTTACGTGTAATCTAAACCCAAATCGTTTTCACATACGGGACACGTACATATCGCGATACGTTTACGTGTTGGGAGCCACGTAACGTATAATCTAAAGGTCTCTTCTCGTATTGACGCCATTTCAGTGGAACATATAATGCAGCACATATCACTTGTATCAAGTGGAACGACAGAGACATGACCGATTACAACTCCTGTGACCACAACAGCCGGACAGGAACCGAATAAAACGATTCCATGTTCATCAGCACATGTGGCCTGATAACATAGCTGGCAAACGAGAAAAGAAGATTTTTCAGTCCCATTTTCTGCATCCCTTTAGTGGTGTTGAACCCAGGCCACTCATTTTGGCTTCTCCACAAACCACTGTCCCCAAGTATCCCCATGTTCATTCAGTCAAAAGTCGTAGTGCCAAGAATCCCATGGGAGCTTACAAGATCAACCTGTCATTGGGACACCCTCCAACATACTGTTGAACAGCTGCAGGACTTTGCCAGTGCTTATTCTGATCCCACTTACTATGGAAAATGTTTACAAAGCTCCCTATCTAAGACAGAAATCACTTAGCAAAGAACAACACCGAATAAGAGACGCCCCAGTAAGAAGACCACCTCCACAGCCTACAGAACGACAATCCGCAAATGAAATCACTGACATTTTGTTCGCGAAGGCACGATTTTAAACGTTTAAGGACCTCAGACTTTCCCATATGGAGAATGTTTGTTATAGTGGCATTGCCTGCAAGTTTATCGGCATGTTCATTTAGTTAACGCCAGCGTGTGGGGGTCTGTAGATCCATGTGACATTATGTAGGTCGTGTGAACAAGGGGAAAGATATGGAGGTGGCTGACATGACAAAGATTGGCTGGCACAGTTTCTACACATATTTTAATACGACCTACAGATTTGTTTGTTCTGACCTCTTTGAAAATAGTATGTTATTATGAGTGCTACAGAAGCATTTGTATGTTTTTGATACATGCACGGTCTTGAGAGAGATCTAATTTCGCTTTCACGCACACACACACACACACACACACACACACACACACACACACACACACACACACACACACACACACACGCACAGGCACACGCACACATTTCAGAATCATTGGTTCACAGTCCTGTTAATGTATTGCTTTAAGTTTATGAAGTTAGTATTTTAGCGTTAAATTTTTCCTTCACATTGTTAATGTTAATTGTTAGTGTTAAGATCTTGTTCCATTTTTCCATTTTACCCATTTATTTATGTCTTTTACTCTGTCTCTCCTCTCCCCACAATGCAACTCGCCCACCTCTCATCCTCCCAACTTCTAGACAGTGACACACCAGACAATATACAGCGCCTCTTGACTCGCACCACTGAGTGTTACTCGGACATTAAGAACTGGATGACGTTCAACAACATATTTCTGAACCAACATATTTCTGAACACAACATATTTCTGAACCAACCCATAAAAAAAAAAAAAGTCACATTCTTGACTGGATCATTTCTCGTGATCACCACAATTCAGCTACTGACAACTGCCTAGTTCTTTCTACCCGTCTAACTTCAGCCCTTCCATCTGACCACTCTGCAATTCTCTGTTCTCTTGACATTTCTCCTCCTTCCCGTACCACGCGCACAGTGACTCGACGCAATCTCAAATCTATTGACCTCTCCACATTTTCATCTGATGCCTCCCGCCTCCTTGCCGATGAATTCTATACTACTCTCCACCATCTTCTGGACACTCATGCTCCAGCCACAACTCGTCTTTTACCTGACCGCCCCCCTATCCCCTGGCTCACTCATGAGATTGTCTGTGCAAAACGTGCCCGCCGCAGATCAGAGCGCCACTGGCGCAAATCCAAACTCACTGTACATAGGCAACTTTTCTAAGCCTCTAAAACAAAAGTATCCACCCTCATTGCATCAGCAAAAACAAGCTATTTCCAAACCAAAATCCTGAATGCCTCTTCTTCAAGAGAACTCTTTACAACCATGAATCATCTCCTTGGCACACGAAAAGATTTACCTCTCCCAACAAAACACACAAATGAAGAACTCCCATCTGTATTCTCCAAGTATTTCACCACCAAAATACAAACTCTTCGTGACAGGCTTGACAGGACACCCTGTCAACCATGCCCACCTGACCCTTCCTTCTCTGGCACACCTCTTACTACTTTTACCCCAGTCTCACAAGAAGAAATTCTCAACACAATCAGATCCATGTCGTTCAAAATCTGCGAACTGGATCCTCTTCCAGGTTCTCTCTACTCTGACTGTCTCCCTACTCTCCTCCCATTCATCACTGACATCATCAACACTTCTCTTCAAACTGGAACTGTCCCAGATTCTTTCAAGTCTGCTATTGTTCACCCTCTCCTCAAGAAATGCAATTTAGACCCAAATGAACTGAAAAATTACCGGCCTATCTCTAATCTCTCTTTCTTGTCAAAACTCATCGAAAAAGTTGTCCTCAACCAGCTGAACTCTCACCTGTCTGCCAACAATCTTCTCAATCCTTTCCAGTCAGCCTACCGCCAGTGCCATAGCACTGAAACTGCCCTGCTACACATTCTCAACAATCTCCTCCTTGCAACTGATACTGGCAAAGTCTCTCTCCTCACACTCCTTGATCTGTCTGCAGCCTTTGATACCATTGATCATGGTATTCTCCTTTCTAGACTTCATCATACTTTTGGCATCTCTGACATTGCTCTCTCCTTTTTCACTTCATATCTGTCAAACAGAAAACAAACTGTTCTCATTAATGGCACTTACTCTCAACCTGCATGCCTGACCTGTGGTGTTCCACAAGGATCTGTCCTTGGCCCTGTTCTTTTCACTCTTTACACCTCCCCCCTGTCCACTATCATCAACTCCCACTCTATAAAACACCACTTCTATGCTGATGACACCCAACTTCTAGACAGTGACACACCAGACAATATACAGCGCCTCTTGATTTGCACTACTGAGTGTTACTCGACATTAAGAACTGGATGACGTTCAACAAACTTCAGCTTAATGACGACAAGACAGAAGCTATCCTCATTGGCACCCATCAGAAACTTTCTCAGCTGCCTCCTCTTTCTCTCCCATTATGTAACACATCAGTCCCAATTTCTGATTCAGCTAAAAACCTTGGTGTCTGCATTGACTCTACCCTCTCCATGAACAACTTTGTTTCTCAAACTGCCAGATCTTGCTACCATCACCTCCATCGTATAAGCTTGATCAGGAAGTATCTCTCTGTCGAAACAACTGCAAAACTCGTTCTCTCCTTCATAATGTCTTGCATTGACTATTGCAATTCACTCCTGTCTGGTCTTCCTGCCTCCACCATTCACATCCTGCAGCGCATTCAAAACAATGCTGCACGCCTTGTACTCAAAAAGAAAAAAGCTGACCACATATCTCCTCTCCTGGCACAACTTCACTGGCTCCCTGTATCAAAGCGCATACAGTACAAACTAGACACCATGTGCTACAAAAGCCTCAATAACGCAGGCCCCAATTACCTGTCAAGCCTACTTGAGATCTATGTTCCCTCACGTACCCTCCGCTCTGCCTCCGATCCTCTGACTTTTCGCTTTCCACGCACCAAGCTCAATACCTATGGTCCACGAGCCTTCTCTGTTTCTGGTCCACTTTCCTGGAACAAACTTCTCTCTCTATCCGTCAGCAACCTACTTTTGTCTCCTTCAAGTCCGCTCTCAAAACTCACCTTTTCTCCTCTGCATAAAATCCTGACCTCACTCATCCCCCCTCTGTAGCCTGTCTCCACTCGGAGGGGAATCACATTGTAATATATATTTGTATATAATATGCTCTCTATAATTTTCCATTGCTTTTATTCTTTTTCCCCATTTATAGCCATGTGTAAGTGTGTGTGTGTGTGTGTGTGCGCGCGTGCGTAAGTGTATGTTCAGCGCTTAGATTTGATTTTTATCGAGATTTTGCGCTATATAAATATTGTAATTATTATTATTATTATTAACAAACTTCAGCTTAATGACGACAAGACAGAAGCTATCCTCATTGGCACCCGTCAGAAACTTTCTCAGCTGCCTCCTCTTTCTCTCCCATTATGTAACACATCAGTCCCAATTTCTGATTCAGCTAAAAACCTTGGTGTCTGCATTGACTCTACCCTCTCCATGAACAACTTTGTTTCTCAAACTGCCAGATCTTGCTACTATCACCTCCATCGTATAAGCCTGATCAGGAAGTATCTCTCTGTCGAAACAACTGCAAAACTCGTTCTCTCCTTCATAATGTCTTGCATTGACTATTGCAATTCACTCCTGTCTGGTCTTCCTGCCTCCACCATTCACATCCTGCAGCGCATTCAAAACAATGCTGCACGCCTTGTACTCAAAAAGAAAAAAGCTGACCACATATCTCCTCTCCTGGCACAACTTCACTGGCTCCCTGTATCAAAGCGCATACAGTACAGACTAGACACCATGTGCTACAAAAGCCTCAATAAACGCAGCCCCCAATTACCTGTCAAGCCTACTTGAGATCTATGTTCCCTCACGTACCCTCCACTCTGTCTCCGATCCTCTGACGTTTCGCTTTCCACGCACTAAGCTCAATACCTATGGTCCACGAGCCTTCTCTGTTTCTGGTCCACTTTCCTGGAACAAACTTCCTCTCTCTGTCCGTCAGCAACCTACTTTTGTCTCCTTCAAGTCCGCTCTCAAAACTCACCTTTTCTCCTCTGCATAAAATCCTGACCTCACTCAATCCCCTCTGCAGCCTGTCTCCACTCGGAGGGGAATCACATTGTAATATATAATTGTATATAATATGCTCTCTATACTTTTCCATTGCTTTTATTCTTTCTCCCCATTTTAGCCGTGTGCGTGTGCGTGTGTGTGTGTGTGTGTGTGTGTGTGTGTGTGTGTGTGTGTGTGTGTGTGTGTGTGTGTGTGCGTGCGTGCGTGCGTGTGTGTCTGTTTTAGCGCTTAGATTTGATTTTATCAAGATTTTGCGCTATACAAATAAAATATTGTATTGTATTGTATTGTGTATGTGTGAAGGTGCCTGTGTAGTTGTAAGGGGACAATTCGACGAGAATGGTAGGGGACGTGTGTTTAATTCGGGGACGTCCCCAAAATACACAAAAATAAGTTTGGCTCATAATCGCAAAATAAGCTTAAAATAATGTTCTATTGCTTATGAATTACGTAATTTAAAAGAAAATGTCCCCGTATTACTACACAGTTTGCTTGTAGTAATTTGGCGATGTCCCTTGTTTACTACATCTCACTTACCCTGTTCTCACACAGATTGAGTCACACAGTTTTCCAGTCTCAATCGGTTTAAAAGCGTATTTTTTCAGCTTCTTTTCTTTCTGAGATTGATCTGATGTTTTTGCTATGGCTTTCTGTCTTTCTGATGGGGGGCGGGACAGACGTGGGAGAGGCAAATGGGGGGGGGGGGGGGACTTTGTTGGGGAGAGACAAGTGAGGAAACTTTGGGGGTACTGGAGAAACAAGTGCAGGGAACTTTCGGAGGTGGGAGTGACAAGGGGGAGAGACAAGGGGAGTGAACTTTGGGGGGAGAGATACAGACTTCTTTGACATCACTGCTGGAGTCCTTCAAGGAGATACGCTTGCCCCCTACATTTTCATCATCTGTCTCGATTATGTGCTGAGGAAAGCACTGGATAAGAACAAAATACTCGGCTTTACCCTCACAGAACAGAAGAGCAGACGCTACTCTGCAGTAAAGATAACAGATGCGGATTACGCTGATGACATGGCTGTTCTCGCAGAACTCCTAAAGGATGCAACATCTCTACTTCACAATGTCGAAAGAACAGCAATGGAGATCGGGCTCCACCTCAATGCGAACAAAACAGACTTCATCTGTCCGAATCAAGACGCATCAGAAGGTATGAGAAGTCTCAATGGAGATGCGATCAAACAAGTTCAAGACTTTAAATACTTTGGCAGCTACATTGACTCCACAGAACAAGACGTCAATACCAGACTTGGACTCCACAGAACAAGACGTCAATACCAGACTTGGAAATGTCTGGGGTGCACATAAATCAACTGGACAAATTCTGGAAATCCAATCTACCAGACAACCTGAAAAGGAACTTCTGAGCAGCGGTAGAGTCTGTTCTTACATATGGCTCAAAGTCTTGGACCCTAACAACGACATTGGAGAAGATTGATGGAGCATACACACGAATGCTGCGTGCAGCCCTGAACAAATCCTGGAGAGAACATCCAACTAACAAAGAGTTATATGGTAAGATCCCACCAATCAGTAAATCAATACATCAACAAAGACTGCGCTTCGCGGGACACTGCTGGCGTAGCAAAGAAGAACTGGTGGAGGATGTTCTATTATGGAGACCCAGTCACGGCAAACAAAGACCAGGACGTCCAAAGAAGACCTTCATCGACCAACTGATCGATGATACGGGCTGTCAGTATGATGAACTACCTACTGCAATGTGTGACAGAGAAGGATGGAGGAAATGTGTCATGGATAGCCGAGCAAGCTCGACATGATGATGATGATGATAAACACTACCTGTCACAGGCTGCAACAATGACCACAATCTTGTAGTGGCTGAAATTAAGGAAAAGGAAACAGACCAAAAGCAACATCAAACTAAATCTTGGACTCTTGAAGATAGATGAAGTGATACGTAAAAAAATTGACCTACATGTTCAAAACAAATTTCAGTGCTCTGGAAGACGTTAGTGACAGTGAAGAACAATGGACAAAGTTGAGAAATTCGATAAATGAAGCTTGTGAAGAAATCCCTGAAGTAGATAGAAAAGCAAAAAAGAACTGGATGACAAAAGAATTTCAGGCTTGATGGAGGAACGGAGGAAGGCAAAGAGAAACGAGGAGATATACAGGAAGATCAACAAAGAAATCAGGAATAAGTGCAATGAAGCTAAGGAAGCTTGGCTGAAAACAAAATGCAAATAAATAAAGACCGACACAAAACGGATCCTCAGGGTATGTACAGACGAATGGAAGAAATTATCCACAGGAAAAAGACATACACATCAACTGGCTGCTTAAAATTGAAAGATGGTACGCTTATCATGGAAAAAGACAAAATATTAGACAGATGGGGAGAATACATTAAAGACATTTTTGAAGATGACAGAAACGAAGAACACATTATAAGAAAGAACTTAGAAGGACCACCCGTAATGAAAGATAAGTTAGAACAGCACTGAAAAAGATGAAACCAGGAAAAGCCCCAGGACCAGACAAAATTCCTACAAAGATGGTTGAAGCCCTGGAGTAATTTGGTATTGAAAAAAATAACAGTCCTCCTAAATGAAATTTACGACACTGGAAAAATCCCCAAAGATATGTCAAAATCAACTTTCATTGCTCTTCCAAAGAAGACAGAGGCTATAGAATGTAACCTCCATCGCACAGTCAGTTGGATGAGTCATGTAACAAAAATCCTGTTAAGAATAATCATGATGAGGACAGGGAATAGAATCAAAAGAGAAATAGCAGATGAACAGTGTGGATTTGTGGAAGGGAGAGGAACTATGAATGCCATATACATCCTAAGAACTACCATAGAGAGGTCAATCGAGATGAATGAGGACTTATATTTATGCTTTGTTGATTATACCAAGGCTTTCGATCAGGTAAGACATGAAGATTTGATCAACCAACTAGAAAGTCTCAATATTGATGGAAAAGATCTACGAATAATGAGAAATCTGTACTGGGAACAAACAGCTGCAACGAGAATTGAAAACGATATAAGCTCTTTCCAAAACATCAAAAGATGAGTCAGACAGGGTTGTGTTTTGTCACCAGATCTGTTTTCACTTTACAGCGAGAACATCACGAGAAGAAAACCCTGGATTGAAGGTTGGAGGAAAAATGATAACAGCATTCGATACGCAGATGACGCCGTGCTGGTTGCAGAGAATGAAAGGGACCTACAAAGTCTTGTGGGTATACTGGAGGTAGAGAGCAAGGGTAAAGGGTTGGGGCTAAACAGCAGGAGGACTAAAGTCATGGTGATCGGTAAAAAAGATGAAATCCCCTCGTGGAAAATAAGAGCAAACGGCGCAGCCGTGAGACAGGTTGTAGGTTTAAATACCTGGGAACAATCGTTTCGCCAGACAGGAGATGCGCGTCGGAAATAGCAAGCGGATCGGCCATGCGGGAGCAGCATTCAGGGAGATGAGCATTCTTGCCAACGGATATCTATCGATTGACATCAGGAGGAGAGTTCTTGAATGTTGTGTGAAACCAATACTGTTATACAGTTGTGGGGCATGGACGGTCGTCGGGCATGGCCGGGGCAAGACTGAGGCAGCCGAGATGTGGTTTCTAAGAGGAATGTTGAGGGTTCCATGGACAGCAGAGAAAACGGGCGGGACAGTCTTGATGGAGGCAGACACAAGAGGATCATTCGTGGGGAAGATTGGGGGAAGACAGGCAACATTTGTGGGCCATTTTGTGGGGAGGGGGAATTGGAGCACCTGGTCGCGATGGGAGGGCTGGAGGGGAAGAGACCGCTAGGTGGACCCAGGGAGGGTATGCTGGACGGACTTGCGGGGTGGCTGGGGACAGGGAGGTTGGAAGAGATGCTTGAGGCAACAAGAGATAGAGACAGATGGAAGTCCATGATCGCCAACGCTATGCGGCAAGGCACCTGATGATGATGTTGATGATGCTGACATGCTGAATCTACCGTACAATTTCCTCATCTGCATCTTTGGAAGAGTCAACATCACTTCACAGTTTTGTTTATTACGTTGTAACGCTAGACTTACCAATTCTAACTGTCTCTAGTAGTCCTTCGAGTGAATAGCGAATCTCACTGAATTGCCATGAAAGTGGGTACTGTTTTAGCTGTGATAACTCTCTCATGATGAATTGTTTTTATTCCCTGCATGCATTTAAGTAGTAGAAGAACTCTCTGTCTGTCAGGCTGGTTACAGACCCAACAGGGCCACAACAGACATATTATTTGTCTTTCAGATTTTGATAGAAAAAGTAAGGAACAGCAAACAAGAAGCTTTCATTACTTATATCGATTACAGCAAGGCCATTGACAGTGTCATACTCCATCAACTGTTTAACACAATGGCAAAGGTGGTCTTCTCCAAACACTTGGTGTCACATAAGTATTATGCATTATATTGTTATTAGCAGCATTACACGAAGACAAAAACAAAACAAAACAAAAAACCCCAAAACAAAAAAACAAAAAAACAAAAACAAAAACGACCATCAGATGGAATGGTGCAAACTGCGAATATTTGGCATTAAAAAAAGGAGTCAGGCAGGACTGCACCCTTTTGTCTAATCTTTTTAACTTACATACAAAGCAGGTCATTGGAGAGGCAGATTTAGGAGAGATTTGAATGAAGATCAGAGGAATACTACTAACCTGGGATATGCAGATGACACTGTATTAACGGTAGATAACATCACAAGCATAAAGAGAATTCTCTACCGAGTAGATGTAGCAGATTGCAGAGCAGGATTGAAACTGAATGCTAAAAATCCAAAATAATGCACATAGCAAGAAAAGAAGGTAGGAACATCCAAACATTCAGATAAATAAAACAGACTTCGAAATATCAACATTTCAAGCAGGCCTATCTAGGATCAGTAAAAGCAAATGACGACTCTTGCACCAAAGATGTAAAAACAAGAATTGGCATGGAAAAAAATGTCCAGTTAAACAACGTATGGAAAGTCAGAGGGATTCCCTAAGATTTAAGACTAAGAATCCTGAAAATTTTGATTTGGCCTGTATTAATGTGTTATTGGGAATCCTGGACACTAAGGAAAGACGGAAAAAATAAAATCATTGCAGCAGAAATGTGGCTCTATAGACGACTTCTCAGAACCGAATCGATACACAGAAGAATAAACGATAGCATATTAAAGGAAATGAATGTTAACGTTATCTGCTAACAGAGATCAACAAACGAAAGCTGAAATATGTAGGCCATGCGATCAGAAACATCAAAACAAAGTTGAAATCAACGGTCCTGCACGGAAAAGTCGAGGCGAGGAGAAGAAAGGGACGAACGCACACCTCCTACTTCAAAAACATCGCCGATGTCTGTGATCTGGGGATCCAGGAAATCGTCCACAGATGACTCAATCGTGTGACCTGGAGAAGACTTGTGACGTCGAGCATGGCTCCTACCGCAGATCCCGTCAAGGGAGAGAGGTGAGGTGAGGTGACATGCAGCCAAAAGCTTTTTCTGTTCTTTCTTCTGTTAATGAGGCTGACATTTTACCCGAGTTTGATAATCAAAATTAACACAGATATTTCAGATTTATTCAAGGCGTGAGGACATATTTTTCATCATGCGCAACACGTATGCTGGACGGCATGAAAGACCATTTGCTGGGTATTTGTAGTCCTACACCTAGTTAACTTCCATTGTCAATAAAGCCAGAGAAATAGCTTTCGTACTCTGGATCAGTTGAGACAAAGAAATGTGCCTTGCGTAAAACCACCAATGTTGTGTGCCATCATTTTATCATCATTTTTGTGGCAGAGTGTGGGGTTTCCATTTTGATGCGTTCAGGCGCCACATTTTCATTTAACTTCTTCAGATTTGTTGTCTGTCCATATGATCTTTTGAAATTTATTTGTATTCGATTCTGAGAGGTTTCTGTTTCTGTCTTGCGCAAATTTCTATTAAGGCATTTTGTTTTCATTACTATTTGCAGTATAGATCTATCTGAAGTTAGTGATTGCCAAAAATGATTTAACCTGCTTGGTTCAAATGGTCTTTCATTTTTTTGTTTGTTTGTGTTGTTTGCACAGGTTTTTCCTGAGTCTCATTTAAATCTCTTTGGGTGAGTCGTCTTGCGGCTGTTGCTGCCAAATTCTGTCATTATGTGGTCGTGACCTTTGGTTTTGACCCTGTCATGGTATCACAACATGGAGTCTCCCATGCCGTGAATAGTTCATTTTCCTGTTATCTTTATTTTTTCTTACCTCAGTAAGTATTTCAGTCCTTTGTTCGACTGGTTAAGTCATCACTCGTTTGCTGGTTAAGCGTAAAGACTGATAACTATGCCTTCAAATCATTTGCACACACTTTTATCAGTTTAATGTGTATTGTGGTTATGATGGTCACGACGACGACGACGATGATAATAATGATGGTGATAACAACAACAACAACAGTAACAAGAACAACAACGATGATGATGATGATGATAATAATAATGATGATGATGATGATGATGATAACAATAATTGCTATTGTTGTTGTTGTATCATCGTCATCATCATAGTTATAAATCGTTCTTGTATAACGCTTTTCTTCAAACGCATTTTGACCCACTGCCTCCCACACATACATAAACATTTTAGTGAGGCATGGAGAAACCAGGCTGTAAGGCGAGTTGACCACACTCCATCATGGTTTTATACAGTCTGCATCTTTGGTGTACGTGGATGCTGTGTATTTCCATGTTCCCACTGTCCAGCCGCTAAATGACTTACAGGATCTTTAACATGCATGTTTGATATTCTGTGTGCGAATACACAAGCAGGCACTGGCGGGTCTGCACACATGGTAACTTGAGAGAAGGGAAAATGTCAACTCTTTACTCACCAGGCGAAGATGTGTGGGCAAATCGAACCCAGGATAGGACCTTCAGAAGGAAATTCTGATCTTTACTCCAATGATTACCGCACCCTGTCACCACTATCTTTGGCGATGTTTTGATATCGTTTATTCGTGTTCTGCGCATTTACAATATTGACAGCACACGTGACGTTTTCAACTCCAAATCACTGGCATCGGTTGTCCTTTAAGACTTTCCTTACTATCCTGGCTTTTGCTTTGGACATGCTCTTCACACACCTTAGCCATAGTATAGTCTGCCTTCGTTACATGTTTGCTTTCTTTGCCCTTTACTACATGCTTCATTATTGTCACATTTCTCGGTTGACTTTACAATAAACACTGAAGTTAACAATACAATCAACCATGTAAGGATACCATCACAAAAATCAAGAAACGTGCATCGTGAAAATAAACAAAGAGTATAAAGTCGTCAGAAAACTCGCGCGTGTACACATAAAAGACAGCATTATCGTATGAACATCTGCTCTTACACACACGCGCGCGCGCACACACACACACACACACACACACACACACACACACACACACACACACACACACACACACACACACACACACACACACACACACACACACACACTGTGCCAAGTGGATCCATAGACTGAATTGACTTTTTGACACATTTTCAATTTTAAAAAGAGAGAGTTTGTTTAATATGTACCAGAGTATGTATGTATGTGTGTGTGTATGTGTGTTGTGGTGTGTGTGTGTGTGTGTGTGTGTGTGTGTGTGTGTGTGTATGTTTGTGTGTGTATGAGTGTGTGTATGTGCTTTCTAGAAGAAGTGTATGTGTGTGTGTGTTTGTGTGTGTATGAGTGTGTGTATGTGCTTTCTAGAAGAAGTGTGTGTGTGTGTGGGGTGTGTGTGTGTGTGTGTGTGTGTGTGTGTGTGTGTGTGTGTGTATTTGTGTGTGTATGAGTGTGTGTATGTGCTTTCTAGAAGAAGTGTGTGTGTGTGTCTTTCCAACCCTCTCTCCCTCTCCCGTTCCTCTTCTGTCTGTAAGTGTGTGTGTGTGTGTGTGTGTGTTTGTGTGTGTGTGTGTGTGTTGTGTTGTGTGTGTGTGCTATGTGAGGACAGAGAGAGAGAGAGAGAGAGAGAGAGAGAGAGAGAGAGAGAGAGAGAGAGAGAGAGAGAGAGAGAGAGAGAGAGAGAGAGAATCTGTGTTTCTACGACAAACAAGTATCGGCAAAATTTTCTCAGTTGTAATTGTATGGACGTTTACCAATTAATGTCGGTCAAACGTGAGGATTCTTTAGCAGTCGTTAATGTGTACGTTTGAAACCCATGGCACCAAAGGCAAGGTGATAATGATTAAAGGGTAATTAGCCATGGCACCAAAGGCAAAGTGATAATGATAAAAGGGTAATTAGCCATGGCTCCAGAGGGAAGGTGATAATGATAAAAGGGTAATTAGCCATGGCACCAAAGGCAAAGTGATAATGATAAAAGGGTAATTAGCCATGGCTCCAGAGGGAAGGTGATAATGAAAAAGGGTAATTCGCCATGGCACCAAAGTCAAAGTGGTAATGATAAAAGGGTAATTCGCCATGGCACCAAAGGCAAAGTGATAATAATAAAATGGTAATTTGCCATGGCACCAAAGGCAAAGTTATAATGATAAAAGGGTAATTCGCCATGGCACCAAAGTCAAAGTGATAATGATTAAATGGTAATTTGCCATGGCACCGAAGGCAAGGTGATAATGATAAAAAGGTAATTGGTAAATTTAGCAGGACTTGAAGAATTTGCTTGACCAGCATTTCCTCAGAGACTTTTGACGTTATTTCTATTTTGTTTTTACTCATATGACAGTCTACCATTAATTTTGCTCCCTTTACGGCAAGCCTAATTTCATCTGAATCTTCACCAATGTCCGATGACCCTGAGAAGCCAATCTAGATTCTATACTGTAGGTTTTGTGTAAAATAAGATATGGTTGGAATGGCTTGACAATCTCACTTTATGTATTTTTATTTGTGTTTTCTATTTCATTATTTCCTAATCCGGATAGTTCATGACTGAGCGACCTTCTAGAGCAATTGCCTGCAATGGGCATGCTTGATTGTTTAGTTTTTAACGTTACTTCATTTCAACTTTGGCTACCCAACCCAACGTCCTCCTCTCTCCCTATTTGACCCTTCGTCTGAAGTCATCTCCAATTCCCCAAGTGCAGTTTTTCTCTTTCCCATTTCTGTGCAGTTTGACTGGTCACAGAGTCTGGAAGACGTTTTCCTAAAGCTATCATGACGCATGATGGTGAGGTGTCATCATAATGGTATGGAGACTGTTTTTTGGATTGAGACTGCATGATAGGGTTACTCCACATTTCTTTCCATGATGAAGTTAATTCCTGGTGTCAACCAGGACCGAGAGATTGGGACACCCGCAGTGGTGGTCAGGAAATTTGAGCAAAGCAACACTCCCCATGACGCATCCGTGAAGTGGATAAAACTTGGCTGTGTGGTCCCAGTCTGGAAGACGGTTCACGATCATACATTACCAGTCCCAATGCCAGGAAGCCCACGGCAGTCAGTGATGCCAAACCTTCCCAGTGAGCCTATAGCATGCTCGACTTAGGGTAGGAGCTGGTTGGGGCCGAAAAATCTTACAGTTATTTTGATCGGACTCTTAGGATTCACACCTACAGCCTTCCAGTCATTAGTCCATTGCGTTTCCACTTGACCTATGGCGATCCTCAAGCGCACTAAATGACCAGATGCGACAGGATGAAAAAGAAAAGGAAAACAAAATCCAAGATCAGAGAAATGGTGGAAACAAGACCAGCCCACTACCTTTAGCATGAGCAAAGAATAAAGCACTTCGGTCATGGGACCTGAATGCAGCCCCAATAGCTGACTCAACAAGCATATAACAAAAATATATTTGTATTTAAAGAAGGATGCACACCAAGGCAACCTTAGATCAATGACGTGAATGAGACCTTGATGTCACACGGCTTTTCTCTACTTCAAGCCTTCCAGATCAATTGTGAATGTCACTTTTGTCAGTCAGAGATGTTAGTATACCTTTGACCGGTCGTGGGATGTTCTCTGAGCTGGTCAGTAGCACTATATGCATGTGCGTCTCTCTCTGTGTGTCTGTCTGGCTGTCTCTGTCTCTGCCTGTCTCTCTCTCGCTCTCTCTGTCTCTTTCTTTCGCTCTCTCCCTCTCACTTACTCTCTCTCTCTCGCTCGCTCGTTCGCTCGCTCGCTCACACACACACTCTCTCTCTATTTCTCCTGTCTTTCTCCAATACTACTTATCATCCGTTTTTATATCATTTTGATTTAGTTATACGATAATCTATAATCAATTTGTGTTGACATAGACGCTCTACGGGTATAACAAGTTCTTGTTCTGCTCTCATAGTCCATGGTACGATGTCACTGACAAGTCACGCAGAAGCAGACTGCTGACAGGACTGACAGCTGCTTTATTACGCACACATCTCGGATATGAGGTTGTCATGTGCTGATGTAGCGATTTTGCATCAAAGGGAATCTGGAGTATAGAGGCCAAAGCTTCCACACATTAACTTATGGCGCTATATCTCACTTCAAACGAAAATGTGTAATCCGTTCTCTGTAGTATTCCTGGTATGAGAACATTAGTGGTTTTGGTCAGTTTTTGTGACCTTCAGGAATGATCGGAATGGATTGGACCGATCGGATTATTGTTACCGACACAGATTTCGTTTGACACGTTAAAGGCGGGTTGCTTTCCTTGCAGTTTTTGTTTGTTTTTGTTTGTTTGTTGTTGTTGTTGTTGTCGTTTTGTTGTTGTTGTTGTTTTTTGCCTGAGTGATTTCTGTTTAGTTGTCAAGGTTTGCTTGTTTTCGAAAGAAATGTTCCAGAGGGTTTGAATTTTAGTGCATTTGAGAGGAATTCGCATTCGGACTAGTCCACGTGTACCAGTTTTTGAGCGTGCGCAACACCATATCCGCTACCAAGGTCTGGAAATGGTGGAGGGGGAACGGAAGCTATGAAGCAGACACCTCCAAAAACAGGTTTAATAACGGCAGCGGACAAGCCTGTTGTTATGTTACCTGGCCGGACGGAACTCAAGACCTAAGATGTTGGATCCACAATCCTCTCAGTGTCTGTCTCAGTTTTTCGAGACAGCGTCTCCTGGAGTGGATAAATTCCATGTGTTCTGACTTCATAAATGCCATGTAATTGACAAGAAGTAAACTGACATACCATAAGCCATAAGCTGTATGTTAATTGTGGATAGAGAGATCTCACCAGTGATATGCAAGAAACGGGATACTAGCCCCGACGTCTTCCTTTGGCCGTCACGTGGTCATGCCACATCTTGCGATAAACGTATCCAGGTTTTTCAATTCCTGCCGGCAGCCATGGAGTTTGGCGGTCAGAGGAGTTGTAGTCGGCCATGTGTCCTATTGTTTCATTTGATAAAGGCGACATTGCTGTAGTATCTTCAGCTGTCTGGTCCTACTGACCCCAGGCATAGGTTGGTGAAGACTTCAGTTATGACTAGCGATTCACATGGCCACTGAGCTGGTTTGGGCCAGTGTGGAGTCTTGTCAGGATTACTCACTGCTCACTGGACAGAAGGTAGTACTTGTCCCTTTCTAGTCGTGGCCTAAGAAAGTGATCAAATGATGCTCCTCTTCTCGTTGTAGCTGACGTGATCATCCTTGGCTCCTTTCTTTGCTAATTCATCTATCGTCTTGCTCTTACAACAGGTCGACAACACTGAGTACTGGCTGACGTATCTTAAGAGTACAAATTTGACAGAATCAGTGTGTAATCATTGTACATATCCATATACTTACGGGACAATTTGTTTGAAGAAGCCAAAAATAGTTTAGTATGGAATTTGTTCAAGAGGAATTCATCGCTTTTGAAAATTTATCAATTATAACTCTTTTTTGCATGTTATTTAGAATTAGTTAGTTGGAATGATGATACAGGGTTGTACTTTGCATTGTATACCCACTCTGACAACCTGAACGCAGTATGATGTTGACTTCATTTCATAATTAATCAGTTGCTTTATATTACGTCTGTTCAATTGTGTTTGATGTTGTTGTTACTGTTGGCTTTTTTTGTTTTGTATTTCTTTATATCTGTTTTTTCAGATTTTGATTCTCCAATAAAACAAAACGTATTTGATATTGTATTGTAAATGGCATTGTGCATTTTAGAGAAAAAAAATCTGAACAGAAATTTAAGAAATAATTCGTGCTTGTACAGCGCTGTTCACAATACTCAATTAGAGTCACTACACTTTACACATAACAAAATGTTTTAATAGAGCACAGTGAACTCAAGATGTTAGGCGAGCGACTACATTCCGCTTTGTTGTTGAAGATGCTGCATCTTTGGTGGGCATGCAGACAGAGTGATTCCATGTTTCCACATCCACTGACAGGATGTATAGGATCTTTAACGGGCGTATTTAGTGTTGTGCATGCGTATACACATGACAGGATACTGGCCCGAGAGATTGGAACAAGTATCCTCCCTGCACCCCATCAGGTGGAGATGTCTATAACAGATGGCGCCCAGGATCCTTCTATTGTAAGTCAACGTTTCATCATCATCATCATCATCATGTGTCCAGCTGCATGGCGTTGGCGATCATGCCCTCTATATGAATCTATCCCTTGTCGTTGGAAGTACATTTCCCATCCTCTCTCACCTCAGCCGCCCTGCAAGTCCGTCCAATATTTCCTCCCTGGGTCTACCTGGTTTTCCCTTTCCCTCCAGCTTTCCTATTGTGACCACGTGCTCTAATTTCTTTCTTCATAAAATGTCATAAATGTTGTTTGTCTTTTCCTAATCTTCTTTATTAGTGATGTTCTTTATCTGGTTCCTTCAAGACTGTCTCGTTTGTTTTCTTTGCTGTCCATGGAACTTTCAACATGTTTTCTTTGCTGTCCATGGAACTTTCAACACTCTTCTTAGGAACCACATTTCAGTTGCCTCAATTTTGTTCTGATTTTGCGTATTGACTGTCCAGGCATGAAAACCATACAACAGTATCGGTTCTATATAACACTCAAGAACTCTTTTCCTGATTTTAATTGATAGGTATTTGTTGGTAAGAACGCTGTTCATCTTCTTGAATGGTGTTTTGGTTTGGCAAATTCTGCTGGCTAATTCTGATGTGCATCTGCCGTCTGGTGAGATGACCGTTCCAAGATATTTCAACTTATCAACCTGTCTCAAGGTTGTGCCATTTGCTGTTATTTTGCATGAAGGGATTTTTTCTCTGTGTGTGTTTTTTTTTAAAAATATTTTTTTTTCTTTTTTTCTGTATACCATGACTTGTCTTCTTGCTAATTAGAGCCAGACCTTCAGTTTTGCTTTCTATTAAATTCACAAGGTTTTGTACCTCTTTTTCATTTTTTGCAATTAGCACGGTACCTCTTTTTCATTTTTTGCAATTAGCACGGTGTCATCTGCGTATTGAATGTTGTTTATCGTTCTTCCTCGATTCTTTATCCCAAGGCATTCTTCTAGGTTTCTCATGATGATTTCGCTGTAAAGTGAAAACAAATCTAGTGACAGTAAACAAACCTGCCTGACCCCTCTTTTAATATTGTGGACAGAGTTTATATCGTTTTCTATTCTCAGTGCTGGTGTTTGTTTCCAATACAAAGTTCGAATTTATTCTTAGATCTTTTCCATCAATATTGAGTCTTTTCTAGTTGGTTGGTCAATTCTTCGTGTCGTACCCTGTCGAATGCCTTGGTATAATCAACAAAGCATAAACATAAATCCATATTCAACTCGACTGATAATCTCTATGATAATTCTTAGGATGTATAAAATTATGACATTAATAGTTCCTTTCCCTTCTACATATCCACACTGTTCTTCTGCTGTCTCTTTTGATTCTGCTCATTGCCCTCATCGTGATTATTCTTAAAAGGATTTTTGTTACATGACTCATCAAATTGATTGTGCGATGTAGTTTGCATTCTGTAGCTCCTATTTTCTTTGGAAGTGCAGTGGAAATTGATTTTGACATATCTTTGGTGATTGTTCCCGTGTTATTAATTTCATTTAGGAGGACTTAATTTTTCAATACCAAATTCTTCTAGGACCTCAATTATTTCTGTAGTAACATTGTCTGGTCCTGGGGCTTTTCCCGGATTCATTTTTTTCAATGCTGCTCTAACTTCATGTTTTATTATGGGTAGTCCTTCAGCGTTTTTTCTTATAATGTGTTCTTTGATTCTGTCATCGTTAAATAGGTCTTTAATGTACTCTCCCCATCTATCTAATGAGAATCGTACCATCTTTCGATTTTAAGCAACCAGTTGATATGCATGTCTTTTAGGTCTGTTTTGTGCCGGTCTTCTATTTTTTGCCACTTTGTTTCCAGCCAAGCTTTCTTAGCTTTGTTGCAAGTATTCCTGATTTCCTTGTTTATCTTTTTGTAATCTTTCTCTTTTCTGTTTGCCTTCCTCCGTTCTTCCATTAAGCCTATAACTTCGTTTGTCCTGTAGTTTTTTTGTTTTGTTTTTCTTTTTCATTTCTTTCAACGCTAGGGATTTCTCACAAGCTTCATTTATCGAGTTTCTCAACTTTGTCCATTGTTCTTCACTGTCATTAACTTCCTCCAGAGCGCTGAGTTTGTTTTGAACATGTCCGTTAAACTTTTCACGGGTCGCTTCATCAGTCTTTAAGAGATTCCAAGATATTAGTTTGATGTTGCTTTTGGTCTGTTTCCTTTTCTTTGGTTTCAGCCTAAATCTTCCATTACATAAGATGGCACCTAGGATCTTTCTATTTTAAGTCTAGCATTTGCTATTGTGCCCGTCATGTTTCTCGTTACCTCTCGCTTTTCTTGCCTTCTTCATGCGTAGGTTTTTAAATCAATCATGGTAGTGTGAAAATATAACAAAATACATACCTTAAAATCAAATACAAGTCAGCATAATAAACACGTTTGCACAGATTCAACACATACAGACACAGACACAGACAGAAATATATGTCATAAACATCTATATCTGTCGGTTTCTTTACATATCTATCTATCTAGATAGAAAGACTGTGAACCGTAACGGTAGTTAGATAAATAAGCAGACATATCAAAGTAATCGTAGTTCGTCAATGGCGGTCGTTTTTCCCCCTGTGAACACTATTTCTCAATTCTTCTTTGCACTGATAACACATTTTAACTCTTCTGACATACGATTTTACCCCTTTTCATCTGTCAATGGTTCCTTGGTGGACGCATCAAAATATAACTTTCCTGTTTTGATGTGGCTATGTCATCAGAGTCTCTGCCTTTACGTTCGGCATCTGCTGGATACACACATGATTGAGCTTTGCAGTTCAGATGGTTTTCAAAAGCACTGTGGTTTTTGGGGGGCTCTTTTCTGTGCAAGTGCCCCTAAGAGATTTGAGGCTCATGTGATGGATGGGATTTCCAGACGCACGGCGCACACATACACACACAAACACTCTCTCTCTCTGTGTGTGTGTCTCTCTCTCTTGTGTCTCTGTCTCTCTGTTTCTGCCTCTCTGTCTCTATGTTGCAATGTCTGTCTGTCTGTCTGTCTGTCTGTCTCTCTTTCTCTCTCTGTCATTGTATTCGTCTCCATTTGCAGCATCCTCCTCTTCTTACCCGTTTTCATGATCTTAACTGTCTTCATAACCATCACAATCATCAAGTTCATCGTGATCATCATCCTGAAGAATAGAATTTCATTTCTTTTAGTTTCCTTGTCGAAAATCATTTACCCTGTTTATTTAACAAAATGGAAGTACAACGATTTACTGTCTGACTATATTCTGGATATTTTAAGCTTTACCTGCCTTTCAGCACAGTCATCACGTTTTATAGATATGCACACTCTATAGCTGTACTGCTAAACACGAAAAGACGTGTACGTGTCGGACAGTGAACGTTTCTTCCCATGACCGGGAAACTGTACCCTATGTGAATTCCTGGGTTAACAGTCCTCAAGGAAGGCGCACAGAGAATAATAAAAAATGTCACGACTGCTTGAAGAAGCAAAAAAAACAAAAAACAAAAAACAAAACAAAAAGAGAGAGTGAGGTAAGACTTCAGACTTCAGAGTTATAATTATTGTGCAGGCGATAAGAGCCCACTGGAGATGTGCTTCAGATAATTTCCACAAAGATAACGTAAATCATAAAATCACAAGATAATAAATCATATATCAGAATATGGCAGTTTTCCTTACTTTGGTTGTTTTGACCACAAAAAAACTTAAAAAGAAAAAAAAACAACATTAACAATTAAAGTTATTAAAACATATCATAATGAGGCATGAAAATGAAATATAGTCACCTAAGGACTTGAATATTGTTCGTAAGATAGATGGTGACAAAATACCTATCGGTTTCGACTTTTGGATCTTCAACTGGGTACACACACACACACACACACACACACACACACACACACACACACACACACACACACATACACACACACACACACACACACACACACACACACACACACACACACACACACACACACACACACACACACAAACACACAGATAAGGTGGGAACAATGTGCGATTCACAAGTCGTACAAGGGGAAGAAAAGGGGTGGGGAAGATAGAGAAATTGTGCACAACAAAGCGGGGTAACAGTAGAGGTGGAATGTTGTTATTGCATTTAGTAGGGCATTGAGCTGTGTGTCTTTGTATGTGTGTGTGGTAGAAAGAGGGATGTGATTTGTAAAACTCAAAATATTCTTACATAGAAAACTAGAAATAAATCAAGGGGGATAGGGGGAGGGAATGTGGGCAAAAAAAGAAAGAAGGGGGATGGAGTAAACAAACAAACAAACAAATAAACAAACAAAAAGGGGGGATTAAATGCAACACAAATATCACACACGGCTGGCTTGACATCCTTACAGCCCGATCCTGAATCATAGCAAAAAGACTCTACATGTGTCACCCATGAAGATGTAGATGTTGGAAAGAAATCAAATGGGACGATAAAAGTAATTACAGGAGCAAGGGGACGAGAATAGAAGGCAGAATGTCAGAGTCTGATAAGATAGGGTAGCTAAAAATATGGAGGAGGGTCGGTTTTTGTTCGTTTCTTCATTCGTTTGTTTTTTGTATGTGGTCTTTTATAAGGACTATAATGTCATGTAGTAAGAAGTAAGGTGGAGATCTCATTAGAAAAATTCATCTGCGGTCTCATTTCTCATGGGTTACATTCCACTCTCTGTTTAAATGACAGTGCAACTGTTTGGTGAGTGCTACATTGTTACTGTGTTTGGTGAGTGCTACATTGTTACTGTGTTTGGTGAATGCTATATTGTTACTGTGTTTGGTGGGTGCTACATTGTTACTGTGTTTGGTGGGTGCTACATTGTTACTGTGTTTGGTGAATGCTACATTGTTACTGTGTTTGGTGAGTGCTACATTGTTACTGTGTTTGGTGAGTGCTACATTGTTACTGTGTTTGGTGAATGCTACATTTTTACTGTGTTTGGTGAGTGCTACATTGTTACTGTGTTTGGTGAATGCTACATTGTTACTGTATTTGGTGGGTGCTACATTGTTACTGTGTTTGGTGAGTGCTATATTGTTACTGTGTTTGGTGAGTGATATATTGTTACTGTGTTTGGTGAGTGCTACATTGTTACTGTGTTTGGTGAGTGCTACATTGTTACTGTGTTTGGTGGGTGCTACATTGTTATTGTGTTTGGTGGGTGCTACATTGTTACTGTGTTTGGTGGGTGCACATTGTTACTGTGTTTGGTGAGTGCTACATTGTTACTGTGTTTGGTGAGTGCTACATTGTTACTGTGTTTGGTGGGTGCTACATTGTTACTGTGTTTGGTGGGTGCTACATTGTTACTGTGTTTGGTGGTGCTACATTGTTACTGTGTTTGGTGGGTGCTACATTGTTACTGTGTTTGGGGTGCTACATTGTTACTGTGTTTGGTGAGTGCTATATTGTTACTGTGTTTGGTGGGTGCTAAATTGTTACTGTGTTTGGTGGTGCTACATGTTACTGTGTTTGGTGAGTGCTAATTGTTACTTGTGTTTGGTGGGTGCTACATTGTTACTGTGTTTGGTGATGCTACATTGTTACTGTGTTTGGTGGGTGCTACATTGTTACTGTGTTTGGTGAGTGCTACATTGTTACTGTGTTTGGTGGTGCTACATTGTTACTGTGTTTGGTGGATGCTACATTGTTACTGTGTTTGGTGGTGCTACATTGTTACTGTGTTTGGTGGTGCTACATTGTTACTGTGTTTTGGGTTGAGCTACATTGTACTGTGATTTGGTGAGTGCTACATTGTTACATGTGTTTGGTGAAGTGCTACATTGTTACTGTGTTTGGTGGGTGCTACATTGTTACTGTGTTTGGTGGGTGCTACATTGTTACTGTGTTTGGTGGGTGCTACATTGTTACTGTGTTTGGTGGGTGCTACATTGTTTACTGTGTTTGTGGTGGGTGCTACATTGTTACTGTGTTTGGTGAATGCTACATTGTTACTGTGTTTGGTGGTGCTACATTGTTACTGTGTTTGGTGAATGCTACATTGTTACTGTGTTTGGTGAGTGCTACATTGTTACTGTGTTTGTGGGTGCTACATTGTTACTGTGTTTGGTGAGTGCTACATTGTTACTGTGTTTGTGGGTGCTACATTGTTACTGTGTTTGGTGAATGCTACATTGTTATGTGTTTGGTGGTGCTACATTGTTACTGTGTTTGGTGGGTGCTACATTGTTACTGTGTTTGGTGAGTGCTACATTGTTACTTGTGTTTGTGGTGTGTGCTACATTGTTACTGTGTTTGGTGTGGTGCTACATTGTTACTGTGTGTTGGTGAATGCTACATTGTTACTGTGTTTGGTGAATGCTACAATTTGTTACTGTAGTTTTGGTGGTGCTAATTGTTACTGTGTTTGGTGGGTGCTACATTGTTACTGTGTTTGGTGGTCTACATTGTTACTGTGTTTGGTGGGTGCTAATTGTTACTGTGTTTGTGGAATGCTAATTGTTCCCCTGGTGGGTGGATGCTATATTGTTACTACTGGTTGGTGGTGTATTCTATATTTGTTACATACCACTGGTGTGGTGGATGCTATATTGTTACCTGTTGGTGGATGCTATATTGTTACTTGGTTGGTGGGATGCTATATTGTTACTCTTTGGGTGGATGCTATATTGTTACCCTGGTTGGTGGATGCTATATTGTTACCCTGGTGTGTGGATGCTATATTGTTACCTTGGGTGGATGCTATATTGTTACCCTCGGTGGGTGGATGCTATATTGTTACCCTGGTGGTGGATGCTATATTGTTACCCTGGTGGGTGGATGCTATATTGTTACCCTGGTGGTGGATGCTATATTTTACTCTGTGGGTGGATGCTATATTGTTACCTGGTGGGTGGATGCTATATTGTTTACTTGGTGGGTGGATGCTATATTGTTACCTTTCTGGTGTGGTGGATGCTAAGTTTTTATCTGGTGGGTGGATGCATATATGTTACCCTGAGGGTGGATGCTATATTGTTTACTCTGGTGGGTGGATGCTATATTGTTAACTCATGTGGGTGGATGCTAATATTGTTACTCTGGTGGGTGGATCTATATTGTTACTCTGGTGAGTGGATGGTATATTGTTATCCTGGTGGGTGGATGCTATATTGTTACCCTGGTGGTGGATGCTATATTGTTACCTCTGGTGGGTGGATGCATGTATTTGATTACCTATTTGGGTGGATGGTATATATTGTTACTCTGGTGGGTGGATGCTATATTGTTACCTTTTGGGTGGATGCTATAATGTTACCCTGGTGGTGGATGCTATATTGTTACCCTAGGTGTGGATGGCTGTATTGTTACTCTTTGGGTGGATGTATATTGTTACCCTGGTGGGTGGATGCTATATTGTTACCCTGGTGGTGGATGCTATAATTGTTACCCATGGTGGATGCTATATTGTTACCCTATGGGTGGATGTATATTGTTACTCTGGTGGGTGGATGCTATATGTTACTCTACTGGGGTGGATGCTATATTGTTACCCTGGTGGGTGGATGCTATATGTTACCTATTGGGTGGATGCTATATTGTTACCCTGTGGGTGGAGCTATGTATGTGTGGATTATATGTTACTCTATTGGGTGGATGTATATTGTTACTCTGGTGGGTGGATACATAATTGTTACTCTTGGTGTGGATGCTATATTGTTACTCTGGTGGGTGGATGCTATATTGTTACCTCTGGTTGGGTGGATGTTATATTGTTACTCTGGTGGGTGGATACAATATTGTTACTCTGGTGGTGGATGCTATATTGTTACTCTGGTGGGTGGATGCTATATTGTTACTCTGGTGGGTGGATGCTATATTGTTACTCTGGTGGATGTGTATCTATATTGTTACCCTGGTGTGGTGGATGCTATATTGTTACTCTGGTGGGTGGATGCTATATTGTTACTCCTGGTGGGTGGATGCTATAGTTATTGTGATTATCTATTGTAGTGGTGGATGCTATATTGTTACCCTGGTGGGTGGATGCTATATTGTTACCCTGGTGGGTGGATGCTATATTGTTACTCTAGTTGGTGGATCATATTGTTACCCTGTGGTGATGTATACTTTGTTTGGTGGTGGATGCTATATTGTTACTCTGGTGGGTGGATGCTATATGTTACTCTATTGGGTGATGCTATATGTTACTCTGGTGGTGGATGCTTATGTACTATTGGTGATGCTATGACTCTGGTGGGTGGATGCTATATTGTTACTCTATTGGGTGGATGCTATATTGTTAGGCCTACTCTATTGGGTGGATGCTATATTGTTTTCTCTGGTGGGTGGATGCTATATTGTTACTCTGGTGGGTGGATGCTATATCATTGTTATTTGTTCTTGGGGGGGGGGGGTAGGGTTTAATTCCCCATGTTTATTTTTATTTTGTGTCCGTTTGCGTTTTTTTTTTCTTCTTTTGTTGTAGTTCCTCAACCATCAAAGTCCCAAGTATCCCACCTACCCCCCATCGTCAACCCCACACACCCGTATGACTTCCCACCACTTAGTGTATCATAATGTGTATAGATATAGTGTATGCGTGAACGAGTGTGTCAGTGTATCTGTGTGTCACTGTGTGCATATGTGTGTCCGTGTGTATGTATATGTTCGATGTGTGTATGTGTGTGCGTGTGTTTGTGTATGTGTTTTTGACTGTGTCGGTGTACGTATGAGGATATATAGAGATCAGAATGGGGGTGGGGGGAGGATATAAGGGTACAAATGTATGAGCGTGTCACATCGTGGAGCAGAGAAAATCCAACCAGGGAGGTTCCAATGATACGGGTTCAATGGAGAGCGTAAGTTCATGTAAAAGGAATAATCATAATACAGAAATAATACTAAAGACGGTTATTTAATAAATCAGTTAACAGGGAAAGAAGTTTGTTCTGAAAGGAAAGGAGGGAACAAGGTTTAGGTACAATGATTCTGGGAGGAAGAGGGAAGGGAAGGGGAAGGAGGGATTGTTTTTAATGTAGTTTTGGTTCGATTTTTGTGTAGGTGTAACATGGTATTTTGTCTGGAATGTGGTAGGGGAGTGACTTTTGTGGATTAGTGGTAAATAATTTTCCCAATATGTTATACATATCTGGGAACGGTCATCTGATCAGACGGGAGATGCACATCAGAAATAGCCAGCAGAATCGGCCAAGCCAAAACAGCATTCAAAAAGATGAAAAACTTTCTTACCAACAAATGCCTATCAATTAGCATCAGGAAGAAAGTTCTTGAATGTTATATAGAACCGATACTGTTATACGGTTGTGAGGCGTGGACAGTCAACACAAAGCCAGAACAGAATTGAAGCAGCCGAAATGTGTTTTTAAGAAGAATGTTGAGAGCTCCATGGACAGCAAAGAAAACACACGAGACATTTTGATGGAGGCAGGCACAAGAAGATCATTGATAAAGAAGATTAGGAAAAGACAAGCAACATTTATAGAACATTTATGAGGAAAGGGGAATTACAGCGCCTGGTCACAACAGGAAAGCTGAAGGAAAAGAGAACACCCGGTAGACCAAGGGAGAAAATATTGGATGGACTTGAATGATGGCTGAGGAGTGGAAGATGTACTAGCAGTGACAAGGGATAGATTCATATGGAGGGCCATAATCGCCAACACCATGCGGCAGGGCACGTGATGATTATGATGAATTGTACCAAACGGGATAAAATCCCTAGTTTGTTTATGAAGTAAGGTTCTTGTGGTTTTGCATTCAAAACGAACTATGCTCAATAACAAGCACATTTTAAACATATTTAAGGGTTTTCAGAGAATTAACTTACGCGAAAATGGTCAGGTAAAGAGCAGTAAATAACGGAATATATTATTTGTCTTTGCTTGCATGCATAATGGACACTTTAGATCTGAATCTCTGTGTTGTTTGTGCCTCAAATGACGTACTTTCAAGGTTTGCAAACTAAATGTAAATACTTCTTATTTTTGGCATGCATATATACATCAGTACTTACAATGGCATAACAATGTGATATTTCATATTTCCATGTTAGTCATATCTTTTACTCGCATGTATATCTGTGTGTGAGAGAGTAAAAGAGAAATATATATATATATATGTGTATATATACATAAATGTATACATATATTGTTGTTCGTCCGTTGTGATCGACGATGACCAAGGATCATCACGATTCATGTGTCCGGCTGTGACTGATGAGGCCGATTCGTGCACGGAAGGCTCGGCCGCAGATGAGACACATGTGTTCTGCTGGATTGTGGACTTCGGAGTTGGCTCGGGATTTACGCAGCTCTCGTTTCTTTTGTGCTCCACTAATCCTGCTTTGTTCGTAGGAGGCGGCACCTTCGCCAACGCAGCTTCTCCATGATGAGCGGTCTTGTGTAAGGGCCTCCCATGTCTTGGTGTCGATACCGAAGTTTTTCAGGGACGCTTTAAGCGTGTCCTTGAAGCGTAGCTTTGGCCTTCCTCGCGAGCGTATGCCGTGTGCTAGCTCACCATAGAGCAGTCTCTTCGGGAGACGCGTGTCTTGCATACGCACGATGTGTCCGGCCCATCTGAGCTGGGCTCTTCTGAGCAGGGTGTGAATGCTAGTCATTACGGCCTGATCGAGGACATCTGTGTCAGGTATTCTATCCTTCCAGATGATCTTCAGGAGCTGTCTGAGGCAGTTGATGTGGAATCGGTTGAGTTTCTTGGCGTGGCGCTCGTATACGGTCCATGTCTCACAGGCATACAGAAGGGTTGGCAGAACGGCTGCCTTGTATACCTTCAGCTTGGTGGACAGTTTGATACCTCTCCTGTCCCATACCGATACCCTGAGGCATCCGAAAGCTAAACTTGCTTTGGCAATGCGTGTGTCTACCTCAGTGTCTATGTTCACTGATCTTGAGATCGTGCTTCCGAGGTACGTAAAATTGTCCACAGCTTTCAGGGTTTCTCCCTTGACAGTAATGCTTGATTCTGAGTACTGCTGTTGTGGTGCAGGCAGAAACATGACTTCGGTCTTCTTTGTACTGATGGTGAGTCCGAAGTTTGTGCAGGATGATGCGAATCGATCCATGCTCTGCTGCATTTTTGCTTCAGTGGTGGCGTTCAGAGCGCAGTCATCGGCGAACAGGAGGTCGCAGACCCAGTCTTTTTCAACCTTGGTCTTCGCCTGAAGCCTGAGGGCATTGAGGAGCCTTCCGTCTGTCCTGTATCTGAAGCCAATGCATGTGTCATGGTCGTCATAGAATGCGTCTGAGAGCATGGCCGTAAACATCATACTGAACAGTGTTGGCGCCAGTACACAACCCTGCTTGACACCGTTCGTGACTGAGAAAGTCTCGGAGCAATCTCCGTTGTCCAACACACGTACCTGCATGCCGTCATGAAATTGGCGTACCATGTTGATGAACTTTGATGGGCATCCGAAATTCTCCATAATTCTCCATAGTCCTTCACGGCTGACCGTGTCGAAGGCCTTTGTCAGATCAACGAATGTCGTGTACAGGTCTTGGTGTTGTTCCTGACACTTTTCTTGCAGTTGTCGTGATGCGAATATCATGTCGATTGTCCTGCGTGATTTTCTGAAGCCGCACTGTGTTTCTGGTAGGTGGCCATTTTCCAGGTGAACGATAAGGCGGTTGAGGAGGACTCTTGCAAGGATCTTACCGGCAACGGCGAGCAGAGAGATTCCCCTGTGGTTGTCACAGGACTGCCTGTTGCCCTTCTTCTTGTAGAGATGGACAATGGTCGCGTCCTTCGGGTCCTGGGGGATGGATTCTTGTTCCCACATGCTCTTGAACAACTCTGTTAGCTTTCGGGTCATGACTGGTCCACCTGCTTTGTATATTTCTGCTGGAATGGAGTCAGAGCCTGGAGCTTTGCCGTTTGAAAGGTGCTTGATTGCTGCCGTGATCTCTGATTCCGTTGGAGGCGCTGCCAGTTCGGTGTTTATTGGCACTTGCGGCATACGGTCAATGGCTTCGCTGTTGCTAGTAGATGCACGATTGAGGACGCTGTCGAAGTGCTCGGCCCAACGTTGTAGGATGGCATTTTTGTCAGTGAGAAGTGTTGATCCGTCGGCGTTGAGCAGCGGCGATGTTCCTTGGGGCTGTGGCCCATATAAAGTTTTTAGGGCGTCATAGAAGCACTTGTAGTTGTTGGTATCAGCGTGCTTCTGTATTTCGTCCGCTTTTCTGCTAAGCCAGGAGTCTTGCATTTCTCTGAGCTTTGTCTGCACTTTGTTTTTGATTGATTTATAGGCAGCTTCCTTAGAGGTAGACTTTGGGTCTTGCTGGTGTGCTCTGAAGACTTTTCGCTTTTCTTCCAACAATATCTGAATGTCGGCGTCGTTTTCATCAAACCAGTCCTGGTGTTTATGCTGGTTGATATCGAGTATATATAATATATATATATATATATATATATATATATATATATATATATATAGACAGACAGACAGACAGACAGACAGACAGACAGACAGACAGACAGACAGACAGAGAGAAGACGAAGAAGAAGAGAAGAAGAAGAAGAAGAAGAAGAAGAAGAAGAAGAAGAAGAAGAAGAAGACGAAGAAGAAGAAAATACCCAAACTGGCAGAAAATAGGCACGGTGTGCAAGCAAGGCACACAAAAGTACTGATCGACAGTACAGCACACAGCCTGCTGTTAATGAATGAGTCATGTCCCCCTCCATTTCAGTTCAAAATCCTCCATTTTCTCTCAAGTTTCCCTCTCAAGTCACACATACGTACACACATTCATACACACACACATACATACATACACACACACACACACACAAGCACGCTCAAGCATTTGCCCACATATATGCACTCACACGCGAACACACACACACAAAGACAATCACAAACATACATTCCCATTTCAAACAGGAGAAAGTAGAGTAGAGTGTGTGTGTGAAACAAGACAGAGAGACAAATACAGACTAAAGACATGGACCGTCCACAAGGCAGTAAAGAAGTGTTAACGGGTAACTTGTATCCTCTCGATGTCATCCTGTGTGCTCTAATTGCTCCACGTTTCCCTGTCAAGTCAGGCAGCGTTACTCTTGCTCCCCTCATCTGTGATATCTCTAAGCCACGTACAGCTTGTTGTCACTTCTAACTGTTAGATCAATTTTCCAGTTTATTATCACGTTCCTGTTTAAACGAGGCACGAACAATATGGAGGTACAAATCAGGGTGAGGAATAGAAGGAAGTGTTTTTCAGCTCATCTGCATGTGTATTTTCTGTCATTATGGGAAGACGGTATAAAATGTTGGACATAACTGTGGGATTTGATGATTGCCGTGAATATGGATCATAGTTTACAAATGTAAATATGTGTACATGCACAAAAGCACGCGTCAATGTACAGATGTACATAAACCCACACTAGTACATACACATCATCAACATTATCATAAACCATTTCTGGTCACGTTTATATTAAATTTGTAAAAGAAAATGTTTTCAGAACAGTTGTATTATAAAACTTGAACTGAAACCTCATACAAACTCAGACACACACACACACACCACACACACACACACACACACACACACACACACACACACACACACACACACACACACAACATACATACCACACACACACACACACACACACACACACACACACACACACACACACACACGCACGCACGCGCGCGCGCGCAACACGCTCATAAAATAATCTTGCAGCAAGCCCAAAATTATAGATACAATAATAAGATATCCATACACACACACACGCACGCACGCACGCATGCACACACACACACACGCAGCCGCACGCACGCACGCACGCACACACACACACACACACACACACACACACACACACACACTTCCTTCTTTCTTGCTTTTTCACATGGTTTTAGCCCCAATGTTTTTGATGGTCGAGTGGGCTATCAGTAATATGACTTTCAACTTGAACTTCCTTTTTTTTTAAACGAGGACTGACTACACATAAAAATCTACATTTACCTTTCCTGTTTCTACTCCCTTTCCCCCGCATCGCTTTTTTCTTTACGTATTGATTGATTGATTGATTGATTCATTCATTCATTTATTTAGTCATTCATTCATTCATTCATTCATTCATTCATTCATTCATTTGTTTCTTTCGTCTTCTTCTTCTTCTTCATCTTCTTCTTCGTCTTCTTCTTTTTCTTGTTTTGCTTCTTCTTCTTCTGCTGTTGTTTCTTCTTCTTCTTCTTCTCTGTACATACTGTTTATATTATTGTTATTCATTTATTTATTGTTTATTTATTAATTTATTATTTATTTCTGTCGTTCTTTCTATATTTTTTATTTATTTATTTAATTCGTCTAAAATCTCTTAAGTGAATAGACACTAAACCTGTGACTACCAACACACACACACACATACACACACACACACACACACACACACACACACACACACACACACACACACACACACACACACACACACACACACACACACACTTACAGACAGAAGAGGAACGGGAGAGGAAGAGAGGGTTGGAAAGAGAGCGAGAGAGAATGTAAAGAATATATATATATATATGTATATGTGTATGTGTGTGTACGTGTGTGTGTGTATACATACATACATATATATATATATATATATATATCTACATATACATAGAGAGAGACATACAGACACAGAGAGAGAAAGAGACAGACAGACAGAAAGACAGAGAAACACAGACAGACGCAGAGACAGGCTTAGAGAGAACAGCGAAGAGACAGATAGACAAGGGGAGAGACAGAGTCAGAGCGAGATATACACAGAGATAGAGAGACAGAGACGGAAACAGAGAAGCACATGCACTTATTGGTTACACTTGAAACATCGATTGTGAGTATACAGCAAGCTCTAAGCGTGATCTTTCTGTCCCATCCATTCCATTTCTGTGTCCACTCCCCGCCCCCTCCATTCCCTGTCAAGTCAATCAGCACTGGTCTTGTCCCCTTTACCTTTGATGTTTCTCCCAGCCACGTGGATCTTGTTTCATATCAACACTGACTGTTCTCACTCTTTACTCCTTGGAAAAAAATCAAATTGGTAATTGCCACGATTTTTTAAACGACACAAACAACACAAATACCTGTGGTAAGGCAGGAAATAGAAGCAACTGTTCATTTGACTTCATCCACACACACTCACATTCTTGTTAAAAAGATGCAAACAAAAAAGAGGTCTGTGAAAGGGAAGGAAGCAGAGGGAAAGGATTTTCACATTATATACGAGGAAATTGTCTATTATTATGATATAACTAACAGAATTTGAATATACCCGATGATTTATACCACGTACGGCATCAATATGGGGATAGGAATTGAAAATAGGCATAGTGTATATTGTTCATTCCAAAAGAATGCGCTTCCATACATGCGCATACGTATTCCCCCCCCCCTCCACACACACACATTCTAACACACACACACGTGCATATAAAGAAAGAGAGAGAACAAGAGAGAGAGAGAGAGAGTGTGTGTGTGTGTGTGTTCCATCCTACCGTTGTGACAACATCAATATTAGTAATATGCCAGCTTGCACCTTGCGTTCAGCTCAGGTTCCTAAATTGCTGGCCACCATTCAGTTTAAGGACAGTCTGCATGGAATAGATTCCCACTCTCCCTAACTTACTTTAACTTTTTACTTTTTCTGTCCTCTTACGCCGTTCAGCATCGAGAAAGATGCAGCTTTCAGACGTTGGCCAGATGAGTAGCGTCTGCCATTGGTAGGTTGATTCTTTGAGTCGTTACTTTCACCTCTCCATGTTTTTCTAGGAGGCCTCCTGTCTTTGGATCCATGCATTTTCATTTTTGACTCCACAGAACAAGACGTCAATACCAGACTTGGAAATGACTGGGGTGCTCTAAATCAACTGAACAAAATCTGGAAATCCAATCTACCAGACAACCTGAAAAAGAACTTCTTCCGAGCAGCAGTAGAGTCCGTTCTTACATATGGCTCAATGTCTTGGACCCTAACAACGACATTGAAGAAGAAGATTGATGGATCATACACACAAATGCTGCGTGCAGCCCTGAACAAATCCTGGAGAGAACATCCAACAAACAAAGAGTTACATGATAAGATCTCACCAATCAGTAAATCAGTACGTCAACAAAGACTGCATTTCGCGGGACACTGCTGGTGTAGCAAAGAAGAACTGGTGGGAGATGTTCTACTATGGAGACCCAGTCACGGCAAACAAAAACCAGGACGTCCAAAGAAGACCTTCATCGACCAACTGATCGATGATACGGGCTGTCAGTATGATGAACTACCTACTGCAATGTCTGACAGAGAAGGATGGAGGAAACGTGTCATGTATAGCCGAACAATTCTCGACATGATTGATTTTCATTTTATGAAGTGTGTTTGCTGTCTGTTCATTTGGAAGCCTCATGGGGTGACTGAACTAATTAGCCTTGCCACTGTCCTCCAGTGTTTCTAATAATTCATTTCTGATATTGTCTCGACATGTGGTATTCATTGTCTTTCTGAGACACCTCATCTTGTCCTTGGTTAAGTGTCCATGTCTGGTACTGACAACAACGCGCTGGTATAAAAATAGAGCTTATTAGTTGACAGTTTGTATCCATTGCTATTCGTGGATGTGATAACAGAGGGGATAGCTGATAAGTCACTGCATTTGTTTTCTGGATTCCTTTTTTACAATTTCCCTATCCATGCTGCCATTATGTGTAAAGATACTTCCTAAATATTTAATTCTTCAACTTACCTGTATGTCACGCTTGTACACATGCTCACGCAATCAGAACATATATAAAACACTCGTCCGTCACGCA
>JAPXFY010000016.1:34767465-34809965 GCA_030674185.1 Monoplex corrugatus | reverse complement strand
TGTTTCCCTGTAGACCTCTTTTTGCTGTGTGTATCTGCTAGACTTACAGCCGTACATCATTACACTTTTTTTTTTCTGATGTGTTAATGATTTGAATCTTACATTCGTGTCTTATCGGTAGTTACAATTTTTTTTCTCTTATTCTGTGATGAACCTATTCTTAACCAAATTTATAAGAGCTATTTATTTTACTTTTGAACTCTAATCCTCAGTCTGCGTACTCGAAGGAGGGATTATGGAAATTCGATGATAGTTTCTAGAAGGATCTTTATGTGTCTTTTATCTGTTCGTTATTACTGTTAATTGATAAACTGTTTTACTTCCCCAGGCTTGGATTATAATGTTTTTTTGTTTTTTTTTAAACTTGTGTTAGAATGTACTCTTACTAAATATTTTGTTATGTATCAGAGCTTCTTCGCCTGTCTTTGGTTTTTTAAGTCTTGCGCATGTGAGGAGGGGGAGTGAATGTAAGAGAATAATTTTTACCTTATGTTGTTTAAGTCCCGTGTGCGTGTGTGCGTGTGTGTGTGGGGGGGGGGGGAGGGGCTGTATGTGTGTGTGTGCATGAGTGCGTGTGTGTTGTGGGGGGGGGTGTATGTGTGTGTGCTTGAGTGCGTGTGTGGGTGTGGGTGTACGGCTGCATTTTCCCAGCCATTCTGACACCCTCCAGTTACTACCTTTCTGCCAGCCGGCATCGCCTGCGAGTACTATTTTTAGCCAGGCAGGTTTGATCAGAGTCCTTCACTCTACAGCAGTGCTTTGTAACTGCTGCGATCTTTCGGGAGGGACTGAGTGTAGGAAGTGACTGATACTGGCCTATCGAATCTAGGTCAATCTGTAAGCCTATACTCCTCAGGATGGGCGAGGGTGGCGTGGAGAATGGAAGGAGAAGGACAGATGCGCGCTGTTAATTAGCTGGCAGGGCAGAACCAACGATTAGTGGCCAGCTAAGGTGGCTTGGATATGGGCGCCTTGGCGTGAGAGTGTGTGTGTGTTGTGTGCGTGTGTTTCTTCGGTTCCGTGGATGACCCACGTATTTGTCTTTTATGATGTTGAATATTGTAATTGTTGTGAGGCGTGAGTGTGATTGTATGTATAGCCAAAACATTTTCCTTGTGTCTATACACTGGGCTGAAATAAAATCTTGTTATCTTGTTATCTTCAATGCCAAAGTGTGAAAGGAAAAAGTAGAGGATATAGTTGGATCTGATGGCCTTGGCACGCAAAATGAAAGGGTAGAAAAACTTGCTGAATAGGCAGAAATAAATAAATGAATAATAGAAAATACTTGGTTTGAGCAACCTAATAGGAGAAAATGGACAGAGATGAATCCAGGACACAGTGCAAGGAATCAAATCTATTACATCTTTATAAATAAAACAGATAGAAATTCTTTACCGATAGCGAAAATGTTACCAGGCACAGACTGCAACAGTGACCAAAATCCTGTAATGGAAAAATTTAGGCTGATTCTACAGATGAAAAAAAACGAACTAAAAATAACATCAAACTAAATTTTGGACTCTTAAAGACAGATGAATAGACGAGTGCAATATTTAGCGTATATATTTTCAAAACAAATTCAGTGCTCTGGAAGACATGGGAAACAGTGAGGAACAATGGACAAAGTCGAAAAACTCGATAAATTAAACTTGTGAAGAAACCCTTAGAGTTGAAAGAAAAGCAAAGAAGAACTGGGTGACAAAAGAAATTTTAGGTTTGATGATGAACGAAGGAACATAGAGAAAAAAGAGGAAAAATATGAAAAGATAGATAAGGAAACTAGAAACAAGTGCAATGAAGTCAAGGCTAGAAACAAAGTAAAAAAAAAGTTACAGAAAACCGACACAGAACAGACCCTAAGTTTACGTACAGAAACGTTGAAGAAATTCCCCACAGAAAAAAAAGACGTGCACATTATCTGGCTGTTTAATTTAAAATCAAAATTATTACGGAAAAAGACAAAGTATTAGATAGATGGGGAAAGTGCATTGAAGACCTTTTTCATGATGACAGAAAAGAGGAACACATCATAAGAGAAAAGAACTTTGAAGTACCAATGATAATAAAAGTCGTAGTTACAGCAGCGCTCGAAAAGATAAAACACGGAAAGGCCTGAGGTCCAGCACTATTACTGTTGACACGATTGAGGCTCTAGAAGAATTTGCTATTGAAAAAGTAACAGTCCTCTTAAATGAAATTTTTGACACCAGAAAAATCCTTACAGATATATCAAAATCAATTTTCAGTGAAGCTCCGAAGAAAACGGGCTACAGAATGCGACATCCAGCGTACAATCAGCTTGATGAGTCAGGTGACAGATATTCTGTTACGAATATGTTTTGTTAATTACACCAAAGCTTTTGATCGAGTAAGACACAAAGAACTGATCAACCAGGTGGGAAAGCTCAATATTGATGGAAAATATTTGCGAATAATAAGGAAAATGTATTGGGGCAAACAGCAGCAATGAGAATATTTTGGTGCTTTTCTGTTTTCTGTTTGCTTGTACGCGGGCAGTCGCACTTGTTTTGGATTTGAGTGTAAGAGGTTTTAGTTTATTAATATATTTGCATAATGCAACGCATTTTGAGTTTGTGAGAGGTTTTCGTTAAGAAATAATTAACTCGGTTAATGAGTAGGTGAGTGAGTGAGTGAATGAGTGTGTGAATAAATGAAAGAATGAGTGAGTGAGTGAATGAGTGAGTGAGTGAGTGAATGGGTAAGTAAGTGAATGAGTGAGTGAGCAAGTAAGTGAATGAGTGAGTGAATGAGTATGTGAATGAATGAATGAATGAATGAGTGAGTGAGTGAATGAGTGAGTGAGTGAGTGAGTGAATGGGTGAGTGACTGACTGAGTGAGTAAGTGAATGAATGAATGAATGAATGAATGAATGAGTGAGTGTGTTACTTAATCATGTAAATAAGCAGTCCAGTAAACAAATGTCGGCCTTCCAGTGGAACAGTCTTGGTTTTGATCCGCCTGGATACCTGTGCCTGGTGGGTAAAGGGTGGACATGTTGCCCATCCTGTTCCTGGTGGGTAAAGGGTGGACATGTTGCCCATCCTGTGTCTGGTGGGTAAAGGGTGGACATGTTGCCCATCCTGTGTCTGGTGGGTAAAGGGTGGACATGTTGCCCATCCTGTGTCTGGTGGGTAAAGGGTGGACATGTTGCCCATCCTGTTCCTGGTGGGTAAAGGGTGGACATGTTGCCCATCCTGTTCCTGGTGGGTAAAGGGTGGACATGTTGCCCATCCTGTGTCTGGTGGGTAAAGGGTGGACATGTTGCCATTCCTGTTCTGGTGGGTAAAGGGTGGACATGTTGCTCATCCTGTGTCTGGTGGGTAAAGGGTGGACATGTTGCCCATCCTGTTCCTGGTGGGTAAAGGGTGGACATGTTGCCCATCCTGTGTCTGGTGGGTAAAGGGTGGACATGTTGCAAATCCTGTTCCTGGTGGGTAAAGGGTGGACATGTTGCCCATCCTGTGTCTGGTGGGTAAAGGGTGGACATGTTGCCCATCCTGTTCCTGGTGGGTAAAGGGTGGACATGTTGCCCATCCTGTGTCTGGTGGGTAAAGGGTGGACATGTTGCCCATCCTGTTCCTGTTGGGTAAAGGGTGGACATGTTGCCCATCCTGTTCTGGTGGGTAAAGGGTGGACATGTTGCCATCCTGTTCCTGTGGTAAAGGGTGGACATGTTGCCCATCCTGTTCCTGGTGGGTAAAGGGTGGACATGTTGCAAATCCTGTGTCTGGTGGGTAAAGGGTGGACATGTTGCCCATCCTGTTCCTGTGAGTAAAGGGTGGACATGTTGCCCATCCTGTTCCTGTTGGGTAAAGGGTGGACATGTTGCCCATCCTGTTCCTGTTGAGTAAAGGGTGGACATGTTGCCCATCCTGTGTCTGGTGGGTAAAGGTGGACATGTTGCCATTCCTGTTCCTGTTGAGTAAAGGGTGGACATGTTGCCCATCTCACAGTTCCTGTGTGAGAAGCGTCAGTGCCTATCTGCTTCTGTGTAAAGCGAACATCTATGCACATCGAGTCCTGTAAGTTATGTCCATCGTCCTGATGGTAAAGCATGTGACATGATTCAATCAATTGTTGAGCAAGGTGGACATGTGGTCGATCCTGTTGTTGAGTAAAGGTGGTTTGCCATCCTGTGTCTGGTGGGTAAAGGGGACATGTTGCCCATCCTGTTCCTGTTGAGTAAAGGGTGGACATGTTGCCCATCCTTTTCCTGGTGGGTAAAGAGTGGACATGTTGCCATTCCTGTTCCTGGTGGGTAAAGGGGTGGACATGTTGCCCATCTCACAGGTCAGCATGTGTGCAGACCTCCAGTGCCTGGCGCTCTGCTTGTATACAGCGACACCAACTATCAACTATGCACATAGAAGATCCTGTAAGTTATGTCACTGGCTGGCTGATGGAAACATAAAAACACTCAGTGCACATGACCTTCAAAGATACAGATTGTGCAGCAACGTAGTGGACTGTGGTCAGATGGCCTAAAAGCTTGAGTTCTGCCTGCCCCATAACAATATTGATGTGTGTAAAGCGTAATGAGTCCAGTTGTGTTTGGACAGTAGCGCTGTACAATGATAATGATGATAGCATTACTACTACTACTACTACTACTAATGATGATGATGTTGATGATGATGATAAAATATAATATTGTTATTATTACCATGTAAAATCATCATTATCATCATCATCGTCATCATCATCATCATCATTAAGAAAGGTAATATTAAAGGATGGATAGACTAGCATTCATGTTATGAACGATGAAAATATAGAAGAAGGAAAGAACAACTGAAGGAAGAAAAAAAAGACGGCATGGAAGAAGCAAACAATAAACTTAAAAAAAGGAGACACAAACTGAAATAGATAAAAGAATTAAAGAAAAGAAACACAAAGAAAGATTAAAGAAAAGAAACACAAAGAAAGATTAAAGAAAAGAAGGGGAAGAAAACAACAAAGGATCAAAGAGAAGAAAAAGGAATGAAAAAAAATGAATACAATTCCAATTATTTTTTCTGGGCGGAGTCTATAATTGAGTCCTCGAGAAAGACGGAATGCTTGTTCATAATGTGTCTGTCTGTTTCGTCTCGTTCATTTTGCTTCCTTCTTCTCTATGAACTCTGTTTGTTTGCTTCCTGTTTTGTTTCCTCTGTTATTCTAGTTGTTGCCAGAAAAGGGAGTTTCGAAATAAACATGTGCATATGAATCAGAACGTCTCTGTGCGTGCCTGTGTACATCTGTGTGTGTGTGCGTGCGTGTGTGTGAATGTGTGTGAATGTGTGTGTATGTGTCAGTGTGTGTGTGTGTGTGTGTGCGTGCGCGCGAACGAGCATGCCAGTTTGAAAGGGTATTATGAAGAAAGTGTTTTGTTGGAGCACACTTTAGCATGACGTTTTGTAATTTGAATCACATTGACCGCCATTGTCCAAGCAAAGTGAAACTAGAAACACATGAACAGAAAACAGAAATGCGTTTTTAAACATTTTTCGGCAAAATAGTCCTCATTAAGCGTTCACAAAAGACAACAGAGAAACAAATTCACTACAGTTATGGGAATAACAACAAATCACATACCATCTCTAACCAAATATCAGAACAGTCATCTGATGTGTTGTTTTTCTTCTAAATCTAATGAATTTGTTTGTTTAGTTTTGTGTACGCTTGACAAAATTTGTGGAAGGGAAAGGAACTATTAATGCCATATACATCCTAAGAACTATCATAGAGAGGTTAATCGAGGTGAACAAGGATTTATATTTATGCTTTGTTGACTATACCAAGACTTTCGATCGGGTAGACATGAACAATTGATCAACCAACTAGAAAACTCAATATTGATGGAAAAGATCTACGAATAATCAGAAATATGTATTGGGAACAAACAGCTGCAATGAGAATAAAAAACGGTATAAGATCTTTCCAAAACACCAAAAGAGTCAGACAGGGTTGTGTTTTGTCACCAGATATGTTGTCACTTTACAGCGAAAACATCATGAGAAACCTAGAGGAAGACCCTGGATTAAAGGTTGGAGGAAATATGATAAACAGCATTCGATACGCAGATGACACCGTGCTAATTGCAGAAAGTGAAAGGGACCTACAAAACCTTGTGAATATACTAGAAATAGAAAGCAAAGGAAAGGGGTTGGAACTAAACAGCAGGAAGACTGAAGCCCTGGTGATCAGTAAAAAACATGAAATCCTCTCATGCAAAATAACAGCAAATGGCACAACCTTGACACAGGTTGATAAATTTAAGTACCTGGGAACGGTCATTTCATCAGATGGCAGATGCACACCAGAAATAGCCAGCAGAATCGGCCAAGCAAAAACAACATTTAAGAAGATGGAGAGCATTCTTATCAACAAATGCCTATCAATTAACATCAGAAAGAGAGTTCTTGAATGTAATATAGAACCAATACTGTTGTACGGTTGCGAGGCGTGGACAGTCAACAAGCAAAGCCAGAACAAGATTGAGGCAGCCAAGATGTGGTTTCTAAGAAGGATGTTGAGAGTTCCATGGACAGCAAAGAAAACAAACGAGACAGTCTTGATGGAGGCAGACACAAGTAGATCATTCATAAGGAAGTTTAGGAAAAGGCAGGCAACATTCATAGGCCATTTTATGAGGAAAGGGGAATTGGAACACCTGGTCGCAACGGGAAAGCTGGAGGGAAGGAGAGCACCGGATAGACCCAGGGAGAAGATACTAGACGGACTTGCAGAGTGGCTGAAGACAGGGAGGGTGGAAGAGATGCTTGAGGCAACAAGAGATAGAGACAGATGGAAATCCATAATCGCCAACGCCATGCGGCAAGGCACCTGATGATGATGATTGACAAAATTTGCGCTTGTTTACTTTCGTTAATTGAGTCGACGTTCCCATTCTATATTCACGTGTCTGTGGTCACTTTCGTGTTGTAACGTGTTTTTACTGTCTTCTGCTTGCTCCTCCTTCATATCCATCATTATCCCATAACAACTCGATTGCTTTCTCCTTCTGTTATTTATAGTAGACTAACAGTCACTACAGGCTCCAATCACTGCGAGTGAAGAAGAGTCTGATTACACTTTGTGGTGTGTTTGTTTGCTTTTTATGTGAAACGAAAGCTGTTAGAAGAAAAACACAGTATTTCTGTGTGCGTTTCTCTTTTTTTTAACATATCTAGCATCTAGTGGGATCTATTGAAGTTGTTGGATTTTTTCCCTGTTGATGGTGTGTGTTTATGGAGTGGTGATGGAATATATAATAATTGCAACATATTTCCAATAATATCACAAAAAGAAGTCTGAGGTGATATTCTCTATTCTCAAGAGCACACGACACACAGCAGTGTTCATTCATGATGAAAAATGACAGAATATCCGAGGATTATTTCTTCGATCAATTGAAAATATATTTTATTACATTCTTTTACCCGAATCCTTCTCTCTCTCTCTCTCTCTCTCTCTCTCTCTCTCTCTCTCTCTCTCTCTCTCTCTCTCTCTCTCTCTCTCTCTCTTTTCTCTCTCTCTCTCTGTCTTTCTCTCTCTCTCTGTCTGTCTCTTCTCTTCTGTCTCTGTCTGTCTGTCTCTGTCTGTCTCTGTCTGTCTCTGTCTCTGTCTCTCTGTCCCTCTCTGTCTCTGTCTCTGTAGTTTCTTATTTCCTTGTTTCTTTTCTACATTGCTCTCTAATCATCTTGTTGCATTCTTTATCACGTCTGACATTCCGTTGCCATTTTTTCCTGCTCGAATTTCATATATAATTGCCTTGTGTTATTTGGTTACGTTTATACACTTGGGGACATTTTGATATAGGGATGGTGTAGGGAGGGTAAGTGCATAATTCTGGCACGGACCAGTGAGCGCACAGTAAGGCGTGAGGGTGGTGGTGGTGGTTAATGTGAGCGAGAAGCAAAAGAGAACTTTATTTGTCTTGGTAGTAAAACAATGTGGTTACCTCGAATTTGACATAATCCGATAGAAATACACATGTTCGGTCCTCTCTCTCTCTCTCTCTCTCTCTCTCTGTCTGTCTGTCTGTCTGTCTGTGTACCTCTCTTTCTGTCTGTCTTTCTATTTGTCTTTGTCTCTGTCTCTTTCTCTGTCTTTCTCTGTCTCTATGTGTGTCTGTGTGTCTGCGTGTCTGTGTGTGTGTGTGTGTGTCTCTCTCTCTCTCTCTTTTTCTCTCTCTCTCTCTCTTTCTCTCTCCGTACAGTTGAATGAATCCATTTTCTACGATCACTTCTGTAATAAAATGAGGTATCAGGGTATTTTTGAAATTGTAGTTTATCCAGCAAAAAAGAGCTGGATGACTAATGAAATTTTGGACTTGATGGAGGAAAGGAGGAGGGCAAAGAGGAACGAGGAGATACACAGGAAGATAAACAAAGAAATCAGGCATAGGTGCAATGAAGCTAATTAAGCTTGGCTGAACACAAAATGCAAAGAGATAGAAGACCGACACAAAATGGATCCTCAGGGTATGTACAGACGAATTGAAGAAATTGTCCACAGGAAAAAGACATGCACATCAACTGGTTGCTTAAAATCGAAAGATGGCACGCTTATCATGGAAAAAGACAAAATACTGGAAAGATGGGGAGAGTACATTAAAGACCTTTTTGAGGATGACAGACACGAAGAACACATTATGAAAAAGAACTTTGAAGGACCACCCATAATGAAAAATGAAGTTAAAGCAGCACTGAAAAAGATGAAACCAGGAAAAGCCCCAGGACCAGAAAACATTACTACAGAGATGATTGAAGCCCTGAAGGAATTTGGCATAGTAAAAAATAACAATCCTCCTAAATGAAATTTCTGACACTGGAAAAATCCCCAAAGATATGTCAAAATCAATTTTCATTGCACTTCCAAAGAAGACAGGGGCTATAGAATGCGAACTCCATCGCACAATCAGTTTGATGAGTCATGTAACAAAAATCCTGTTAAGAATAATCATGATGAGGACAAGGAATAAAATCAAAAGAGAAATAGCAGAAGAACAGTGTGGATTTGTGGAAGGGAAAGGAACTATTAATGCCATATACATCATAAGAACTATCATACAGAGGTCAAATGAGATGAATAAGGATTTGTATTTATGCTTTGTTGCCTATACCAAGGCTTTCGATCGGGTACGACACGAAGAATTGATCAACCAACTAGAAAGACTCAATGTTGATGGAAAAGATCTACGAATAATCAGGAATATGTACTGGGAACAAACAGCTGCAATGAGAATAGAAAACGACATAAGCTCTTTCCAAAACATCAAAAGATGAGTCAGACAGGGTTTGTTTTTGTCACAAGATCTGTTTTCACTTTACAGCGAAAACATCATGAGAAACCTAGAAGAAGACCCTGGATTAAAGGTTGGAGGGAAAATGATAAACAACATTCGGTACGCAAATGACATAGTGCTAATTGCAGAAAATGAAAGGGACCTACAAAACCTTGTGAATATACTAGAAATAGAAAGCAAAGTAAGGGGTTGGAACTAAACAGCAGGAAGACTGAAGTCATGGTGATCAGTAAAAAATGAAATCTCCTCATGCAAAATAACAGCAAATGGCACAACCTTGACACAGGTTAATAAGTTCAAATACCTGGGAACGATCATTTCATCAGACGGCAGATGCACATCGGAAATAGCTGGCAGAATCGGCAAAGCCAAAAGAGCATTCAAGAAGATGACAAGCATTCTTACCAACAAATGCCTATCAATTAACATCAGAAAGAGAGTCCTTGAATGTTATATAGAACCAATACTGTTGTACGGAAGCGAGGCGTGGACAGTCAACAAGCAAAGCCAGAGCAAGATTGAGGCAGCCGAGATGTGGTTTCTCAGAAAAATGTTGAGAGTTCCATGGAGAGCAAAGAAAACGAACGAGACAGTCTTGATGGAGGCAGACACAAGTAGATCACTCATAAGGAAGATTAAGAAAAGACAGGCAACATTTATAGGCCACTTTATGAGGAAGGGGGATTTGGAGCACCTGGTCACAACGGGAAAGCTGGAGGGAAAGAGAACACCAGGTAGACCCAGGGAGAGAATGCTGGATGGACTTGCAGAGTGGCTGGGGATGAGGAGGGTGGGGGAGATGCTAGGGGCAACGAGAGATAGAGATGGTTGGAAGTCCATGGTCGCCAACGCCATGCGGCAGGGTACCTGATGATGATGATGACATATGTTGTGTTCCTATTCAAGGTGTGTAACCTTGGTCAACCGGTGTTCACCGTTTTTCTGTTGTCTAACTCAGCTATATTTGTCACTCTGATTGTCTTTGTTGATTTGGCAGGATCTCGAGCCTAAAACTCCGATTTTGGCAAACTGTCAGGCAAAAACGTTGAGATATAAACTATAAGTTGGAGCATGTGTTTCATTTTAGGAATATAACACTTTCACATTATTTTTACTGGGAGTAATTCCCACTGTTTTAGTTTCATAAATTAACAGAACAAATGTCCTTCAGATACAATTTTTTCAAAGTGAGGTTTCAGATAAAAAAAATGCATCGTTGAGTAGAACACTTTAGATATTGTAGGTGAGGTTGACATTGTACGTTGCGATCTAGGAAGAAAGGATTGGTATCGATGCTATATGCTTAAAGGAAAGATGGCAGTTGTTCGTAGTGAGATAGTGGTGAATAACCGTGCCTGTAAACATTCTTTAAAAGAATATGACGTACAACATGTTTGCTTGGTGATCGTAATATCCTTGTGAAACAAGGATTCTCTTTTGTATTCCCTTGTCCTGCGATGATACAACAAAATCAATATGTATTATTTATCCTGACATGTTGATCTCGCACAACATTATATAAAAGTAGTCTGGTTCGATGCCCTCACAGCCGCACTAAGAATGTTGGATATTTGTTGTTTTTTTGCATTGATGGAGCATTGGTAATGTTTATTATTCCCTAAGTATTGTTTAGATTGAAAGATATAGATATGATCCCACAGCATCCTGATAATGATAAAGTGACTAGTAGTTTTCATCTGGAGTTAACTTGTCATGTAAAGTTAGAGGATTGTGCTGACTGTTATGTGTTGGTATCGGAAAAAGAAGACAGATGATACTGTGACGCAGGTTCTTGTTCCTGGCTGACTACATGTGCGTTAAAAAAAGATGAGCTGTAAGATAACAAAGTTGTAGTTAAACTGTCGTCTGCCAGGAATGGCAGGAAATTGAGCAGAACAGTAATTAAACGTTCCAGACGATCTCGGACGAATAAAAGTACTGCAGAAATGGCTGGTGCCGGAAAGGTCCAGTACTGAACAACGTGGCTAGCGCAGGGGTTGCAACAACTAGATATAAACTGAAAGGCAGGCTTTTACTTAGTTGGAGTGCAGGAACAACAATCCCTCCCCCTCAAAAACAAAACAAAAGCAAAAATGCACACACAAAACAAACTAACTAACCAAAAACAAAACCAAAATACAAACAAACAAAAAGCCCGAAATCATGGAGTGGTTTGATCCAGTGACTATTTCATATTGTACCTGGGAAACTCGGAATTTTAATGAATGTAGGCCAACAGCCCCATCCATGGGGGAAATCACAACACACATTTTTAACATACAGTTGATTAGCACATTTCAGCGTATATATATACATATATATATATATATATATATATATATATATATACATATACATATATGTATATATATATATATATATATATATATATATATATATGTGTGTGTGTGTGTGTGTGTGTGTGTGTGTGTGTGTGTGTGTGTGTGAATATCCGTAAACTACTTACGTAGAAAAGGACAGCTACTACTAAATCAAAACAGAATTAACAATAACAATAAGATGGATAAACTGGGAAAGTAGAAACAAATTGGGTAGTTTTAACTAACAATCTTCATGTGTTTGCGTTTATCAAAGTTGCATTCTTTGTAGATATAGGTTGTTGGCTCCTTGGTCTTCTTTGAGACAGGAGGCAGTGGACAGAAATGCTTGACTCCGTCAGATAGAGTTAACACAGTTTGCTCGGTTGTATTCGCATTGAAGGCAGAACCTCTGATCTGGTGATATTGATGCCAAACCCAGTGTGAAACAATGCATTTAGATTAATCACCTCAGATTTCAAGCTTCATTTTATGATTATTTTCTATAATTCATTTAACATGTGCATTGCAATATTCTCTGTTTATGTCTGTGTGCCTGTTTCTTTGTCAGTTTGTCTGTCAGGCCATGTTTTTGAGACAGTGACAAATAGTCAAGGGAAAAACCAATTACCATATCACCATACAGAGAAACAGGAATCCATTCGGTGGTAAATAACATGATTTAGTTTTATGGATTGTCGTAATTACAATAATGGTTACTTTAAAATGAAATATCAACCAAAGCTCTTAAGAGAAATGTCTGTTTCTTTATATTACGACCTGCTATGGTTCACTTGATGTTTGTGGAATATTTTGGAAGAAATAAGGTTGCACATACATACTTAATCATACAGGTTACATTTTTGAAAATCAGCTAAATGGAAACATGTCCTTTGTCATCATAATGATAATCTGATATATATTCTATCAGTCAAAGAAAATAGTTTTATTGAAGGATCAAAGTGATGGATAAACGAATATGTGAACTCAAATGTAGCTGACTATGGATGTATCTCTGATGTATTTCAGACTATGTTCTGCTTTGTACCATCCACTGGCAAAATGTGTAGCAGTAAGCGCCATTTACATCAGTACACACCATCCACTAGTTAAGTCCTAGATGGCACTTTCCATTAGCTAAGTTTTGATAAGCACCATCCAATAGTTAAGTAGCTAATCTAAATAAGCACGATCCGCTCAATTTTAGTCAGCATGATCCACTAACTGTTAGTGAGCACGATCCACTAAGTCGTAGTACGCAAGTTCCACAAAGGTTTAATAAGTACGATCCACTAAGGTTTAGTGAGCATTATCCATTCAGTTTTAGTAAGCACGATCCACTAAATTTTAGTCAGTACGATTCACTAGCTAAATTTAGTATGCACGTTCTACTAGGTACATTTTAGTAAGCACCATCAATTAGCTAAGTTTTAGTAAGCACCATCAATTAGCTAAGTTTTAGTAAGCACCATCAATTAGCTAAGTTTTAGTAAGCACCATCAATTAGCTAAGTTTTAGTAAGCACCATCAATTAGCTAAGTTTTAGTAAGCACCATCAATTAGCTAAGTTTTAGTAAGCACCATCAATTAGCTAAGTTTTAGTAAGCACCATCAATTAGCTAAGTTTTAGTAAGCACCATCAATTAGCTAAGTTTTAGTAAGCACCATCAATTAGCTAAGTTTTAGTAAGCACCATCAATTAGCTAAGTTTTAGTAAGCACCATCAATTAGCTAAGTTTTAGTAAGCACCATCAATTAGCTAAGTTTTAGTAAGCACCATCAATTAGCTAAGTTTTATCAAGCACCATCAATTAGCTAAGTTTTAGTAAGCACCATTTATAACTAAACTTTATCAAGCACCATCAATTAGCTAAGTTTTAGTAAGCACCATCAATAGCTAAATTTTAGTAAGCACCATCAATTAGCTAAGTTTTAGTAAGCACCATTCACTAACTAAACTTTATCAAGCACCATCATTAGCTAAGTTTTGTAGCCCCATCACTACTAACTTTATCAAGCACCATCTGCTGAGTTTTCTAAGCAACATCCACTTGCTAGGTTTTGCTAAGATCAATCACTGCTGAATATGTGTCTATGTCCTATGCAAAAGTTTAGGTGCGGTCAATATATGTTAGGTAAAATAGTCCATAATTCTCAGATTATAGGGAGTTGGTGGCAGAACATCAGCTTTTCAGATGAGTGTTTATTTGCATATATTAGTTAGCATATAGCAAACAAACAGACACATCAAACAAAGAAACAAACAAAACAAACAACGCAAGAAATGAAACGATATATCAGGTTTCGATCCTCGTTTGAATTACACGGTCTTCTAAGAAGCATTTGACATAATCAAAAATGTGACCTGTTAGCCCAATACTTTTCAATTTGAGTAATAATGTGTGTGTGTGTGTGTGTGTGTGCGTGCGTGCGTGCGTGCGTGCGTGCGTGCGTGCGTGTGTGGGGTGTGTGTGTGTGTGTGTGTGTGTGTGTGTTTCCAACGTTAGTAAGAGCTGATCCAGGCCATAAACGCCCACTGACGAGGAATCAAACCCATGAGCTCCCAATAGTGATCATTTGCACTAATCACTTCACTAATCTGCGATTTATAATCAAATAAAATATTCACAAACAGACAAATAGATATCTGTGTAATGGCTTAACCATTATTTCTGTATTGATTCAGTGCAACGCAGGCCATTTGCCTAATGTTTCCTCCCCTGCCGTTAAATAGAATTATAAGGAGCTTGCTGATCCTGTTAAAGAATAATCATTCTTGTCACTGGATGACAACAAATATCGTATTTCAAAGCCTTTTAGATTGACATATGTGATTTAGGAGAATGAATAATCATACTAAAGCTATGGGTGAGGAATTTGATTTTTATTTGATTTTATGATTATTGGTTTCATTGCTTCATTACTTTTCCTGGATTGTGTATTTCGCTTCGTCTGTATCAGAAATAAAGGAGACATAAAAGGAGAGAGAGAGAGAGAGAGAGAAAGAGAGAGGAGGGCAGACAGCCAGCCAGCCAACCAGCCAGCCAGCCAGCCACAGACAGACAAACACACAGACATACAGACACACAGACAGAGACAGACAGGGATACAGAGAGCGAGCGAGCGAGCGAGCGAGAGAGAGAGAGAGAGAGAGGAGAGAGAGAGAGAGAGAGAGAGAGAGAGAGAGAGAGGGGAATTGCCTGTAGTACAGCGTGTGTTCTAGTAGTTAAACTACATGCTCAGAAAGCAAAAAACCTGCTTCAAATCATGGAACAGAACGAGATTTTTCTATCCCTCTCCACTAGATCGTAAGTGGAGCTCTTGTAGCTGGTCTTTTGGTTGAGACGATAAACAGAGATCACGTCAGCAGCACGCATTCTGCACATGTAAAAGATCCCACAGCGATAAAGATTAAGTCCCTGGCACAGTTCAGTAGCAAAATCTACTTTCATTTGTGAACAAAAATATACACATGCAGAACAACTTTAGAAATGGATGTCGCTGCATGGCAGCAAGGTGTTCATTTTTTTAGAAGGGAATCCCAAGTTTCAGATAACAATAACAATAACAACAGCAGCAGCAATAAAACAAATGAACAACAACAATAATAATATCAACAACAACAATAATAATAATAATAACAATAATAATAACAATGATGATGATGATGATGATGAGGAGGAGGAGGAGGCAGGCATCCATCCACAAATATATAGACACACACTAACACACACATCATGATCACAAACCATTTCTTGTCAAGTTGATATAAAAGTGGTACTGATATATCGATGAAATGTGTAACTCAACGTAGAACTAAAGCAAACACATCATGAATGAATCTCGAGAAACGTATTATTAAAATTACTGAAGGGTTTTGAATGAATAATCAGGGGGGTAAAGTAAGACTAAACGTCCTGACAACAACCATAATTTCAAACTTCAACTGAAACTTGATGCAGCAAAATGTGAAAAACGCGTGCATACGCATGCACTCACACGCACGCACACACACGAAAACACACACGCATACACATAGCACACATGTGCTCATGTACACACGTACACACATTCATGAAATAATCACACAGAAAACGTAAATTTACGAGCATCATAAACAATAAAAAAAATTCACACCCATACACAACACATACATACACACGCGCACGCGCACGCGCGCGCACACACACAAACAGAAAAGACGGGGTGGGTAGTGGGGGTGGGGGGTGAGGGGTAGTTATAGAGAGACAGAGACAGACAGGGACAGAGAAAGAGACAGAGACAGAGACAAAGAGACAAAGACAGACAGAGACAGAGACAGAGACAGAAAGAGTCAGAGAAGCACATACACTTATTGTTTACACTTGCAACATCGATTGTGAGTATAACAGCAAGCTCTAAGCGTGATATTTTTGTTCATCCCATTTCATTCCAGTGTCCACTCCCCCCCCCCCCCCCCCCATTCCCTGTCAAGTCAATCAGCATTGCTCTTGTCCCCTTTACCTTTGATGTTTCTCTCAACCACATGGATCTTGCTTGATGTAAAATTGATTGGTTGGTCTCACTCTTTTCTCCTAGACCAAACACAAATTGGTAATTGTCACTTTTTTTGTTTCAACGACAGTTCGTTCTTTGATTTAACGTCTTTTCACTGTAAGTGATATTAGACGGGTTTCAACGACACAAACAACATAGATGCCTGTGGTAAAGCAGGAAGTAGAAGCAACTGTTGTTCATGTTAGTACAAGAAAATTTTGTGTCATTGAAACACATTATCTGCATTGATTAGTAAGATATAGTACAAGTATATAAGTGGGGTTAGGGGCTGAGAGTGGCCAATGTTAATGATTTTTTTTTTATTGTACATGTGTGCAGGCATGTAGAAAGGAATAGACACATGTATGTACAAAGTTACACACAAACATCGAGAAATACACACACACACACACACACACACACACACACACACACACACACACACACACACACATACACACACACACACACATACACACACACATACACACACACAAACACACACACACACGCGCGCGCGCGCACCACACACACACACACACGCGCGCGCCCCACACACACGCAAACACAAGAGAGAGAGCGAGAGGGACAGAAAGAGAGAGAGAGAGAGAACGAGCGAGCGAGTGAGAGAGAGTGAGAGAGACAGACAGACGAGAGAGAGGGACGGAGAGAGAGAGGGACGAGAGACAGAGAGAGACACAGAGAGAGAGAGAGAGAGAGAGAAGAGAGGAGGAAGAGAGAGAGAGAAAACACAATCATTGACACCCCCTCTCTCTCATACTTAAAAAAAAACAGAGAAAGATGTGTGTGTGTGTGTGTGTGTGTGTCTGTCTGTCTCTCTGTGTGTGTGTGTGTACCCATGTGTGGAATGAGAGGGAGAGAAAGACACAGAAAGACAGAGAGACAGAGAGAGAATGAGAGAGAGTGAAAGAGAGAGAGAGAGAGAGAGAGAGAGAGAGAGAGACAGAAAGAGACAGAGAGACAGAGAGAGACAGACAGACAGACAGAGAAAGAGAAAGACAAAGAGAGAGAGAGAAAGAAAGAGAAACAGAGACAGACAGACAGACAGAGAGGGGGAGGGAGAGGAACACGTATTTGCTGTACATGACACATCCACGGTAAACTACACAGCCTCCTGTTCACGAGTGGTGTATATACCTGCACATTTCGTGTCATGCCATCCATTTTCAAGCACAGTTCCCTGTCATGTCAAGTCAAACAGTACTCTTGTGTTCTTCTACCCTGCTATGTTCTCTTAAATACATTCAGTTTGTTTTCTCAGTACAGAAAGTTTTCTGCGTGTGTGTGTGTGTGTGTGTGAATACGTGAGCGCGAGCGTTTGCACGCACACGTGTGTTGTAGTGAGTGTGTGCATGCAGGGTGTGTGTGTATGTGTGTGTGTGTGTGTGTGTGTGTGTGTGTGTGTGTGTGTGTGTGTGTGTGTGTGTGTGTGTGTGTGTGTGTGTATGAAAGGGTTTTTTGATGACGTTTCCTAAATTCATCACTTTTCGATTTCATTTACTTAATTATGAATATGAAAATTTTTAAATGGATAGTTATGTTTTGTGGATTTATCTATTGGGACGTTTACGTTTTTGTTTTGCTTTGTTATGTTTTGCTTTAGATGGATTTAGTCTTGTGTATATAAATAAGTTTGAGAATGCTGTATGTATGGTGTGGGTGCAGTACAACAAGCCCTCTTGACGCACATGGTTAGAGCGTCATGTTGATAACGCAAAGGTTGTGGGTTCAGATCTCAGGTGGGCCATAATATTTTACACAGGCAGGTTGTTCTTTTGATACAGTCGTGGACACAGAATGTGATATCCCGAGTTCAATCCCAACCTTCAACAGGAAATACTGGCGTGGTCACTGCCTGTCTTAATGTTTCCATTATTCTGTTGGTGTCACCTTGGTATTTCATAGATCCTCTTTCCCCCTCCCCATTTCAAGAATTTGCCAGAGCATAGAGTTTTGCGCAGGGTCAGGAATCTACCAGAGAATAGCTGGCAGATTTGGTTGGGGCACATATTGCGTTGTCCGAGTGCGAAAAACCCCTCTTGAGGAAACTCCAAACTCTATGAGTGTATCTATCTAAGTTTCCTATCATGGATAAATAAAAATGTCATCTGATCATGTCACCAATGAACAAGTGTGCCAAATCATTAAGCAGAACACTGGATCTTATGAAGATCTGTTGACTTCAGTTTAGAAAAGAAAACTACGTTGTATGGCCATGTAACAAGATCTAATGGCCTTGCTAAATCAATCCTCCAGGGAACTGTCGAGGGAGGGAGACGGTGATGAAAATGGTACAGACGATGAACCGACAACAGCGCCGACTGAACAGAGAAACCATTTGCAGAGACCCAGGCTTTGGCACACAACTGACTGGCTGGAGGAATCTGGTGAACAGTTCTTTGCTGTGGTGCCCCATCACTCTTCACTGAGCCATGGCAGAAGAAGAAATGTATATTCTATTCTATTCTATTCTATTCTATTTTTATTCTATTCTATTCTATTCTATTCTATTCTATTCTATTATATTATATTATATTTAAGCGGGGTTGTAAACAGACTCACCGTGTCTGCCAGATTATTGCTGACACATTTGGGCTGATCGCATTTACGAATGACTGAGCTCGATGAATTCCTCTTGATAATACAAGTGAATTTGTATATATCAAAATCTAGCCTGAGTTTAAGAGATTGTAATTTCTACATACATATTTGTATAATGCAATTTATTTTGAGTTTGTGAAAAGTTTTAATTATTTAGAAAATAACTTATTTACTGGGTTAATCAATAAATTAATGAGTGAGTGAGCAAGCGAATGAGTGAGTGATTGACTGAGTGAGTGAATAAGTGAGCGGCTGAGTAAGTGAGTGAGTGACTCAGTGAATGAGTGAGTGACAGAGTGAGTGAGCGTGTTACTTAATCATGTAAATAAGTAGTCATTTGAATAAATGTCAGACTCCAAGAGGAACAGTCTTTGTTTTGATCCGCCTGGATATCTGTTCCTGGTGGGTAAAGGGTGGACATGTTGCCCATCCTGTTCCTGGTGGGTAAAGGGTGGACATGTTGCCCATCCTGTTCCTGGTGGGTAAAGGGTGGACATGTTGCCCATCCTGTTCCTGGTGGGTAAAGGGTGGACATGTTGCCCATCCTGTTCCTGGTGGGTAAAGGGTGGACATGTTGCCCATCCTGTTCCTGGTGGGTAAAGGGTGGACATGTTGCCCATCCTGTTCCTGGTGGTAAAGGGTGGACATGTTGCCCATCCTGTTCCTGGTGGGTAAAGGGTGGACATGTTGCCCATCCTGTTCCTGGTGGGTAAAGGGTGGACATGTTGCTCATCCTGTTCCTGGTGGGTAAAGGGTGGACATGTTGCTCATCCTGTGTCTGGTGGGTAAAGGGTGGACATGTTGCCCATCCTGTTCCTGGTGGGTAAAGGGTGGACATGTTGCCCATCCTGTTCCTGGTGGGTAAAGGGTGGACATGTTGCCCATCCTGTTCCTGGTGGGTAAAGGGTGGACATGTTGCCCATCCTGTGTCTGGTGGTAAAGGGTGGACATGTTGCCCATCCTGTTCCTGGTGGGTAAAGGGTGGACATGTTGCCCATCCTGTCCTGGTGGGTAAAGGGTGGACATGTTGCCCATCCTGTTCCTGGTGGGTAAAGGGTGGACATGTTGCCCATCCTGTTCCTGGTGGGTAAAGGGTGGACATGTTGCCCATCCTGTTCCTGGTGGGTAAAGGGTGGACATGTTGCCCATCCTGTTCCTGGTGGGTAAAGGGTGGACATGTTGCCCATCCTGTGTCTGGTGGGTAAAGGGTGGACATGTTGCCCATCCTGTTCCTGGTGGGTAAAGGGTGGACATGTTGCCCATCCTGTTCCTGGTGGGTAAAGGGTGGACATGTTGCCCATCCTGTTCCTGGTGGGTAAAGGGTGGACATGTTGCACATCCTGTTCCTGGTGGGTAAAGGGTGGACATGTTGCACATCCTGTTCCTGTGAGTAAAGGGTGGACATGTTGCCCATCCTGTTCTGTTGAGTAAAGGGTGGACATGTTGCCCATCCTGTGTCTGGTGGGTAAAGGGTGGACATGTTGCCCATCCTGTGTCTGGTGGGTAAAGGGTGGACATGTTGCCATTCCTGTTCCTGTTGAGTAAAGGGTGGACATGTTGCCCATCTCACAGGTCAGCATGTGTGCAGGCCTCCAGTGCCTGGCGCTCTGCTTGTATACAGCGACACCAACTATCAACTATGCACATAGAAGATCCTGTAAGTTATGTCACTGGCTGGCTGATGGAAACATAAAAACACTCAGCGCACATGACCTTGCCTTCAAAGATGTTTACTGTGCAGCAACATAGTGAACTGTGGTCAGCTGACCTAAAAGCTTGAAGTGTGTCTGCCCCATAAAAAACTGCGTAGTGACTCCAGTTATGTTTGGACAATAGAGTTAAAGGGAGGAGAGACGAACATTCATAGTAGAAAGAAAAACAATGGAAGGGTAAAAAGAAGGAAAGAAAGAAGTAAACAACCAAAGAGAAAAAAGGAAAACAATCTGAAATAAGTAAAAGAATGGAAAGAAAATAATGAAGGATCAAAAGTGAGAGGAGAGAGAGAGAGGGGGGGGGGGGAGGAAAAAATCACAATTGCAATTATTTTTTCTAAGTGGAGTCTATAATTGAATCCTCTAGAAAGACGGAATGCTTGTTCATAATGTGTCTATCTGTTTCGTCTCGTTCATTTTGCTTCCTTCTTCTCTATGAACCCTGTTTGTTTGCTTCCTGTTTTGTTTCCTCTGTTTATTCTAGTTGTTGCCAGAAAAGGGAGTTTCGAAATAAACATGTGCATATGAATCAGAATGTCTCTGTGCGTGCCTGTGTACATCTGTGTGTGTGTGCGTGCGTGTGTGTGAATGTGTGTGAATGTCTGTGTGTGAGTGTGTGTGTGTGTGTATGTGTGTGTGTGTTTGTGTGTGTGTGTGTGCGTATGCCTGTGCGTGCATGCGAGCGCATGCCAGTATGAACGGGTATTATGAAGAAAGTGTTTTGTTGGAGCACACTTAAGCTTGACGTTTTGTAGTTTGAATCACGCTGACCGCCATTGTCCAAGCAAAGTGAAACTAAAAACGCATGAACAGAAAACAGAAATGCGTTTTTAAAAAGTTTTCGACAGAATGGTCCTCATTAAGCGTTCACAAAAGACAACAGAGAAACAAATTCACTACAGTTATGGGAATACCAACAGATCACAGACCATCTCCAACCAAATATCGTACAGTCATCTGATGTGTTGTTTTTCTTCTAAATCTAATGAATTTGTTCGTTTAGTTTTGTGTACGCTCGACAAAATTTGCGTTTGTTTACTTTCATTTATTGAGTCGACTTTCCCATTCTATTTTCACGTGTTTGTGGTGACTTGTGTCGTAACGCGTTTTTGCTGTCGTCTGCTTGTTCGTCTTTCATGCCATCATCACCCCATAACGTCTTGATTGCTTTCTCCTTCTGTTATTTTTGATAGACTAACAGTCGCTACAGTCTCCAATCACTGCGAGTGAAGGAGAATCAAAGTAGATTCTTTGGCGTGTTTGTGTGATTGTTTGCTCCTTTTTTTTTTATGAGAAACAATAACTGTCTCACTGCATTCCATTAAGCAGCTTTTTAACGTGACGGTCATACGTTGTCATCATCATCATCATATGCCCTGCCGCATGGCTTTGGTGATCATGGCCCTCCATATGCATCTATCCCTTGTCGTCGCAAGCTCATCTTCCACCCCATCTGTACTCAGCCACCCTTGCAAGTCCGTCTAATATTTTCTACCTGGGTCTACCCGGTGATCTTTTTCCTTCCAGCTTTCCTGTTGTGACCAGGTGCTCTAATTCCCCTTTCCTCATAAAATGGCCTAAAAATGTTCCTTGTCTTTTCCTAATCTTCCTTACTAATGCTCTTCTTGTGTCTGCCTCCATCAAGACTGTCTCGTTGTTCACTTTGCTGTCAATGGAACTCTCAACATTCTTTTTAGAAACCACATTTCGGCTGCCTCAATCTTGTTCTGGCTTTGCTTGTTGACTGTCCATGCCTCACAACCGTTATAACATTATCGGTTCTATATTACATTCAAGGACTCTCTTCCTGAAGTTAACTGATAGGCATTTGTTGGTAAGAATGCTTTTCATCTTCTTGAATGCTGTTTTGGCTCGGCCGATTATGCTGGCTATTTCTGATGTGCATCTGCCATCTGGTGAGATGACCGTTCCCGGATATTTAAACTTATCAACCTGTTTGAAAGTTGTGCCATTTGCTGTTATTTCACATGAGGAGATTTCATGTTTGTTACTGATTATATTAATTCCGTCTTCTTGCTATTTAGCTCCAACCCTTTATTTATGATTTCTATGTCTATTATATTCACAAGGTTTTATAGGTCCCTTTCATTTTCTGTAATAAGCACGGTACCATCTGTGTAACGAATGTTGTTTATCATGTTTCCTCCAGCCTGTAATCCAGGGCATTCCTCTATGTTTCTCATGATGGTTTCTCTGTAAAGTGAAAACAAATCTGGTGACAGAACACAATCTTGCCTGACTCCTCTTTTGATATTTTGGAAAGAGCTTATATCGTTTTCTATTCTCGTTCCTTCTGTTTGTTCCCAATACATATTTCTGATTATTCGTCGATCTTTTTCATCAATATTGATTGTCTCTAGTTGGTTGATCAGTTCTTACCCGATCGAAAGCCTTGGTATAATCAACAAAGCATAAATATGAATCTATCAGAATCGTTCGAATTCTGTTTCTTTGTTAGTCGTGTCGGGGAGGGGCGAGGGGGGTGGGGAGGACAGGGACAGCGTAGGCTGGAATATATGATAATTGCAACGTGTGTGGAATAATGTCACCGAAAGATCAGTCAGAAGTGACATTTTCCATTTTCCTGAGCAGATGACAAGTAGTAGTGTTCATTTTGTGATGACCAGTGAGTGAATTTATTCTTATGATTACTTTCTTTGATTAATTTAAAACATGATCTTTTCTATTCTTTTTCACCTTAATCCTTCAGTTTTACCCTCTTTTTTCTTTTTGTTTATTTTTCTATCTCTCTGTCAACCTTTATTTCATTCTTTATTCTGTTCTCCCCCCCCCCCCCCCCCTTATGCATCACTTTCTAATGATCTTTATCACTTCTGGCATTTTGTTACTATTTTTGTGCTTGAATTTCAATCTATTTTTGCCTAATGTCATTTGATCATGTGTAGTCCTTTTGGGACATTTCGACATGGGGAGGGAATGAGTGGGGTCAGTGCGTAATTCTGACATGGAGTCGTGAGGCTACAGTCATGGGGGGTTAATGTGAATAAGGAGCACAACAAAACTTCAGTTGTGTTGGGAGGAAATCAGTCAGGTTACATAAAACCTGATATAATCTGATAAAAATACAAATATTCGAACCCCCTGCCCCCCCCCCCCCCGCCTCCCTCTTTTTGTTTTTTGTCTGTGCTTCTTACTGTCTATCTGTCTGTCTGTCTGTTTGTCTTTGTGTTTGTCTGTCTGCCTCTCTCTCTCTGTCTCTGTCTCCCTCCGTCTTTCCACCCTCTCGCTCCTGGTAAAGAGGGACAACCCAATATCCATGATCCTTACTGCAATGAAATGGTGTTTTAGGATAATGTTTGATTTTTTGGTTTATATGATTTGTGTTTATGTTCAAAATGTGTAACTTTAGTCAACTGGAGTTCAGTGGGAATTCTATTTTTTCTGCTGAAGCTCTGTTTGTCACTGTCACAGTCTTTGTTTAATTCTGGCAAATTGCCCGTCGCGTGAAAATGTTTACATAGAAAATATTTTCACTGTGCAAAATTTTCAAAGCCGCAGTTTTATAAATTAATATAGAAAGTATCCTTTGGATATATAGTGTTTTTTTTAAATGAGGTTAAGATAAAAACGTTTTCAAGTTAAAAAATGACAGCTATTTCAAGTGAAATAGGTTTCTTTCGCTTGTTTTAAGGTTATCTGCCTTGATCGCATGCGTATGTCTGGTTCGTGTATGCGCCTTGATTGTCAAGATTTAGTGCTATGTAAATAATGTTATTCTTGTTTTATTATGTTTATTATTATTATGAAATCCAAAACCAGAAAAAACGCGAAAGAAGAATACGAACGCGTATTTAATAGAACAAGACAAGACAGGCGCAAATTTTTGGCCAACTGACCTTTGTCAAGCGTAAGATTACAAACAAACAAACACAAGATACAAAAATTATTACAAAAAAAAAGACTGATTCTTCCCTGCTGCTGTGTCCAATGTGAGAAAAGGAATAAACTGACTAAGATAACATCATAATGTGTTATTGAGTAAATTTGATGTCAGTGCAGAAATGAGAACTATGACGCACTAGCAAAGAGTTGTGTTAGGAATGTAAAGGATACCAGTATTACATAATGCATAAGAGAAAATATAGGCATATGTTCGACAGAATGGGAAAATATTTAATTTAGAGGTATGGCTGATGTAAATGGATTGTGCCTAGGGCAACGAATCCGGTCTGACCTTGGAATAGGAAGGACAACATCCTAAACCAACAGCCAGGGGCTGAAGGGAAAACAGGAGTCCCCGGAGAAAAAAACCACCCTTACTTAGACGCGGCTGGGCCTGTCTTGTGAAAGGAGAATTCAAACAGATTGAATTGAAAATAAAAATGAAAAGAAAAGTAAAAATAAAAATAAAAAGGCATATGTGCAGCCGCAAAGCCAATACCTCACTGGGATGGGAAAATGGTGATAATATGGTCTATTTCAGTAAATCATCATCGAGATAAAATATACATGGACTCAAGGGCACATTAAAAGAAGATAATAGTATGCATAAAATCATCCAAGCAGTATAAACATAAACCATACATAATTATTATTATAATTATGATTATTATCATTATTTTCATCATTATCATTATCATTATTGGTGGTAGTAGTAGTATCAGTATTATTAGTAATAGTATCATTATCAGAAGCAGCAGCATCACCATCACCATCATCATTATAGTTATTATCATTCTATGATTATTATTATTGTCATTATCATATTATTATTATCATCATTATTATTATTGCTGTTGTTATTATTATTATTATTATCATTATTATCATCATCATCATGAATAGCGGTAATTTACCGTGCGTGTGAATAGTACCTAAAAGAATATAATGTAAATATAACTACTTGATGATAGAAGTATCCTTGTGAAATAAAGTTTCCCTTTTGTATTCCCTTTTTCTACAATGGGTACAACAAAATCAGTACATGATGTTGTTAATCCTGATATATTGATCTCGCCCATTCATTGTTTGTATTAGTAGAATTTGGTTCGGGCCCTTACACCTCCACTGAGAATATTACATGTTTGTTCTTTGCATTGGTTGAGTAATGGTGATCTTTATTACTCCATATAGATACATGTATTACTTAAACTGAAAATATGAATATGATTTCCTATTTTTACTGATAATGACACAGTGAGTATTGGTTTATACATGGAAGTTAATTATCAAGTAAAGATGGAGGATTATACCAGTGTGTGTGTGTGTGTGTGTGTGTGTGTGTGTGTGTGTGTGTGTGTGTGTGTGTGTGTGTGTGTGTGTGTTGTGTGTGTGTGTGTGTGTGTGTGTGTGTGTGTGTGTGTGTGTGTGTGTGTGTTTGTATCGCGAAAATAAGATAGATGAAAGTGTGATATGGGTTGCTGTTTCTTACTGACTGCATTACGAAGTGTTGTGGTATGAGACAATAAAGGTTTAGTTAATGCGGAAATGACAGGGAACTAAATCAAAATTAATCATTTCAGACGATTCCAGAGAACTTAGGGTACTGTGAGAATTGCTAGATCCCGAAAAGCCTGAAACTGTACTACGTGGCTAGCGTGGGAATTGAAAAAAACTGGAGCTAAGTTAAAAGGGTTAATCCTAATTGGTGTGCAAGGAAACGATATAAGCTCTTTCCAAAACATCAAGAGGAGTCAGACAAGGTTGTGTTTTGTCATCAGATCTCTTTTCACTTCACAGCCAAAACATCATGAGAAACCCAGAAGAATACACTGGATTAAAAGGTTGGAGGAAAAATTATAAACAACATTCCTTATGCAGATGATACCGTTCTAATTGCAGAAATTGAAAGGGACCTACAAAATCTTGGGAACATAATAGAAATAGAAAGCAAAAGTAAAGGGTTGGAGATAAATAGCAAGAAGACTGAAGTCATGGTAATCAGTAAAAAACATGAAATCTCATGCAAAATAACTAAAAACGGCACAACCTTGAAACAGATTGATAAGTTTATATATGTATATATGGGAACGATCATCTCACCAAATGGTAGATGTTCATCAGAAATAGCCAGCAGAATCGGTCAAGCTAAAACAGCTTTCAAGAAGATGAAAAGCATCCTTACTGACAAATGCCTATCAATTAACAACAGGAAGAGAGTTCTTGAATGTTATATAGAACCGATAATGTCATACGGTTGTGAGGCCTGGACAGTCAACAAGCAAAACAAGAACAAGATTGTTGAGAGTTCCATGGACAGCAAAGAAAACAAACGAGACAGTCTTGATGGAGGCAGACACAAGAAGATCATTCATAAGGAAGATTAGGAAAAGACAGGCAACATGTATTAGAGCTCTGGCCGTAAAGAACTCAGTTAAGGATGAATTACTATACACCTCGGAAACTGACTATCCTCAGAAAGCTCGAAAGGTGCATACTCTTCAACTATACGAAATTTTGCAGAAGTCCTCCTGAGCGAAAACAATATTGATATAAATCACATTCCAGTAATGCCTCTTATTCCATCCATACCTTCCTGGGAACTTGAAAAAGCTAACTTTGACATAGACTACATAAATCTCAATAAAACAGAAGAAATAAATATTCTAGTATCAGAAGTCAAATCTCATTTAACCACATATTATCCTGATCACCTAAAAATTTTCACAGACGGGTCTGTTTTAGATACAGCTGATAGCGGAGCTGGATTCGTCATTCCTGCCTTAAAGGTACAAAAATCTTTTTACATAGGTAAGGGCTTCTCTATTTTTACATCAGAATTATACGCAATATTGATGGCTCTTAACTATATTATTAGCTTCTCATACGATATCTGCAATATACTATTGTGTGTTGATTCTAAATCAGTGTTACGTAGCTTGAAACAAACAGAAAATGTAATACGAAATGACATTATATGTGAGATCAAACATTTGATACATTGTATTTCATCCAGTGGTGTTGGTATAATTTTTGCTGGGTTCCGTCACATTGTGGACTTTATTGGAATGAAGTTTCGGACAAATTAGCAAAAGACGGTGCATCCAATAATGCAAATACCGTAACTTTCCATAACATACGACTGTCAGTTCATGAACTTGGTTCTGTGTCAGAATGTTCACTGTATACAACTTTTTCCAATACCCAAAGCCTGATACCTAACTGCCCCAGACAGCTAGCGTCCTTGATATACAAACTAAGGCTTAACTCTTGGAAAACAAAATATAGTGTATGTATTTGTTCAAAAGAATTATCTGTCCACCATCTGCTCTTTGAATGTCCTATTTTACTTACGACATATGGAAATAACAAGCTCGATTTTTCATGTACTGACTCTAGAGATATCCTTTACAACAAAAATAATGATATTATTTCGGTAGTCCAGCTGATTCTCAGATCCCCTGTTAGCAGATTGTTATGAAGAGTTAATTAATTGTTGTCTGTTATTGATTGACACTGTTAACTTAATGTTCTGAATTCTTAATTGTTATTATTGTTCCCCTTCTTACATTCAAACTATCACTACCCCTTCCCATTCCCGTCCCCCACCCTTTTTTTTCTCCCTATGCATGTGTGTGTGTGTGTGTGTGTGTGTGTGTGTGTGTGTGTGTGTGTGTGTGTGTGTGTGTGTGTGTGTGTGTGTGTGGTATGTGTGTCTAAAATCACTATTGTGAACAGACATTAAATAAAGATTCCATTCCATGTATAGGCCATTTCATGAGGAAAGGGGATTTAGAGCACCTGGTCACAGCGGGAAAGCTGGAGGGAAAGAGAGCACCAGGTAGACCCAAGGAAAAAATATTGGACGGTCTTGCAGAGTGGCTGAGGACAAAGAGGCTGGAAGATGTGCTTGCGGCGACAAGGGATAGATGCACATAGAGGACCATGATTGCCAACGCCATGTGGAAGGGCACTTGATGATGATCATGATGATGTACAAGGACAAGACAGGTTTAATCCTAGTTGGTGTACAAGGACAAGATAGATTTAATCCTAATTGGTGTACAAAGACAAGATAGATTTAATCCTAGTTGGTGTACAAGGACAAGATAGATTTAATCCTAGTTGGTGTACAAGGACAAGGTAGATCTAATCCTAGTTGGTGTACAAGGACAAGATAGATCTAATCCTAGTTGGTGTACAAGGACACGATAGATTTAATCCTAGTTGGTGTACAAGGACAAGATAGGTTTAATCCTAGTTGGTGTACAAGGACAAGATAGATTTAATCCTAGTTGGTGTACAAGGACAAGATAGATCTAATCTTAGTTGGTCTACAAAGACAAGACTCCTTCCTCCTCCAAAAAACAAAAACAAAAACAAAAGAAAACAAAACCAAAACAAACAAAGAAAGAAACCAGAACCTCAGAACCCCATAGAGTTGTTTGATAGTGTTTATTTCATAATGTAATAAAAGAGAGAATGGTTTAATGATATATTGTAGTCACCTGGCAGATAAGTGAACACGCATTATCAGAAGAAAGATTACATGAGAGAATAAGACAAACTGAATCTACACAAGCATGCAAGCTTACAAAGTAAACTGTGTTCTTATTAAATCTTCGCATTCGAATCTTTCGATTTTCTTCAATTTCATTTCATATGTGTAATTGTCATCAATGTATTTCATTGTTTTATATGTTTATATCATATGTAATTAGATAGAAACGACTCGCTGGAAGACAGATCTGGTGGTGGTACATAATGCTACTATCCCGAGTGATGAAGTGTTTTGAAGATTTGAGGTTAATTTGTTTTTGCACTGATCAAGATACAGCATATAAAATAGAATGAAAACGCGTATTTCATTGCTAAACAAAACAAACACACGTGCAAATTAATGACCAGTTCTTTTTTATTATGTGTAACAAAAAGACAACAAATTTACCAGATATGAAACAACAACAACAAATCAGATCACTCATCTGACAGACCAATTCCATTCGTTGAAATGAAGAAGATAACTCTGATATGATAACAGTTTGTGAATTATCGTAACTTGGAAGTAAGAAAAAAATATTTTAATGGTAATACCAGACGATCAAGTGCTAAATGTTAGTAAACAGCATTAACTGGCTAAGTTTAAGTAAACCTGATCCATTGGCTACGTTTAAGTGAGCACCATTTGCTGGCTAAGTTTAGTAAGTATGATTCACTTGCTAAGTTTTAATAAGCATCATCAACTAGCTCACTTTCAGTAAGCATCATTCACCAGCTAAGAATGTGTTGACGTGTGTATGTAACAGTCAGGTACGCTCATAACGTTCGGTGAAATGTCCATGACTCTGAGATCACAGGGGGTGCAGTGGCTGAGCGTCAACTTTCAAATGACTTTTTAATTTGCATATTATGAAAACAAAAGTAGCCAACCAAATACACAATTAAAATACAGCAAATATATACCACACATAATCAAACAAATGAAAGGTAATTGAAACAATGACACGCTACACCAGGTTTCTATTCATTGCATGCATGATATGCTTAAATTCCATGTGTGTCAATAACAACTAGCAAACCCAGACAAACATTTTTAGCGCTGGCTGATGTAACATGCGGTGTTGATCACCAAATTTGCCCAACACCCTCAATGACGTATTTGTAAAGTGGATAAAACTCGAATGTCTTGTCCCAGTCTTCCCAACCAGGCCATAGTTGTGTGTGTGTGTGTGTGTGTGTGTATGTGTGTGTATGTGTGTGTGTGTGTGTGTGTGTGTGTGTGTGTGTGTGTGTGTGTGTCTGTGTCTGTGAGTATGTGTGTGTGTTTCAGTGTTAGTTATGCACCAGCCAGGACCAATAAAGCTCACTGACAAGGATTCAAACTCACGACGCGCTGATCAGTGATCAATTGCACTAATCAATTCACTGCGCTCGTAGTTTATAGCCATTAAAAGTATCCTTCATAGACAGAGAAAACAACCATATAATGGCTTAACCATTATTTCCGCACTGCATCAACACCACACAGGCCATTTGCCCAATACATTCTTGCCTGCTGTTAAATGGAATTATTAAAGATCTTGGTGATTCTGTTAAAGAATAATCATTCTTGCGTGTTGATGACAAGAAACATTGTATTTCAAAGCCTTTCGGGTTGACACATATGATCTCAGAGAATTAATGATCATACTTAAACAACACGGATAAGAATTCATCAACGTGGGCGAGAAATTGGATTTTCATTTGATGTCATGATTACTGGTTCCCTTGCTTCATGACAGTTTTTGCCGGTTTGTTTCTTTTGTTTCGTATGTATCAAAGAGAAGAACACACACACACACACACACACACACACACACACACACACACACACACACACACAGACACACAAACACAGACACACACACAGACACAGACACACACACACAACACACACACACACACACACACACACACACACACACACACACACACACACACACACACAACTATGGCCTGGTTGTGAAGACTGGGACTAGACATTCGAATTTTATCCACTTTACAAATACGTCACAGAGAGAGAGAGAGAGAGAGAGAGAGAGAGAGAGAGAGAGAGAGAGAGAGAGAGAGAGAGAGAGAGAGAGAAACACAGAGAGAGAGAAACAGAGAGAGAGAGAGAGAGAGAGAACCAACTGTCTATAGTGGAGTATGTGAGCTAGTGGTTAAACCACATGTCCAGGAAACAAGAAACCCAGGTTCGAATCATGAACAGAGAATTTTCTCAACCCCACCCCTCTCCACTAAACCTTACATCAGCCATGGTAAAGGAGCTGGCCTCTTACATGACACGATAAACCATGGTACCGTGTGCAACAAACATTTAATGCTGGTTAAGGATTCCAAGGCAACAAAAATTTGGCCCCTTACACAAATTTTCAGCAAAGTCCTCTTTCAAATATAAACAAAAATACATGTAGACACGTACAGAAGAAAAGTAATAAAATGGATATCTCTGCACTGCAGCGGCGCCTTCTTCCCAGGGAGAGAAGCCCGAGTTTCAGATAATGATGATGATAATAATAATAACAATACAAATGATAACAGTAATAATAATAATAGTAATAATAATGATAATAACAATAATACTAATAATGATAATAATAACAATAACAATTATAGTTTCCACATTATATGTCAATAAGAAAGATTGAATTGTCTACACATGCACAGATAAACATATACACTCACGCACGTACAAACACACGTACACACTCCCACTCGTACATTTACCCACCCAACCACCCACGCGAACATACACACGCACGCACGCACGCAGACACACACGCAAAAACATACAAATGCAAACATATACACAAATACACACGCAAACACATACACTCGCATCTGAAACAGAAAAATCAGAGTGGTGTGTGTGTGTGTGTGTGTGTGTGTGTGTGTGTGTGTGTGTGTGTGTGTGTGTGTGTGTGTGTGTGTGTGTGTGTGTGTGTGTGTGTTTATGTGTATGTGTGTGTGTGTGTGTGTGTGTGTGTGTGTGTGTGTGTGTGTGTGTGTGTGTGTAGAGAGAGAGAGGCAGAGAGAAAGAAAGATACAAATTGTTTGCACCAAAGGCATCGACTATCCAGAAAGCAGTAAAGAAGTGTTAACGGGTAACTTGTATCCTCTCGATGTCATCCTGTGTGCTCTAATTGCTCCACGTTTCCCTGTCAAGTCAGGCAGCGTTACTCTTGCTCCCCTCATCTGTGATATCTCTAAGCCACGTACAGCTTGTTGTCACTTCTGTTAGATCAATTTTCAGTTTATTGTCATTTTACTGTGAAAACGAGGCACACACAATATACAGGTCTGTGATAAGGCTGGAAGTAGATGGAATTGTTTTTCAGTTTATATGCAAGGATATTTTCTGTCCATTTACTGAGACTGAACTAAATGTATGGCATAAGCACAAAGCTGAAGCCTAACAGTACACATGGATCATGTTGCACAAATGTAAATATATGTGCATGCATATAGGCACCAATCTTTTTACATCTGTTTAAAACACAATCAAAGATACATATCACCATCATCAGAATCTATTTCTTATCAAGTAAACAGAAAAGTTATACTGGCATATCAAGAAATAATACACACAGACACACACACACACACATACACACACATACACACACAGCACGCACGCACGCATGCACGCACACACACACACACACACACACACACACACATACATATACTGAAACAGAGAGGAAACAGAGAAAGGTGAGAGAGAGAGAGACAGACAGATAGAGACAGGGGGGGGGGGGGAGAAATAGAGAGAGAGAGAAAGAGAGAGAGAGAGAGAAAAGAGAGAGAGAGAGTTCACACTTGATATTTCAGACTTCAAAACACTTTAGCACTCAAGAAAAGTAACATTAGGTCCAATTGGACCTGTCTTACAGCTAGTCCTTGTCACTCTACACACAGAATATTGGCATTAGAAAATGAGTTGTGATAATATATGTACTGTTACATATACGCCAATGGTGTATATGCTTTACAAGAGCGTGAGAGACAAAGGTAGACGTGTGAATATAAACACGTATAGCCTTTACAATAATAACGAGAAAAATAATATAACATTATTGCTAGAAAAAGTTATATCAATATCATATCTAAAAGTTATCAAAATCATGATAATGAAAAGAAAGAAAGGTCGTTGAAGGGGGTAGTGAGCAATATTCATATTATGAACAAATAAGGTTTGAAAAAAACACACACAAAAAGAACAAAGACGTGCCCAATCTTTTAAAAAGAAAAAGGAAAAAGGAAAATCAAAATGAAGTAAACAACAGAAAGGAACAAAAGGAACGCAAAGGAAGATAAGAAAGAAAGAGGGAAAAGAAATGAATGGAGAATCAAAGTTTAAAAAAGAAGAAAAAAAGAAAGAATAATAACAGAAATATCATATTTTCTCTGGGCAGAGCTATAATTAGCCTATAATTATCCTATAATTGAGTCCTCGACGAAAACGGAATGCACGTCCGTAATGTCTTTGTTGTTTTGTCTTTGTATTTTGCTTTTGTCATCAGTACAAATCCTGTTAATGTTTGTTTCTTCTGTTTTGTTCCATCTTTGTATTCTGGTTTGTTTTCACAAAATGTTTCGAAGTAATCATGCGGATATGAATCTGAATATGCCTGTTCACGTGCGCGTGCGCGCTTGTGTGTGGTCGTGCATGCCAGTATCAAAGGGTGGGGGTACTATGATGAAAGAGTGTTTCAGAAACAGAGCGTGCTTGTCATCTTCCACTTTCAGCTCGCACCGCTGGCTAGCACTGCTGCTTGCAGTTGTGTGTTTGGGCTTAAAGAACACTTGGTGGCGCCCATCTCCATTCCAAGTATTGTATATACACGGATACATACATATATGTACATATGTACACACGTACTTAGTATTGTATATACAAGGAAACATACTCACATGTAAATATGTACCTAACAAGATATGCATCTACAAGTGTCTATACACGTTGATAAAAAAGTTTTACTTAGAGTGCTTGTAGTCTTATTGGCAATGCTGGTTGTAGTACTAATGATGTTTCCCCTCTCAAACACACACACACACACACACACACACACACACACACACACACACACACACACCACGCACGCACGCACATGCTCACATACACAGACACACAGATACACACACACACACACATACGCACACACATACACAGATAGATAATTCAAACTTCTGAAATAACTAATACTTTTATATCTATTTATATGTATTTGTTTATTATATTTGTGTGCCTATTTATTTGTTTTCTGGATTGATATATCTAGATCTCATCTAGATTTTATAGTGACAATATGTTTTTACACACATACGGACACACACACATGCACACATTATGCTCTCATACACTTACCTTCATACAATCAAATCCGGTTTCCTCTCACTGGGCCCAGCAGATGTGCTACACAAAGTAAGATTAAAGCATCTGGCTAGCTAGACAAAGTAGGAATTATGGAATCACTATGACTGATACATATAATGAAAAGTGTGGCGGCACATTTTAAGTGCTTAAGGACTTCAGCATTATTGATGATGACAAAGGTAGTATTGATTTTATATTAAGTTACTTTTTTTTCATGTAATGGTAGAGGATTGTTCTGTCTGTTTTGTGTTGGTAGGGGAAAAATAAGACGGATAACAGTGAAAAGGGGGTTCTTGTTCCTTGCTGACTACATTAAGAAGTGTTGTGGTTTAAGACAACACAATTGGAGTTAAGCTATCGTCTGCCAGGAATGGCAGGGAACTAAATCATCATTAAACAATTCAGACGATTTCGGACGACTTAAAGGTACTGCAGAAATTTCTGGAGCCAGAAAGGTCTGGAACTGTACTATGTGGCTGGTGCGGGATTGCAAAACTGAAACTAAGTTGCAAGACAGACTTTTCTTACTTGGTGTGCAAGCACAGGACTCTCATCCCTTCACACAAACAAACAAACAAATGAACAAACAAACAAACAAAACAAACAAACAAACAAACAAAAAACACAACAAGCAAAAAAATAACCTCCCAAAACAACAACTAAACTCTAAAAACCACCTTTTGATTTGATAGTGCATTTTATGTTATAAAAGAAAGAACAGCTTAATGTTTTGCTGTGGTCACCAGGTGGAGAAGTGCACACTGTTAGAAAAACAATTTGCGTGACTGCAGACATGTGCAAATTGTTTGCCGGTAGTCCTTTGTATACGCATAAAAAGACAACAAATACACAAAGTTGATAGATTAAAGACAACAACAACGTATCATAGATTAAAGACAACAACAACGTATCAGAACACTTCTCTCATGGGCAGATTCCATTTGATGAGCTGAAGAAGATTACGCTTATATGATATAAAGAGTTTGTAATTTATCCTGATGGAGAAATGAAGAAAAAAAATGTATCAGTAATCAGGATCTAGGAGATAGAAATTGCAAACAAATTCTGGTACTTGGGCAGTACAGGGAGCAGCGAAGAATTATCCTGAGGCTAAGGCGGTGCTCCACACTTTCAAGGAGTTCTGTCTTTTAAAGCTGATCAAGTAGTTGTGGCCTGACCATAGCATCCGGCAGTCCACACTGATTGCTGGGTACAAAACAGTAGTGTTGGGCGTCCTGCTGTACTGCTGCAAAGATTTGGCGTTCCTACGGACGGCACATCCATAAACTGGAACGGTTCCAGCGCAAGATCTGCATATTGCATAACAAGATGGAGTGTCGACCTTTCAAGTGCTGCGGAAGGATGGCTTTCCTTGTATCGGCCCTCTATTCATAACAAACAAACAAACAAACAAAAAAACACACATCGAAAAGATCTTCGGTACGGAATGCTGAAACCGAAACATTATTTTCTTTCTGTTTGTCTGTCTGTCTGTCCATCCCATCCATCTGTCTTTTTATCTGTCTGTCTATCTCTCTTTCCTTCTGTCTGTCTGTCTCTGTCTCTGTCTGGCTCTGTATGTCTGTCTGTCCGTCTGTCCATCCTTCTGTCTCTATGTCTCTCTCTGTCCTTCTGTCCCTCTGTCTCTCTCTGTCCCTCTGTCTCTGTCTCTGTCTGTCTGTCTGTCTGTCTCTCTTTTTTTCCCTCTGTTCCAAGATGTAATGGTTTGTACACATGAACTGCACACTTGATTGTAAAGAGAATTGAAACATACTTTAAAACAATCGTAACAATTTAAGAAGTTTTAGCTTGGTTCACAGTCAGTTTCGTACGGGCTGCTTAGCTGTTTTGATAAAACGACTGAATATCTGATATCTTGATATCGGTCACAGCTTGCGGCATCGAAACCTAACCTGATCGCTGCTCATCTTAATGCTCCAATGGCCTGTTGTTGCTTAGTGTTAAAGCGGTCCTGTTCTGTTTCCCTTCCCTCCCCATTCCAGGATCATACCAGTGCATACGGTTTTATCCATTCCCTTTCAAATTACCGTACGGCAGGACTGTCAAGGCACCTGTTGTGGATCATGTGTGGCAGTAGTACAGTCTGTTGATGTGTGCTCGTGCATGCATATGAATATGTGTGCGCATGCGCATTTGTTTCTTTTGTGCTCTCTGATCTGAATATTAAAAAGTTTTAGCAACGGTAAACAGTTTTCTGTGGTGGTTGTTTTCATTTGTTCCAAGTCCAAGTATTGTGACTTCTGTTATGTTCTGTGTGTTTTTGAACATAATTTTGGTGCCGGAACCCCGGGATAAATGCCTCTGCTTTGTGTGCAACTGGTATTTGTGTAACTTTGTAAAGAAAACTGTTTAATGGTTTTTATGTGACGTTGCTCGTTTTCGGTTCTTGTGACTGGGTACGTGAACTGTTCTCTAACGATTTTTTTCCGCTCAGTATACTTGGATTTGTGGTTTGAAACGATCGTAAATATGTCTTATAAGTTGAAGACTGTCATGAAATTGCGTGCAGCTGCAAGAAGCTGGGTACCTCGTTGCAGTAATAACTTTGTTCCAGTTCAATTAATTTTGTAGAATCAACGGATGCAGTCGAAGAATATGACATACGATTGAACAACTTAGATGAAGCACAAGCTAATGTTGAATTTGAACTGGATATCTCAGAAATCGAAAATGACATATTCAAAGCTGTAGAATTTAGAGAAAATGCCAGAATTCTACGGTCAGAGAGCTAAACTACTATCTTCCTCTGAAATCAAAGAAAAATCAAACTCCAGTGTGGCAGCCTCATCTAGTCATTTGGAGGCAAAGTTGCCTAAATTAGAACTGCCAACTTTTTCAGGCGATGTCACCTCGTGGGTACCATTTTTGGGACAATTTCAAATTGTCGTTGATGACTCTGACTTACCTGATGTGTCAAAATTTTCCTATCTTCGGTTCCTTTCAAAAGGCGAAGCCAAAGCTGCCATTCAAGGACTTTCACTTTCTGGTGGGAATTACAAAGCGGCCTGTGACATTCTAAAACAACGTTTTGGAAGGAAAGAAAGAATAATTTTTTCACATATTCAGGAATTGCTGTGCACTGAAGTTCCTCGTCAGCCCAGTGTACCTGTACTTTGGAAGATATTTGACAGTCTTCTAACACATGTTCGGAGTCTGGAGACCCTGGGTATTTCTGGTCAGCAGTATGGTGTTAAAGTAAATCTTTATTTGCCCTAAGTGCGTGCTCTGGCCCTGAATCTCTGTGGGCGTGTGGAACTAGTTCTATTCTTAATTAAACAATAGACTCCACAGAGCAGAAAGTAACACTTACTGGTAAATTACAAGTGCTGTCCAGGCTCCCGGGCCGTAGTTCACTTTGCTGTGATGGTGCCGGTCTACTTATGAAGGTCCGGAGCACCCCGCTTGAAATGGCCGGTTCGGTGAATTACACCTAATAACAAGCTGAGTAGGCCTACTGCGAGGAGTCAACGTGACTTTAACCGGCAACAACCTGTTGGGAAGCTGCGGTTCGCCTGACGAATGTTGGTATTAGGACACTTGATCCTGAGCGAAAATCGTCAGGATGACACGGACGTCACTCACAGTAGGTCAAACAGGTCTGTTGGAGACTTCTTTGGCCGTTCTGCGCCTGAGCTTTTTGCACAAGTCGTGACGTCAATTAAGTGAACACAGTGGGGTCACTTCCGGGTCAGTCTCGTCTGCTAGACTTCCGTCGTCACAACAGTGTTATTCTAACACCTCTCATCCTGTCGCGTCTTCCATTAGAGCTGCGTTTGGAGTGGGCCAGAGATGGTGATCAACGTGAAGGTGACCTGCAGTTTCTACTAAAGTTTCTTCAGCAGGAGATAGAACGCCGAGAACGATCCCAGACCTTCGAGACCCGTCCTGGAACCTCCGAAAAGCCTGTCATCGTTGGTGAAGCGCAACCTGTGGCTACCTGTTCAGCGTTACACTCTGTGGCGGAGACCAGACCTACTGGACCTACTTGTATTCTTTGTCATCCCCAGGACACAAGTTTGAACAGTGTTTTAATCTTACCAAGGCTCCAGTTGAAAATAGAAAAGACATTTTAAAGGGTGTGGGGGCATGTTTTCGTTGTTTAACAACAACAAAAGGTCATCCATTCAGTAGATGTCGGGCTAGATGCAAAAAATGCAGGGGAAAACATCATGTTTTGTTGTGTGTGCCAAAACAAGTTTGTTCCTCCAATGATACCACAACAAGCAAGGCAAAACCCAACATTGCATGTACATCAAAGCCAACTTCAGATGCCTCTCTTGGCAAGGTGAATGTGTCTAGTGTTAATACTGTCTCTGAAAAATGTAGTCATGTTTTGCTGCAAACTGCCAAAGTTTCTGTACATGGCCAGGCAGGTGTAGCTGAAGCCATTGTTTTGTTTGACACTGGATCTGATAAATTATATGTTTCCAGTCAACTTGTTGATAAGATAGGGCCTGAATGGGTTGGGTCTCATGATCTTGCATATGCAGCCTTTGGCAGTAATGAAACAGGCAGTGTTGAACATAGAAATGTATATAATATGCATTTGCAAGGGCTTGTTGGGAATGCTGTCATTCTGAAAGCCACAGAGATCCCCACTATCTGTGTCCCTCTGTATCGTCCATTAGTGCCCCAGAGCATGTTCTCTCCTTTGGGAAAGGACATAGAATTTTGTGATGTCCCTGAAGGTAAAGAAGTTAAAGTAGACATTTTCATTGGGCTTGATGCCTACTGGAAGTTGATGACCAGTGAGATGATGTTTTTGTCAGAGGGTTTGGTTGCTCAACGTTCAATGTTTGGTTGGATATTGTCTGGTCCAGTACGTGGAGATGAGTCTCTTTCCAGCCCTGTAAGTGTAAACATCTCTCATCAACTGTTTTGTTCACAAATATCTGAATCTTCTTTGAAAAGCATGTGGGACTTAGAAACAATAAGGATACAGAGAAAGCAGCCCATTTCAGTTGATCCAGTGATGGATGATTTTAACAGGTCTATCCAGTCATCAGAACGAAGGTATGTTGTGTCCCTTCCATGGAAGAGTGAAGAAATGAAATATTCGCTTCTGAACAATGAAAAGCTAGCCAGGTCTCGTTTAAACGGTGCAACTCATCGTCTCAGCAAAAATCCAGAGTTGGAGTCCAGGTATCATGAAGTCATCTCTGATATGTTGAAGGATGGTATTATTGAAGAAGTTCCTGAGGATGGGGTCATATGTTCAAATCCTGTGTTCTATTTGCCACACCGTCCAGTAGTTAAAGAGTCTAGTCTAACTACATAGGTGCGCCCTGTTTTTGATGCTTCTATGAAAGGTTTCAATGGAGTATCTTTGAATGACTGCAGGAACACTGGTCCTAATTTGTTTCCAGATTTGCCAGGAATTTTGTTGCAGTTCAGGTTTTGGAAGGTTGCTCTGACTGCAGATATAGTAAAAGCATTTCTGCAGATACAAATGTGTCATGAGGATCAAAATGTTCACAGATTCTTTTGGAATGACAAAGTTACCATCAGAATGATGAGGTCTGTTCGCGTGCCTTTTGTAAATAAAAGTAGTCCTTTTCTGTTGAATTCTACTGTGAAACACCATTTATCACAGTACCAATCATCTCGCGTGAAAATGAGCCATCGGAAAATTTATACATGGATGATTGGCTGTCTGGTTGTGACAATGATTCTGAGGCTTGTGAGATGGTTCAGCAAGCTAATCAGATAATGGGTCAGGCTAAAATGTCTCTGGCAAAGTGGATTTCAAACGGTGAAAAGGTTGGTGACTTGTTGTGTGGGGAGTTTCAGGATAAGACTGTTGAAACGGCATCTTTGAAGGTCCTGGGAATGTGTTGGTTACCTTCTGAGGATTGTTTTTCCTTTGATGGCCAAGAAGTTTCAGAGGACTTATGTGTCAATAAAAGAGCTGTCTTGAGTCTCATTTCAAGGCTGTTTGATCCTTTGGGTTTTCTCATTCCTTTCACCATGAAAGCCAAATGTTTATTCCAAGAAATTTGGAGATTTGGATTACCTTGGGATCAAGTTTTGCCTGAAGCGTTGCAAGACAGGTTCTTACATTAGGTCAAAAGTCTGGAACTTTTGAAACAGTGGAGAATTCCTCGGAGTTACACTAGTGAGATTCTTTGGAGAGACATATCTGAGATTCAATTGCAGGCCTTTGGTGATGCTTCACAGTCTGCTTATGGAGTGAAAAACACTTGATGCGCTTGGAGTTCTTCCCTGGTCATGGCTCGGGCAAAGGAGCCCCGTGGAAGAGGATCAGTTTGCCACGACTGGAATTATTGGGAGCCCTACTCCGTGCAAACTGGTGGTGTGTGTAAGACAGGCATTGAAGTTGCCTGAGAATGTGCTTGTAACTGTTGGACAGATTCAGCTGATGTTTTGGCCTGGGTTCAGAGTGATCCTTATAGGTGGAAGCCTTTTGTTGGCAATAGGGTTGATGAGTTTCAGGATCTCATCAGTCCAACACAGTGGCATCATTGTTCTGGTAAAAACAATCCTGCAGACTTAGTCACTCATGGCTTTTCAGCAGAAGAACTGTTGAATTCTCAGTTTTGGCTCAAGGGTCCCGCCTTTCTGACAACCGGTTCTGATTGTGATTTCTCCATAATGCTGCAAATGTGGGTAATGGATAAAAGGAGGGAGTTGAGCAGACAGTTTCTGATCCTGTGTGTTCTGAAAAATGTAAAAGGTCATGTGAAATTCAACATACACTGATAAATGTAGCTATGGATGAAACGCAGTCTTCAGTGGTTGAACAAGTTGAATTTGACTTGAATTTGCATGACATTGACATTAAACGCTGGAGCAGTTTGATCCGAGCTATGAGAGTGATAGGCTGGGTTCTTCGGTTTCTGTTCAATACCCGATCTTCTAAAGAGAAGAGAAGAGAGGGTGATCTGCAATACACTGAGCTTTGTGACGCAAAGTTAAAATTTTTGAGGCATGTTCAAGGAAGGGCACTTTCTGAGGAACTGAAAGCACCGAGAAATGGGCAAGGAGTTCCTAGTAGTTCTTCCATCTATAAGTTGTCTCCCTTTGTTGGGAAGGATGGTTTGCTTCGGGTTCGAGGCAGGCTTCAGTTTTCAGCTTACCATATGAAGCTCAGCATCCAGTTATTGTACCAAAGGGTCATCTTGCTCTTCTCTTAGCACGCCATGTACACCACACTTTGAAACATGAAGGTGTGAACAGCATGCTCACAGAGCTCAGAAATCAGTTTTGGATTGTGGGTGCAAGGCGTATCGGTAAGAGGGTGAAACATGAGTGTGTTTCATGTTAACGTTTAGATGCTCCTCCTGGTTATCAAACCATGGCACCACTACCTGAGCTAAGAGTTAATGAACCTCCCCCATTTTCTGTGACAGGAATTGACCATGGAGAACCATTGTTTTGTTGTGATTTCCTTGGAAAGAAGTTTTATGTTCTTCTCTTCGATGTGCTGTGATCAGAGCAGTTCACTTAGAGCTGGCTGATTCTCTGTCTAGTGAAACAACTGTCATGGCTTTGCGTTGTTTCTTTGCACGACGAGGCATGCCTTCGTTCTCATGTCAGACAATGCAAAGGGGTTTTTGGCTGCAAGAGATCATTTGAGAAGGAATTTGGGTCCAGATGCTCCTGATTGGAAATGTATTCCACCACGAGCTCCATGGTGTTGAGGATTGAGGGAAAGACTTATAGCCTCCATGAAATCAGCCTTGAAAAGGTCAGTAGGCAAAAGGTCTCTTACCAGGCTAGAATTGGAAACAATTCTACATGAAGTTGAAGCTTGCCTTAATTCTAGACCTTTGACCTTTGTGGGAGATGAATTAGATTCAAGGGCCCCCATGACTGCTCATTTTCTTTTGAGTAAATCTCCTCATCACAAACTGGTTGTGGATACAGGCGATGTTGTCGTTCATCAGTCACTCTGAATCTGACTCAAACATACAACAAACACAAACAGATGTGTTGGAGTGCATGAACACTGCGCATGAAAGAAATGTATCTAAATTTGGACGTGTGATCAAAAAGCCTGTTAAATTGAACCTTTGAACTTTGGTTGGATGTTTGACTTTGATTCAGTTGTTCAGATAATGGTGATGATTATTATTACAGTTATGGATGAGATGTTTGCACCAAAGACTTGATATAG
>JAPXFY010000016.1:34757465-34764965 GCA_030674185.1 Monoplex corrugatus | reverse complement strand
CTGGCTCGCCTCTGAGCCATTACTGTCTCTCGTAATTTGGATCAGAAGAGGCACTGTTGAACTCCACTGAAGTGACTCGGCGGCAGTGCAGAGCCTCATTTGGTGAGTGGCTTGACATTGCTGGTTAACATGGGCTTCTTGGTACTCTTTTACTGAATGAAGTTTGGAGCTTGAAGTTTGTTCAAGAGGGATTCATCGCACTCGGATGATTGCATATGTACTCCACTCAAATCTGCTGACAGTTATCTGGCAGATTCTCAGTCAACTGAATGAACCCGGGATTGGTGGGCTACGTGTTAAGAGCCAGGATGAATTGCAGACAGCAACGTAAATGAAACGGCAAATAAAATGAGAAGGAGGCGGGATGTCCTCATTTAACAGGACTGAATTGCATGATTGGTACTTCCCCCCCCCCCCCTCAAATCCGAACAGAAACATTCCCTTGCTTTGTCCACCCGTGATTCCTATCCTCTAATAAACACCATAGAACCATGACCAAGGTCTCACATTTCACACAGAAAGTGTTGACTTACACTGATACGTGGCTGATGCAGATTTTATGCTTGTTTGACAAATGGATTTCTGGTTCAGCACGTGGACAGAATGCTGTCCATTTGTGGCTGAAACATGACCGTGGCTTAAGATTTCCAGTTTTTGTAATCATCATTTGTTTAATTTCTTTGCATTTATGGGTTAAATCTCAATTTGCGAGCTATATTTCAACATGTAATTTCTCCCTTAAAAAGAAATAATTGGAGATGTGTGTAAGTGTGTGTTTACGTGTGTGTAAGTGTGTGTATGTGTGTGTATGCGTAGGTGTGTGCTTGTGTTGTGTGTATGTGTGAGACAGACAGACAGACAGACAGAGAAAGAGGGAGACACAGAGAGAGACAGAAACAGAGAGACAGAGACAGACAGACAGACATTAAGAGACAGAGGGACAGAGACGAGACACAGAGGCACAGAGACACACAGAGAGATACAATGTGCGCGCGCGCGCGCGCGCGTGTGTGTATGTGTGTGTGTGTGTGTGTGTGTGTGTGTGTGTGTGTGTGTGTGTGTGACAAATACATCCTAACTACTTCATGTGAATAATCAACGCCTGAATTCTTATGTTTATTATTACACTGAGGAAGCATAACTGAAGTAATATTTGGTTTGACATTTGTATAATTCAAGAGTCAAAAAGGCAAAATACACTACTGATGTATATTTCAATGATTGTGGTATACCAGTGACCTAGTCATAAACAGTGGGAGAGGTGTAGAAAGAAGAACACAAAGACGTTGAAGAAGAAGAAGAAGAAGAAGAAGAAGAAGAAGAAGAAGAAGAAGAAGAAGAAGAAGAAGAAGAAGAAGAAGAAGAAGAAGAAGAAGAAGAAGAAGAAGAAGAAGAAGAAGAAGAAGATGATGATGATGATGATGATGATGATGATGATGATGATGATGAAGTAGAAGAAGAAGCAAACTGGAAGGATGGAAGGATGGAAGAAAGAAGAGAAGGAAGGAAGAAAGAAAGAAGGAAAGAAAGAGAGAAAGAAAGAAAGAAAGAAAAAAAAAAGAAAGAAAGAAAGAAAAAGAAAGGCACACACACACAGAGAAACACACAGACAAACACACATCCATTCATAACACATACATGCACACACAAACAAACACACACGCATGCACAGGCACAGGCACAGGCACACACACACACACTTCACAGCTTGCTGTTAATGGTCGATGCATGTCTCCATCATTCCAGCCCCGTGTCTTTCACTTTCCTGTATGTTTCCCTGTCAAGTCAAGCAGCGCTGTTCTTGTTTGTTCCCCAAGTCTGCTCAGCTTGTTTTCACACCTCGAAAGGACGTTTTCACCCCTTACCCGCCACACGTTTTGCTTCCCATTTTCTATCTTCTACGCCGCTTACATGACCAGAGTGTCTGGGACAATTTTTCACAATGCTAGGATGCTGTGTGACGATAGCAATGACACTCATCAGGATGTTATGTATAGTTCAGTATTCTAAGCTTCCTGTAATGATTTTTTTCCTGAGGTCAACGAGATCCGACACATACAGACGCCTGCCGTATTAGTCAGGATATTTGTGGAACCCCTCAATGATGCATCCGTTAAATGAATGAAATTCGAGTATGTGGTCACGGTCTTTCCAGTGAGTCCATGGCACACACCACTCTGGATAGGAGCCAGCTGGGAACAAAAATTCCACTGACTATGACAAAACAAATAGCATTCTAACTCGTATCCTTCCAGTCTTTAGTTTATTGCACCAACCACTGCACTGCAGTGATTCCTTCTAGACCAATAATAAATCAATCCTTATCTTGATATTGCCAAAAGACGTCTAGGAGCGAGTTATTGTCATGTCATCACGTAGGAAACTCTGTATATTTGCTTTGAACTTTTTATTGGTACTGGTGAGGTGCGTTGTGCGTCCCGTTACATAAGACTTCTTGTATAAAATGTATGGTTTTACCTAAGTGAAATCTTGTTGGATCTCTGGGGGAAAAGCGCTGAACATCTAATTTTACTTGGATACCTCTTTAAAAAGAGTGTTCTAAATCTTGTTTTAACTGTTTTGATATTTGTGGGGAGGGGGGAGGGGGGGTTGTTGTTTTCGTTTTTCTTGTTTCCTCTTAAACTTCCTTCCATTATATTTTTTAGAATGCACAATGTCATTTACAGTATAATGTCGAACATATTTCAGTCTGAGATGTTTCTGTTTGCTTGCGGTTTGTTTTTGTTTCTTTGCTAGTTTGTTACCAGGGAGAAAATATTGGACAGATTTGTGGAGTGGATAAGGACATAAAGGATGGGAGATACACTTGCTGCGACAAAAGATGGATTCATATGGAGGGCAATGATCATCAACTCCATACGGCAGGTCACATGATGATGATGATGATGATGATGATGATGCTTGTTTCTTTGTTTGTGAACAAATATTTAGTCATTTCTGGATTCACATTTCCCGAGTTTGCTGTCAACGTTTCGACCTCAGTCGGATAACAAATGATGTTATGTTCAAGTAAATTATCTTCACTGGTGATCTGTCTCTCTCTCTCTCTCTCTCTCTCTCTCTCTCTCTCTCTCTCTCTCTCTCTCTCTCTCTCCTCTCTCTCTCTCTCTCAGTCTCTTTCTCTCTCTCTCCGTCTCTCTCTCTGGCTGGCTGTCTCTCTGTCTGTCTGTCTGTCCCTTTCTCTCTCTCTCTCTCTCTTTCTCTCTCTCTCTCTCTCACTCAGTTTTTTTCTCTCTCTCTCTCTTTCTTACACTCTCTGTCTCTTTCTCTCACTCTTTCTCTTTCTCTCGCTCTCTCTCTCTCCCTCCCTCCCTCTCTCTCTCTCTCTCACTGTCTCTCCAGACAGGCCCTATGTACGTCACCACCCATCAAAACATATGAACAGACCCTATATAAGTCACAACACATCAAAACTACAGACATGCCCTATATAAGTCACAACACAACACTACATACATGCCCTATATAAGTCACAACACAACACTAGAGACATGTCCTATATAAGTCACCACACAACACTACAGACATGCCCTATATAAATCACAACACAACACTACAGACAGGCCCTATATAAATCACAACACAACACTACATACATGCCCTATATAAGTCACCACACAACACTACAGACATGCCCTATATAAGTCACAACACATCAAAACTACAATGCCCTATATAAGTCACAACACATCAAAACTACAGACAGGCCCTATATAAATCACAACACAACACTACAGACATGCCATATATAAGTCACAACACAACACTACAGACATGCCCTATATAAGTCACCACACAACACTACATACATGCCCTATATAAGTCACAACACATCAAAACTACAGACAGGCCCTATATAAATCACAACACAACACTACAGACATGCCCTATATAAGTCACCACACAACACTACATACATGCCCTATATAAGTCACCACACAACACTACATAATGCCCTATATAAGTCACCACACAACACTACAGACATGCCCTATATAAGTCACCACACAACACTACAGACATGCCCTATATAAGTCACAACACATCAAAACTACAATGCCCTATATAAGTCACAACACATCAAAACTACAGACAGGCCCTATATAAATCACAAACACAACACTACATACATGCCCTATATAAGTCACCACACAACACTACAGACATGCCCTATATAAGTCACAACACATCAAAACTACAATGCCCTATATAAGTCACAACACATCAAAACTACAGACAGGCCCTATATAAATCACAACACAACACTACAGACATGCCATATATAAGTCACAACACAACACTACAGAACATGCCCTATATAAGTCACCACACAACACTACATACATGCCCTATATAAGTCACAACACATCAAAACTACAGACAGGCCCTATATAAATCACAACACAACACTACAGACATGCCCTATATAAGTCACCACACAACACTACATACATGCCCTATATAAGTCACACACACAACACTACATAATGCCCTATATAAGTCACCACACAACACTACAGACATGCCCTATATAAGTCCACACACAAACTACAGACATGCCCTATATAAGTCACAACACATCAAAACTACAATGCCCTATATAAGTCACAACACATCAAAACTACAGACAGGCCCTATATAAATCACAACACAACACTACAGACAGGCCCTATATAAATCACAACACAACACTACAGACAGCCCTATATAAGTCACCACACAACACTACAGACATGCCCTATATAAGTCACAACACATCAAAACTACAATGCCCTATATAAGTCACAACATCAAAACTACAGACAAGCCCTATATAAATCACAACACAACACTACATACATGCCCTATATAAGTCACCACACAACACTACATACATGCCCTATATAAGTCACCACACAACACTACAGACATGTCCTATATAAGTCACACACAACACTACATACATGCCCTATATAAATCACAACACAACACTACAGACATGCCCTATATAAGTCACCACACAACACTACAGACAGGCCCTATATAAATCACAACACAACACTACAGACATGCCCTATATAAGTCACCACACAACACTACAGACATGCCCTATATAAGTCACAACACATCAAAACTACAGACAGGCCCTATATAAGTCACAACACAACTCTACAGACATGCCCTATATAAGTCACAACACAACACTACAGACATGCTCTATATAAGTCACAACACAACACTACAGACATGCCCTATATAAGTCACAACACAACACTACATGCATGCCCTATATAAGTCACAACACAACACTACAGACATGCCTATATAAGTCACAACAAAACACTACAGACATGCCCTATATAGGTCACAACACAACACTACAGACATGCCCTATATAAGTCACAACACAACACTACAGACATGCCCTATATAAGTCACAACACAACACTACAGACATTCCCTATATAAGTCACAACACAACACTACAGACATGCCCTATATAAATCACAACACAACACTACAGACATGCCCTATATAAGTCACAACACAACACTACAGACATGCCCTATATAAGTCACCACACAACACTACAGATATGCCCTATATAAATCACCACACAACACTACAGACATGCCCTATATAAGTCACCACACAACACTACAGACATGCCCTATATAAGTCACAACACAACACTACAGACATGCCCTATATAAATCACAACACAACACTACAGACATGCCCTATATAAGTCACAACACAACACTACAGACATGCCCTATATAAATCACAACACAACACTACAGACATGCCCTATATAAGTCACAACACAACACTACAGACATGCCCTATATAAGTCACAACACAACACTACAGACATGCCCTATATAAGTCACAACACAACACTACAGACATGCCCTATATAAATCACAACACAACACTACAGACATGCCCTATATAAGTCACAACACAACACTACAGACATGCCCTATATAAGTCACAAACAACACTACAGACATGCCCTATATAAGTCACAACACAACACTACAGACATGCCCTATATAAGTCACAACACAACACTACAGACATGCCCTATATAAGTCACAACACAACACTACAGACATGCCCTATATAAGTCACCACCCATCAAAACTATGAACAGATCCCATATAAGTCACCACACAACACTACAGACATGCCCTACATACGTCACAACACATCAAAACTACAGACATGCCCTTTCTACGTCACAACACATCAAAACTACAGACATGCCCTATATACGTCACAACACATCAAAACTACAGACATGCCCTACATATGTCACAACACATCAAAACTACAGACATGCCCTACATACGTCACAACACATCAAAACTACAGACATGCCCTTTCTACGTCACAACACATCAAAACTACAGACATGCCCTTTCTACGTGACAACACATCAAAACTACAGACATGCCCTTCTACGTCACAACACATCAAAACTACAGACATGCCCTACATACGTCACAACACATCAAAACTACAGACATGCCCTTTCTACGTCACAACACATCAAAACTACAGACATGCCCTACATACGTCACAACACATCAAAACTACAGACATGCCCTACATACGTCACAACACATCAAAACTACAGACATGCCCTTTCTACGTCACAACACATCAAAACTACAGACATGCCCTACATACGTCACAACACATCAAAACTACAGACATGCCCTACATACGTCACAACACATCAAAACTACAGACATACCCTTTCTACGTCACAACACATCAAAACTACAGACATGTCCTTTCTACGTCACAACACATCAAAACTACAGACATGCCCTACATACGTCACAACACATCAAAACTACAGACATGCCCTACATACCTCACAACACATCAAAACTACAGACATGCCCTACATACGTCACAACACATCAAAACTACAGACATGCCCTTTCTACGTCACAACACATCAAAACTACAGACATGTCCTTTCTACGTCACAACACATCAAAACTACAGACATGCCCTACATACGTCACAACACATCAAAACTACAGACATGCCCTACATACGTCACAACACATAAAAGCTACAGACATGCCCTTTCTACGTCACAACACATCAAAACTACAGACATGCCCTACATACGTCACAACACATCAAAACTACAGACATGCCCTTTCTACGTCACAACACATCAAAACTACAGACATGCCCTACATACGTCACAACACATCAAAACAACAGACAGACCCTTTATGCAATACGCGATTACGACACTGGAAAAGATACGGTATACGAAAACATTTCTCCGTGAGTTATTGAATGTCCATTTCATTTCATATTACCCGTGACGATGTGTGCGTATGTATGTGTTCATATATACATACATACACACACACACACACACACACACACACATACACGCGCGCACACACACACATATATATATATATATATATATATTTATATTATATATATATATGTGTGTGT
>JAPXFY010000016.1:34734965-34749965 GCA_030674185.1 Monoplex corrugatus | reverse complement strand
ATAAGTCAGAAAAAATATTTAAATCTATTGGAAATCTGAAATGATTGTGTGATTGATGTGCTTTTCCTCTTGGGAATAAGAAAGATGAGTTTTGAAAAGGCCGTGAGGTCATGTGTGTGTGTGCACGTGCACGTGCGCGTGCGCGTGTGTGTTTGTGTGTACATGTATATGTGTGCGCGTGCGCGCGTGTGTGTTTGTGCGTACGTGTGTGTGTGTGTGTGTGTTTGTGTGTGTGTGTGTGTGATTTCTTTTAACATCTATCCACATATGTGCTCTCTCTCTCTCTCTCTCTCTCTCTCTCTCTCTCACACACACACACACATACACACACACACACACACGCACACACATCACTCTCTCTGTGTCTCTGTCTCTGTCTGTTTCTCTCTGTCTCTTTCTCTCTCTCCATCTCTCGTTCCCTCTCTTGCTCTGACTTATCTGTCTATCGCTTTCTCTCTCTCTCATTTGTCTGTTTGTCTGTCTCTGCCTCTCTGTGTGTCTGTCTCTGTCTTTCTGTCTCTGTCTCTGTCTGTATGTCTGTCTGTCTTTCTGTCCTCTCTCTCTTTCGCATACGTAAGTATTTCTACACTTTCCTATTGGCTGACGTTGTTAATCCAGGGTGGAACAGGCAAAACTCTATGAGAGCACATCAAGATCTTTCTTCTTCTTCTTCTCGTTCGATTTCACACTGGGAATTAAACCTCGATGTTAGCGCATCATCAGTCCCTGACAGCTCCTTTCGCAGGCTGAGGTGTGTCAGCCACATCTCCTCCATCCACGACAAGTTGCTCCTGGAGGACGTGTTCTGCTGTCTTGTCATTGTCTCCATTGATGGAGCAATGCTTAATCGCTTTTCGTTCTCAGAGATGAATGTGGGGCCCACTGGTATGCTTTCTGTGTGCACATATGTTTATGTAACCTAAACTGAACATTCCAAATTCATTGATACGTAGCATACGTACATGTATGAATTGCTCTACATTTCCCTCGTGTTTGATGTCGCCAATCAAGAATCGAGTAGACAATTGACTACAGACTCCATGGGAGTACATCAAGCTCTTTCTTGTTCTTGTTCTCTTGTCTTGTTCTTCTTGTTCTTGTTCCTCTGTTCTTGTTCTCTTGTTCTTGTTCCTCTTGTTCTTGTTCTTTGTTCTTTTTCTCTTGTTCTTGTTCTTCTTGTTCTTGTTCCTCTTGTTCTTGTTCTTCTTGTTCTTGTTCCTCTTGTTCTTGTTCTTCTTGTTCTTGTTCCTCTTGTTCTGTTCTCTTGTTCTTCTCTGTTCTTGTTCTTCTTGTTCTTGTTCTTCTTGTTCTTGTTCTTCTTGTTCTTGTTCTCTTGTTCTTGTTTTTTCTTGTTCTTGTTCTCTTGTTCTTGTTCTTCTTGTTCTTGTTCTTCTTGTTCTTGTTCTTCTTGTTCTTGTTCTTCTTGTTCTTGTTCTTCTTGTTCTTGTTCTTCTTGTTCTTTTTCTTCTTGTTTCTTGTTCTTCTTGTTCTCTGTTCTTGTTCTTCTGTTCTTGTTCTTCTTGTTCTTGTTCTTTTTGTTCTTGTTCTTCTTGTTCTTGTTCTTCTTGTTCTTTTTCTTCTTGTTCTTGTTCTTCTTGTTCTTGTTCTTCTTGTTCTTTTTCTTCTTGTTCTTGTTCTTCTTGTTCTTGTTCATCTTGTTCTTGTTCTTCTTGTTCTTGCTCCTCTTGTTCTTTTTCTTCTTGTTCTTGTTCTTTTTGTTTTTGTTCTTTGTCTTGTTGTTCTTTTTGTTATTCTTCTTCTTCGCTGTCACACTTGGGAGTTTAGTTCCAAGATGAAAATATATGTACGTATATAAGAGAGCAATGTATTAACCATGTTCACATTGTGTATGCTTCGATTGTCATCACAATTAAAATACTATGAGTCAATCTCTCTCTCTCTCTTACAATAGTTCGGTTGCTTGAGCATCGGATTCACATGCCAGTAGTTGTGGGTTTGAATCAGTGGTGCGCTACATTGAACTGGCCATTTTGCTGCTCATCATTGCATGATTATTATCTGGGGGTGTCAGCGAAGGATTAGATAAAGCTGACCCGTTCCCACACTTCCCTAGGATATATACTAGTCGACCATATCACCTGAGGTGGGTGTTGAGGTAAAATGTAATCCAATCAATCGACTGGCTCGAGCGATAGTCAAGATGACAAGACGTTAAGTATCTACCTGATAGACACGTGTTCGATCCTGTCTGCTACCTCATGCCTGGTGAGTCAAGGGTGGAGACTGTCTCTATCTTCCAGGTCAGTATGTGCCCAGACCTGTTAGTGCCTTGATGTTTCTTGTGTACACTGACGTAGAACACGAAATATGCTCATTAAAGATCCTGTGAGTCATGTTTGTGTCAGATGGCTTATGACAACATGAAAACACCCAAAACACCCACCCACGAAGGGTGTATATAGACTGTAATATAGTACGTTTCCTGTCTGTCTATATGTCTGTCTGTCTGCCTCTCTCTCTCTCTCTCTCTCTCTCTCTCTTCCTCTCTCTCTCTCTCTCTCTCTCTCTCTCTCCTCTCAGAAGACCAGGAGTCGGACGTGTGCAACGTTGTCCTATCTTATAGTGATATACGGATTGATACAGTGGTATTGTGAGTGTGATTTTTGAGGTGACAACTTTATGACTTGTGTTTGCTTCAATAGATATTGACTAATTGACAGTAGGCGCTTCAGGTGGGTCGTAATAAATAACTGAAACATGATATGGTGTTAAGAACGAGACTCATTTTCATTCAAAGCTAAAAATAGTCCACAGCATCGGAATATTTTGCATACACATTTTCACGTGTAATACAATGATTTTGCTACAATTTTGCAGGCGTCAAGTTGCGAAGGTTAATGTTATCTCTGCTCGTGAGACCATGTGGTCAGGGAACTGTAAAACCAGATTCCACACTTAATAAGTGTCTCCCGTGAAATACATGAGTCACCGCCAGTAAAGACGTTGGTACAGATTTCAAATAAGAAAAGGCGCCTGACAAAGACTTTAGTACAGACCGTCAGTACATGTAGACGCCTGACCACACACACACACACACACACACACGCGCGAAAAAAAATATACTATATATATAATATATATATATATATATATATATATACATACTATATATATATATGTATATGTATATTACATATATCTATATATATCGAGAGAGAGATGTATGTGTGTGTCTATGTACATATACATGTATAATATACATATAATATGTATGTATGTATGCATTCATGTATATATATATATATATATATATATATATATATATATATATATATATACATACATATACATATATATATGTATATATATGACCAGACGGCAGATGCACATCAGAAATAGTCAGCCGAATCGACCAAACTAAAAGAGCATTCAAGAAAATGAAAAGCATTCTTACCAACAAATGCCTATCAGTTAACATTAGGAAGAGAGTTCTTAAATGTTATATAGAACCGATGACGTTATACGGTTGTGAGACGTGAACAGTCAACAAGCAAAACCAGATCAAGATTGAGGCAGCCAAGATGTGGTTTCTAAAAAGAATGTTGAGAGTTCCATGGACAGCAAAGAAAACAAACGAGAGAGTCTTGATGGAGGCAGACAGAAGAAGATCATTCATAAGGAAAATAAGGAAAAAACAGGCAACATTTATAAGCTATTTTATCAGGAAAAGGGAATTACAGCACCTGGTCACCACAGGAAAGCTGGAGGGAAAGAGAGCACCAGGTAGACCCAGGTAGAAAATATTGGACGGACTTGCAGTGTGGCTGAGGACAGAGAGGGTAGAAGATGTGTTTGCAGCAACAAGGGGTAGATATATATGGAGAGCCATGATCGCCAACGCCGTGCGGCAGGGCACATTGTGATGATGATAATGATGACCGATGTCCTCTTTATTGGTACTCGAGGCACACTGGAGTTAGCCTTGGGATAATCTTGCATACTTCCCTTGTCCTTGGAGCGATCACCGGCCGTTCCTCTTTTCATGGAGTCCAGAATACTGGTCTGGCTGTCTGAACTGTCTGTTTTAGTGTGTCTCTGTATGTCTGTCCTTTTTAGAGTGGCAGAATGTTTTGGTTACTGCTGTTTGGGTGAACATGAACTATTGCCTTTTAATTCTCTACAGAACCCTACCGTGATTCTACAGGTGTTCATTTTACGTGTCTTGTGGACTTATCAGTGTGGATATCTGATTACCTGTCTGTGTTAACCCCTTGTGCTGAACTGATTGTGTTATTGTTTTACCAGTGTCTTCACGACTGACAGTATCTACGTCATTATCGTATGTGAGTCACCAATATCGTCTGTCAAATCATCACGCCTGTTAACACACACACACACACACATATATATATATATATATATATATATATATATATATATATAATATATATATAATATATATATGATCAACAAAAGATTTAGAAATTCTTTACTGTCAGCAAAAACCCTACCAGGCGCAGACTGCAACAGTGACCACAATCCTGTAGTGGAAAGATTTAGACTGAAATTGAGGAAAAGGAAACAGATCAAAAACAGCGTCAAATTAAACCTTGGACTCTTAAAGGCAGCTGAAGTGATACGTAAAAATTTTAATGTACATGTTCAAAAAACAAATTCAGTGGTCTGGAAGACGCTCGTGACAGTGAGGAACAATGGACAAAGTTGAGGAATTCGATAAATGAAGCTTGTGAGGAAATCCCTAGGGCAGATAGAAAAGCAAAAAAGAACTGGATGGCTAATGAAATTTTTGGCTTGATGGAGGAAAGGAGGAAGGCAAACCGTCTAATATCACTTAAAGTGAAAAGACGTTAAATCAAAGAATGAGAAAGGCCAAGAGAAACGAAGAGATCTACAGGAAGATAAACAAGGAGATCAGGAATAGGTGCAATGAAGCTAAGGAAGCTTGGCTGAAAACAAAGTGCAAAGAAATGGAAAACGGAAACAAAACGGATCCTCAGGGTATGTAAAGACGAATTGAAGAAATTGTCCACAGGAAAAATACATGCACATCAACTGGGTGCTTGAAATCGAAAGATGGCACGCTCATCATGGAAAAGGACAAAATATTAGATAGATGGGGAGAGTACATTAAAGACCTTTTTGAGGATGACAGACACGAAGAACACATTATAAAAAAGAACTTTGAAGGACCACCCATAATGAAAGATGAAGTTAGAGCAGCACTGAAAAAGATGAAACCAGGAAAAGCCCCAGGACCAGACAACATTATTACAGAGATGATTGAAGCCCTGAAGGAATTTGGCATAGAAAAAATAACAGTCCTCCTAAATGAAATTTCTGACACTGGAAAAATCCCCAAAGATATGTCAAAATCAATTTTCATTGCACTTTCAAAGAAGACAGGGGCTATAGAATGCGAACTCCATCGCACAATCAATTTGATGAGTCATGTAACAAAAATCCTGTTAAGAATAATCATGATGAGGACAAGGAATAGAATCAAAAGAGAAATAGCAGAAGAACAGTGTGGATTTGTGGAAGGGAAAGGAACTATTAATGCCATATACATCCTAAGAACTATCATAGAGAGGTCAAAAGAGATGAATAAGGATTTGTATTTATACTTTGTTGACTACACCAAGGCTTTCGATCGGGTAAGACATGATGAATTGATCAACCAACTGGAAAGACTCAATGTTTATGGAAAAGATCTACGAATAATCAGAAATATGTACTGGGAACAAACAGCTGCAATGAGAATAGAAAACAATGTAAGCTCTTTCCAAAACATCAAAAGAGGAGTCAGACAGGGTTGTGTTTTGTCACCAGATCTGTTTTCACTTTACAGTGAAACATCATGAGAAACCTAGAAGAAGACCCTGGATTAAAGGTTGGAGGGAATATGATAAACAACATTCGATACGCAGATGAACCGTGCTAATTGCAGAAAGTGAAAAGGACCTACAAAACCTTGTGAATATTCTTGAAATAGAAAGCAAAGGTAAGGGGCTGCAGGAAGATTAAAGTCATGGTGATCAGTAAAAAACATGAAATCCCCTCATGCAAAATAACAGCAAATGGCACAACCTTGACACAGGTTGATAAATTCAAATACCTGGGAACGATCATTTCATCAGACGGCAGATGCACATCAGAAATAGCCGGCAGAATCGGCCAAGCCAAAAGAGCATTCAAGAAGATGACAAGCATTCTTACCAACAAATGCCTATTAATTAACATCAGGAAGACAGTTCTTGAATGTTATATAGAACCAATACTGTTGTACGGATGTGAGGCGTGGACAGTCAACAAACAAAGCCAGAACAAGATTGAGGCAGCCGAGATGTGGTTTGTAAAAAAATGCTGAGAGTTCCATGGACAGCAAAGAAAACAAATGAGACAATCTTGATGGAGGCAGACACAAGTAGATCACTCATAAGGAAGAATAGGAAAAAACAGGCACCATTTATAGGCCATTTTATGAGGAAGGGGGATTTGGAGCACTTGGTCACAACGGGAAAGCTGGAGGGTAAGAGAGCACCGGGTAGACCCAGGGAGAAAATGCTGGACGGACTTGCAGAGTGGCTGGGGACGAGGAGGGTGGAGAGATGCTAGGGGCAACGAGAGATAGAGACAGATGGAAGTCCATGATCGCCAACGCCATGCGGCAGGGCACCTGATGATGATGATGATGATATAATATATATATATATATATATAATATTTATATGTGTGTGTATGTGTGTATGTATGTATATGTATACATATATATCAGTTCAAATTCAGTATCATCTCTATTAATGGGTATATTATGAAAATATTGCAGCAATATTTATTAGATTAACAAGTTTTCTACGATGGATTTCATATCTTTTGACTGTTAAAAGCAAGAACACATAACGATAACTAATATTTTACTGGATAAGATAGTGATACTAACTTAGCTAATGTTTGCGTCAGCAGAAACTGTTTAGACAGTCACATGTTTTTAGAAACTAACTACTCAAACTTTGATACATGTTTGATTGTATCATTTTGAATGGTCTATTTGAATCAGATATTGAATGTAGCCATACAGACATTGTGTCTTCTGGATCAAGTGTATTGACTATTTCGTAATATCCTGTGAACTGTTTTTATCACCTAAAATTACCTCATTAGATGTTGACAACCTTGCAGAGTCAGATCATTCACCACTTATCATGAAAGCGGAAATAATATTTGAAACAGGAGGAAAATTGAGGGAAAAACAAGGTGAAAAAAAAAGAAGAAAATAAACACGCTTAAGCACGAAAAAAGTATACAAGTTACTGAAGATTGAATACACGAGTTAAAAAAACTAGCAGCACAGCGCTTAGCCAGAAATATATCAATTAGTTAAGACATATGGGAGATAGTACCAAGAGCAAACTTACTAATAACATAACTATTGATGACTGGTTCGCTTGTTTTAAAGACAACTGACGAACGCTGTAATGCAGAAATGATTTAAGTGAGATTACAGACACTCACTGAATTTTAGGATATTGATAGAAAAATCAGAAAATGTGTAAGTAACAACTGAGGATAAGTAAAGCGAGTGAAACAGATGATGGTGTTACAACTGAAAGTTAAAAAGTGACCGAGATATTCGGAATTTCCTTTTAAAGTGATTAATATTATTTTCGATTAAGCATTTACCCCCAGGGTTGGTCAAAGGCCATTATTATATCAATTTGTGAGAAAGGAGATTCTGATAATGTAGATATTTACAGAGTGTATCATCACTGAGCATTGTATTCAAATGTTGTACATCAAAACTGAAGTCTAGATTATATACTTAGCTAGAAGATACTTATCTAATATCAGAAAGTCAGGCACGACTCAGAAAAAAGTACAGTGGATCAGGTTTTCAGTTTATATGCTACATTTCATAAAGGTAAATGAAGGAAAGGTAGAACATACATGTTGCTTTTGTAGACTTAAAAGGTCTGTCAGTTTCCCATGACAAACTCGGAGAAGGTAATAAAATTTCGGAGTGAAAAAAGTGCCTAGCTTGATCGAAAGCAACGTTTAAATCATTATGATAATGTATTGAGGAAAAATGTAAATTATTTGAGATATATGATAGACCAGTAGGTGTTAGACAAGGATATGTCTCAAGCCATACTGAACTTGACTGAAATTAATGTATGAATCAATACGTTCATAAACTCGGGAAAATGTAAATTATCTGAGATATTCGATAGACCAGTTGGCATAAGACGAGGATGTGTCTCAAGTTATAATTTACTTTCAATGTTTATCAATATATTAGCTAATCATAGGGTGACTTGGCATACAGAAAACATGTTTCTCCAGCTCAACAAAACTTTTTTCTCCTAAATGTTGTACCTTTGTTCTGTGTTGTGTATTTTACATACGTTTGATGAAGGCCAGTTGGCCGAATATTTGCGACTGTCTTGTTTTGTTACATGAAATACGCATTCTGATCCTATTCTGTGTTTTGTTGTTCCTATTTGCTTAACTGCTAGCAGCCACTTTGATTTGGATTTCAAGAAACTGACGGTTGATACTGGGAAAAAAACAGTGTTAAGTTTTCAGAACAATAGAAAATAAACTTGGGGGGGGGGGGGGGGGGCTTCTTAGGAAAACATAAGTAGTGATTTTACCGTGGAATTAAATCAGAATTGGTAAATAAGTACCGTTATCTTAGTTTCATTTTCACGCCAGAGATTATCACCAACATAGGCACAGAACATTTAGTGACAGGTTCAGCCAGGTAGCCATTATATTTAGTGACAAATAGTAAGAAAGCAAATAAAAACTTAATGACAGTAAGACTGAAGCTCTTCTGTTTTCTGGTTCTTCAGACTATAATCCTCCACTTCCAACTTCTATCACTGTTGGCTCTTCTGACATCTCTTTCTGTCCAAAAGCTAGGAACTTAGGTTTCATTCTTGACTCTTCTCTCTCCATGAAAGATCACGTTTCCAAAGTCTGCCAGCTTTCTTATTTTGAATTGAAAAGGATTGGATCTATCAGAAACTTTCTCAGTGTAGATGCCACCAAGATTCTTGTCACTTCCTGTATTCTGTCGAGACTTGACTACTGTAACTCTCTCCTCATGGGCTGCCCGAACACTGTTCTCTATCCTATGCAGAAAGTTCAAAATTCAGCTGCACGCCTTATTCTTAAGGCATCCCGTCAACAACCTTGCACTCCTTTGCTTCACCAACTGCACTGGTTACCAATATCTCAGAGAATTAAGTACAAGACTGCTTGCATCTGCTTCAATTCTATCTCTGGTTCTGCTCCTGAGTATATTTCTGATATTCTGCACTTGTATACTCCATCTCGGTCTCTCCGCTCTTCCTCTGATTCAAGACTCCTCAGGCAGATACAGTATAACCGCAAATCTCATGGCTTTCGCTCACTTTCGCATTTCGGTCCCCAGTTTTGGAACTCTCTTCCCAAGAAATTACGCCACTCTCCGTCCATTTCTTCTTTCAAGTCAAACTTGAAAACACACCTTTTCCAGCAGTTATTCGACATCTGATCACTTTTCCCCACATCACCTTGTCGGCTGGCTGATATGTGTAATTGGATTTTGTGTATGCGCGTGGGGGTGGGGGGTAGTAGGGAAGGGGTGGAATAATAGTTTATATGGAGTAACTGAGTGAAAAGTGTTGAATTGGAATGAATCTGATATTTGATTGAATTGCGTGGTATGCATATTTTGAAGATTGCGAATGTAAATCATTATGTTATGTGATTATGATGTATGTATGTATTTGATTGTCATTTGATGATGTGTAAGTTGTTGTGTAGTCTTGTATTTACTGACTTCCTATTATATCCCCCATTCCCCAGCGCCTAGATCCAGTGGCTTAGTGCGCTTTATAAGTCCTAGGTATTATTATTATTATTATACAATTAAATGCGACTTTTCTCAAACCATAAAGGCATGATTGTGGATCCTTTTTTTTAAAGATGTTTGATGCTACCATTCAGCCTGTTTTGTTGTATTCTTCGTAGACATAGGAATTTACAGATTCCAACCTTTAGAGAAAATACATTTGGCATCGTGCAAAAGACTCGTGGAATGGAATTGAATTTGTATTTAATATCTGTTCACAATAGTGATTTTTACACACACACACACACACACACACACACACACACACACACACACACACACACACACGCACGCACACACGCACGCACGCACACACACACACACACACACACACACACACACACACACGCACACGCACACACACACACACACACACACACACACACACACACACACAGGGAGAAAAAAAGAAAAGAACAAAGGGTGGGGGTGGGGGTGAGGGATGGGGATGGGAAGGGGTAGTGGAAGTTTGAATGTAAGAAGGGGAACAATTACAATTAATAATTCAGAACATTAAGTTAACAGCGTCAGTTAATACCAGACAACAAATAATTAACTCTTCATAACAATCTGCCAACAGGGGATCTGAGAATCAGCTGGACTACCGAAATAATATCATTATTTTTGTTGTAAAGGATATCTCTAGAGTCAGTACATGAAAAATCGAGATTGTTATTTTTATATGTCGTATGGAGAAGCTGCGTTGGCGAAGGTGCCGCCTCCCACGAACAAAGCAGGATCAGTGGAACCAAAAAGAAACGAGAGCTGCGTAAATCCCGAGCCAACTCCCAACTCCAGAATCAAGCAGAACACATGTGTCTCGTCTGCGGCCGAGCCTTCCGCGCACGAATCGGCCTCATCAGTCACAGCCGGACACATGAATCGTGATGATCCTTGGTCATCGTCGATCACGACGGACGAACAACAAGTAAGATAGAACATTCAAAGAGCAGATGGTGGACAGATAATGCTTTTGAACAAATACATACATTCTGTGTATATTTTGTTTTCCAAGAGTTAAAGCCTTAGTTTGTATATCGAGGACGCTAGCTGTCTGGGACAGTTAGGTATCAGGCTTTGGGTATTGGAAAAATTTGTATAAAGTGAACGTTCTAACACAGAACAATGTTCATGAACTGACAGTCGTATGTTATGGAAAGTTCCGGTATTTGCATTATTGGATGCACCGTATTTTGCTAATTTGTCCGAAACTTCATTCAAATGAAGTCCACAATGTGACGGAACCCTGCAAAAATTTATACCAACACTGCTGGATGAGATACAATGTATCAAATGTTTGATCTCAAATATAATGTCATCTCGTATTACATTTTCTGTTTGTTTCAAGCTACGTAACACTGATTTAGAATCAACACACAATAGTATATTGCAGATATCGTACGAGAGGCTATTAATATAGTTAAGAGCCATCAATATTGCGTATAATTCTGATGTAAAAATAGAGAAGCCTTTACATATGTAAAAAGATTTTTGTACCTTTAAGGCAGGAATGACGAATCCAGCTCCGTTATCAGCTGTATCTAAAACAGACCCGTATATGAACATTTTTAGTTGATTAGGATAATATGTGGTTAAATGAGATTTGACTTCTGATATTAGAATATTTATTTCTTCTGTTTTTATTGAGATTTATGTAGTCTATGTCAAAGTTAGCTTTTTCAAGTTCCCAGGAAGGTATGGCTGGAATAAGAGGCATTACTGGAATGTTATGTATATCAATATTGTTTTTGCTTCGGAGAACGTCTGCAAAATTTCGTATAGGTTGAAGAATACGCACCTTTCGAGCTTTCTGAGGATAGTCAGTTTCCGAGGTGTATAGTAATTCATCCTTAATTGAGTTCTTTACGGCCAGAGCTCCGATAACATACTTTGTCACCGCTAATTCACGTTGATCTGTAAGCGGTAATATGTTTCTTTCTTTATAAGACTTCAGTGTGTTTGTATGAACGGGCACACTAAGAGCCAATTTAATAGCTTTGCTGTCTCCACTCTGTAATTTTTTAAGAGTGTATTCGAGGCAATAAAATATACCTCTTGTCCATAGAGCAGTTTCGATCGAACCAAAGAAATCGCTAGGTGTAACATAGTTTGAGTGTCTTGGCTCCAGGATTGTATTAAATATTCGATATGATGTCTCCAATTCAACTTTTTGTGTTAAATACACTCCTAGAAAAATTTAATGGTGGGCTTATAAGCAAGTGGATTACTGTCCAGCGATAACGTAGGGAGAGTTTTAGGGTTTTCACCATTGTTAAAAAGCATAAGATAAGTCTTTTCATTCGATTGTCTTTCATGTAATTACTCAGGTTATCAAGATCACATTGGTAGAGATTTTGTACATGGGTGATTGTTCCTTAGTTTGTATTTTTTCGAAGAGTGGTATTCATCCAAATGGATACTGTACAACATTAGTGTTCTTCGACAAATGTTGTGGTAAATCATGAAGAAGTATACTGAACAGGATAGGGGCTATGATTGACACCTGAAGGATCCCCATGTCTATGTCTTTAAATGAACAGTATACAGTCCCTAATCTTACACGCATTGATCTACAGGATAAAAAGTCTTTAATGTAATAATACATTTTACCTGTTACACCAATGCTCTTTAATCTATAAAGCAGTCTTGAATGCCACACAGTGTCGTAAGCCTTCTTCACGTCAAAAAACGTAGCCAAAGTGCTTTTTCTACGAGAAAATTGTTTTTGATTTGACTTGTAAGTTTTACTAAATGATCTGTTGTACATCGCCCTTTCCTAAATCCTGCCTGATGAGGTGGAATAATATCATTTCGCTCACAATAATGGAACAAACGCTTCTGGATAATCTTTTCCATCATTTTCCCAACATGAGAAGTTAAAGCTATTTGTCTGTAACTGTCAATGAGTGAATTATCACGAACTTCTTCCAGAGTTTTGGAAGAGCTCCATTCAACCAACATTTTTGGAAAAATGAGTGTAATAATTCGTTCCACTTAAGAGGCAAATGAATTAGCATCTGATAAGAAATACCATCTAAGCCAATAGAAGATTTATTGGATGAAAAAGACGCCAAAGTTTCCATGAATTCGTCCAGTTGAATGGGAACATTGATATAATGATTCTCCTTAGAAATTGGATCAACATAGATGTCATTTTTCTCCTGTTCTATTCTGTGTTTACCATTAGTTGACTTTAAAGTAACTGATTGGCTATTGTCTGAAAACAGATTAAGAAAAGCGTTACCTTTTTCAAAGGAACTTGGTAATAAATTGTCTTTAACTTAATTGGGTAGCTTGGCAGTATATTACCATGTTTCATTTCTTTTACTTTTTTCCACACTTTGTACATATCCTTTGATTCAGATACTTCATCATTACAGAAACTGGTCCGATAGGACTTCTTTGCTTGTGCTATTACTCTATTACATTGAATTTTAGCTTTCTTCATGTTCAAATGATGTGCAGGTGTTTTATTTTCCAGCCAGATTTTAAAAGTTTCTTTTTTTAAAGGCAACAGCCTGTTCACATTCTTTCGTCCACCACGAATTTCCATGGTATTTGCCTGGTTTCACCGACTTGCACACTGGAGTAGAAGAGAAAGCTGCCTTAAGGCAACATCGATGAAATTAGAATAAAATACATCTATATTATCATGTTTTATTAAATCTGTGTTGTGCGTCTGAAGGACATTACCAAACGCTATCCAATCGGCGTTCTTGTATTTGAATTTCGGGATTTTGTCTTCAGTGTCAGTGCGTGTTCTGAAAGTTGTTTTCTCCAAAAGTTTAATTTCAATTGGAAGATGATCACTACCCAAACTATCATCTCCTACGAGCCAAGTGCAATTTGTTGCAAGATCTGGACAGATGAGAGACAAATCCACAGTGGTTGCTCTATGAGTAGAGACATCAGGTATCCGTGTAACTGAACCATCGTTTAATAAGTAAAGATTTGAATCTACTATGTTTTCAATTAGGCGATTGCTGGTGATTTTGAGACATTCTTTCTGCCAGGAAGGAGAATGAGCGTTAAAATCACCCAGTACTATCCACCTTGAGCCTTTTGTGTCCAAATGCTTGATCCAGACTGTGTTATCATCCTTCGGACCAGAAAGAAGGTACAATGATAAAAGACTTACATTAACAGTTGTATTGACTATGATAACTGCTCCTGTGTAATAGATATCTTTTGTATCTGCTGGGATCGGGAAATCTACAAAGGACGAGTAATCCAGATCACATCGGATGTATATGGCAACCTGTATCTTGTTATTTGCCTTACAACATTGAAATAGCGGAGGATAAAAATAATTTGGCAATTTTGGAAGCTTATGTTTGACAGCATTGTCGGGAAGACCTTCGCCCACGTCGTATTGAACAGACTGCAGTCGCTTGCAGAATGCGTCTACCTAGAGGCGCAGTGCGGGTTTAGAGCTGAGAGATTAACGATCGACATGATATTCTCTCTGAGGCAGCTGCAAGAGAAGTGCCGCGAGCAGAGACGCCCGCTGTACATCGCCTTCATAGACCTTACCAAGGCGTTTTGACTTGGTCAGCAGGACAGGCCTGTTTACACTACTGCAGAGAATCGGATGTCCCCCCAAACTCTTGAGGATGATCATATCCTTTCATGAGGACATGAAAGGCACCGTCCAGTACGGTGGCTCCTTCTCGGACCCCTTCCCCATCAAAAGCGGAGTCAAACAGGGGTGTGTCCTCGCCCCGACACTTTTCGGCATCCTGTTCTCTCTGCTGCTGCGCTATGCCTTCAGTCAATCCGAAGAAGGCGTCTACCTTCACACCGGGAGCAACGGCAGCCTGTTCAACCTCGCACGCCTCCGTGCAAAGACGAAAGTGCGAAAAGTCCTCATTCGAGATATGCTGTTTGCTGACGATGCGCCTTGACGGCACACACCGAGGCTGCCCTCCAAGAGCTCATTAGCCGTTTCGCTCATGCCTGCAAAGAATTTGGCCTCACGATCAGCCTACAGAAGACCAACGTCCTGGGTCAAGATGTCAGCTCGGCTCCTCGCATTTCCATTAGTGACTGCACTCTCGTCGTGGTGGAAGACTTCATATACCTTGGTTCCACCATCTCCAGCAGTCTGAACCTGGACACCG
>JAPXFY010000016.1:34727465-34729965 GCA_030674185.1 Monoplex corrugatus | reverse complement strand
TCGCTCTATGTCTGTGTCTGTCTCAGTTTGTCGTCTGTCTCTGTCGTCTGTCTCTGGCTTCTGTCTGTATGTCTGTCAGTCAGTCTGTCTGTCTGTCTGTCTGTCTGTCTGTCTGTCTCTCAGTCTGTCTGTATCTCTGTCTATATGCTTCTCCATGTATTTGTCTCCTTCTCAATGTCTGCATTCATTTTTCTCTTTGTGTCTGTTTGTCACTTGTAGATGCATATGCACATTCACACACACACGCGCGCACACACACACAGACAACACACACACACACACACAGATATAAATAGACATAGAGCTTTTTCTGTTGTGACTACGTGCTCTAATTTCTCTTGCCTCATAAAATGTCCAATAAATGTTGCTTGTCTTTTCCCAATCTTCTTTAATAATGTTCTTTTTTGCTTGCCTCTTTCAAGACTGGGTTTTGTTTTAGTTTTTGTTGTTGGTGTTGTTGTTTTGTTGTTGTAGTTGTTCTTGTTTTCTTTTTTTTTTTCTTTTTATGGAATTCTTAACATTCTTCTTAGAAACCACAAATTTCAGCTGCCTCAATCTTGTTCTGACTTTGCATGCTGACTGTCCACGCTTCACATCTGCACAACATTATCGGTTCTATATAACACTCAAGAACTCTTTTCCTGATTTTGATAGGCATTTGTTGGTAAGAACGCTTTTTATTTTTAGTGCTGTTTAAGCTCAGTCGATTCTGCAGGATATTTCTAATGTGCAGTTGCCATCTGTTGATACGACTGTTCCCAGATATTCAAACTTATCAACTGGTCTCAATCTTGTGCCATTTACTGTTATTTTGCACGAAGGGATTTCTTGTTTTTTCTTTACTTTTTTTTAAATTTTTTTTTTTTTACTGATTACCGTGTCCATATCAAAGAATTCGCAATGATCCAAGGATATGCCCATGGCATTTACCACTCCGTCCAATTTATTACCAGGGGATTAAAAAAAAACAAGCATGAACACAAATGTAAACATAACTAAGGACACCAAAATGTATACAAACTACCATAATTACCTAAAACTGCTTCTGTACATCACATTTCCTTGGAGCCAAAAATGTACTCAATACACGCTCCCAATTATCAATCCTAAGAAAACATTTAGATGAAAGGATCAACAAAGCAGAAAATGATAGGAAGAGATGACAGAAAGCAAAGGAACAAGGCAGAAACAGAGTGAAAGAAAAGTGGAAATTTCTAGCTCAGATTTTCGAGAAGGCGAGGATACTGTTCATATTGAAAGAACACCTGATAACCCCATGGCACATACATATAAATCATCATCATGTCGAGCTTGCTCGGCTATCCTGACACATTTCTTCCATCCTTCTCTGTCAGACATTGCAGTAGGTAGTTCATCATACTGACAGCCGTATCATCGATCAGTTGGTCGATGTGGGTCTTCTTTGGACATCCTGGTCTTTGTTTGCCGTGACTGGGTCTCCATAGTAGAACATTCCCCACCAGTTCTTCTTTGGTACGCCAGCAGTGTTCCGCGAAGCGCAGTCTTTGTTGACGTATTGATTTACTGATTGGTGGGATCTTACCATATAACTCTTTGTTAGCTGGATGTTCTCTCCAGGATTTGTTCAGGGCTGCACGCAGATATATACATATATCTGTGTGTGTATACATTTATACATGTATATATATATATATATATATATATATATATATATATATATATATATATATATATAAAATCTATATATATGTATAAAAACACATATTCACACACATATATATACACATTACACACACACACACACACACACACACACACACACACACACACACACACACACACACACACACACACACACACACACAACACAAACACAAAAACACAAAAACACACAATACACACATACACACATACTTCCCCTAGTGTTATTGTCTATCGTTATTAGTATACTGTTCGTTTGTTGTTGTTGTTGTTGTTGTTGTTTTCTCTCTCTCTCTCTCTGTTGTTCTGATGACCAGTAACATATAGATAGACAGACAGACAGATAGACAGGCAGACAGATGGACAGACAGATAGGCTGACAGACAGACAGACAGATAGACAGACAGACAGACAGATTGATAGATATATGGATAGATAGATAGACAGACAGACAGACAGATAGATAGATAGATGGGGATATATATATCGTATATATATATAATATATATAGATAGATAAATAGATAGATAGATAGACCAATAGATTGATAGATAGACAGATAGATAGGTAGATAGATAGGTAGATAGATGGATAGATAAATTGATAAATAAATGAACAGATAGATAGATAGATATATATATAGATAGATAGATAGATAGACAGATAGATAAATGGATAGATAGATAGACACACACACATATACATAATATACATGTATATATTGTATATATGTTATATAATATACATATATGTAGATAGATATACACATATATGTATATATATATAATATGTGTGCATGCGCGCACGCGTGTGTGTG
>JAPXFY010000016.1:34707465-34717465 GCA_030674185.1 Monoplex corrugatus | reverse complement strand
ACTCTTTACTTTAATTTACCTGATAAATGAAACCATATTGGAACGGTCTACAACGTATTTTCGAAGTCCAATTTCTTTTGTAATTACACCTATATCGTGTCACATTCTTTAAGCTTTTCTTTTCTAATCTATACTCATCCATCATTGTAAGGTTTTAGCCCAAAACTAACACATTTAATACAGAGTTAATGTGAACTGACATTAGTGTGTACTTACATGTTCAAAATTATCTGGTGTTTGCATTTCGACTCTTACATTGTTTGTTTGTTTGTTTGTTTTGTTGTTGTTGTTGTTGTTTTTTTTCCAGCGCAAGTAAGTGTACCATTTCACGAAGGCGAGCTGCCTCATCAAGTCCCGCTAACTCTGCACCATCTTGAATGGTCTTTTGACTTCGTGCGTCAAATGATTTCAAGACTTTATCAAGATAATTACAATTCAACTTGGTTAATTTTTGCAATACATGTAATCAAGCATTTTCTAGCTCTGCCAACAAGATCCTAACATAGTGCAACAAACTTAGCGTTGTTAGAATATTCTATGAGCATAAACCGCGAGCACAAGTATTCCATGTAAAAAGTCCATCTATCTCTAGCAGTTACATAACTCCATTTCTTGATATGATTAAAGTTATTTTGACTTGTGTTAACGTTAAATAAAGCTCTGACGCTGCATGATGCATAGCGTCCTGTTTTGTCTGCAATTCAATGCAGTTATAGACAGTAAAACAAGATCGTCTGCAAGGAGTAATATGCAAAACAGAATAATCATGTATAAACTAGTACCATGTCTTCCTGTACTGATAACGTCAACCGTAGCTCATTGATGAATGAAGAATAAATAAAGCTTGACAAGTGACACCCCCCTTGCTTTACTCCACAAGTACAATGAATACAATCAGATTTGTTCCACAATCAGATTCTAGCTTTAACATACATTACATATACATTTAACACAGCGAAAACAATTACCTTTGATATCACTTATCAAAATCCGACGCACTGGCAAGGCAAGGAATACTGGCAGGAACTGCCGCGCCGTGCTCTAAAACCCAGGATCTACAAAGAAAGAGAGAGAAGAGAGAGAGAGAGAGAGAGAGGAGAGAGAGAGAGAGAGAGAGAGACAGAGACAGAGACAGAGATAGACACAGACAGACAGACAGACAGACAGACAGACAAACAACGACAGCGAGACCGAATTAGTGATACAGACACAGAGAGACAGATAACCCGTTATTGTGTACTAACAATATCTGCAGTGTCGTTTTAAGTTTGCCTGTCTGACTGTCAAACTCTGTTTCTCTCTCTCTTTGACTTCCTTGTCGCTGTTTATTTATTTTTTTCATTATTTTAGTTCTAGGCAGGTATGTAAATCAGCGACGGCAAGTTTGGAAAATGACAGTTAGCTAACAATGTCTACTGATGGAAAATAGACCATCGTCTGTCATTGTTATTGTCTTTTCTCTCTTTCCGCACTTGTACTGACTTGGGGATGTCAACAGGGTTGTACCCCCTGTCTCCACACTGCAGTAAACAGCTGCCCCAGAGAAGTGATGGAGGCGACAACCAAACTTGACACGACTTGTCATGGTCGTGATTTTCAGTGTGTGTGGGCTTACTAAAACAAAGGCTCTTGGCTATCTTAATAAGTCAAACATCTCCATGTTTCTGACACAACACTGATGTTTCTTGTGATAATGCTGTCCTTACAGTTTTCAGAGAGAGACTGTTTTAACAATGATGCCATCCTTAACGGTTTTGTAAGAAAGACGTGTTCACAAAGATGCTAAACCAACAGTTCTGAAAAAAAGACTAATGTTTCCCACAATGATGTTGTCCCCGCAGTCCTCAAAGACTGATGCTTCTCGCAGTAATTCTGCCTATCCCCTCATGCCCAGCACGCACACCCATTCTGCTGCATCGGTGAGCGTGAAAAGAGTCTTCTGGGAGATGTTTAATTACATTTTGTGGGCCTGTGACACACAGGGGGGTTTCTTCAGTACTGAAAGTCATCAGCGTGGGAATCGAACGGCAGTACGTACGCGCGTGCGCACAAACACATACACACACACACACACACTCACACTCACACGCATACACACACACACACACACTCACACACACACACACACACACACACACGCACGCACACACACACACGCACACACACATACACACACACACAGACATACACACACACAGACACACACACACAGACACACACACACACACACACACTTGGGTTAGAGACAGTATCTTTGTTCTCTGGCAGCTGCATCCAACTTGTGGGAGGGGCTGATATATATGGTCCCCATCTGTCTCCTTAATCTCTCATGGCTGCCACATCCCGGCACACCGCCTTAGCTGGCTGGCTGAATGACGTGAGGGGGGTGGGGGATGGAGTGGGGGTGGGGGTGACGTTAACATGGCATCGCTGGGCAGATGAACTCCCCTCAAAGAAGTGAACGACCAGGGCCGATGGGGTTCTAAGTAGTTCCACGGCCTCGTGATGATGGACAGAGGATGACACCCTGGGTCAAGGGTCACACACCTAACAGGTTGAGTATACTCTAGCTCAGCATCCTGTATACATATCTGTGTATGGTGTGTGTGTGTGCGCGCGCGCGCGTGTGTGCATGTATATGTGTGTGGCCATATGCACATGAGCATTGTTTGTATGTCTGTGAATAGTTGTATTAATTTATATCATTTGAGGTTTTTGGGTGTGTGTTCTGTTCCTAATAAGTGCAACAAGCATGCTTTTGTCAAGGACCAGTTCTACTATACTAGTGTTAGCGAACTTATGTTTACGACGTATTAACACCACCAATATACGATTTTTGTCAGCCTGTCAAAAGGATCTAATAACTTGCTATCTATAACTCATGATTTTGGTGCCTATCCTTGTGTTTACTGTTTTGTATACTAGTTAATTCTAGTAACTTAAGTTGTTATCGTATGTACAAACCCCTACACCCCATTGCCAATTCCCCATAAGTGAATAATCATTAAATTATTGATACCCCCACCCCCCTCCACACACACACACACACACACACACAAACGGATACACGCGCGAAAACATATACAAACATACATACACACGCTTACACGTGCACACACTCAAACACAAACACACACACACACACACACACACATACACACACACATACAAACACACACACACACACATGCACACATGCATACACACACTCATATGGAGCAACATGGATGTTTGCATGGCATGAAGCATGGGACTAAATCTCATTAATCTTTTTTTATCGAAAGATGATTTTACCATTCACTTTTATTGCACGTAGAATTGCATCGCTCGAGAAAATCTTAAGCCAATAAACATTCGACATAACATTGACGGTAGGCCAAAGAACTTGGAAGCCTGTGCGAAAATCACTGAGAGTACATTCAACGATGATGGAGAGCAGTTGGCTTCTCCCGAATAACTCAGAACTCAAAGGAGAGCAACATTTGTCGTTAAAAAGCACTATCTCATCTAGCTAGCCATGCTATCTACACCTGTCTATCAGCCTCACAGAACTGAAGTCATGGTCAGGAACCGTCCATCGAGCAATGGACTGAAATAAATTTCAGGTGACTGATTTCAAAATGCTTCTCTCTCTCTCTCTCTTTCTCTCTCTCTGTACGTCTGTCTATCTGTCTGTCTGTCCATCTCTCTGTCTCCCTTTCTCTCTGTCTCTGTCTCTCTCTGTGCGTGCGTGCGTGCGTGCGTGCGTGCGTGTGTGTGTGTGTGTGTGTGTGTGTGTGTGTGTGTGTGTGTGTGTGTGTGAGTGTGTGCTCCGTTTAGAGGTTTCCAATCAATGGCTACATTGCTCTGTGCTCAGGTCGCCAGTTGGCAGTTACAGTAGTGAAATATTTTTAAAAAATTTATTTGAATGCACTTGACATGGAATACAATCAGGTTTTTTGTGTCATATTGTATCCATTACTATTCTTTTCTTCTTTTTCTTCCTTTCTTCTTCTTCTTCTTCTTTTCTTCTTTTTCTTCTTCTTCTTCTTGTTCTTGTTCTTCTTCTTCTCTTCATCATCGTCGTCGTCGTCATCATCATCATCATCATCATCATCATCATCATCATCATCATCATCATCACTTGTAAACAACTCTTTCACAATATGTCCTCGCTTCTTGGAAAAATCAAACCTGTGTCTCTTCCCACTGTGTCCGATGTCAAACTGCTCCCACACATTTTTGCCGATTTTTTCCATAAGAAAATTCTCAAGATCCGTGACAGTTTTCCACCATTTCAAAGTACTGGTTCAAACACTGTGTCGTTTTCTGGCTCACCACTTGTAAATTTCATTCCAGTTTCTGAAGACCTTGTCCGGAAGACCATTCTTAAGACTCCCCCTAAATCATGTGAACTTGATCCCATTCCAACCAAACTTCTCTTTCAACATGTGGATCTTCTCTTGCCGACCATTACAAACATCATGAATCAGTCTATTACCACTGGAATTGTTCCCCGTGAATTTAAGACTGCCATTGTTAAGCCCTTGCTGAAAAAATCTAACCTCAACAAAAATGACCTGAAAAATTACAGACCGATTTCCAATCTTCCATTTCTTTCTAAACTGCTTGAACGTCTGATTCTAGACCAGCTTTTCTCCCATCTCTCATCCCATAACCTCCTTAGTCCTCACCAATCCGCTTACAGGCCAGGGCACAGCACAGAAACTGTTCTGCTTCGTATTCTCAATGATCTTTTGACCTCTCTGGATCAAAACAAAATTTCTATTCTTCTCCTTTTGGATCTTTCAGCTGCTTTCGATACTATTGACCATGAAATTTTGCTTTCCCGTTTGGAAAACAACTTTGGAATTCAAAAATCTGCTTTACACTGGTTTCGATCTTATCTTTCAGAAAGAAAGCAAACCGTACTTGTCGACGGAAACAAATCTTCTGAGCTGCCTTTTGGATTTTGGCGTGCCTCAAGGCTCTGTTCTGGGTCCTGTGCTTTTCATATTGTATACTTCTCCTCTGACCCACCTTATTGACTCACATTCCATCCGTCATGAAATGTATGCGGACGATACCCAGCTCAATCATACTGATTCTCCTTCTAACTACGATCATCTAGTTCAGTCTCTTCAGAACTGCGTTTCTGAAGTAAAATCCTGGATGTATGAAAATCGACTTAAGTTGAATGATGACAAGACTGAAGCCCTTCGTGTTTCTCCATTGCCTGCAGATCTTTCTTCTCTGCCTTCCACTATTACTGTCGGTAATACCGCTATTGCTTTTTCTGATTGCGTTCGTGACCTCGGTTTTGTCTTTGACCATAATCTCTCCATGCACCAGCACATCATCAAAACATGTCAGGCTGCATACATCGAACTTAGACGCATTAATTCTATTAGACACTACCTTACATTAGACGCAACCAAGACGTTAGTTACTGCATGCATTCTGTCTAGGTTAGATTATTGCAATTCACTCCTTGCGGGTTGCCCTCAGAAACATCTCAAACATTTGCAACAAGTTCAGAACTCTGCAGCTAAACTCATCTTCAAGGCACGTAGGTCACAGCACTGCACACCCCTGTTTCAGACACTGCACTGGCTCCCGGTTGAACAAAGAATAAAATACAAGATTTGCTGCCTTTGTTATCACATCATTTCTGGAACTGCTCCTGACTATCTCTCTGAACTCTTGACTGTCTACGTACCTTCTCGATCACTCCGCTCTTCTGTGGATGACAAGAAGTTTCGTGTGCCAAAATATAACAGAGAAACTCACGGTGGTAGAGCCTTTGCAGTTTTTGCTGTTCAGACATGGAACTTGTTGCCTCAGTCCGTCCGCCACTCTAAAACTCTACCATCTTTCAAAACAAGTTTAAAAACTTACTTCTTTAAACAGTGTTTTTCCTGATTTTGGCTAGTGGGTTGATCCTGCTTGACATTCTGGATGAAATTGTGCACAATGGGGTGTATGCCAGTGTGTGTGTGTGTGTGTGTGTGTGTGTGTGTGTGTGTGTGTGTGTGTGTGTGTGTGTGTGTGTGTGTGTGTGTGTGTGTGTGTGATGTGTGGCTGTGTGTGTGTGGGTGTTGTGTGTGTGTGTTTGAAAATGGGGGGAGAGGGGTGGGGGGGGGGGGGGGGTGAGAGGGAGAGAGATTATTTGGTGTGTCTGTGTGGTTGTTGATTTCCTGTGGATAGTTTTTGATGAGTTTGTTTGTATTGTAGCCTGTTATTTGGTTTATATATGTATGGTTTACTGATGTAAAGCGCTTTGAGGTTTCGGAAAGCGCTCTATAAATGCACTATTATTATTATTATTATCATCATCATCATCATCATCATCACTGCTGTTATTATAGTTATTATTATCGTTATTAATTATCATTGTTATTATTGCTTATTATTACTTATTATTGTTGTTATTATTATATCATTTTGTTATTATTATTATATCATAATTATTTTACTTTTGTCATCAAACAGGAATAAACAGCCACAAAATGCATGTCATAAAGCAGAGAAGCCATGCATTCACGATCAGACCAAATGTACGTCAGAGCTGTCCCATAAAAGATATAATGAAGTTAGTAGACAGAGGGAAACTGATCAAGTCAGGTAAGGACAGAAAGTCTGGAGGCCAGAGATAGAGTGGGAGGGAAATTAAACAGCATCAAACACAGAGCGTCGACATTACAAGTGATCTGGGTGGAATGGAATTGGCAGGGAACTCTCTCTCCTCAGCCGTCTTGCATCTAATGTCCTGTGTCATTTCTGGATCCATCAGATAACAGTTAAGCTCCTGATGCATTAGTTGTTTCATATTGCATTTCTTCTTTGCCTTGCGCTATTTCTTCTTTTTATTCTAATCTGGTCATCAGCTGCTTCTTCTTCTCTTTTCCTCTTCTTCTTCTTTCTCTTTCTTCTTCTTCTTTTTCCTCTTCTTCTTCTTTTGTTGTTGTTGTTGTTCTTCATCTTCTCCTTCTTGTTCTTCCTGTTCTTCTTCTTCTTCAATTTATTATCGTTATTATCAATATTATCATTATTATTATCATTACAATAAAATTTATTGTTATCATCATTCTTATTGTTTTCCTTCTTGTCCTTGTCCTAGTTCTTGTTCTTGTTCTTCCTTTCTTCTTTTTCCTGCCGCTGCTGCTGTTAGTGCCTTTATCTCTCCTCTTAATCCATACGCTAATGAACATTAAGGACGAACATACAAACAACACCAACACACAAAATAAAAAACGAATCCATAGTACTTCTGGATGTAAAAGAAGTGATAGAAAGCGAAGCAAAATAAGAAAGAGTCATCCTTTGAAAGCATTTTGAATACTTTAGCGTCACTGAATTTGCTCAATGTATCGATAGAAAATAATAAAATCAATAAAAAGCAACAAATAAAAATACTCACTTTCAAATCAGATCTCCAAATTCATGTCTAAACAAAAGTTTATCGTTATCTATTTTGTTGTCCCATAACTCCTAACACTCTGAAGGGGCCGGGCCACATCCAGGTGCTAATTATGAATGCCCCTGTGCTGTCGCTATTTGATTTTTATGACAACTGGCCTCCAGGGTGGGTTTGGACCTGCACACCCAAGGGAATCTGTCTGTTGCTATATTGTTTTAACAGGCACATTCTGTACATGTGGTTGAAATGTGCGTATGTTTATGCATATGTTCATGCATATCCGTATGCGTGTCTTTGGTATGTGCGCACACGTGTGTTTTCAGTGCGTGTGTATGTGCGTGTGTAGGTGCGTGTGCATGCAAAAAGGCAAATGCGAATCGTTTTAACATAAATATTAGATCTTTTGTACATGGCAATAATATGTTTATGATTAAGCTATTTCAAATATAAGATTACGAATATCACTTGCATATGATGTGATCAAATTCAAAATGGACACATTACCCAGACATTATTCATACGCATGCAGATTTGTACTATTACAGTATTTAAAAGTATCGTCCGTATCAAAATCCAGACATGTAGCTGATAACAAGGGAGAAAGTGCAGTGCTTGGCTGGAGATGAAGTCAAAATGTGAGCTGGAATTTATTTATTTGCAGAATGATAAGCAGTGGGAATGATAAAAACCCCACACGCTCTGGACACTAGAATTAATCATTAGAAATGTGACCTTCTTTCATTGAACGAGTCGGCTGTCATTTTGCAATATTTGCCCAGAGCAGCCGAAATATGAGGTAGGGATGTTAGTTGAAATTATGTTTTTCTTCACATCCAATTACATGTATATCTCGAATATTTTAATTCTTTCTTTATTTAAATGTTATTTGAAAACATCTGTCCAATAGCTTACAGATTTTTGTTAACATAAGAAAAATGGAAAGTGCGTGTTTCAATAGACTGTCACACTTTAGATTTTGCAACAGACCCTTGACCCACACGTAAAAGGCACCAAGAAAAATTATTTGCTGAAGACATGTTTGTTTTACTTTTCCTTATTTATCTTACAATGGCAAATCAGAGAGGTACCAATTTCCAAAGCCCACATATCTGAAAATAAACATTTGACTCAAAAGAGTTTTCACCATTAGAAAAAGCATATGTATATTGCCTTTACATTCTGCTCTAAACTGAACATGAGCGTCCAGAGGCAAGAGACACAGTCCCTGGTGGAACATGACAAATGTAATTGTTTGGACGTCAACATACATACCCAGTGTTATAACAATAACAGTGGACAATACTACCACCATGGATCACCATCACCAGCAATAACAATGATAACAATAATAAAATAAATTGAAAATTATAGTAATATCATCATCATCTTCATCTTCATCCTCCTCCTCCTCATCATCATCATCGTTATCATCACCGTTTAAGTAAAGTGATGACGATAATTACATGGACACTGTTAACCCCTTCAGTCGCGACAATCATCTTCATCACCACCATTAAGACCATAATCATTACCACAAACCAGATGACCAAGACCAAGAATGATGATGGACTCTGCCGTCGATCCGATGGATGAACAAACCTACAACAGTGCTGTCGTCAGCTTATTCTGTTACGGGCAATGTCTTTCCAATTGCTGGTATTGATGACACAGCTGATATTAGCCTTTAGAGTAACCTTGTATCACTTAAGTGGTATCCAATAGTCACAGTATCCTTGCTTCAGCTCTCCTTACGGTAGTATCTTAAGGATGCGGTTGTCCTGCATACGAAACGTGATCTATTGAAAGAAGGTGGCATTTAATGTGTCATCATCATCATCATCATCAGGTGCCTTGCCGCATGGCGTTGGCGACCATGGACTTCCATCCATCTCTATCTCTCGATGCCCCTAGCATCTCCCCCACCCTCCTCATCCCCAGCCACTCTGCAAGTCCGTCCAGCATTCTCTCCCTGGGTTTACCTGGTGCTCTCTTTCCCTCCAGCTTTTCCGTTGTGACCAAGTGCTCCAAATCCCCTTTCCTCATAAAATGGCCTATAAATGTTGCCTGTCTTTTCCTAATCTTCCTTATGAGTGATCTACTTGTGTCTGCCTCCATCAAGACTGTCTCGTTTGTTTCCTTTGCTGTCCAAGGAACTCTCAACATTCTTCTGAGAAACCACATCTCGGCTGCCTCAATCTTGCTCTGGCTTTGCTTGCTGACTGTCCACGCCTCGCACCCGTACAACAGTATTGGTTCTATATAACACTCAAAGACTCTCTTTCTGATGTTAATTGATAGGCATTTGTTGGTAAGAATGCTTGTCATCTTCTTGAATGCTGTTTTGGCTTGGCCGATTCTGCCAGCTATTTCCGATGTGCATCTGCCGTTTGATGAAATGACAGTTCCCAGGTATTTGAACTTATTAACCTGTGTCAAGGTTGTGCCATTTGCTGTTATTTTGCATGAGGGGATTTCATGTTTTTTACTGATCACCATGACTTCAGTCTTCCTGCTGTTTAGTTCCAACCCTTACCTTTGCTTTCTGTATCTAGTATATTCACAAGGTTTTGTAGGTCTCTTTCACTTTCTGCAATTAGCACG
>JAPXFY010000016.1:34657465-34697465 GCA_030674185.1 Monoplex corrugatus | reverse complement strand
CTGGAGTCTGACAAAGCGAGGAATTGACTGATGCAGTACTGTTATGTGATACTTGGGCCTGTCTTGTTGGATGTTGCTGGTTTGGAGTGAAGGAATCAATGGACTCTGACGGGATGGTGGGTGAAGGATCTGGGGAGACAGATGTGTAGAGGAAAGATGGAAGAACACGCACACACGCAAACACACACACACACACACACACACACACACACACACACACACACACACACACACACACACACGCATACACACACATGCACACCGCACGCACCCACACCTACGCAAACGCACAAGTACAAATATGCACACTTTCATCTGAACACAAACATATGCACGTGCACTCACCATTTTTCGTATACACGAATCCACAAGTGCACACACCACTTTGCTACAAACTATTTGGATCTCATGCATTCTGTGTCTGTTTTAAATTCAGAAGATTAATGAAAATGTAAAAAAATAAAATCAGCAGCAGCAACAGCAGCAGTAGCAGCAGCAACATCGTCATCATCAACATAATGTTGATGACAATGATGACAATGATGACAATGATGCCTATGAAGACGATGATGATGATAATGATAAGAATGATGATGACAATGGTAATGATGACGACGACGATGATGATGACGTGATGATAATAATAATGACTAGTAATGATAAAAGCAATAATGCTCATTAAAACAAATAAACGACAGTGATATAATAATTTTTTTTTCTTTCTTTCTTTCTTTCCTTCTTTCTTTCTTTATTCCTATCTTATTTCATCCGTTTATTCATTTGTGTATTTTGTCATGTGTTCGGAAATTTATTTATCAATGTCTACGTTTTCCTAGATTGTCATTTTTAAGTCTTTTCATATAGTTTTGTGTCAGCTTAAATCTGATCTGTCATTTTCGAAAAAGAATAAGAAATAAGGATAAAAATAATAACCTCCGCTTGTCTTTAAAAGTATCTTTACAAAAGATAAATAGTATCCATTTCTATTTGAGAATTCATAAGGATAAGCCATGCCTTGTATTAGACATTCGATCAAAACTGATCTCAACCTGTGAGGTAAAACTGACAGCATGACAAGACTAGATTCAGCAGCATTTATGTCAAACTGAAACTTGAATGACAGACCCCAAATGGAAATCTCATTTGCCAGAAATGGATTCTGAGCCTGTTGACATGTTTCCGACATTGTTAGATCTCACTTTTCAAAAAATGATTTTTCTATTATGCAGATTCTCTGTCTGTCTGTCTGTCTTGTTCTCATGAGCTGTCTCTCACTCACTTTGGCTGCCTATCTCTCTGTTTTTGTCTCTCTATCGCTTTAAAAGGCTAAGGACATTTGTGTCTGCCTTTCTCTGTCTGTCTGTCTTTCTGTCCCTCTGTCTCTGTCTCTCTCTCGGCGTGCCCAAATCTGACAAATGTGAGGGCCCTTCTTTGCTTCCCTCCATGTCAGTGGCCCAAATGGACAGTATCTATAGACAAGATGCAAAGCTATTTTTGTTGAATCTGTCTCTCTGAAACGGGCCTCCTGGGGGATCTTTGACTTTAGTCCGTGAGCCTGTGACATGTGTACAGCAGAGGGGGACATCTCGATACGTCTTACTCCAGCGAGTGTCTGAGTGTGTTCAAGAGAGAATCATTGCACTCAAACAGTTCCACGTGTGCTCCATCCGCATGCTGGACTATAAGCAATATGAATTTGAACCTGGAATTCCTGAGCCTGTGCAAAACCATTTACGCTTGTAATGTCTTTGGAGGAGAACAGGACTTACACAACACTGGCATCACCAGACCGAGTGTAACATGAAAACAACCCAATGAGATCTAAAATTGATGATTCTATGACAAAAGCCTTCCGGTCCATGTTGACAGAAACTTATCCGTACCAACAGTAACCAAGGTGATGAATTAAATGGCAGTGTAAGCACAGTCCCACAGCCACGTCAACACACTGATGCACTGACCTTAATACCCGCTCACCCACTCACATCAAAATACACCTACCCAGCCAACACTCGCACATGCACACACACACACACACACTGCGTTCACTCGTATGAGAACACCCATGTGTGCACTTTTATATAACATCCTTTCATCAGAAAACTCAGGAAACTTTTCCTCCGATCTTTATTCTCCCAGTATATATTCGTCCGCGGGGACATCTCGATACGTCCCAGGTTCGATATGCCCCACACCCCCACACCCCCACACCCCCCACTCCCCCCACACACCTACCCCCACCCCACACACCCACATACCCACACCCCACACCCCCACATACCCACACCCCACACCCCACAACCCCACACACCCACACCACCCACACCCTGACACCATCCCAACCCACACCCCACACCCACCTCACCCACACCAATACCACTCCACACACACACACACACAGTCCCACACCCCCCACACCACCCACACCCCAAACCAACACATCCCACACCACCCACACCATCATCCACACCACCCACACCCCAACCCCCTCCCCAACCCCACCCACACACCACCCTCACCCAAACCCCCACACCACCCCCCACCACCCACACCACCACCAACCAATATCACCCAAACCCACACCTCCATACCACCCACACCAACCACACCTCAACCACCCACACTACCACCACCCACACCACCACACCCACACCACCCACCACCACGCCACCCACACCACTCACACCACCACCATCCCCACATCACCCACACCACCCACACCCCACCAGTAACACCCCACACTCACACCACATACACCCACACTACATTCACCCACACCACCACCCCCCACACACACCCCACATCCCCACACCCCACCCACGACACCCCACACCACGCACACCCACACCACGCACATCCCACACCACACACCACCCACACCACCGAAAACCAACCACCTACACACCCACACCACCCACACCCCATCATACCCACACCACCCACACCCCAGACAAACACACCATCCACACACCCACTTCAACATCCACACACCCCACACCCCACACCACCCACACAAACACCCACCCACACCCCCACACACCCAGACAAACACACCACCCACACACCCACTTCAACATCCACACACCCACCCACCACCCACACCCAAACCAACACCCCACACCCACACCACTCACATACCCACACCATCATCCACACCACCCACACCCCAACCCCCAACCCACCCCACCCACCACCCCACACCACCCACCACCCACACCACCACAACCAACACCACCCAACCACCCACACACACCACCCCACACCCACCCACACCACACCACACCACCACCCCACACCACACCACCCACACCACACACCCCCTCCACCACACCACCCCATACCACCCACACCCCACCACCCACACCCCCACACTCACACCACCACACCCACACCAGCTTCACCCACACCACCCACCCCCACCCACCCACACCACCCCACACGCCCACGCACACCATACACACCGCAAACACCCCAACACACCACCACCACACACCACCGAAAACCAACCACCCACACGCCTGCACTACCCACACCCCAATCACACCCCCACACCCACACCACCCACACCCCCATAACCAACACACACCATCCACACACCCACTTCAACATCCACACCACCCACACCCCAACCCACTCCCCCACACCACCCAAAACCACCCTCACCCAAACCCCACACCACCCACACACACACCCATACCCCCACCACCCACCACTCCCCTACACCACCCCCACAGCACCACACCCACACACCCCTATCTCATATTCTCCTTGTCCCCCTCTCTACGCTTTTGTCATTTTATTTGTAACGATTATTGCTTTCTTCCTTCTTGCATTCTTTCTCACTTTCCTTGTTAGCTTGTTTCTTTCTTGTCCTGGTGTTGTGCTTTTACATAGGCCTACTTCCTGAAAATTGGCTGAATGGGACTGAAACAAGAAAAGAGGAAATTATACAATGAACGTTTGCATGGATTCATTTTTTTGATTATATTTTTCATTTATCTGAAATTTTGTAGAGGAAATCCAAAGATTGCTGCTTTTTGATAATTGCTTGAAATGTTTAAGTCGGACAAGTGTGTCTTCTGAACTGCGCACGCTTAAAGATTCCACGGCTGTCAAAAATCGTGAAGAGCTGCCCTAGCATAGAAATATTGGTGAGATAGGTTTATATCCCAGGTCCCTCCCTTTGAAGCCCAGTTAGTCTTTTTGTGTTTCTGTCGTCCTGATTGAAAAAAATGCGAAGGAAAGAGACAGTAAGTAAAAGAGGACAGGGGAAAGAGAAGAGAAAAGAGAGAATATATTAAAACAGTGTGTGTGTGTGTTCATTCGTTCTTTGATTTAACGTCTTTTCACTATAAGTGATATTAGACGGGGGAGGGGGGGAGGGGGAATAAAAAGAAAAGTAAATAATAATAATGATAAAAAAAAAGAGATGAACAAAATGAAATGTAGAACGATAGTTGGACGGGTTGGATATGGACAGAGGGAAGACAGAGGAAAAAGACATTAGTAGGTGGGAAAACAGTAAAATGGAACGAGAACTTAACACTAACAATTAACTTCAACAATGTGAAGGGAAATTGTAACACTAAAACACAAACCGAACAAAGTTAAAGTAATGCATTAACAGGACTGTGAACTAATGATCCTGCAATTTTAACTAAAAAAGATTGATCTGATGTAATTTTTTGGAAATGATTTTCAGAATACTTTTCTTGAGTAAACATTTTCGGTAAAAAAGAACGTAGCATTTTGCAGTAGAATGAACAATGAAACAGTGTGAACTGTTCGCCGCAAATACACTTGATATTTTTACAATATTTTGTTTTCAATGCGTTTAGCTGAATACGAAAACAAACAACAACAATCGATCTCAAATGATACATGGAAGAATACTGCAATTTTTTACATACATTTTGAACGGTAAGTTTTATCATTTGTTGTGACAGAAACTGTTCATTTGAATGTTCATGAAATCGAGTCCATGAGGCTGCTTCGAGCAAGTTGCAAGCTTCTTTTACGGAAGTATGAACATGTAATTCTGTAGCATTATCAGAATTCTGGGCGCCTTGCTTAGCTGCTCTGTCAACTACTTCGTTGCCGTGAAGACCAACGTGAGAAGGCACCCAGCATAAACTGATATCTGTACCTTTGACCCTTAAACGATGCATAAGATGATTTGCCTCAGTAATTAAATCAGGTCTTGTGTCGGCATCAAAAGACCGTAAGGCACATAATACAGATTTTGAGTCAACAAAGAGAACTACTTTGAAAGATAGTGCAATGCTTGATTTATAGCGACTAATTCCGCTGTAAAGATAGATATGTTTGCCCCAACGAAAAATGACTTTTTTATTTTAAATTTTGGAACATAAAATGCTGCTCCAGCACATTTATTTTCTAAGACTGATCCATCGGTAAAAATGTGAAGGTGGGTACGGTATTTTTCATCGATGTGTTCTCTTGCTGTGGATATCGAAATGTTGACATGTTCAGATTTCTTAGCGTCTGTATAATCAATATCAAAAGAGGCTTTTAGCATTTCCCATGTAGGGATAAGCGTTGTTGATGGTGTCTCAGCTATTTCATCCATATTTATATTAGACTGTTTGACCAAGTCAGATATGTAAGTTGCAACAGTCATTTGTGATGAAATGCTTTTTGCTCGCTTTGGAAAGTCAACATCAGACCTGATTTTAATTTCCTTACTCACAAAATTGTCCGTTTGTGAAGTAGTTCTAACTGCAAATTTTGCTGTCGCTAGCTCACGATAGTTGTTCAGAGGCAGAATTCCAGCAACTTTGTACGTTTCCAGATTAGAAGCATGAGTAGGGACACCTAGAGCAATTTTAATACTTTTGCAGTCTAAGCTTTGTATCTTCTTTAATAAATATTTTGGTGCACTGAAGAACACTTCTTGCGCATAGGATAATTTAGATCGTACAAGTGCTGTTGATAGATGAATTAGTATGTTCGTATCCATTCCCAAGGTAATCGGCTTATTATCTTTAGAAAATTTAAGGCTTTTCTTGCTTTTGTTGAAATATAATCAAAATGGACATTCCAGTTTAATTTCGATGTCAAAAAGACTCCCAGAAATTTTACAACCTGTTTGTAATGTAACACTTCACCAAGCAAACTGAAAGTAGGCAAGTTACTTGAAGTACCACCAGAATCAAATAGCATCATGTTAGTTTTTTTCCGCTGACAATGACAGACCATTTTCTAACATATAGTTTCCAAGATTATCAAGATCAGATTGATACAACTTCCTAATGTAATTCTGTGCTCTCTGTGGAGTTGTGGAGTTGTCTTTTTTAAAGTAGTATTCATCCAAATACATATATCATCAGCGTACTGTGCCAAAACAACACGATTTGAGAGTGCTTTAGGAAGATCCTGTATAAGGATATTAAATAAAAGCGGTGCTATCACTGAACCTTGTGGAATTCCCATATCAAGATGTCGTGAAGTAGAATAATTAGTTCCCACTCTTGCCTGAATAGTTCTATTGGCCAAAAAGACTTAATATAATCATACATATTGCCAGGTAAACCAATAGATTTCAGCTTGTACAATAAACGCGTATGCCAAACTTGATCGTAAGCTTTTTTCACATCAAAAAAAGTAGCTAAAAGACTTTTTCTGCGGGCAAACTGTTTCTTGATGTGAGTGGTAAGTTTAACCAGGTGCTCAACTGTAGATCTCCCTTTTCTAAAACCAGCCTGATTTACTGGAATAACGTTATTTTTATCACAGTAATGTACAAGTCTGTTTAATACCAATTTTTCCAATAGTTTGCTCGTATGGGACGTCAACGCAATAGGTCTGTAACTATTGTTATTGTTTTTAGGCTTTCCTGCTTTTAATACTGGTATAACAATAGACTTTTGCCATAATTGTGGTATAGTTTCACCAACCCAGCATTTCTGAAAAATTTTGTGTAAAAAAATAATACAGTTTTCTGGAAGATGTTTAATCATTTCAGTTGAAACTGCATCGACACCTACCGAACTCCTTTTGTTGTGTAGAGACAAGATAGTGTTTTTTAACTCTTCTAAGGTGATTGGAGAATTAAACCAGCGATCATTCTGAGGTATTGGATCAGTGTAGATAGGGTTGTTAGCTGCCATTTCCCTGTAGTGTTTGCAGGTAGGAGTCAAACCATCTACTTTACTATTTTCGGCAAAAAGTTCCACAAAAGTTTCAGCTTTGTCCATGTCGGAAGGAAATTTGTGACATGTGTCAATCATTATTGGACACCTAGGTAAGTTGGCTCCATTTTTCATTGATTCATTTTTGTCCAGACTTTATGGAAATCCTTGAAATCTGAAATTTCTTTTGTGCAGTATGATGCCCAATAATTTTTCTTTGCTTCAGCGATGATTTTATTACACTGGGTGTTAGCTTTTTTCATTTCCATATGATCTTCAGGTTTCCTGCTTTTGATGTAGATTTTGTATTTCTCTTTTTTACACTGAACTGCTTGCTCACATGCCTCCGTCCACCAAACATTACCCAAACGGTTATTGGACTTTAAAGTTTTGAGTTTCGGGATGGAAAGGTCTGCAGCAGCTATAACTGACTCCTGGAATTTAGAAAACATAACGTCTACATTTTCACTTTCATAATGTGTGAAATCTCGATTAGCAAGAGCAGTCTGAAACAAGGACCAATCAGCGCGTGTATAATTATATTTTGGTTAAAATCAGGAGTGCTGTCTTTCATTCTGTTGTTGTCATTAGAAATTGTTATGATGATAGGTAAGTGATCACTTCCCAAAGTATCTCTGTGAGTGTCCCAGGTACAGCATGGTACTAATTCTGGTGATATTAGTGACAGATCGATGGCCCTGCCCGATGTTTGGAAACATCAGGGATTCTGGTGACATTCCCATCAATCAGAAGGTAAAGCGAACTGTCAACTATATTTTCTACTAAACGATTGCTTGTCACAGTACAGCAATCTTTTTCCCAAAACGGGGAGTGGGAATTAAAGTCTCCACCTATTAGCCATTTACCGTGCTGCAGATCCGGAATCGTGCGCAGCCATTCTGTGTTGTGGTCATTTGGACCTGTTGGCAGGTAGACTGACAAAACGTTCAGGATAAAAGAATTACTGAATTGTACTGTAGCGGCACAAGCGTGTAAGTCTTCAGTTGACGTTAAAACTGGAGAAGTAAATATGTGATATTGTAGCTCTTTAAACCTCTTCACTGCCATGAATATTTTTTGCTCGGTGACAACTATTGGCCAAGGGTTTTTTGGCTGTGGAGGGTAATAATTAACAAAAAATTCTAGCATAAAAACTACTGAAGGAAAGTATATAAAACCTATGGTTTTCTGAAAGGGAATTGAACACTTTTCATTTATGATAGTTGTAACTTTATTTTATCTAATGTTTTTATAGCACATGGCCTATGAAGTTGAATTTTTTTTTTTCCCTTGCATTTTGTGATTTTGTGTCACAGCATGCCTGTTGTAACACCTAAAAGTCCTAGATGTAAGCATGAAACACACACACACACACACACACACACACACACACACTCTCTCTCTCTCTCTCACACACACACACAAACACACGAGAGAGAGAGAGAGAGAGAGAGAGAGAGAGAGAGAGAGAGAAATGCACACACACACCACACATACACCTAAGTACAATCAGTACCTATTACTAGTATTTGTATATCACACACACACACACACACACACACACACACACACACACACACTGCCACGCCCACTTCACACTGGGCAGATTACACGCGCACACAACCTAACTGTCAGTCAGCGAAGTTGGCCACAGCACAAGACAATAGGTTATGACGTCAGTCTCTGCCCCGTCCTCTCGCTCGGACTGCTGAGCTATCAACAATCGCTGACCACGTGAAGGCGTGTGTTCGTGTGTTGGGCGTAGCTCGCCGAGTTGTGTCATTGTCGGTGCTCTCCGACGTCGGTTCTTGTATCTCTTCTTCATTTTCCCTCATTTCACTTGATTCACTGGACTGTCCGTCACCTTGCTGGTGGTCTGGGTCATCTATATCCTCAAATTCTGTTTCTAGTTCTGCTCTTTCTTCTCTGTCAGCGTTCGCTCGCACAATCGGAGCGATGTTGACGTCGGCACCGACACGCCGCACTTCATCGCCTTCATCTTCCTCGTCCAGAGAATTATCTGACGATGCTTCGCCATACATCTTGAGAAATTCTGTATCTTCCATCATTTCTAAAACTACATTAGGATCTTTCCAGTGAAAATCCGAAAATCCTTGGGTGTACGCTTTCTTTTTCCCGAGCTTGGGCCTGGTTGTGATTCGTCGTCTGCCATCTTGAAAAGTCGAGTGAAAGTGACAGCTGGGTGGGTCACTTAACCGAGTTCTTTGACCAATGGCCATTGAGATACCACTTCGAACCTAATGAAAACTTGAAGCTGATACACCAAACTTTCTGATTGGAGCAAATGGGGGAACCCCTGTCTAAAATTGGAGATGTGAAAAATCATGAAATGACGATGACTGACTAGTCAGTCATGGGCATTTTTTCGCACACTTTAGCATGACTGACTAGTCAGTCATGGGGCACTCAAGACGTTCAAACGGGATATAAGTTCAAAGAAATGTTTACGTAAAATGTAGATGCGTGGTCAAACGATACTCACGACGCACTTCGAAGCACGTGTCTTGTGCAATCAGAATTGTTCTTTGGTTGAAAGGGAGATAGGTGAACGCTCGTATGCGTTGTTCTAAAACATCTAACTATTAGTTAAGATTTGCTTTGTTCCAGGACATCCGACCATAAGTCAAAATACATCTAATTCTGAAATAACACTAAATCCTGATTCAAGAATCAGACCAAGGCGCTCACTCTCATCATTCACCAAAGCAATCAGCCAACTACCACTAAAACTCCAGGGCACAAAACACACACAAACTGTTAGGGGGATGACAAGAGTGGAGTCGAGCATGTAACCCTGACTCTAGCCGTCATCCTCTCTCTCTCTCTCTCTCTCTCTCTCTCTCTCTCTCTCTCTCTCTCTCTCTCTCTCTCTCTCTCTCTCTCTCTCTCTCTCTTTTGTTTCTGTCTCTGTCTCCATGTCTCTGTCTCTGTCTCTGTGTGTGTGTCTCTCTGTCTCTGTCTCTCATTCCCTCTCTCACCCACCCACCCACACACCCCTCACACAGACACACCCACACCCCACACACCACACACCCCCACACACACACACACACACACACACACACACACACACACACACACACACACACACACACACACCACACACACACACAAATGCTGAGCTAGGGTCCGATTAAGCCTGTTAGACGAGTGACCCTCGACCCAAGTTGTTATTCTCTCTTTTCTCTCTCTCTCTCTCTCTCTCTCTCTCTCACACACACACACACACCACACACACACACACACACACACACACAACGCTTTTTTCATTTGTCTCCCATGACAACCTTCGAACTAACCAGCAATTTCTACACAATAATCACCCCACAGTCAGAGGAAGCAGCGTGATAGCGGGGAACCTTGGAAGACACGTTCGGGATCTATTTTGGGAGACTCCTAGGAGACCAGGAGGATCACGATCTTCACGGCCACACGCCTCTAGATTCCCCCGAGGGCCGTTCCCCTATTTTGACAGCTATGAACCCTGGTGGCTGTCATATAACATGTTTTGAATGAATCGTAGTAGATCTATAGTGACCAACGTTTCATGTCACAGGACTTTTTCCTCGTCATCTCTGACAGTTCTCTTGGTGAAAGTGTATAAACGCTAGAATTCAGTCAGTCAGGACTCAGACTGTAATCTCTGTACATTTGAAGGCGTGTCTACTATTGTTTAATTTGTTTATAATTTGTTTCTGTTCTAGATCTAACTCTTATCCTGATTAGTAGGACTTCTTTTCTCCATAGTTTTACTCTTTTTTTTTTTAACATTACTTCGTAGTAAAAGTAATCATTCCCCCCCTCCCCATTTTCCTCGTACACAGAAAACCAAAGCATACGTGATTATCAAACAAATCACCGTTAATTGAAAATAAGGGATTAGCCAACAATGAAAATCAATTTTTTACAGTGGAATTGTAGGTCAATTTCCACCAATTCAGCATACCTGGAACATTTCCTCGCCTCAAATCAGTGTGAAGTCTTGATTCTGCAGTTGCTTAATGTTATACCAACCAAACTTCCCAATTTCCAAAATTACTATTATCCGCCAGTGTATGCCTATGGGAATCCCGGGAAGAAAGTAGCCACTGCGACATACATACTTAAAAACACAGACATTCGTGAGACAGAGCTAAACTCGATTATCTAAACGTGCATGAACATGCTCCACATTGAATGTAAGGAGATCGTGGGTTTTAAAACCCATTAATCCAAAACGCAATTCCCATAGGTGGGGATTGGGAAGGCAGCTATTTGTCTTGAGTTGTGATGGTTGTTGTTTTTTTGATACTAAGTGGTGACGGGTACACAAAGTATTTCACTCATCATACCTGTGCAATCTCATACATCTTTCCGTCTCGGTCATTCCTCTCTTTACTCTCTATCTTCCTCTCTTACTATACCAAAAGATCTTTCTAACGCCTCTAACCTTTAATGTAACTAAAGAAGAGAACGAATGACATTATCTTACACTAGGCACTCCTATTCAACACAACATGTCGAAATGATACAAGGAATGCAATAATGACAAGCGGCCCAAACACAATAAATGTACTTGGAGCGATTGGCCCTTGGTATACACACGGTTTGAATTACAGAGACATTGTTGCTGTCTGTGTCTCTCGATATCACCCAGTGCACTGCTTGCTGGGGTCGACCTTGGACACATGGGAGGAGTTAGATGCACTGCACTGGCTCCTGGGAGATGTCAGCAACATGGGACAACTGATGAACTTGCCTCGGCATGGCAGAGGTTGACACAGCACACTGGGGATTCAGCACTGTGACAGCTGACGCAGCCAGGCATAGGAGACTTGGCGTCCAACCAGTCGTATTCTTCAGACACAAACGTTATTCTGAGTCTCTCTCCTGACTGTAGAATATTTCAGCAGCAGCTTAACTTGTATGACAGCCACACTCGAGGTATTCATGAAAGACACACGTCCAGTCTCTCTAATTCGCCTTCCATGTCCTCAGTTTCTCACCTCTCCTCCACGCTTTCTCCAGAAGTAGTTTCCTCACTCTGGCTCCACCCCTCGCGCATATACACATCAACGCTCGTGTTAAAACAGTACCTTAACTGAACAATGCAAACATAATATCAGACTACCACATCCTATTCTCAACCGTCCATAGCTGTTATTCTTCAGTTTAGTCATAGCATCAACAATAACGTAACATATACTCAGATTACAACAATAACTCTACCTCCTTCAGACTCACGTCCATCATACATTCCTCTAATCGGAAACGTTTGTGCATGTCTGTATACGTGTGTTTATGTGAAGGTGATTCTGGTCAATATGAAAGTGATGGAATGTCTTCTAGAAATGCCTCAATTGCAGCTTGACATTGAGACACTTAGATAAACCTTGGGCCCTACCCATGGCTGGACTAATGCGCACTCTGACGAGTACCAGATGTAGATTTGTTGACCTTTCTCTTTGACACTGGGCAGGAACCACTATCCCAGCTTCAGTTCAGACAAAATGAAGGAGACCATTTTATTCTGTGACAATTATTAAGGGATGTGTTTTGCCTGACCGTCTCCTACTTAGATTTGAGCGTGCTATGAGCTTGCTGAGAAGATTGGGCCACACAGTCAAGTCTCATCAAAATTATGAATGCATCACTGAGGATGTAACTCGAAGTTTTTGAACATCACAAGTGTCTGTATCTGTTTGGCCTGGTTGACACTGGGATATATTATATGAAAGTAAGCATAGAATACAACCCTATCACACTGTCTCAACCCAATCAACATGATAGCATTGTCAAGAATTGTTCAAAATGCATGCCCTGCTGTCATGGTGACATCAGTTTCAGCGGTCTGAAGGTGTGTTGGAGATCCACAATTAGTGACGTGTGGGTAGTGTTAGAGGAGAAGAGAACAATCTGAGGCAGCTAAAAAGTCTTAAATAAATCAGAAAGTTTTTCTGTAAGTGATATCAATAGATACATATAAAAATGTTTCGCCCAATTAGCAGCAAAAATACGTACGTAGAATAAATACTATACATTAAGTGTCATTGTTATAAGAAACAATGTTACAGGAACATAAGTAGAATTCGGTGGGAAATTTTGTTCTGTGTATAATGCGCCATTACATACGTTGTTTCACAATCCAAGCAAACGTTCATAAGTCAGGAAATGTTTAATGTCAACCAAACTTGGGGTAAAGTGTAAATAATTTTATGTGAGTCATGTTATCTAAAACACGTAGGGCTCATCCACAACTGACAAGCTTGTACACAGGACTACAAATGAGTGTGAGCCAAGCAGTTTGAACTTGTTCAAGAGATATGTATTATGGTCGGACAATTCCATATGCACTCTACCCAAAACAGCCCACAATTGCCTGGCAGACACCTTAACCGGCGCAAAATCCCATGCATTTGCAAGGTCTTGAAAAAGGGGCGGATATAGGATGGTAGTGGGTGGAAAGAAGATTATGTGAAACATTAAGTAGACATCACAAGAATGATGGAAGTATCAATTAAGATGTGCAGAACACAAGCCACTTTACATTTTGCAGGTTAGGACTGAACTGGAGACATCAATATCATCAAGTGCCCTGCCACATCGGGTTGGCGATCATGGCCCTCCATATGCATCTATCCCTTGTTGCCGCAAGCTCATCTTCCACCTTGACTGTCCCCAGCCACTCTGCAAGTCCGTCCAATATTTTTTCCCCTGGGTCTACCTGATGCTCGCTTTCCCTCCAGCTTCCCTGCTGTGACCAGGTGCTCTAATTCCCCTTTCCTCATAAAATGGCCTATAAATGTTGCTTGTCTTTTCCTAATCTTCCTTGTGAATGATCTTCTTGTGTATGCCGCCATCAAGACTGTCTCGTTTGTTTTCTTTGCTGTCCATGGAACTCTCAACATTCTTCTTAGAAACCACATCTCGGCTGCCTAAATCTTGTTCTGGCTTTGGTTATTGACTGTCCACGCCTCACAACCGTATAACATTATCAGTTCTATATAACATTCAAGAACTATCTTTCTGATGTTCATTGGTAGGTAATTGTTGGTAAGAATGCTTTTCATCTTCTTGAATGCTGTTTTGGCTCGGCCGATTCTGCGGCTATTTCTGATGTGCATCTACCATCTGGTGAGATGATCGTTCTCAGACATATAAACTTATCAACCTGTCTCAAGGTTGTGCCGTTTGTTGTTATTTTGCATGAAGGGATTTCATGTTTTTAACTGATTACCATGACTTCAGTCTTCTTGCTATTTAGCTGCAGCCCTTTACTTTTGCTTTCTTTATCTATTATGTTCACAAGATTTTGTAGGTCCCTTTCATTTTCTGCAATTAGCACGGTGTCATCTGCGTATCGAATGTTATCATTTTTCCTCCAACCTTCAACCCAGGATATATACTTCCAGGTTTCTCATAATGTTTTCGCTTTAAATTGAAAACAGAACTAGTGACAAAACACAACCTTGCCTGATTCCTCTTTTGATATTTTGGAAAGAGGTTATATTGTGTTCTATTCTCACTGCAGCTGTTTGTTTACAATACATATTTCTGATTATTCGTAGATCTTTTCCATCAATATTGAGTCTTTCTAGTTGTTGATCAATTCTTCGTGTCTTACCCGATCGAAAGCATTGGTATAATCAACAAAGCATACACACAAATTCTTATTCAACTCGATTGACCTCTCTATGATGTATATGACATTAATATTTCCTTTCCCTTCGACAAATCCACACTGTTCTTCTGCTATTTCTCTTTTGATTCTATTTCGTGTCCTCATCATGATTATTCTTAATAGGATTTTTGTTACATGACTCATCAAGCTGATTGTGCGATGGAGTTTGCATTCTATAGCCCCTGCTTTCTTTGGAAGTGCAATGAAAATTGATTTTGACATACCTTTGAGGATTTATCCGGTGTCGTACATTTCATTTAGGAGGACTGTTATTTTTTCAATACCAAATTCCCCCAGGGCATCAATCATCTGTGTTGTAATATTGTCTGGTCCTGGGGCTTTTCCTGGTTTCATCTTTTTCAGTGCTGCTCTAACTTCATCTTTCATTATGGGTGGTCCTTCAACGTTCTTTCTTATGTGTTCTTCGTTTATCATCTTCAAAAAGGTCTTTAATGTACTCTCCCCATCTATCTAATATTTTGTCTTTTTCCATGATAAGCGTACCATCTTTCGATTTTAAACAACCAGTTGATGTGCATGTCCTTTTCCAGTGGACAATTTTTCAGTTCTTCTGTACGTACCCTGAAGATCCGTTTTGTGTTGGTCTTCTATTTCTTTGCCTTTTGTTTTCGGCCAAGCATCCTTAGCTTCATTGCACCTATTCCTGATTTCTTTGTATATCTTCCTGTGTATTTCTCCTTTCCCTTTGCCTTCCTCCATTCTTCCATCAAGCCTAGAATTTCTTTTGTCATCCAGTTCTTTTTTCTACTACTCTGGGGCTTTCTTCACAAGTTTCATTTATCGCGTTTCTCAACTTTGTCCATTGTTCCTCATTGTCACCAACGTTTTCCAGAGCACTGAATTTGTTTTGAACATGTGCGTTATTTTCTTTTACGTACCGCTTAATCTGTCTTTAAGAGTCCATGATTTAGTTGAGGTTGCTTTTGGTCTGTTTCTTTTTTCTTGATTTCAGCTCAAATCTTCCCGTCACAATATTGTGGTCCCTGTTGCAGTCTGCGCTTGGTTGTGTTTTTGCTGTCAGCAAAGAATTTCAAAATCTTTTATTGATTAGGATGTAGTCAATCTGATTGATGTTATTATCTCCTGGACTCATCCATGTCCATTTTCTTCTATTAGGCTGCTCAAACCAGGTGTTTCCTAGTATGAACTCATTCATCTGTGCCCATTCTACAAGTTTCCTTCCCCTTTCATTTTGTGTACCAAGGCCATGAGGTCCAACTGTATCCTCCACCCTCTCCTGTCCCATTTTACCATCAAAATATTCTATTATTATTGGAACTTCTTGTGATTTACATTGAGCCTTGGCCATCTCTAGTACTGCGTAGAAGCTGTCAATTTCGTCCTGAGTACTTGCAGATGTTGGTGCATACATCTAAATGATGTTGATATCAAATGGCTTGCCATCCAATTTAACCAACAAAACTCTCTTGGACACAGCCAAGTATCCCTTAACTGCTTTTGATTTGTCCCTGTCAATTATGATGCTTACTCCTTTTTCATGTGTGTTTCCACCAGAATACATTATTGTATGGTCTCCTGATGCTGTCATGCCTGCCTCCTTCCATCTCACTTCCCCTAGTCCTAAAATACTAATGTTAAGCCTATCCGTCTCCATTTTGACATTCTCTAATTTTCCCTCTTGCAGCAATGTCCTCACATTCCATGTTGCGATTTTGACATTTTTTAGATAAATAGTAGCCTGCTGACGTTCGGGTGTCACCTGAGCAGCATGACGATCCCCATCGGACGAAGGTGCTCCATAGGAGCCCCTATTTACGTCGTTATCTTCACTGTTCTTGTTTTGTCTGGCCATTCTAAAAACAGAGCAAGCTTGTCAGACAAGGTACATACGTTTGCTAACGTCTTTGGCATGACTCAGAACGACAAGTAGAATAATACAGGCAATATAAAATTTGAGGTAATCCGTACATGGTGCTACTGGATATGTCAATGTGTTTAGCAGAAAGATAAAGGGAAAATCAAGAATCAAAACAAAAAAAAACAAAAAAAGGAAGAGTGTACATGTTCAGATAACAAACTTTTTCATACAAACATTATGACACCATTCCCTTAACAACTTGACGACTTTATTTCCAAAATGTTTTAGCATCAAATAAACGCGACAAACTTCAGAGAAATTGCTGGTCTGCTATATGTAAAAGCTCTCTCGCTAAAAAGTCTGTTTATTGATTATGCAGACACTCTGCTACGCTGACATTTAGCTTTCATCTGCTTGAGAAGATTGCGTTATATATGCAGCTGATGCTTTCTACCTGAACATTTCTTTGTAAACACGTTCTATCATTACAGTGGGAAGAAAGTGCTGTGCTCCATCAGAAATGAAAGACAAGAATATAGGAAGAGACGTGGTGCAGTGATTAGCGCAATGGACTACCTGCTGGAATGTTGTGGGTTCGAATCCCATTAACTTTGGCAAAATCACTGTGGGAATTGTCGGCTCCAATCATCTATTACCTCTTACCCACAGTTAGTGTGCTATGGGCGCACTGGAAAGATTGCAATGATATTGACTAGTTTCATCTACTAAAAATATGTCTTTTTAGTTTAAAAAAAACATTGGAGGGATAGATTCATATTCTATATTCCAGGTCTCTCTCCTTAGAGTCCAATTAGCCCTTTTGCCATTCTGAGGTCTTGGTTTAAAAAGACAGCAAGACACAGTGTGTCACAGAAAAACCAGTAATAGAAGGAGGGGGAAAGATAAGAGGAAAAAGAGAATATGTTAGAAAAGTGTATGTACGTGAATTTGGGCGTTTGTATGTGTCCGTTTGCTTGTTTGTTTGCTTGTTTGTTTGCTTGTTTGATTTTTGTGTATATGTGTGTATGTGTGTGTGTGTGTGTGTGTGTGTGTGTGAGAGAGAGAGGAGAGAGAGAGAGAGACAGACAGACAGACAGACAGACAGACGGAGGATAACGGCTTGGGTCGGGGTCACAGGCCCCACTCCTTCCTGTCTTCCCCCTCCCAGTTTGCGCGTTCTTTATGCCCTGAAGTTTTTGTTGTTGTTTTGGGTGTTGCTTCGGAGAATGATGAGAGTGCACGCCTTGGTTTGACTTTTTAATCAAGGTTTGACGCCTTGTAAATGTCATTATTATTATTATTATTATTATCATTATTACTATTATTATTATTGTTATTGTTATTATTATTATTATTATATTATATTATTATTATCATTATTATTGTTGTTGTTGTTATCATTATCATTATTATTATCATTATTATTATTATCATTATCATCTACCTCAGAGATTTGTAATAGAGGGTGTTGCTGAAGTCTTCTGATCAACACCGCAGGTGTCAGTAATTTCCGGGTCTTGTTGACGCCAGAATATAACATAAATGTAGAGGATCGTTTTGCCACGCAGTCCCAGTCCAGAAGGGAACATCATAGCATCATGATTATCTCCCCTACTGTCATCATCATCATACCATTGGAAGACTATCATAGATTCAGTGACCACTTATGTGGCATAGGAATTGAGACAAGGAAAAACATGAACATAGAGTAATGAAGATACAAAGTGGATGCAAATGTCACCAAATCTTTTCCGAGAGAATGAAAAAATTAAGTTCCGTCTAGACATAAAATTTAACTCACTGTGGCCGATTTCCATGATAAAGCCGAACAGCAGTGCGTCATCCATGCCGAATGAGTTTAACCCTGATAGGATCCCTGCGTCCAAAAATCATCCGTACCTATTATTTGTCAATCTAAGCCATGTTTATCGATACATTTTCCTTTACCAGTCTTCTGGCAGTCTCTCTTTGAATGCTTGCGCTGGAAATGTTGAAAGACTGGAATTGTAGGGCAGAGGAATTGGAAAGCCATCGGCAGCAATGCTGATAGAGATAATGTACCACGTGTCCTGTGTGGCATCTTGCCACTAACCTGCAGAAAATGGTGGGGTTATTATCAAACGTATTCACGGCTCGTGTTGTCAAGATACATTTATATTTTCCTTCAGAAAATTTATACCATGATCATCATAAAACAACAACCAACAACACAACAACAACAACAACAACAAACAAGACCATCCTTGTAATAAAATCCATCATCAAAACTACTGCTACTACTACTACTACCACTACTATTACTAGTCCTACTACTAATACTACTACTACTACAACAACTCCTACTACAACTAGTATTACTACTACTATTATTGCAACTACTAACTGCTACTACCATTTGTGACAATTGCTAAAAATGCTTATATTACTTCTATTATTTCTTTTTCCACTACTACTACACTACTACTACTATTGCTACTACTACAACTGTTACTACAACTAGTTTTGCTATTACTATCAATACAACTTCTACCACACCTGCAACTACTGCTACTGCTACTACCATACTGCTACTGCTACTACTTCTTTTACTACTCTACTACTAGAACCAAACAAAAACGAGTCGGACCTGTGTGCCTTCTGGCTTGCGTACGCTAAAGATCCCATGGCAGTTGAAAATGTTGAAAAGCAGAACATAGTTGCCGGGCTGCCCTGGTATCAAATATGGGAGAAATAGGTTGATTTCCCAAGTCTCTCCCCTTGAAGACCAATTAGCCTTCTTGGCTTTTTTAAAGTCTTGGTTAAAAATGGGTGGTGATGCGCTCTTACAGGGAAGCATCCCGAGAGTCACAATGTAAATCCACTATGATAGAAGAAATGAATATGAACATGAATATGAATATGAATATGAATATAAATATGAATATTAGTTCTACTACTACAACAACCGCTACTACAACTAGTACTACTACTATCACAACGAAGATAGTTTGGAAGTAAAGAGTTGTGTATCAGCGATCTAAGGAATAAGAAAAAGCTAATTTGGGTGTTAAATACATGTCATCCCACACCACTATGATCAAACGGCCAAATAGGAAGATATAAACAGAGCACAAAAACGTTCAAACACACATAACAACAATAACAACAACAATAGCAACAAAATAACAGCAACAATGAAACAACAATAACAACAAAAGTTCTGACAAAATTTATCCTGATCTCTGTCTGTCTGCGTGTCATCTCTCTTTCTTCTCTCTCTCTCTCTCTCTCTCCTCTCTCTCTCTCTCTCTCTCTCTCTCTCTCTCTTTCTCTCTCTCTCTCTCTCTCTCTCTCCTCTCTCTCTCTCTCTCTCTCTCTCTCTCTCATTTAAATGTCGAGTTTTAATTCCATTTCTGCTTAAAACTACACATGGGCATGGTAGTGATTTTAAGTCAGTTGGGATATGCTGAGAGGGATACAGAGAAGTTGCCATCTTGCTCGCTGAGAGTTCAGATACTCGTAGTAGGTTGACTGAAAACAAGCCTTCTGAGACTCTCCCATTTCATGTCCAGATCTTGTCTGTGCTTTCCATACGCAGGGGACGCTCGCTCAGTCTGTGACAAAGCATTAATGTTGTATGTAGACCACGATAGTTTGCGCTGTGTGTGTAAGGAATCTAAAAGAACTCAACACTTCGAAAGAAAGAACCAAGCCAAGTATTAAGGATTACTCCTACACGAACAAGAAAGGTTTTAATTTTACATTAACAAGGAATGCGTTAGTCCTACACTAACAACGAAGGCTCCACTAACTAGGAAACATTCACTCCTACATTAACTAGGAAACCTTTACTCCTACACTGACTGGGAAACCTTTACTCCTACACTAAATAGGAAACCTTCATTCGTACACTAGCTAGGAAACCTTTACTCATATGCAGAGGCCAACACTGAATCCGGTGACGCCGACAGATGAGACAGGTGTGACCTATCAACATTCACTTCACATGATCCGTACTAAATATAAATCATTAACACCATGTTTAAAGTGTCATTGACTATTTACATTAGCATTAGGATACATCTATACAGCTACATAGCTACATCATGGTGATCGGGATTTCCATTTCATTGTCCTGTCATGAATGATTCATTAAACTGATAGTAAATGCAGACAAGATTCGTTGAGGTGACCAGTCAATCAACCAATGAAAACATTACGTATTTATACTGGACAATCAAACAAACAAATCAATCACCTATCAAGACGATCACATGGTTCCACTTGGCATTCTTCCACTGACCAATGGATCATAACTATTCAATTAAGTGCAAATTAAACAGTCATTAATGCAGCAACGAGTTATATTATCAATGACAAATCAGTCAGCTAAACCAACACAACTAATAAACACTCAGTAAAATGATCGCTGTACGTTCATTGACGGATCAATCAATCAGTCAATCAACCCATTAATAGTTCATTCATTCAGTCAGTCAATCAGTGCGTCAATCAAACATGCAAGCATCAAAAACAAGCAACCATTGCACCAATCAACGAAATTCCAATCAATCAGTCATTCAAATGATCAGTTCACTCATCAGTGAACCAATCAGTCAACTAATAAGTAAAATCAACCAGTTGGCAAATTATTTAGCACCACAACTATCCATAAAATCACCAATTGTTAACTGACCAGTCAAATTGACGGATCATCACGAAATCAGCATGGTAAAAATCTATAATCCATTGAATTACCATCAGTTAACCAATCACTCAAATCAGTTTATCAGCAAAATAATCATATCGTAAAAGTCAATAATCCATCGAACTACCAAAATTTAACAGATCAGTCAAATCAACCGATTAGATAAATAATCGGTTAAGTAAGAGGTAATCAACTATTCAATAATTCGAAACGAAACTTAATTAACACTTCCTTATTCCCCATCCTACTGAATTAGTTGATGAGCCATCTATTGTTTCATCTGTTCATAAATCAACTGATTAATCTGTCAACTAGTCACATAATTGTCAATTACCAGTCAACAAATTAACAATCAAGTTATTCAACACAATCGATCCATCAATCAACAAAATCAATATATTATCAACTAATCCATCAATCGATCAATACAAATTGTCCACCGTTCACTCAACCAGGTAATAAATCATTGAACACACCAATCAATCAATTGATCAGACAGACAATTACTCATTCAGTCAGCCTGTCAGTCCACTCTATTGCATATTCTACTTTAACTGTAGTGAGCGGTAACAAAAATCAGGAGGGTACAAAGCTTGAATAATACTTCAGCGTTCATCCTCTGTTGTCAGCTTTTTCATTCTGTCGATGGCGTGGAAACTATATCAAGATACCATGTGGTTGTGACAGATATTCGGGGTTTTTTTTTGTTTTTTTTTAGCAGAATACGCCTGGATATATAACTATAACTTTACAGCGAAAACATCATGAGAAACCTAGAAGAAGACCCTGGATTAAAAGTTGGAGGGAAAAATGATAAACAACATTCGATACGCAGATGACACCGTGCTAATTGCAGAAAGTGAAAGAGACCTACAAAACCTTGTGAATATACTAGAAATAGAAAGCAAAGGTAAGGGGTTGGAACTAAACAGCAGGAAGACTGAAGTCATGGTGATCAGTAAAAAACATGAAATCCCGTCATGCAAAATAACAGCAAATGGCACAACCTTGACACAGGTTGATAAATTCAAATATCTGGGAACGATCATTTCATCAGACGGCAGATGCACATCAGAAATAGCCAGCAGAATCGGCCAAGCCAAAATTAGGAAAAGACAGGCAACATTTATAGGCCATTTTATGAGGAAGGGGTATTTGGAGCACCTGGTCACAACGGGAAAGCTGGAGGGAAAGAGAGCACCGGGTAGACCCAGGGAGAAAATGCTGGACGGACTTGTAGAGTGGCTGGGGACGAGGAGGGTGGGGGAAATGCTAGGGGCAACGAGAGATAGAGACAGATGGAAGTCTATGATCGCCAACGCCATGCGGCAGGGCACCTGATGATGATGATATAACTAAATCGCTAAAATCTGTGTTTGTGGAGCAGTGAAACAATGCGTGCTCTTCGTGGAACTTGATGTCTGCTCACTATCGATCCCAGTTGCTACGCAGTTGCTTTGTCCATCGTTTTATTAACGGTTATTAGCGTTGTAACTGACTGTAAATGTGTAAACAGTCAAGACAAGACAAGACAAGACTATTCACGGAGCATCTAACTTGCAACCCAAACGATGTTATCATATACACGGATGGTTCAATCACCAATAATAAATCTGGATAGGACTTCACTGTCAAACAGAATGACATCACAATCTCCAGTTTAACAATGTCTACTAACAAGTGGCCAAAATCTACTATGACAGGAGAAACAAGAGCTATCATTAATCAGACTAACATTGGTAAATTGGTAACGTCTCAAAAGTAACACTGCGCAGACCTTTCCATCGTGGGATAGAACATGTTTGGGCTTTTCTTGAAACTGAGATAAAGGAAAAGTGAAGTAAGGGAAAAGACAAATGGAGAATGGACAAGTTTGTCACACACACTCTATGTGTGTGTGTGTGTGTGTGTGTGTGTGTGCGTGTGTGTGTGTGTGTGTGTGTGTGTGTGTGTGTGTGTGTGTGCGCGTGTCTGTGTCTGCATGTGTGTGTCTGCGTGTTTGAGTGGTCTGTTTATTGATTGTTGTCTATATGTCTATAAATTTGTCTATAGATTTGTCATGATATTTGTCAACGTTTTGTTTTGTTTTTGCTGAGTCGGTGTTGTGTATATGTGCTTCCTTTTTGGTGGTGGTGGTGCTGTAGTGTTATTGTTGTTGTTGTTGTTGTTGTTGTATGTGTGTGTGGAAATGGGCGACATCATTGCTGTTGTCGAGATCCAAGGAGCGTTCTCCTTGCCAGATCCACCGCCTTCACGGGATACCTGGTGAGGCACTCCAGCCTCCCGCTGTCCTCCCCGAATAACTGCACCGTATATACTCGGTTCCGGGGCATCTTTGGATCCAATGTGCCAGATCTTTGTTGTTGTTGTTGGATCAACAGCGCGTCGTCCTTTGTGAGCGTGCGAAGCTCAAAAACATCCTCTTCGCGCCGGAGATCCAGATCCCCATCAGGGGTCCAACGGGCATTTATCTTCAATGGGAACCGCCAACACACAGAGACTTCGTCTCCAGATGTGGCGCCCCGATCTCAGCTGTTGTTGTTGTTGTTGTTGTTGAGTTGTTGTCGGCCATTATTCTGTGTGCACATGAGTGTCTATGTGTGAGTGTGTCTGTGTGCGTGCGTTTGTGTATACGTATGTATTTACTGCTATTTTTTTTCTTTCTCATTTCTTACTTGTTTATTTATCTACGCTCTCTTTTATCTATTTATCTATCTATTTATTCATTTATCTAATTATCTATTTCCTCTTTTCTTTCCTTGAAAGTGGACGACAGACTGGCGGGGCTATGATTAAGGAAATATTGTTTTCATCTTGTTGGTAGATAGCAGAGGCTTTGCGCATTGACTCGTGGGCTTTCTGTGAATTGAAACAAGATTATACTGAGTGGCTAGCTGTGTTGTGATTCAGACCGTTATCTATTTATTTGTTCTTTTCTTCGAATTTAAGTTACACATATGCATATGTCCTCTACATGTAACTTAGACTGTTCCAATGATATACTGATACAATACTAGTATAAAATGTAGGCTAGGTAAAACAAAGGCTAGGTAGGACTTCAGGACCTGGCCAGCTCACGGCTTTATGTGCAGGCTTGAAGCTTGTACTATGATTACCATTTCATGGCACCTGTGACGTTAGTGCATATGTAATTCATTCCGAGAGCTTGGACGTCGTCTTGAGATACTGAAACTGAAACTCGGACCATTATGTTTAATTATACTATCACTCAGTATCTGAGCAAATTGGGTCAAAAACTAAAATCCGTCCTCAACAGCATTCAGTGACTGTGGTCCTACAATGTAGTAGTTACAAGACGAACCTCAGTGTAAGAACAAAGAAAAATAGTGAGGAAGACAATACAGAGATCCAAACTGCTGTTAATGTCATGTTTAGATTCGAAGTTTAGCAAAACAAAGGATGATCTGCAGCATTATAAAATCAGGTAGAGAATTCTTTGCTCGTAGAACGAGCAGAAGGAAAAACTAAAGCGCAAATATTTTCATGTTTTGCAGGAGATGGATTGCGTTAGAAAAGAAATCTCAAGCACTAGAAAAGAAAATGTCAGGTTAAACGAACAGCTAAGGCAACAAGAAATAATGATTCTTGCACTGAAAAGTGAATACAATGACCATGTGTTAAATGTGTCTGAATGGGCTGATGAAATTGCTGTGGACTTTTCTTAAAAAGTGCTGCAAAATGTTTACCTATGTCATCGGTGTGCCCACGACTAATGACGACCTGGGTACAGTATCCATCGCCAGGCAAGCAGAGACCTGTCATTGTGATGATCTACTCCAGGAAATTAAAGGATAAGCTATCGACAGACCGACGAAAACTTAAATGCCAGGGAGGTGGGGGGGGGGGGGGGTGAGGGGTGTGATAACCCAGGCCAGCTACTGGTTGTTCAGTGACGCTTTTAAACACATTGCGACAGGTCCTCTCAGGGTCCTCCCTGGGAAAAGCGTTCGGTTAACTTTAAACTGGCGAAACACTACACCTAGAGTATGGTGCTGATATCAAGGACGATCTGCTCCAGAAAAAAAACTGCTTGCTAACATAGAGGTAACTGACCTCTTTACCTTCACTTTACTTTCAATTAACATTTAATGTATATCAACCAAGGACATAATTCTTGAGAGTCACGTAGAAATTATCTCCCATGTTGTTGTACTTCTCAAATCTAACATAGTTTGCGCTACCCACCCAGCTAGCATAGAAGCAGATACAAAGCACAAAAACCGTAAGCTCAGAACACTCCTCAAAAAAAGGAGCGCCCAAGCCTACCTTTATACTCTGCAACTACCCTACACACAACTATGAGAGAGGAGAGAAATAATACAATATATTGGCCTTATGTTCAAGATTGACATAGTCTTTTATTCTTGAACTGACCAAACACACACACATAGACAAGACAGAACATATACAGGGTTGCTTCCAAGGCATATAGGTAATACCAAAGAAATAAGAGGGAAGCAGGGAGAATTTTTATAATATCAACCAAAGGACATAACTCTTGAGAGTCACGTAGAAATTATCTCCCATGTTGTTGAACTTCTCAAATCAAACATAATTTGCGCTATCCACCCAGCTAGCATAGAAGCAGATACAAAGCACAAAAACCGTAAGCTCAGAACACTCCTCAAAAAAAGGAGCGCCCAAGCCTACCTTTATACTCCTGCAACTACCCTACACACAACTATGAGAGAGGAGAGAAATAATACAATATATTGGTCTTATGTTCAAGATTGACAGTCTTTTATTAATGTATAGTCTATTCCCTGTATATTCATGACTGGACTGAACAATAGTGTTACTATTGCGTTTTGTTTTGTTTTCTTCACTTCTGCATTACACGAACGTTGTTTAATCCTAACCTTGATAACACACATTTGTAATCTGTACTGGAGAAAACAATTATGTGGAGGATGGTAGATACCATAGTTTTAACATTATATGGTGATCAGACCTGGATATATTGTTGTTGAACGGGACTGTGATAGACATGGTTTCAGATTACTGTTCATTCTAAGCATCCGATATTACTATTAAGAGGCGAACAATCTTATCCATACAGGCGCACATGGGCGTGTGTATGTGTTGTGGTGTTTGGTGTGGTGGTGTGGTGGTGGTGTTGGTGTTGTGTGCGTGTGCGTATGCGTGTGTGTGCTTCTGTGAGTGATTGTATGTACGTACAAATCGGTGTATGTGGATGATACGTTTAAATGTGTGTGCGTAAGTACTGCCTCGTGTTAAGGAGATGCAAGTGTGATTCCTGCTTACCAGTTATAGCGATCCCAGCGATATTTTTGCTCAGACGTTTCCTCGAATAAGTGTGTGCGTAATGTTTTGTTCGCACTGTGCGGGCAATGTGTTGCTGCGTGGTTTACGTGCTCTGATTTCTATGCAGGGTTGCTGTTCTAAAATCCCCTATTTTACCCCAAAATTGTTCTCGTGTGGATTTTGCCATAAACCCCACCAAGAAATCTAATAGAATAAAGTCACTGCCACCTTTCACACAAATATGAATATTTTTTTTCAATTAAACTATTGCGTTTATTCTTTTTTTTTTTTTCGTTTGACAAAGTCCAGTTGGCCGAGAATTTGTGCCCGTCTCGTCTTGTCTTGTTATATTAAATTAGCGTTTTAATTCATTTTTGTGTATTTCTGGTTCTAATTTGTTTCAACACCGGTATTTCCTTTCATACAGACTTCTTATACTTTCAGTGATTGCGTTCTTATATATATATATATATCATAAGGTAGAAAGAAACTCTAGGGAGAGCTAGACAACAGAAGGTCTTCAGAGAAGTAACCCCCTTTAGACAAGTGTTTCGGCCCTGAACTCCTTACACTCTCGGGGCCGGGCCACATCCAGGTCATGACTCCTGGATGCCCTTCTGCTGCTGTCAATTTTTTTTTTCCATGCCGGGGAGCGAACCTGGGCGATTCTGCGCTTCAGAACTGCGGTACGCGGTTTTACCAATGTGCTAACGGGGCACACATCATCTGTAGGGAATTTAATCCTTATGAAGTTCACTTTTGGTTCCTCCTTGCCCAGATCCAGCTTGAGCTCCTTTCTGCTGCCTCTGCCATCGCTTTAAGGGCTCTAGTCCTATTCTTCCCAGAAATGGCGAGTTGTTTCATGAGATCATAAGCGGAGGTGCCCACAAACCCTCTTGCCCCGACCTCTATGGCGAAGATTTTGACCCGCAGACCTGCTTTCTTCAGGGTGCTGGCAAGACCTTCTTCCATTCTGCTTTCGTATGGCACAGTGAGTTCTATCAGAATCAATTGTTTCGAGGAGTCAGAGTGGAGAGCGATGTCTGGTCTCATGCCTGTCTTGCTGATGACATCTGGGTAATTTCTCCACTCTGGGAGGTCTGCTGTACACTCCCAGTCGACTGCTCCATCCAGAAGACCCTTTGGCAATGTGCTGGTTGTCATAGCAATTTCGGGCCAGACCTGTTTCCCTCCTGCTTTGTAGAACGTTGTCATAGCAATTGGTGCGTTTGGGGTCATGTTTTTTTCGCTAACCACGTCTGTGATTACTTTCAGAACTTGGTTGTGCCTCCATGTATACCTTCCTTGGGCTAGCGCTACTTTGCAAGAGCTTAGGACATGTTCCATTGTTTGTTTCTTCTGACAGAGCGGACATGCTGGGTCATCTGATTTCCCCCATTTCACTAAGTTTGCATTCGAGGGGAGCAGGTCATATACAGATCTGAGGAGGAAGCTTATCCTTAGAGGAGCCATGTGTCACATATCGTTCCAGCTGAGACTTCTTTGGAGTGCACTGTCCCATGTTGTCCATTGCCCCTGTTGACCTTGCTGGACTGCCTTCTGCACTCTTTTGACATCTTCTTTCTTCAACTCCTGTATGATCATGTCTCTTTGTTCCTTCCTTTTGGCTTTGGACCACCACTGCATTTTTGTTGCTCCCAGTCCCTGTCTGTTGGTTTGCGTGTGTCCAATTATTTCTTTGATGCTGAGGTTTCTCTTGGCATTGTTTACAGCCTCTTGGACTTTCCATTTTTTGCCAGTTCACAGCTTTGGCTGAACTGATCTCACGATATTGTCTTCCGATTCCTCCAGCATGCTCAACAGTCTTGCTTTTCCAACTTTGTATTCCTCCACTATGGATTTGAGAGGTAGCTTCAGCATTGCTTGACGACAGTAGAATGAGACATCAGTGAGATCAGGTGGGACACCGAGCCATTTTCTTGTGTATTTGTTGATTTTGGCTTCCATTGCTTCCACTGTGCTGGTGCAAATGTCATAGATTAGCAGTGGCCACAGCAGCTTTGGTATCAGCATGAACTGTAATAATAATAATAATAATAATTACAATATTTATATAGCGCAAAATCTTGATAAAATCAAATCTAAGCGCTGAAGCAGACACACACGCAGGCACGCACGCTCGCACACACACGCACGCACACATACAGACACACACACACACACACACACACACACACACCCACACACATGCATGGCTATAAATGGGGAGAAAGAATAAAAGCAATAAAAGCAAGAATAAAAGCAATGGAAAATTATAGAGAGCATAGCATACAATTATATATTATAACCATGTGATTCCCTCCGAGCGGAGACAGGCTGCAGAGGGGAGGGTTGAGTGAGGTTAGGATTTTATGCAGGAGAGAAAAGATGAGTTTTGAGAGCGGACTTGAAGGAGACAAAAGTAGGTTGCTGACGGACTGAGAGAGGAAGTTTGTTCCAGGAGAGTGGACCAGAAACAGAGAAGGCTCGTGGACCATAGGTATTGAGCTTAGTGCGTGGAAAGCGAAGAGTCAGAGGATCAGAGGCAGAGCGGAGGGTACGTGAGGGAACATAGATCTCAAGTAGGCTTGACAGGTAATCGGGGGCTGCGTTATTGAGGCTTTGTAGCACATGGTGTCTAGTTTGTACTGTATGTGCTTTGATACAGGGAGCCAGTGAAGTTGTGCCAGGAGAGGAGATATGTGGTCAGCTTTTTTCTTTTTGAGTACAAGGCGTGCAGCATTGTTTTGAATGCGCTGTAGGATGTGAATGGTGGAGGCAGGAAGACCAGACAGGAGTGAATTGCAATAGTCAATGCGAGACATTATGAAGGAGAGAGAACGAGTTTTGCAGTTGTTTCGACAGAGAGATACTTCCTGATCAGCTTTATACGATGGAGATGATAGTAGCAGGATCTGGCAGTTTGAGAAACAAAGTTGTTCATGGAGAGGGTAGAGTCAATGCAGACACCAAGGTTTTTAGCTGAATCAGAAATTGGGACTGATGTGTTACATAATGGGAGAGAAAGAGGAGGCAGCTGAGAAAGTTTCTGACGGGTGCCAATGAGGATAGCTTCTGTTTTGTCGTCATTAAGCTGAAGTCTATTGTGTGTCATCCAGTTCTTAATGTCCGAGTAACACTCAGTGGTGCGAGTCAACAGGCGCTGTATATTATCAGGTGAGTCACTGTCTTGAAGTTGGGTGTCATCAGCATAGAAGTGGTGTTTTATAGAATGGGAGTTGGTGATGGTGGACAGGGGGGAGGTGTAAAGAGTGAAAAGAACAGGGCCAAGGACAGATCCTTGTGGAACACCACAGGTCAGGTATGCAGGTTGAGAGTAAGTGCCATTGATGAGAACGGTTTGTTTTCTGTTTGATAGGTATGAAGTGAACCAAGACAGAGCAATGTCAGAGATGCCAAAAGTATGATGAAGTCTAGAAAGGAGAATACCATGATCAATGGTATCAAAGGCTGCAGACAGATCAAGGAGTGTGAGGAGAGAGACTTTGCCAGTATCAGTTGCAAGGAGGAGATTGTTGAGAATGTGTAGTAGGGCAGTTTCAGTGCTATGGCACTGGCGGTAGGCTGACTGGAAAGGATTGAGGAGATTGTTGGCAGACAGGTGAGAGTTCAGCTGGTTGAGGACGACTTTTTCAAGGAGTTTTGACAAGAAAGAGAGATTAGAGATAGGCCGGTAATTTTTCAGTTCATTTGGATCTAAATTGTGTTTCTTGAGGAGAGGGTGAACAGTAGCAGACTTGAAAGAATCTGGGACAGTTCCAGTTTGAAGAGAAGTGTTGATGATGTCAGTGATGAATGGGAGGAGAGTAGGGAGACAGTCGGCGTAGACAGAACCTGGAAGAGGATCCAGTTCGCAGGTTTTGAACGACATGGATCTGATTGTGTTGAGAATTTCTTCTTGTGAGACTGGGGTAAAAGTAGTAAGAGGTGTGCCAGAGAAGGAAGGGTCAGGTGGGCATGGTTGACAGGGTGTCCTGTCAAGCCTGTCACGAAGAGTTTGTATTTTGGTGGTGAAATAGTTGGAGAATACAGATGGGAGTTCTTCATTTGTATGTTTTGTTGGGAGAGGTAAATCTTTTCGTGTGCCAAGGAGATGATTCATGGTTGTAAAGAGTTCTTTTGAAGAAGAGGCATTCAGGATTTTGGTTTGGAAATAGCTTGTTTTTGCTGATGCAATGAGGGTGGATACTTTTGTTTTAGACGCTTGGAAAAGTTGCCTGTGTACAGTGAGTTTGGATTTGCGCCAGCGGCGCTCTGCTCTGCGGCGGGCACGTTTTGCACAGGCGATCTCATGAGTGAGCCAGGGGGTAGGGGGGCGGTCAGGTAAAAGACGGGTTGTGGCTGGAGCATGAGTGTCCAGAAGATGGTGGAGAGTAGTATAGAATTCATCGGCAAGGTTATGTGACTTTTCAGAAAGGAGACGGGAGGCATCAGATGAAAATGTGGAGAGGTCGATAGATTTGAGATTGCGTCGAGTCACTGTGCGCATGGTACGGGAAGGAGGAGAAATGTCGAGAGAACAGAGAATTGCAGAGTGGTCAGATGGAAGGGCTGAAGTTAGACGGGTAGAAAGAACTAAGCAGTTGTCAGTAGCGGAATTGTGATGATCACGAGAAATGATCCAGTCAAGAATGTGACCTTTTTGATGGGTTGGTTCAGAAATGTGTTGAGTCATATTATGATTGGACAGAGAGTTGATGATATGTCTTGTGTCATAACGGTGAGTGTTGTCATAGTGGACATTGATATCACCTAGAATGATGAGATTTCCAGGTAAGAGGCAGTAGTGGTCAAGCAATTGGTCAAAGTCAGAGAGAAACATGGATGTGGTGAGTTTGTTGGCAGAGCTAGGTGGGGGTCGATAGACACAGGAGAAGGTGATGGGGTGAGGGGTGGATTGGAAGGATACTTCAACGTGCTCGAAAGAAGGATGGGAGAAAGGCAGAGACTGCGAGAAAGATAGGCGGGAATGGAGTGAGTCGTTGTAGAGGATGGCGATACCGCCACCTCGGGATGAGCGATGGAAAGAAGCAAGCCTGTAACCACTCGGAGTGAGGCTAGCAAGTATAGGTTCGTGACCAAGGGGGTTAAGCCATGTCTCCGTGATAAAAGCAATATCAACATGCTCATCTGCGACAAAGTCAGCAATAACATCGGCTTTGTCACCAGTGCATGCCGACTGAGCATTAAAAAGGCATAGTTTCAGCCTATCACAGTCATATGGTGGCGGCTGAGGTGGCGACGAAGGCGGCACCAACGGGACAGAAGGCGAGAGCGGCACCGGCGGGACAGAAGGCGAAGGCGGCACCATCAGGACAGAAGGCGAAGGCGAAGACGGCAGAGGAGGAGACAAAGCTTGCAGCAGCGAGGTCAAGGGCAGGGGCAGTGGAGGAGAAGAAGAAGCAGGAGACGAAAAGTGGCGTCGGGCAGGAGGCAGGTTGTGCCAAAGACGGTGGAGACGTCCACCACGACAGGATCGCGCAGTGCGGGGCTTGCTACACAGCCCCAATGTACGTATGCGCTGGTAGACGCCTCCACCGAGGTAGCATTTGCTGTGTTTAAAAAGTGTCAGTCCAATTTGTTTTATAAAAGACGGGTCCATAATTGCGAGCCAGGCAGGAGAGGAAGACACTTGCAGGTTGGTGTGTGGGTTGGTCAGTTCACAACACTAAAATCCAGAGAACGCAGAACACAAAGGTTTGGAAGCTGTAGCGTTGGGCGAACACAGTAGGCTAAGGTGTAAACACAATTCACAGATAAAATGTCCGACTTGAGCGGCTGAATTAAAATGATGAAAAGTAGGTATAAAAACTTTAAAATCGGATTATCTGGTAAAATATTCAAAATTTTAAAAAAATATTTACATCACCGTGTGTCCGGATTTCAAAGCAACAAACATACAAAATTCAATGCATAAAACCAAATAGAACCACGATAAAATCACTGTAAAACACAACACACACTTTTTGCTGCCTGCTGGCGCGACATCTACTCAGACACCAGACTTTGTATTTGCCTGGCAGTCCGCAGTTATCTATTTTCTTCAGGCCTTCTGCTGCTGTTTGCTTGGTTTCACATCCCCTCTGTGCGTCTTTCAGGGAGTCATCATACCATCTTCCGAGACTTTTTACTGGCTCTTCTGTGACAGTGGGGATGGCTTGGTTGGCTACCATGAATTTGACTGAATCTGCCACTTTTCCTTTTCGCAGTGAGAGACCTCGGGATTTCTTTGGTTTGAACCTCATTCTTGAAGAGGCCACCAGCTCACCAGCTGCTTTAAGATTTGGTGTATCTCTTCCTCATCCGTGGACAAGACTGTTGTGTCATCCATGAAAGCTTTCAGAGGAGGCATCTGGTATCCATCTCCCAGATTCACTGGACCTGAACTCTTCATTGCAGCTTTCAAGATGACTTCCATTGCCAACACGAACAGTATGGGAGAGATTGCACAGCCCATTGCAATGCCCACCTCTAGGTCTATCCAGTCCGTGGTGTATTCTTTGGTAGAGAACCGCATTGAGAACCCTTGGAAATACTTCCTCAGCATTGTTCGGATGTTTTCTGGGATGTGATACATTTCAAGAGCCAGCTGGATCATATCGTGTGGAACTGATCCATATGCATTCGCCAGATCAAGTCAAACTACGTCAATGTTTCTCTTCTCTGTTCTTGCTTTTTGGATGGCATCCCAAATCAACGTGGCATGTTCGAAGCATCCAGGCATTCCTGGTATGCCTCCCTTTTGGACTGACATATCCAGATACTTGTTTTCAGTCAGGTATTTTGTCAATCTTGCTGCCATAACAGAGAAGAAGATTTTCCCCTCGACGTTCAGAAGTGATATTGGCCTGAACTGGTTGATGCTGCTGGAGTTCTGCTCCTTCGGAATGTACACTCCTTCAGCTCTCATCCATTGGTCGCTGATCTTCTGGTTCCTCCATGCTGATCGAATCATCTTGTGGAGCCACTCGAGCACTTTTGGGCATTTCTTGTAGAGCAGGTATGGTATTCCGTTTGGTCCAGGTGCTGACTTGGCTCTGGCTTTCTTTATTACATTCTTCACTTCATCCATGTTGGTGGTTTGTTATTGAATTTTTCCTTCTGGCGCTGCAGGCCAAACCAGATTCTGGATTTCAAGTGGTGCCTCGCGCTGAGAATCGGAATATGTTTCCCTGAGATGCTGCTCTAGGGTTTCCTTGCCCACTGTGAGAGTCCCTGATTTGGGTTGTTCAAACAGCTTTCTTGCAAAGTCAAAGGGATCTTTGAAGAAACGATCTTGAGTCTTCTTCTTTTTGCTCTTTCTTCGCCTTGCTGATTCCACTTTGCTGAGAGCATTGTGTTTGGCTTTCAGATCTTACCAGAGTTCCAGGAGCCCTTGCTTCTCGAATTCTGAGGCAGTTTTCATTGCTTTTTAAGCTTCCTTTTCTCCCCCGGATGCTCTCCATCTGTTGCTGTCTTCTGGATTTCTGGGGAGGCGTTTTTGTCTTTGGGTGCTTCACTCCATAAGTGTCCCTGCAGATAGAGTATATGATGTCTCCGTATGTGTCAAGTTTGTGTTCCAGCGTACTGTTCCCTATTAGCGCATTCAGCTTAAGGACAAGTTCCTCATCTAATTTCTCCCATTGTTCTTTTGCACCGGCAGGCGGCAAATTGAGTTTTTCACGTTTGGCGTTAAGAGCTTGTGCAAAATCCGCACCAGAACCATCAGCGTGGATGTCCTTGGCACTATGGTTTAAATCCTGGCCTTGGTCATCCAACGTCTCACCTGCTATCGCAGTGCGCTGCTGCTGGTTCGTATGAGTCTTCAAACAGCCCTGTGGATCTTCATGCCGCGTTTGGTGGTGAATCTCCTTCCACACGCACACGGAAATTCCATCTGGTCATTAATCATGATCCGTTGTGCGTTTCCAGTCGTGATGGAGTCAGTGCCGATGGATTCATCATTCTCTCCCCTTTTCGGTGAATCCTGGGAGCATCTTTCATTTATACAACTCGTGGCATGTTATCAAAGACAGGTGGGAAGCCAACCCACAAAGCCCGCAGATCTAGTCTTTCCCAGTGTCCTTCGGTCTTTCCCGAATGTCCTCCGAACTATTCCCGGAAGTCAATGGATTGACCATGTGCAGGTAGAAAGAAACTCTAGGGAGAGCTAGACAACAGAAGGAATTCAAGAGAAGTAACCCCCTTTAGACAAGTGTTTCGGCCCTGAATTCCTTACACTCTCGGGGGGCCGGGCCACATCCAAATCATGACTCCTGGATGCCCTTCTGCTGCTGTCTATTTTTTTTTTTCCATGCCGGGGAGCGAACCTGGGCGATTCTGCGCTTCAGAACTGCGGTACGCGGTTTTACCAATGTGCTAACGGGGCACACATCATCTGTAGGGGATTTAATCCTTATGAAGTTCACTTTTGGTTCCTCCTTGCCCAGATCCAGCTTGAGCTCCTTTCTGCTGCCTCTGCCATCGCTTTTAGGGCTCTAGTCCTATTCTTCCCAGAAATGGCGAGTTGTTTCATGAGATCATAAGCGGAGGTGCCCACAAACCCTCTTGCCCCGACCTCTATGGCGAAGATTTTGACCCGCAGACCTGCTTTCTTCAGGGTGCTGGCAAGACCGGCGTATTTTTCGGTCTTGTAGATATGTGCTTCTTCCATTCTGCTTTCGTATGGCACAGTGAGTTCTATCAGAATCAATTGTTTCGAGGAGTCAGAGTGGAGAGCGATGTCTGGTCTCATGCCTGTCTTGCTGATGACATCTGGGTAATTTCTCCACTCTGGGAGGTCTGCTGTACACTCCCAGTCGACTGCTCCATCCAGAAGACCCTTTGGCAATGTGCTGGTTGTCATAGCAATTTCGGGCCAGGCCTGTTTCCCTCCTGCTTTGTAGAACGTTGTCATAGCAATTGGTGCGTTTGGGGTCATGGTTTTTTTCGCTAACCACGTCTGTGATCACTTTCAGAACTTGGTTGTGCCTCCATGTATACCTTCCTTGGGCTAGAGTTACTTTGCAAGAGCTTAGGACATGTTCCACTGTTTGTTTCTTCTGACAGAGCGGACATGCTGGGTCATCTGATTTCCCCCATTTCACTAAGTTTGCATTCGAGGGGAGCAGGTCATATATAGATCTGAGGAGGAAGCTTATCCTTAGAGGAGCCATGTGCCACATATCGTTCCAGCTGAGACTTCTTTGGAGTGCACTGTCCCATGTTGTCCATTGCCCCTGATAACCTTGCTGGACTGCCTTCTGCATTCTTTTGACATCTTCTTCTTTCTTCAACTCTGTATGTCTCTTTGTTCCTTCCTTTTGGCTTTGGACCACCACTGCATTTTTGTTGCTCCCAGTCCCTGTCTGTTGGTTTGCGTGTGTCCAATTATTTATTTGATGCTGAGGTTTCTCACAATGTTTTAGTGTTACGTCGGTTTTTCTTTGTTTTCTTTTCTTTTTGTATGTGTGTTGTGTTGTGTTGTATTACGTCTTTCTTGTATAATGTCTCGTTTTTATACAATTTTAAGTTTTGTGTATCTGTCCTCTGTCTTTTGTTTACGCTTAACCTTTGCCAGCTGGCCGAAGATTTGCGCCTGTTTTGTCTTGTTATTTGCGTCTGTCTGATTTTGTCATGTCTTTTTATATCAAATTGGCATACTGATTCATTTTTGCGTATTTCTGGTTCCAGTCTAATGGTTGTTTGCATTGTTTGCAAAAAATTGACATTTGAATTTATACGGAAAAGAAATGAACCAAAATCGACAGAAAAAGAGCGTTAAATGTGTTGAGAATGGTGGCCTTGGAATACCTGACGTAATGAAACGTATTAACGCATCAGAATTGATTTGTATGCCAGTCACTGATGGAAAAGCATATCCACAGCTTTTTGTGATTGAATTACCTTGTTGGAAAACAGTGTACAGTTTTCCACTGCAACAGCTTGCTGAAGGAAATTTGTTTCGGAAAAATGTCCTACCGGTGTTAAAATAGATAAGCAAGACATTGCAGATATCTGACGAATTTTTGGCGGAATCGTAAGGAGGGCATAATCGTATATAACAAAATTCTTTTCTATGGGAACATGATGGATAAGGAGACGTTTATGTTAAGAATGTCAGAAATCCGGACGGCACATTTGCATCGTTTGCAAGGCAAGCATGCAATCAACACACATTCTATAAACCTCCACCAGAATGTGATAAGCTGTTAAATCATTTTTAAGAAAAAGAAATGTACGTATTCACGATAATCAAATAATTACGATGTATTTTGTTGGTAAACAAAAAAGCACTCTTGTACTGCATACGCTCGTAAGATGTTAACCAAAGATGAACTCAAATGGAAGTGTTGAAACAAGTAGGAATCAAACATGAAAAAAGAAATAGACTGGCCATGTCTTATAAAAACAACAACAACAACAAAACAAAATAAAAACAAACAGATCTACGAAACATTGAATAATCAGTCTTAGATGGTAACACACTGGATTGACTCAGTAGAATGAAAAATAAAATTGCATATTTAAAAAAGTACAAAAGATAAGAGAAATGAACCTACATGATTACAAATTAGATTAATCTAATGGATATTGGCAAGAAATGTTACATTAATGCTCATGGTTGTACAGAATGATGATATTTACTCAGTTTGTCGGAATGAAAAAGACAGTTCATGTCATCTTTTTTGGAACTGCACACTTTTTATGGTAACAACCCCAAGCAGCTATGAATACTCTTTTTGGCAATGCCACCTCATTAATGTTTACCGAAAAAGAGTTATTTGGACACAACACACATTTCAAATCAGACCCTTTATTCGGTATAAACTGTAAAAGAAGCAAATGTCCTTCATTTTTTATTCTTGACTTAAAAAATGGACATCCATTGTTATGAACAGATTTGTTATACGTATATATGTTATTGTTAAGTGAGAGAACATTAAACCTAGCTTGTGAATTAGCAATTTGAAATAATATACATCCATATCATACACGTTTTTTTTCCTTTTCCAAAATAGTCATAAAATATCCGTAAACTGCGTATCTCTCGATCTGTAAAGAGCGCTTGATCAATTTTGAATACGTAGATATTCTAGTGCAGCACGTATTCAACGTATGTTTAAGTTTCCACGACAGCAAATAAGTTGCCCCTGGCAATAATCCTTTGCAAACCCCACCTTCGTAGATAAACAAAAATGTACGCATACACAAAGTAATGGATGGGATTCCATTGTGGCGACATGCTCTCCCGAGTAAGAGAGCCCACATTTCACACGGTAAATAACTATTATGTCAACAACAGCAATAGTAGCAGTAACATGAACACAAGAAAAAAAAACTACTTGTTCATTGTCTTATTATTTTTGCTTGTACCAATCTGTGATCTTGCTCTCAAATTGACGGTATTTCTTGTTTACCCTGAAACAAGACGGAATCCATACACTTGCTAATATACTCGTAACCAGAAAAAGCGACCTTCCACATGGTAGGAGGGCGATCATGTCGAACCCACGGGTTATTGGCGGCGGATAGCGGAAGGCACAAGATAAGTTAGCTAAGAAACAAGCCAGGCTTGCCTGGGCCAATAAGCAGTCTGGGAGCGACTAGTGATGGATTCTATCAGGACAGGGCCCTTGGCCCTTGGCAAGGTCACACACAGAAACTGTGATACATGTATTTGTCCTTTGACGGAGCCAGTGGGCAGATAAAGGCAGCCTAAAGCCTTAGCTCCTTGTGTTTACAAACTAGGGCTTTTGGTCATGAAATAGGATGCTTTGTTGTTAGTCGACATTCTGAGTTTCTTGAGAAAGACTTTAAAGTCGAAAATTTGACCCCTCTACAACAAGGTGTTCGGGTGTTGTGTACAGTAAGAATTATGAAATAGGATCAGGGCAAATCCTACAGAATACCTAGAGGGCTGAGGTCAGAGGTACCAGGCCTGCCAACTAAAACTCGTCTGAGCATCTACTCCATGGCAACTAGCAGAGACTGAAGAAAAGAAAAGAAAAAAAATCACCCCACTACCCCAAAATAAAAAACCCATCAAGTCCATAACCAGTTGTGGCCTAACGTATATGCACAGACGGTGAACCGTATCGAAGAGTAAGCAGGGGGTCAACGTGGAACACAGGTATGCTGCATAACACAAACTCATTTCGGATAATATCTGAACGCGTAATGCTGAGTGCTGGTGATCGCTCAGTAAATTAGATTCAAACGACCCTAACCCAAAGACCCAATAAACACAGGCTGCAGAGTTCTCATGATAGTAAAGCAATTCTAACAGTCCCCATTTCTGTGTTCCGTGTGCATAGTAGCATGCACTGTTTTATGAAAATATGCTTAACTCAATGAATTTCTCAGTGACAAAGTTTTCACAAGCATAGAAGCGGCTCATTGTGTTAGGGGTGTGATTTTTGCTTTGGGTTTCAGAGGTTGCAGGTTTGATTTGTGGCTGAGCCCATTATTTTGAGGCCCTATATCCCAGATAAAACACCCTGTTACTGACGACTGCTTCGTGAGGTCAGCCCTCAAGCAGCCATAATGCTACAGTCCATCTTGAGCCTGCAACATGAAACTGGTTTGTTCGCTGCCCATCCAGTCATTCCAGTGGTGTCAGTGTTTGATAGATCCCGGTCCACTCCTCATTTCAAGGTCTGTTGTCAGTGTATAGGTCTTGTGCAGGCATAAAAGGTCCGCCACATGACTCACGGCATTTTGTGGTGGAACACTTATGGAATTATCCGAGGGCGATGAATCCACCTTGAACAATTGTCAAACTCCAACAGCATCAAGAATCTTGTTTAAAGCTTATGCAAATCGATTTAATATCTGACCAGAATGGAAGTACACCTTATGATTACACAACAGGGATACAAATACTGAACCATTTTTACAGTGAACATTAACAGCTGGAACCATAAATGTGACTGGACATTTTATTTACTGTCCTTTATGCCATTGCCATGTTGGACAGCGACGAAGATATGCCACTCCTGCCTGTTGCAGGCCAGTTTCTTTGTGGTACCCCCAGTGTGTTTCAGGGTCTTGACACCTACAAAATATACAAAGGTAAAAATATCCAACTGTTTCGAAAACATACGTGCTCATATTCACAGCTACTCATTGCAATAGACCTAAACACATCGGAGTGAACATTTACTCCCAAACGAATATGGAGCATGTGGCCTAGTGGTTGCAGTGCCTGCCTAAGACACAGCTAATATAGATTCGAATCACAGATAGGACATATGTTTATCTCTCCCTTCTCCCCCTTCCACTAGATCCTCGAGGTGGTCTAGGTGCTAGTCTTCCGGATGAGACGATAAACCAAGCTCCCATATGCAACACGC
>JAPXFY010000016.1:34642465-34654965 GCA_030674185.1 Monoplex corrugatus | reverse complement strand
TAGCTTACAAGGGAAAGCTCCATGTGAGAGACAGACAGGATACCTATTACCACACGTACAGAAATGGCCAAAACTGCCCTCCAGATACCACACAGTACATCGAAGACTGGCCTCAGACCCAGGACAATGGACGAGCAATATATGAAACCAGCACAGGTCCACGGCCCATCGGTAAACATCCAGCAACGAACAATTATGGACATTACCACAGACACTAGCCCATCAGATATTATGATGATCTCGTTCAGGAAGTCAACCCGGATCAAAGGAAGAAAAGACAAAACACTGGAGTCTTCAGACCGCAGACCAGGGCAAGTAAGGACTCACATACATCTTGTACACTCAGTAGAGTGTATGCTGATTTTAGCCACTGCCAGGACAGTGGGGACTCAGAAACTGACACGACTCCAACGAGACAGACTGGAGTAGAGATAGGACCAAAGCAGACAGAGTAACTGTAAAGTCTACCAGCAGCCGTCAGAGGAGCATAATGCAGTCAGTGCCATCGCCCCCAAATGCCACCCATGCTGGTGGATTATGTGATTTAAATGCCACTGTAGCAGGAACTGATTAAAAGTTTAAAAACTGCGTGAGTTGTTACGCAAATAGCTGTCAGTTGTGTAAAAAATAGGGTTGCTGTTTAGCGCCTACATTCGTCTCCACTTTTTTCCCCCGCAACGTTGATGCATTCAGAGAGAGAGTGGGGGTTGGGGTGGGGGGCTGCCTCTAGCTCCGTTTAAATAGAACACTTTTCAACGCGAGGAGACGCCAACCGAGACCAAAGTGCTCGGAGCTGTACTGCGGTGATTTTTCTCCGCAGATAACGGTGCACTGACACAAGGACATCCAGGGTATCATTAACCAATTCACTGCGGCTCAGCATTACTTCGACAATACGGTTTATCTGAGCAATACACATGTTTCCACCAATGCTACCTCATGTTTTGACGCTTCATCATTTGCGATAGTCATCAAAAACTAGGACAGCAGGACTGTAGAACCATTTTTCTACTTTGGCAATAATTATAGTAATCAACCATGGATCTCTTGATGCAGAGGTGACGTTGCGTTTCGGAGGGTGGGTCCTGATGGTTAGGCAAGACCATGCATGGCATCTGTCTCACCACAAACAGTGTTGTGTACAGATTAGTAGTCCTGATTGACCTGTGAGACCTGGATTGCCTACCAACAGCACATTTAATAGCTGTAAAGGTACCAGCAAAGTTGCCTGCTTAAGTGAATGCCAGCGGTCAATCCACTGAGAAGGCGTGTTTAACGAGACGAGTTGGCCTAAAATGTGCGCTTGTTTTGTCTTGTCTTGTCTTGTCTTATCTTGTCATATTAAATACCACTCTGATTCATTTTGTTGTATTTCTGGATCCTCTCTACATACGGTCTGTAATATCCAGTACAAAGATGGAGTGCCCAACCTTTAAGTTGTGAAGAAGTGTGGCGTGCCATTTTAAGTGTATAGATGCCAGCTTCCTTGGACAGGACACGGTGTCTGTATGAAAGATAACCGTATTCCAAAGATGCTTGTATACAGAGAGCTGAAGCCTTGGCATTCTGATCAGAGAAGACACTGAAACGATACTTTGAAGACCAGCTTCATCAGCTGTGGCACAGCACCACTATCTGAACAGTCATTGTTGACAATAAAACATAGTGGAGATAACAGTTAACCAACACAATCAGATGTAAACAACACAGACAGCTGCTAATCAACAGAAGATGGACTAGCAGAAGCCGATGCCAGGGTAGCAGGACTCCTTCCCATACAGTGCCTACGAAAGAACAAGTGCCGCTTAGACTGATCTTGTATCCCACATGAAGTCCCACGCCAGTTCTGAAGATCAGTATGCATTTCTCGTCAGTCAGATCGACGGCCGAATCCATCATGTGTTGTCGATGTCAAGACATCACAATGCTATCTACCACAGTAGAATTGATTCAAACTTACAAGTCTCCACTTGCCATTATATATGTGTTCAAAACCATGTAGAATATAAACAGGCCCGTTTGCTGTCCATCTCAAAGCTCCGATCCTTGATTCTGATGTTTACTATTTTCTGAATTTGTGTTTAAAGGGGGGGGGGGGGGGAGAGAGACAGAGAGAGAGAGAGAGACAGACGGAGAGAGAGAGAGAGAGAGAGAGAGAGAGAGGTGTGTGTGTGTGTGTGTGTGTGTGTCTGTTTATGTTCAGACTTCAGACATTAGATAGTTTATTCAAAAAGTCAACAGCACTTATTGAAGGTTTGCTTAAAATGCGTTACAAAAGAAATGATTCAGTTAGACGAGTGAACAAAATTAACAACTAACAATTAAGGAACAAGGTACATACTATCAAAAAACATTTTCCTTTATTTCAAACACTTTACGCAGAAACAAATCAAAACTTTGATAAGTCATGGTAAGCTGAGCTTAACTACAGAAACAGTTTGAGTATATTTGGATTTCTATGGTATTTTTTAAGAATGTACGTTGACTGAAGATCACCAAAAGCCGGACAGTAGAAGATACAGTGTATCTTGTCTTCTTTTGTGTGCAGTTATACAGGGCGCATTAAATCAAAGTCTGTGATGCTTGTACCTTAACTGATTTTGCTACCATTCTTTTGAAAAGAATACCCAAGACTTAGTTCTGTTGGAGTTTAAAGAAGACCAATAAAAATCATAACTTCCACCTGTCTGTATCATCACCCGTCTGATCAACACACTTCTCTCATTTACAACAACTTAATCTTCGTGAAATGCACAGATAAATTCATTCTGAAGTTCATGTCCTTGACGAAAACAAACATCACCAAACCTATATGTGACCTCCCACCACGAAATCAGTCTTAACTAGCATTTTGGGCGTTTTGAGATATACTTTTCACTTGAAAGTGTACATTCTGCTGATTATTTTGTACTTGAATAAAGCTTGTACTCAAAAAAATGTAGAAGTTATGTATGTTTAAAGTCATCAAGTTGTATGACGGCCGTTTTGAGAAAACGGCTTCTAAAGTTTTTGTGTACTCTCCTACACATTTTCCTTAAATTTCTTTATTTGGTGGCTTTCACCCAGTTTGTTTCTAATTTTCTCTGTCATTATCTAAAAGGTGCACCAAAGAGCTTTCCACCAGTATATTACATGTGCGGGTACTGTACAGATTACGGTTCATAATAAGAGACAGAAATAGGTACTTTTGGTAGGAAAATGCGTTCTTTCTGCTGCGATCAGTGCATTAAAATACCGTTTTAGATTGATTAATAATTTTTTTCAAGAAACAAATTTCTGTGGGGGATAGATTATACATGTAGTCTACAGAAATCAATTTTGAGAAAAAGTCAAAACATCGCAGATAGACCCTGAGTCACCTTTTCAGCTCCTAGTGCTGTTCGACTGATTGTGAGTTAAGACTGATTTCGTGGTGGGGGGTCACATATTCTCCTGAGCATATAGATACATATATGCCCTTTTCTTTCTTTTAAGATCCAAAGCAAAAAACAGCTAGTATGAGGGAATAATTTTGGCAGTCTAAACATCTTCTATACCCGGCCCAGCAGTCTTAACCAGTATCGTGTGCACTCTACAACAGAATAAACAAACAATGGATATCTGTTCTTTCTTCATGCAATAAATAGTTTTACGTGCGCATACCTAACCCCAGAAACTTTTTGAAGCAAAAACAACAACATTGAGAACAACAGAGAGAGGGAGAGAGAGACAACTCAGAACTCAAAACTCAGAAGTGTTTATTGTACATCGGCCTTTGGCCACAATACAAACGCATGGATGAAATGGGGGAAGGGATCCGGGTCTTGACAATTCCACACATATTTCATATTAACACACATACTGTATATATTCCAGTACAATACGTATACATGTACATGTACACAAATATATATATAAAGAATATACACTGCACAATAATCACAACTATGTTAAAGAATCAAAAGACCTCTACGTTTTGTATTGCGTCGCAGATATTTAATCGTAATATTTGAATTATGATTTACATTACGTCTTTTAGTTCAAACAACTATACATCAGGAAGATAGACAAAAAAATCATCTGATCAATAGTTTGATCATCAAAGAGAACAACTGGCATTAACTCTCAGCCAAATCACTTGGTTAAAGTTAGTAAATAATCAAACAAAGCCTCCTATGTATCAATCGTCCGACCAATTAATCGATGACCAATAAATTCCTTAGTAAAATATAAATCAATGAGTTTACTTATCCAAATGATAATCGTCCATCAGTTATCAATGGAGTACTTAGCAAAGTGATAATCACCGGCCAGCTCAATCAACCAAAGACTCATCCACATTGTGAAATCTAATCTATCAATTGATTAAGCATCTAACCTATCAATTAATTAACCAGTGAATGTATCAATCAATCATCTAATCAATCAATCAATCAATAAATCCATCAACCAACCAACCAATCAATCAACGATCTATCAGTAATCAATCAATCCATCATTCATCAGTTAGTCGATCATCCAACAAATCAAAATATCTCCAATTTACTGCCAAATCCATACAGTTTACAAACCCGCACTCAGCAATCAATATCCATTACTCACTGACATAGTTCATTTATCAACAAGCCATCAATCAACAATCGAACATTCACCCAATCAGCAAACAACTGGTCAGTTTGGTAATAAGTCACCCGATGAAATAATGGCATTCAATTAAACAATCAATCTGTCATCCAAATGATCATTCTCAAGTCGGATTTTCGTCAAAATAATCACAAAAGGAATTAACAGTTAATCAACCAAATGAACAAATCGTGGACCCTATGTCACCTTTTAATCGTAGGAAGACTCAGAATTTGAGCTCATTCGACGTATACCTTTCTAAAGTTACCATAAATCATACAATATGAGGAGGGAGGTGGAGTGAGGTAGCATTAAATCTATGATTGAACAGTTCTATAATCATGTCTCAGGACTTGAGAGCACTCCTTGAGTATTCAATAACTGGTATGAACATGATGACATATACAATAACACTTACGTTAATATCCAATAATACAATATTGAATGGTTACGATTCATTTAGCACAATAATACTGTTGACAGTTGGTAAGACATTTTTCAAATTTTATGTTTTCTGTTAATTTAGATTCATTATTTTCTTTCATCTATTAATGGTATGAAAAACAAACCTGGACACATTGTATCTGTGGTGTGAACTTACTGCTTGGAGTAATGTACCGAGTGGTATTTTAACTTTTGTCTCCTTCAAGTCCGCTCTCAAAACTCACCTTTTCTCCTCTGCATAAAATCCTAACCTCACTCAACCTCCCCTCTGCAGCCTGTCTCCGCTCAGAGGGAAATCACTTTGTTTTAATATATAATTGTATATGATATGCTCTCTATAATTTTCCATTGCTTTTATTCTTGCTTTTATTGCTTTTATTCTTTCTCCCCATTTATAGCCATGCGTGTGTGTGTGTGTGTGTGTGTGTGTGTTGTGTGTGTGCGTGTGTGTGCGTGCGTGCGTGCGTGCGTGCGTGCGTGCGTGTGTGTCTGTTTCAGCGCTTAGATTTGATTTTGTCGAGATTTTGCGCTATATAAATATTGTAATTATTATTATTATGATTCTTTTAGGAATTTCATTCTTAGGTCTGTGTATACAGGGCATTCATATATAAAATGATGCTCGTTTTCAACTTTGGTCTTGCAAAATGGGCATGCTTTCTTGTGAGCACATTCACTGTAACGATGTGTATTGTTATTGAGTGGTGGTACACTGAATCGTAACTGAGTAACAGCAACTCTAAAACAATACGTATCCATGTTGGAAATATATTTTTCTTTTTCAAAAATTGTTTTGAAAGATCTGTAGTTCCCATATCTCTCGCGATCTCTGATTGCTCCAGTCCATCCTTGGATATACAAGTCAACAAGTCTTTGTCTGAAGATGTTTAAAAATGCTTTTACATCCGCTACTCCTTGCTGCATCCATACGATGTTAAATCCAGTCTCGCACAAGATTTTCCTTATATCTGATACCCAACAATCCTTTCCATTTATGTCTAATTCTAGTAGCATACAGTAAGCTTTATGCGGTAATCTTTCTACATCTATTTGCAAAAGTTTAAACCAATATCTTAAGCATGAAATACTAGAATTTGTATATAGAGGGCATCTTCCCAGATCAGCATATACCATCATGTTTGGTGTCCTTACAGGTACACCCAAAAATCTTTTGCATGCCATTAAATGTACCTTTTCAATGTGCTGCAGTCGGTTTAATCCCCAGACTTGGATGCATATAATAGTATGGGCTGTATCTTCGCATCAAATATTTTAAGAAAATCCCCATTGTCATTTCCTTGTATTTCTGAAAAGCCATGTTGAGCTGTACAACTGCTTTCTTTCCTTTCGTTGCTAAATGTATAGTGCCTTTTCTGACACTTACCATTGTTGTAAAATTAAAGCCTAAATAAAAATAGCTGTTCACCACCTCCAATCTATTTCCATCAAAGAACCATTTCTCCTGCTTTCCCAGGAAACCCCCTTTCCTAAACACCATAATCTTTGTTTTATCAATATTTACAGTTAATTTCATGTTGTTACAGCACGAATATAGAACATCCAATTGATTCTGTAAACCATTAGGTGTAGTTGAAAACAACACCACATCATCTGCAAAAAGTAAAATGAATAATTCCATAATACCTGGTAGTAACTGAATACCATGTTTGCCTTTGTCGGCGATGTGATTTGCTAACTGATTGATGGATACGGAAAATAATGTTGAGCTCAGAACACAACCCTGTCTGACACCAACCGGACATTCAAACATTTCTGAGAGATCGTTGTTCACACGGATACACGAAAATAGTGACTTGTACATAGCCATAATTGCAGCACGAAATTTCCTTTTTGCTCCCACGTGTACAATACATTGCAGAAGTTTGTCATGTCTGACAGAATCAAATGCTTTTTTAAAATCGACAAAAGCAACATATAATTTTCTGCCTTTCTTGCAAAGACATTTCTGAATGATGGCATGCAAAGTGAATATATGATCAATGGTTGAATATTTATTACGAAATCCTGCCTGACTTTCTGAGATCAAATTATTATTTTCTAACCAGGTGTACATTCTCGTGTTCAATATTGAAGTATAACATTTTGATAATATGCTTAATAGATAGATACCTCTATAGTTGTCCGCAATTTCAGGATCCCCTTTCTTGTAAATAGGAATAATAATGGTTTTTGCCCACTCTTTAGGATATATCCCTTGGCTAAATATTCTATTAAATAATTTTGAGAGAAACATCTGAATATCTTTATCGCTGTTTTTTAACATTTCAGCTGAAACATTGTGTATTCCGTTTGCTTTTCCCGTTTTAAGCTTATCAATAGCTCGTTTAATCTCATCCTTAGATATATCTCTGTTTAGCACGTGCTCTGATTCCTCATTTAAATCAACTTTAATATTACAATGTTCATCATCGTTTTCTCCATTATTTTGAAAAACGCTTTTGAAATGATTGAACCAGACCTCAGTGCTGATATTATTCTTGATTTTGTCTTTCTTTCCACGACCCATGCTTCTCAGCGTTTTCCAAAATTGTGATGAATTATTCATTTCCTTTGTTAGTGATTCCGCTTTTTGTTTTCTAAAGGCGTCTTTTTGTCTTTAGTAATCGTCAGTATTTTTTTCTTGCTTCCACATACAAAGTCCTATCTTCTTCCTTTCTGTTTTTCCTGAAATAATTGAGTTTCTGCCTACTTTCCTTTTTTGCTTGCTGGCACTCCTTATCAAACCATTCGGATCTTTTGTTCTGGTTGAGCTTAAATGTTTTGTACATACATGCCTAGCATCTCTTAGACATTGTACAAAAATATCCAAAGCAACTATCTACATCGCTATGTAAAGTAATGGTGGCCAGCTTCAGTCTCTTTTGAATATCTGAGTTTTTCAACATTTTGTGAAAATCGGCTTCTAGTTCTTGTTTCCAAATAAATTTATTACAAAATTCGTTATTTTTTTAATGTACTGCACCAAAATCACTTTCAACAATACCATTTGTGACTTCAACAGTCAAAACCACTGGTAGGTGATCAGAATCTGTCATGTTCTTCACATCAAGTGACTTAATATGCATGGATGAAAACAAATCAATAGATACAATGAAATAATCAACGGTGCTAGTTCCAGAGGAACCAATAAACGTTCAACTGTCATCAAAGTTTGATTCGCACAGCCCATTCAGTATAATACATTCAAACATATTGCATATCTCAATTAGTTGATTACCAAAAGTATTAATACATTTATCCTGCGAATTCCTTGGAAATATGTTATTGTCTGTGACATTCACATCAAAGTCGCTGCTGTCACCACTGACACTACAGTTTTCACACGCTGGTCTTGCGTTGAGATCACCATTTAACATAATGAAGAAATCATTACATAATTCATATAAGTCTAGAATGCACTGTTCTAGTACTTCCATACCATATATGCCTTGCTGACTATTCCAGTAAACGGAATCACATGGAGGGATATATGTACAAATCAATAGTATGTCTTTGTCTACGGAAAACAGGTCTTTGGCAATTTTAACCACTACCGTATTTTTGTGTTCTGTTTGAATTTGCTCAATAAAATGCGAAAAGGACTTTCTTATCATTACAATTACTCCCCCAGAATATCTCCCTTGGTGAGATAACTTTCTGGCTTTTGATGTGAATATTATAAAATCGTTGAAAAGTGCTGATTCAAATTTAGTCGCAACAAATGTTTCAGTCAAACAAATCAGATCATGTGCGAGAAGAAAATTAATAAAATCTGTGTTCTCTAATTTTTCTAAGAATCCATTTACATTGTAATTGATAAATTTGACGTTAGATCTATTTATGACATTATTATGAGAGTTGGTCTCAGACCCTGGCACTGGTCCCGTCTTCCAGTTTAGAGGGGAATGATCATGAGATCCAGACGACAGAATACATCTGTCTTGTATTGTGGCCCGGCCGATTACCTATTTTTTTGCATCTGAGGCAGCACCCATTGTGGGTTTAGTTTTAGTACTTCGTGATCTGTCTCTGGATTTTGCCTGATATGTAGTTTGTGTTTTTCTATGATACTGCTCTGACTACAGGACCGTAGGCGAGCTTTGTCAGAGTCCTGGTTGGCCACTCGTGTGTGTGACACGGTACGTCGTAGTCGCAGTTCATGAGTAGAGGGCTGAACCTGCAGATTTTGGTGTATGGCCTGACTTTAAGTGTCCGACACATGAATACTGTCCTCTGGGTTTGGCAGTCTGTCAGTGTTCAAGCTTTGTGTCAGTATTTCTACATTTGCCTGCTTTGTTTGGTCGTGTCTGCTTTTGTTAGGGTTTGATTTATTTACCCTACCGTTTGTAGTACAGCTGGTTCTGTTCTTGGTGTTACTGTGTCAGAATGGTCATCTTCAGCTGTTTTATCACTGACCGTCATATCATCAGCATCAGTAGTAGCATTTGTTTTTTCAGTCACTGTTTTAGGATGTTCATTATCATGAAAGTCCCCTGCTCCTTCATTATCAGTGATGTCACAATCAGACTCACCTTTATCCTCACAACCACTTAAGTCTCCCTTGTTACTGACAGAAAAGTTGTCACTGTCATCAGTGTGAACAACGATGTGTTCATTTTGTTGTCCTCTAGTCATTTGACTATTCTGGACACGTCTGTCAATAGCTTCCAGTCTGTCAGGAGCGTGGGGTGCATTGAGGGGCGGGGGCACTGACCGGATTAAGCTCCTCTGACGTCTGCTGGTACTCTTCTCAGTTACTCTATCTGTCTTGAAGGCAGTGGAATTTTGTCCATTGGAAACAGAAGAGTTTTGTCTGTTGGTGTTTTCTTTTCTGAAAACAAACCTGTGATTCGAACCGTACTGTCCATCGTCCCTTACCACGTCGCTGTATAGGTATGGCCCGGGGACAAGGGGTCTGGTCCTACTCCTAATCCAGTCTGTCTGGTTGGAGGCGTGTCCAGATTTCTCAAAGTCCCCACTGTCTCTGAAGTGTCTAGACTCAGCATACGTTGCACTGAGTGTCCTCGATGTATGTGTGCCCTTATATGACCTGATCTGCGATCTGTTTTGTCTCTTCTTCCTTTGGTTCGGGTCCATTTCCTGAACGAAATCTTTGACGGGCCGTGGATCTCTGCTGCTTTTGTATTCGTCACGTCCAATGTCATGGGCCTGAGGCCAGTCTTCCATGTACTGTGTAGTATCTGGTGGGAAGTATTGGCATTTTGTACGTGTGGTGATAGGTGTCCTGGCTGTTCCTCACATGGAGCTTTCCCTTGTGGATGTATGCTGTCTTGCCAAGCCCACGATGAAATGCGAGCATTTCCCTTTGGTAGGTAGTGAGGTCAGAGGCCACTCTGATTCCGTTGTACCTCATGCTGTCTCTCAATTCTGGATCGCTCAATATGGCCATTTTGTCAGCCCAACGACAAAACCGCACCAGGACGGGACGAGGACTGCTTCCGTGAGTGCGCGGTTTTCCAATTCGATATGCGTGTACAATGTCTTCTTTGTACCAGTCTGGTTTCCTTGTGTGACTGTTGAGGACTTCTATGATAATTTCGGTTGTGACGTAGTCGTCCTCCCATTCTTGCTCCGCTACATTGATGAATATCAAGTTACACGCTTTTGCTTCTTTTTCAGTTGCTTCCAGTTTTCTTTCGAGTTTTTCAATTCTGTCCATCATTATTGTGCTATTTTCTTGGAGATCGTCAATTGATTCTCTATTTGTAAAAACACATTCCTTCAGCTTCCTGACTTCAGTAAAGAACTGTGAAATTTTGTCCTCTAAATTGCTGAACTTTTTTTCCATAGTTCTCTGTACTGCTGCTGAATGCAATTGTAGTGCATGTTGTATCTGTGCAAATCGCCAGTCAATCAAGTTAGGGTAAGGGGGTGGGTCACAATTTCCCTGAGCCATAACGCCGTTAATCGGGGAGAGAGAGAGAGAGAGAGAGAGAGAGAGAGATGAGAGAGAGAGAGAGAGAGAGAGAGGAGAGAGAGAGAGAGAGAGAGATTGTTTCTGTTTAAGCCTGTGATAATGATAAAAATTAAAAATGCATAGACAACTTTTGTTGTTGTTGTTGTTGTTGTTATTACCCTATTCTAAATTTTCCTCAAAGGTGAAGACCATTAAAGAATCGATTTATCGTAAGTTTAGAAGGTAAGGCACCCAGGTCAAGATCACAAAGACCAAAAACAACAAACAAACAAAAAGTGCCCCAAATCAGTACTTGTCAAGGAAGACGTATTGTCAGTAACACTTTCTCAGGAAGCTATCTGACAATTTTTAGAATCTGTTTTCTCTGTTGTGACCTTCCTTCATTGTCTTTGATGCACGTGAAGATTTATTTCTCGCTTCTCTCGTCCTTACACGTTTTATCGCTTCTGGCCAGCGCACAGTTTTGTGCATGGCTGAGGAATCTGTAGACATTTTGTGGCAGATTTCGATGTACACACACACACACACACACACACACACACACACACACACACACACACACACACACACACACACACACACACACACACACACACACACACATTTTGTCTAATATGACAAATCACTGGAAAAGGTCAAAATTATCAGCATATCCATCATATTTGCCATTTTAGCCCTCCTCTGTCCAACACGTCATGTGTCTTCATTTCCGGCTTAGATTTGATGGACATGTCTGCATAATCTAAACTAAATCATGTCATTTATTTTCTCGGATTTCTTGTCAATGCTAAATGATGTCAGTTATCAAAAGTTAGTCATGGTTAATGTGTGGCAAAGATTAATATGTTTTCATATTTCATGCAATTATTTTTGGTTCAAATCATGCTATAATAAAAAACGAACCTCTCTTTTTTTTTACCTGTACCTCCATTTGACCCACTCCCATTGTTTGTACCCTTAAAGTGTCTATCGCTCTTTTCTGTTTGAATGAGATTAATTATGACTCATTCTTTGCTGAACTCTGGTCACATGCCAGAACACACTTAGAGTTTCATGTTACATTCATTAAGAATAAGGACTAATGAAGCACAACGAATGTTTCCCATAGAAATCGTGACGTGGCTAACACCAGTCTGAGCTGAAGAGAATAACTTGATTTTTAGTGTCGCGGGTTCCGTTCTGTAAAAGTTAACGGTCGTAGTGGTGCGCGCGCGCGCGTGTGTGTGTGTGTGTGTGTGTGCATGTCGTTTAGACTCACACCACACGGATAAATGAGCTCACGCCTAATTCTGTCTGCATGTTTGTAGATGGATATGCGTTTCTTGATGCGGAAAGGGTTGCGTTGTTCTTTTCTTGATTTATCTGTGTATCTGTCTATCTATATGTGTATCTGTCTATCTAAATGTGAATCTGTCTGTCTATCTATCTATCTATCTGTGTATCTGTCTATCTATCTGTGTATCTATCTATCTAGCTAGCTAGCTATCTGTCTATATCTAACTATCTGTCATTCTTC
>JAPXFY010000016.1:34602465-34637465 GCA_030674185.1 Monoplex corrugatus | reverse complement strand
GATTGAGTTCTCATGACCGATACCATGCTGACCAATAATGCCAGCCCATGCTGTATGATTTGAGCCGAATCTCGAGTTTAATTCCCCCAGGATGATCAACATATCACCTGCAGGTACACTGCGTACAACTTCATCAAGCTGTTGGTAGAAAGCTTCTTTGTTTTCATCTTGGTTTGTCATGGTGGAGGCATAGACACTTGCCAAAGTAGCATATGCATTGTCTGATAAAAGGAGCCTCATAGTCATGATTCTGTCATTGATGCCCTGGGGCTGTGACTCAAGCTGAGAGACGAGAGGGGTCCTTACTGCGAAGCCAACATCTGCTCTCTTTTCAGCTTTGCGACCTGACCAGTATATAGTATATCCTGATCCAACCTCGCTTAATTGACCCTTGTCTAAAACTCTTGTCTCGCTGAGGGCAGCAATGTCAACTTTGTATCTTTGTAGCTCTCGTATTACCAAGGCGGTTCTTCTTTCTGGCCGGTTGGGCCTATTTTCTATCTAGGAGAAATCGCACGTTCCAAACAGCAACAATCAAGGGCTTAGCAGTCCATTTCCATCGGAGGTAGCCTGTCCGAACTCAGAGATTCATAGCACCCTCTGCTTCCTTCCCTGTCTGCAAGCTACCTTGAGGAGTGGTCCCAGAGCCGCTGGGGACTGATGGCCATTGTTTTCATGTGTCTGTCATGTTTGTGAGGGGGGGGGGGGTGGCGCTTGGTGCCATGTGCACTTGTAAGTTACTGTTGTTTGCGCAGAGCCTCAGCAGTTCTCTCCACCTCTCTCCACAAGTCCAGGGCAAACCGAGGAAAGACATCTGTTCTCATAGGAGACACAGACGGCTGAACAGTAGATGGCAAGTCGCAGCATATGGCCAAAACCACAAGCAGTGCTCTGTGGCAATGCCCTTTATGCAGTATGCGGCTGCGGGATTTTTTGTCTGGGTTTACTCACATAGCCTTTCCCCACCCATGGGGTAACCCACAAGGCAGCAGAGACAGGCGCATGTCGTAAAGTCTACTGTCGTACTGTAGCAGAGAAATAGCTCTGACCTACATAATGAATTTAGTGAGGGGAAAAAAACCACACAGATACATATATATACATATATATAGATGTATATATGTATGTATACATATGTATATATCTGTTGAACTGTAGCAGGTGAAGAGATACAAATTAATTCATACTTTAACACACACAAAAACACAAACTTTTATAAGAACAAAAAAAGAAAAAAATCACACACGCATACAGAGAGAGAGAGAGAGAGAGAGAGAGAGAGAGAGAGAGAGAGAGAGAGAGAGAGGAGAGAGAGAGAGAGAGTCAAGCAAACAAAACAAATAATTGGACGGACAGTACCAGAATCCAACAGCCTTCAGCGATGACTGTGTGTTGTTTCATTTTTCTCTATACGATGTCAATGAAAAAAAGTAATCTTTGAACAGAGGATGATTATCATTTTAAAGAAAAACACGTCCTATAACTCCGTCACGATCTACTTTTATGTTGTGACGTGATCTTCATTCATTGATTCATTAGCCATTCTGCTGAACATGAAGTTGAGACAATTGTTTATGTGTCAAATATCAGATAATAATAATAAGACCACTTTGATACGAATGTTGTATAGCACATATCCACATTATGCTATGTGTCTGTCTATCATGAACCTCCGTTTAAGCTGTTGCAAGAATATATGAAAAATAGGTTGTATTTTCTGTATTCAACATTTATGTAAGAAACATTTTGCAAATGTAAGAAGAAAATCAAAGATGTCATCTGTTTTACTGCTCTTTACTGTTTTAATGTTCCAAGTTTAATTAGTTCTTCGTTCAGTTTCAGGTAACGTGTATGTCCACATTTTTCATTTGATGAAGATTCAAAAGAATTCCAAAATTGACGAACCACGTTACATAGCCAGAATAAACACTGAATATCTTCAGGTTCTATGTTGCAAAAGCTGCACTCATCATTGTCACTGATTTTCGTATTTCAAAGTGTTTTGTTTGCATCAGTAACTCTGTAAACTATCGGATTTGAAACCATTTAAGTTTGTTATTTTTTTAATCTTTTTGAAAACAACCTACCAGTTTATATCCGTTGACAGTTTTGTGTTCTGCTTACTACAACACTTTGGGTCTTGACCGCTGTCAGTTAGTATATCGAAGTACTGTTTGGTTCCTCTGTGACTTGAATAAATGATCTGAAGGGATTTGTTCAAATTTAAACCATAGTTATTATGAATATCAAGGTCCATTTTTCTGATGTATTTTTAATTGCTTGAATAACTGCAAAATAGGTGATGAAATTGGAGGAAAGTCCGTATGTAGTTCTGAATTCATCATAAGTCGAAAAGTGACCAATGTGTTGTTTTTTTCTTATAAGAGGAGAAACACGGAAGATACCTTTGTTTATCCATTTTTTGGTATGGTATGACTGTTTTATTTTCAATTCTTACATTATCGTTACAAAACATAGGTTCGGTAGCGAATTCTTCAGAAGTTGCTGGGTGTATTTTTGCTGTTAATTCTTTATACATGTAGGCATCTAACACGTGTTGCCAAAACATGTTGACTTTGGTATAAACCGGTACAGATGATCCATACATATTGAGGTTATCAATCTATCAAAGTAGCATGATCGACAATAGAGAACACAAACATAGGTGATTTGCACATGACACTCTGCTAATGAAAAATGGAGATAAACTATCATTTGAACAAAATCATTTATCTTGTTTTATAACTTGGTAGCGTTTCATGGCTCTGTATGAGCGCAAATGCAGCAAGGAAGTCTGGTAGAGAGTAAAGTTAACAAAAAACGTATCAAGGGCGCTGGATGAGACCCAGAGCAACGATCCCTCATGACTGATCCAGTAATCACCTTCCAGCTCCTGATGCCACACGGTAGCCATTTCGCTCAGCAAAGGGAGGCTGTCCATGCGTCGCATGACCCATTTGGACCTAATCATCAGTTACCTTGTTTACAAACTAAACGACGGGATTTGGGGATGACAAACCCCGGAACATACCCCCACAAGGCGCAACAGTCTGGTCTGGTCCAGCCACCAAACCAAGAGAGTGAAAGAACACCACCCCCCTTGCCTCACTCAGGGCTTCGCCGCTCTATTGCGCAGCCCACACATGCGTCAGGTCACACAGAAGGAGCTCCTCTCCCCTTACTATAGTCTCGACACTTAGCAGTCGAAAGCTCTCTGTATTGCTTTACCACAACCACAGGGGTTGTTCGTGCGGTCGCAAAATCGAAATAAAGTACACTAAAACAAATGCATCAACATATAAAATCACCAACTGGAATCCCCAGAAATTTAAGACATTGGGTGTATCGTTTATACGGGGACGTCTCGATACGTCCCAAGTTCGTTGCGTGGCAGTTGCAATAATTCCCAGGGTCGACACATCTAGGTTTCATACGTCCCAGGTTCGATGCTTCACACCACACACACACACACACACACACACACACACACACACACACACACACACACACACACACACACACACACACACACCACACACACACACACATATTGGTATGTCACTAGGTGCGAAGCCAGGGGAGCACAGCTTCGGGGAAACATTGTGTGGGAACATGGGCACAGACCGTGGTAGGTATTACACAGCAGATGGTCGGCGCTGAAAGATGAAGAACATGAGCATTCTTTCTGTGTTCATCCGTCTCTCTCTCTCGCTCTTTTTCACATATGCACGCACGCGCGCACAGCGCACGCCGCTCAAGCGATAAAAATACGCAACACACGCACGCACGCAACCCCCCCCCCAAAAAAAAAAAAAAACACAAACAAACAAAAAACAACAAAAAAACAACAACAACAACAACAACAACAAAACAACAACAAAACAAAAACAAATAAAAGAGACGTTTTGTACTTGGGACTTATCGAACCTGGGACGTATCGAACCTTGGACGTATCGAACTTTGGACGTATCGAACCTGGGACATACCGAGACGTATCCGTTTATACAAGTTACACATATCAATGCATTTGCGTATATAATCTACGGAGATGCCTATGCCGTTAACACTCCATCCAATTGTTGACACAGGGTAGTTAACACACATACCTCAATACAAATTTAAACATAAATAAAGACAATAAAACATATATAAAAACATGCCTAAATTGCCTAAAATTCCTTTTGCATATCTCATTTCCCAAGAGCCGAAAATGCACTTAATACATGTACCGAATTATCAATCCTAAGAGAAAGTAGGTAGGTCTATCGAACACATACAAGGTGAATGGTCCAGCAAGGCAGAAAATGATAAGGAGGGATGACATAAAGAAAAAGAACGAGGCAGAAACAAAGAGAGTGACAGAAAAGAGGAAATTTCTAGCACAGAATTTCCAGAAGGTGGGGATACTATTTAAATTGAAGGAGCCCCCTATATCCCCACGGGGGGATGGTCGTTACTGCTCCACGGCATTTCATGAATTCAAAAATGTTCCAACTACCTACCACCACTGTCCAAGTCGTTCATAGTAAAGAATGGCCTATTTTCAGCTGGAAAATGTCACACGCTCTAGGAATACTAACAACCGTCTACATAATATGAGTCAACCAGCACAGCCGGTAAAACAAAACCATACAACCCACCTCTTAACCTCACACTCACAAACGCAACCACCCAGCCTTCCTACACATGCTACCATCAGATTGCTTTTTATAACCGTGCAATTTCAGAACGAAACAAGAGAAGAATATACTGCTGAAATAAGAAAAAAAAAAAAAAAAAGAAAGAAAGAAAGAAAAGAAAAAAACGTTCACGTTGACTGATTCATTTACAAACTTATGACTGAAAATGCCTCAGTCTACAAAGGCGAAGTGAAAACATTGCTTCTTGAACAAATAAATATGTGGGTTGCTGCCCATAATATGACTACATAATAGGGACAATGCCATACAATGCAACATCAAGGCTTTAAACGCAGTCTGAAATTCACACAACTAATCCCTTGGGAATAAGAAAGAAATGTAATGCCGTGCAATGCATTACAACAAAACACAACAGAATACAATACAATACAATGCTATCCCATGTCATGCAATTCAATGCAATGCTTTGCAATGCAATCCAAAGCAACGTAACGCAACGCGAGGGAACGCAGTGAAGAAAAAAGTAAATGTAGTAGAATGGAAAGTGAGCAAGTGGTTTGATGACAATGACAAGATCCTGCAACAATGAACTGAAGGCTGCAGTGTGCAAAGAAAACGTCCAATAAATCAAATGGGTCATAAGCGTATGCAGGATAGAAATGTTTTCAATACATTACATAAATTGCGATTAATAATAATAATGATAATAATAATAATAACATGATGATAACAGCAACAACAGCAGTAACAACAACAACAACAATCTTAACATTTAAAGCCCAACCATTCTCGCAAAGCCGTATCAGTGGCTAGTGCAAAATGGTGAAGTTAACAAATAATGGGAGGGAATTGTTTTAAAAACCCACCACCAATACCACCACCAAAACACATTGCCTTCAAAACACAGATTGATTTCTCATAGTATGCTGTCTTACCTTGAATGACTCAGACTAGTGAACACACACACCAAATATATTAAGATGAGATTCTTTTTATAACCAAAAGCACATACATGTGTCCCAAGGTAGTTTAGAAAGAACTCACACATAACATGATAATGGTAAAACATTAACAACACAATAAAATATACATCAAGGTAAGCTTCATACGTACTACAGGTCAAATTGAGCAGCCTCTCTCTCCCTCTTTATCCTAACAACACACACACACACACACACACACACACACACACACACACACACACACACACACACATTCTGTTTCACTAGTAAAATGATGTAGTGATAAAATAATCCTATAACCACATGATTATGACAAAAAGTCTACTTAGGCTCGCGACTTGATTAAGCGTGTAGGCAAGTACTTCTGAATGGTCAAGGCAGTGAATGGACGAGGCAGTGAATGGGTAAGACGGTCACTGCTTTTAGGCAGAAGCTGTTTGCAAGCCAGTTAGTTCTCGCTCCGATACTTTTGCATCGTAGGTTTGATGGGAGAAATTCAAATAGTCTCAAAGCTGGATGTGAATCATCTTGGCTGATAGACATTGTCTTTTCTACAAGCATATCATAAGTTTCATTCAGTGATAGTGGATTATTCCCAATCATCTCAGAAGTGGTTTTCAGTATCCTAGTCAGAGTTATTTGTATCTTTTCTGCTTTGAAATATGTTCATACCAACAAATGTCAGTACACTTTCAATGTCAACCCTGTAGAACTGTGTTAGAGGGTTTTTTTCCAATCCAACTTCGTAAGGCCTCTAAGAAAGTACAGACGTTTTTTAATCAAATTTTTCCATGTTTTCATCCCAATTCAAATCATCAGATATGAATAATCGAAGTAATTTTGAACTCTTTGGCAATTTCAACTTCTGTTTTTAATCTATTGTTCAAAGTTATTTTGATCACACCAGCCTGTCAGCTGGTAAACCCTCGTCTTGATATTTTAGCTTGTCATCATCTAAAGTGAGTCCCTCTAGAATGGTGTCATCAGCAATCTTCACCATGGTATTGCAGTCAAGATGAGAATCTAGTCACGGGTAAAGAGAGATTACAAGACTGGAACAGAACACAACTCTGTGAAACATGTACGCCTAGTGTGTGTGGAGAAGAAAAGAAACTGCCAACTTTAACAACTTCGGGCCTGCACTTCAGAAAGTCTAATTCACAAACGGGTTCTAGTAAACAAAACACTAAATGTCAAACTGAGCTTTAAAGGAAAGCAGAACTACGTTCAACAAAAAGGATTCTAGCAAAGCTGTTTGGGATCTCAAGATGACTGAGAACAATTTAGAGAACAATACATACAGTCTATTAGGTATATTTAATAGTTTCTGTTGGCTCTATGGGCAAAAGTTAAAAGGTCAAGAGATTACAAAAGTGTGAGAGACAGAATGCAAGACACAGTGAGTGTAAAAAAAGAGTGAAAGGGAACGGGAAAAGAGAATATGTTGAATAGTGTCTGCGGGCGGGTTGTGTGTGTGTGTGTGTGAACAGACAAGATGACAACTTCGGTCAAAGGTCATTCGCCGAACAGGCTTGATTGTACCTTGTATATGTGTGTGTGTGTGTGTGGGACGGAGGGATAGTGACAGCCTGGGTTGGGGTAACACGCCCTACTACCGTCCTGTCTTTCGCCTGCCAGTTTGCCTGTGCTTTGAGTCCTTGAGGTTAGGTGGTTGTTGGTGACTGATTGGAGAGAGATATGCGCCTTAGTTTGATTCTTGAAAATGAATTGGGAACCTCATAAATGTTCTTTTTCTTCTTCTTCTTCTTCTTCTTCTTCTTATTAGTAGTAGTAGTAGTAGTAGTATCATTCTAATTATAAAGGCGAACATGTCTTTACAAACTGCAAAAACAACCAATGGAAATTGTTCATGACAACTGAACTTGGCTCTTCTGGATGCTGGTCATTCAGTGTGGTAAACTGTTTTCTTGGGGACAAGAATTATCGTCCATTTCTTGAAACTATGACACTGAACACAGCTGACAAGGCATATGCCATACTGAAGATATCAGTGAATACAACAGAAAGCTGTGCTGCACAGATTTTTAATGAGCGTGGTGGAACATTATCAGGAGCAGTAGGTTTTCTCACCTTCAGATACTATAATTACGTTTAACATCACTCTTCTTTACTATGCACTGTCAGGTCGGATAGATGTTTCCGCTACTGGTAACCGGAACCCAGTACTACCTGTCACAGGGTTGAATTGCTGGCGACCAGTCCTCTCAGGAGGATGGTGTGGAGGGTGGCTAGAAACCCTGGTGGAAATAAATTAGATCCATCAAAGGGCGCCAGCTCTGGAGAGCTACCCGCAGCCATCTAGCTGAGGGAATAAACCCTGACAGTAAATCCGGGTGTGGGCCCCTAAGGCGGTTGGATGGCAAACTTTGTCACTTTCCGGCAGCTCCTGCGGCCGCGTTGGCACCAAAACGTAACAGCCCTGCTGTTCCTTTGGATCTGTCAGCGAGGTGGAGAGGGGGGACAAGTTGGATGGGCAACAGCCTGTCTTCCATATTACACTGCCCAGGCTTACATCCGTCCATTCATCCACAAACACTCTGCACCTACGACCTGGAGAGGACACTCCAGCCTCGCTACTAACACTAATGTCGGCACAACACGGGAAGCAACAGATACCGGTGATAAGTCATTGCTCAACTGGCGTAGAGCTGACGCCAGGGGTTGCTTTTGACGGTGGGAGAGACCTTCGTGCCTTACTGGACAGCTACCGCCCGCCTAAGCTAGGCAGCCCCAGCCAGTTAGGTGTTGTCCCGCCACGACCTGCCTTCTTCATTGGGTGCATGAAGATTAGGAGAAAATCTGACAAGCAGGACGTTAATTACCGCACCAGGCAAAAAGAAAAATTCAAATTCAAGAAACGGATCAGGAAAAGGATCAGCAGTGAAACTGGGCTGTTGGAATGTCCGAACAATGATGCCTGGGCTCTCCCAAGATCTGCAAGACATCAGCGACGCCAGAAAGACCGCCGTCATAAACAGCGAGCTAAAGAGGCTCAATGTGGACATTGCCACTCTGCAGGAAACACGGCTGGCTGACTCCGGAACATTAAAGGAAAGGGACTACACCTTCTGGCAAGGAAAGAGTTCTGATGCCCCAAGAGAGTACGGAGTAGGCTTTGCAGTAAGGAACATTCTGCTGAACATGATTGAACCAGGCAGCGGCGGTTCAGAGCGACTCTTGACTCTCCGCCTCAACACCACCGAAGGCTATGTCACTCTCATCAGCGTTTATGCCCCAACTCTGTCCGCCTCTCCAGACCCCAAGGATGAGTTCTACGAAAATCTTGCATCAACCATAAGGAACATCCCCAGGACAGAACAACTTGTTCTCCTGGGCGACTTCAACGCCAGAGTGGGTGCAGACAATGACTCATGGCCCTCCTGCCTCGGTTTCTTTGGAGTGGGGAAAATGAATGAGAATGAACAACGACTGCTTGAGTTTTGCGCCTGCCATGAACTGTGCATCGCCAACTCCTTCTTCAAGACGAAGCCTCAGCACAAAGTCTCCTGGAGGCATCCCCGCTCAAAACATTGGCACCAACTGGATTTGATCCTAGTAAGACGTGCCGCTATCACAAACGTTCTTCACACTCGCTCTTATCACAGCGGAGACTGCGACACAGACCACTCTCTGGTATGTTGCAAGATCAGGCTACAACCAAAGAAGTTCCACTGCTCAAAGAAACAAGGGAACCCTCGCATTGACGTCAGCAAGATGTCTCAGCCAGATCTTGTAAAACAGTTCGCAGAGGCCTTTCAGAGAGAATACGACGCATTGCAGCCCAGAGACTCTGCCACAGAGAGATGGGAAACGCTACGAGACACCATGCACCGCATTGCTATGGCCACCTTTGGGAAGAAAACTGTGAAGTCCCACGACTGGTTTGAGGCCAAATCATCAGAGATGACTCCCACTGTTGAGGCCAAGCGCGCCGCACTCACCAAGTATAAGCGGTCACCCAGTGAGAAGAACCTGCAATTCCTCAGGGCTGCCAGAAGTAAGGTTCAGCTTAACGCCAGGCGCTGCGCAAACGAGTACTGGACAGAGCTCAGCGAAGAGATACAGAGTGCTGCTGAAAGAGGCAACATCCGAGGAATGTATGATGGCATCAAGAAGGCACTGGGACCAACACAGAGCAAGATCGCCCCCCTCAAATCCTCAAACTGGGGAAGTAATCAGCAATCCTAGCCAACAGATGGAAAGATGGGCGGAACACTACTCCGACTTCTACTCCACACAGAACATGGTGTCCCCCTCAGCCCTCGATGCCATCAAGTGCATGCCGGTAATGGAAGAACTTGACGCAGAGCCAACTGCGGACGAACTCAGCAAGGCCATTGATAGCCTGGCATCAGGGAAGGCACCTGGCAACGACGGAATTCCCCCAGACCTCATCAAGAACTGCAAGACTTCTCTTCTGCACCCTTTGCACGCAGTCCTCTGTCAGTATTGGAATAAGGGAGCTGTGCCACAGGACATGAGGGACGTCAAGATCGTCACCCTGTACAAAAACAAGGGCGAAAGGAGCGACTGCAACAACTACAGAGGTATCTCGCTCCTCAGCATTGTTGGCAAAGTCTACGCTCGGGTCCTCCTAATCCGCCTGCAGAAACTGGCTGAACGCGTCTACCTGGAATCACAGTGTGGTTTTCGAGCAGAGAGATCCACGGTAGACATGGTCTTCTCCCTTCGCCAAATCCAGGAGAAGTGCAGAGAGCAGCGGATGCCCCTGTATGTAGCATTCATTGACCTCACCAAGGCCTTTGACCTAGTCAGCAGAGATGGCCTTTTCAGGGCTCTCCGAAAAATCGGCTGCCCCCCCCGAAACTGCACACCTTAATTGTGTCCTTCCACTCAAACATGAAAGGGACGGTGCAGTTCAACGGAAACCTCTCCAAGCCCTTCGACGTACGCAGCGGTGTGAAACAAGGCTGCGTCCTGGCCCCAACCCTCTTTGGAATCTTCTTCGCTCTCCTCCTGAGGCATGCGTTCAGCACAGCGCAAGAGGGGATCCACCTGCGGACCAGATCAGATGGCAGGCTCTTCAACCTCGCCCGCCTCAGAGTAAGGACAAAGGCCCGTGAAGCCCTCATCAGAGACATGCTATTTGCCGACGATGCCGCAGTTGTGACCCATACTCAGCGGGATTTGCAGTCACTAACGGACCGCTTCTCCCAGGGCTGCAAAGATTTTGGTCTGACCATCAGTCTTAAGAAGACAAACGTCCTGGGCCAAGACACGCCATCTCCACCAGCCATCACCATTGATGACTACGAGCTTGAAGCCATCCATTAATTCACATATCTTGGGTCCACCATCACCGATAACCTCTCCCTTGAGACAGAGATCGACAAGAGGATCGGGAAGGCAGCCACAACACTAGCCCGCCTCACACAAAGGGTGTGGACAAATCCCAAGCTGACCACAAAGACAAAGATGGCTGTATACAACGCCTGTGTCCTCAGCACCTTCCTGTATGGCAGCGAGGCGTGGACCACGCAGGCTCATCAGGAGAAAAGGCTCAATACCTTCCACTTGAGAAGCCTACGGCGCATACTTGGCATTTCCTGGCAAGACAAGGTGACCAACACCGAAGTCCTAACCCGCGCTGGCCTCCCAACCATGCATACCATGCTGAGACAGCGTCGGCTGCGCTGGTTGGGCCACGATTCGCCGCATGGAAGATGGCCGCATCCCAAAAGACATCCTTTATGGTGAGCTTGCCACAGGGCAGAGAAACATTGGCCGCCCACAGCTGAGATACAAAGACGTTTGCAAGCGTGACATGAGGGCGCTTGAAATCAACACTGAGTCCTGGAGGACCTCGCAGACGACCGCAAAGCTGGAGAACCACTCTCAAGAAACAGCTGCGGATGGGTGAGGACAAACTGTCAGCTGCTGCAGCAGAAAAGCGAGTTCGCAGAAAAGGTATGACAACCAACAGATCAGCATCAACATATACATGCGACCGCATTGGTCTCTACAGTCACAGGCGATGCTGCTTGGACCAAGCAGACAGCCCATCTAGACATTAGAACGGATGTACTTTGTCCATGGTCAGTCATGACCGAGGGAGGCCACTACTCTTTACTATGAAGGGGCATGGAAGATGTTGCTCCAGATGCGTCAGAGTCACACAGATTAGAAGAGGGCATCTTTGCCTTCACTTTCGAGTAAAATGCCTTCAATCCGTCTGGTAGTGTTTGGTTAGAAGTGTTACAAATCTAAGCCATTATGTTCCAGCCTGTTATGTTTTTGAGTCCTATGTACACCTTCTTAGTATTATTTGTAGTTAGACATTCTTTCAGTCTTTTTCTCTGGCGGAACTCAACTTTTTTCCACGCATTTCTCTATATTTGTATTCGTTGTTTTTTTCAATTAGTGCTTTTTGTTTTTCATCAAACTTTTATCTCACTATACCGTAGCTTAGTATTGCAAACAGTTTAGTTGCTATACACACATCCTCACAAGAAGGTGATGTATGACCGGACTGTATCAATATACTCATTTAGGTCAGTGGCAGAGTCTTTAAAGATATGCCAGTCTGTGCACTCAAGGCAGCTACGAGAGGTCGTTAGTGCGAAATCAGTACACTGCTTTACTGTCTTGACAAAGGGGTTTTCAGTTTTCAATTTCTGTTTGTATTTTGGAATGAGATAAATAGTGTCATGATCGGAATTGCCCGAAAGAACACAATAGATTGAATGATATACGTCTTTTATAGAGCTTAATAGTGATGCGAAAGCATTGACAATCAACACGCAAAGTCAGAACAAGACCGTAGAAGCTGAAATACTGTTTCTAAGAAGACTGTCAGGAGTTCCGTGGACAGTAAAGAAAACAAACGAGACATTCTTGAAAAAAGCACTCACAAAAAAAAAACCCATGAATGAAACAGATTAGGAAAAGATAAAAAAGCAACATGAAGCGAGGGAAATTCGGGCGCCTAGTCACAGCAAGAAAGCTAGAGGGAAAAAGCACCAGGTAGACCCAAGGAGAAGATGATAATTTTGCAGAGTGGATGGGAAAAGAAAGTGCAGGTGATAAGTCGATCAGGTCTTCGCTATCACTTCTTCGCCGATGATTCACAATTGTATGATTCCAACATCCCAGCCGAGTTTCCAGCATTGCTTGGCAATTTACAATCTGGTATTGAGGCTGTCGGTGACTGGATGATGACAAACAAGCTTAAAATGAATGAAGATAAAACTGAACTGATAAAAATCGGTACTAAACATAAACTACAACAAACACCAACATGCACAATGACAGTCTGTGGCTGCAGTCTTTCTTTTGCACCATCTGTTAGAAATCTTGGAGTGTTTCTTGACGAATCATTAACAATGGACGCGTATATCAACAATCTTTGCCGTAGCCTAAACTTTCAGCTCCGTAGGATTGCAAAGATTCGTCCTTACCTCACCACCGATGCCGTGAAGAAGCTTGCAGTTTGTTTTATTTTGTCAAGATTAGATTACTGTAATTCTCTCTTAGCTGGCTTACCTGATGACAAACTTAGAAAGCTTCAGGTCATTCAGAATAATGCAGCCCGCCTTATCCTGCACAAGAAACAATCTGACAGTGCAAATCCACTGCTGAAATCCCTTCACTGGCTCCCCATCAAAGCCAGAATAGACTTCAAGATTGCTTGCCTCTGTTTCCGCTGTCTAAGTGATACAGTCACTGCACCACCATATCTTTCTGAACTGATCCAACATTATGTACCGACTCGAACCCTTCGTTCCGGAGATTCTTTTCAACTAGTCGAACCACGTTTTTCTCTCTCCACAGTTGGCAAACGCGCTTTCTCTGTTTTTGGTCCTTCAGTATGGAACAATCTGCCACTCAACCTGAGAAAACAACATAGTTACTTAACCTTCAGAAAGGAACTTAAAACCCATCTTTTTCAAAAGTATCTGGTTGCAGAGTAACTTCCACGGCATTGGTGCTGAAGTACAAAATGACTGTTTTTAACCTTTTCTAGTCCTTGGCATGACTGTGTCTATTATTGGTGTTTTTTAAGTTTATTCTTCTGATTATATATTTTAATTTTAATTTTTGTGTGTGTGTATGGGTGTGAGTGTGGTGTGTGTGTGTGTGTGTGTGTGTGTGTGTGTGTGTGTGGTGTGTGTGTGTGTGTGTGTGTGTGTGTGTGTGTGTGTGTGTGTGTGTGTGTGTGTGTGTGTGTGTTGTGAACGTGAACATGATATGTTGGAATATCTTTGTATGCTCTCTGATTTGTTTTAATTAGTTAAATGTCTTATTCAGCTTCTATTTGTAATGCATGTTTTAATTAAGATTTTATGTAAAACGCGTTGAGCATTTTATGGAAAGGCGTTTATTCATGTAATAATAATAATAATAATAATAATAATACTTGCAACAACAAAAGAGGACCATGATCACCAACGCCATGCGGCAAGGCAAACGATGATGACGAACAGTGATCAAGAGTTTTGTCACTACCCATAGAGCACATTACTTATTGAAGAGTTTGGGCACCACTTGTCTTAGATTAAAGTTGCCTGTAACTGTCACTGTCTGGGTTGCTATATTTACCAGTGTTAATTTTGTCTGTTAACTTACAAACAGTAGTGGTGAGGTTTGCTTTGGGTTGGATATTGACAGCAATCAGAATGATATGAGAGATGGAAAGGTGGGCATTGTATAAAACTGGGCGTCAGGGGTACAAGAGGGTTATACCACTTTTACCTCCGTGCGCCAGCGAGAGATTACAAGAAAATAAACGTCGTCACTGCACTGTTGGACAACAGTATAGTCATATCTTTAGATAGCAAAACCAGATGGTTGAACAGTGCTACTAAAGACGTCAGAATCAAGTCATACTTAGAAAAAATGGTGCATTCTTTGAAATCTACCTTGTTCACAACATCGCAAGTGAGTCCATGGATTTTCTTTGGTAATGATCGAAAATGACAAGAAACGTATTTGTAGAGAAGGGCAAAAGCTTTGTTGTCGTAACCTTGACAGGGCCCAGCCTCGCCTTCCGCGTTTTCTCACTGACTGACCGTTTCTGCTACCGTTTGTCGGCTGACTCACAATGCAGGTAACTTGCCATTGAGGAAGATAGAGTTAAAGTGATGAGATACGATCACGTTGAACTTATCCACATTCTTCCCAACTGACAGCAAGGTTTCGCGATCGGGCTGCAGGGCACGGAAACACCCCAAGATGTAAAACAAATACTGTGACACAAACCGTCGGCGCCATCTAGGTCTATCTTGGAAATACGTATTTGCAGTCACCTGTTGTCTCTGATTCACCCTTTGTCCATCGTTCTCCCTTTTCTGTAGTTAATCCCTTGCCCTCCATCACACTTTGTCTGTAGTTCGCCCTTTGCCCGTCGTAACTTTGTAGTTCACCTTTTGCCTATCCGTCACTTTGTACTTCACCCTTTGCCTATCTGTCACATTGTACTTCACTCTTTGCCTATCTGTCACTTTGTACTTCACTCATTTGCCTATCTGTCACTTTGTACTTCACTCTTTGCCTATCCATCACTTTGTACTTCATCCTTTGCCTATCCATCACTTTGTACTTCACCCTTTGCCTATCCATCACTTTGTACTTCACCCTTTGCCTATCCATCACTTTGTACTTCACCCTTTGCCTATTTGTCACTTTGTACTTCACCCTTTGCCTATCTGTCACTTTGTACTTCACCCTTTGCCTATCTGTCACTTTTGTACTTCACCCTTTGCCTATCCATCACTTTCTACTTCACCCTTTGCCTATCCATCACTTTGTACTTCACCCTTTGCCTATCCGTCACTTTGTACTTCACCCTTTGCCTATCCATCACTTTGTACTTCACCCTTTGCCTATTTGTCACTTTGTACTTCACCCTTTGCCTATCCATCACTTTGTACTTCACCCTTTCCTATCTGTCACTTTGTATTTCACCCTTTGCCTATCCATCACTTTGTACTTCACCCTTTGCCTATCCGTCACTTTGTATTCACCCTTTGCCTATCCGTCACTTTGTACTTCACCCTTTGCCTATCCTCACTTTGTACTTCACCCTTTGCCTATCGTCACTTTGTACTTCACCCTTTGCCTATCCTTCACTTTGTACTTCACCCTTTGCCTATCCATCACTTTGTACTTCACCCTTTGCCTATCCATCACTTTGTACTCACCTTTGCCTATCATCACTTTGTACTTCACCTTTGCCTATTCACTTTTGTACTTCACCCTTTGCCTATCCTGTCATTTTGTACTTCACCCTTTGCCTATCTGTCATCTTTGTACTTCACCCTTGCCTATCCATCACTTTGTACTTCACCCTTTGCCTATCCATCATTTTGTACTTCACCCTTTGCCTATCCATCACTTTGTACTTCACCTTTGCCTATCCATCACTTTGTACTTCACCCTTTGCCTATGTCACTTTGTACTTCACCCTTTGCCTATGCTCACTTTGTACTTCACCCTTTGCCTATCTGTCACTTTGTACTTCACCCATTGCCTATCCATCACTTTGTACTTCACCCTTTGCCTATCCATCATTTTGTACTTCACCGTTTGCCTATCCGTTTCTTTGTACTTCACCCTTTGCCTATCCTTCACTTTGTACTTCACCCTTTTCCTATCCGTCACTTTGTACTACACCCTTTGCCTATCCGTTTCTTTGTAGTTCATATTTTGCCCGACCGTCACACTTCCTCTGTGATCCGCCCCTTGCCTGTCTATCACTTTGTAGTTCGCCCCTTGCCTGTCTGTCACACTGTGTCTGTAGTTCGCCCCTTGCCTGTTTGTCACACTGTGTCTGTAGTTCGCCCCTTGCCTGTCTGTCACACTGTGTCTGTAGTTCGCCCCTTGCCTGTCTGTCACACTGTGTCTGTAGTTCGCCCCTTGCCTGTCTGTCACACTGTGTCTGTAGTTCGCCCCTTGCCTGTCTGTCACACTGTGTCTGTAGTTCGCCCCTTACCCGTTTGTCACACTGTGTCTGTAGTTCGCCCCTTGCCTGTCTGTCACACTGTGTCTGTAGTTCGCCCCTTGCCTGTCTGTCACACTGTGTCTGTAGTTCGCCCCTTGCCCGTTTGTCACACTGTGTCTGTAGTTCGCCCCTTACCCGTTTGTCACACTGTGTCTGTAGTTCGCCCCTTGCCTGTCTGTCACACTGTGTCTGTAGTTCGCCCCTTATCCGTTTGTCACACTGTGTCTGTAGTTCGCCCCTTGCCTGTCTGTCACACTGTGTCTGTAGTTCGCCCCTTGCCTGTTTGTCACACTGTGTCTGTAGTTCGCCCCTTGCCTGTCTGTCACACTGTGTCTGTAGTTCGCCCCTTGCCTGTTTGTCACACTGTGTCTGTAGTTCGCCCCTTGCCTGTTTGTCACACTGTGTCTGTAGTTCGCCCCTTGCCTGTCTGTCACACTGTGTCTGTAGTTCGCCCCTTACCCGTTTGTCACAATGTGTCTGTAGTTCGCCCCTTGCCTGTCTGTCACACTGTGTCTGTAGTTCGCCCCTTGCCTGTCTGTCACACTGTGTCTGTAGTTCGCCCCTTGCCTGTCTGTCACACTGTGTCTGTAGTTCGCCCCTTGCCTGTTTGTCACACTGTGTCTGTAGTTCGCCCCTTGCCTGTCTGTCACACTGTGTCTGTAGTTCGCCCCTTGCCTGTCTGTCACACTGTGTCTGTAGTTCGCCCCTTACCCGTTTGTCACACTGTGTCTGTAGTTCGCCCTTGCCTGTCTGTCACACTGTGTCTGTAGTTCGCCCCTTGCCTGTCTGTCACACTGTGTCTGTAGTTCGCCCCTTGCCTGTCTGTCACACTGTGTCTGTAGTTCGCCCCTTTGCCTGTCTGTCACACTGTGTCTGTAGTTCGACCCTTGCCTGTCTGTCACACTGTGTCTGTAGTTTGACCCTTGCTGTTCTGTCACACTTGTGTGTAGTTCACCCTTGCTCGTTTGTCACACTTCTTAGTTAACCCCTTGCCCTCATTTTGCCTTTTGCCCATAGTTCGCCTCATTCCCAAGATGGCTTTTGTGTGTTATTCATCCATTGTAGTTTATCCCATGCCTGCCATTCGCCTCGTCTCCATCGTTTGTCTCATCTCCAAAGTTTCCCCCTTGTCCGTCTGCCATACCTTGTTCATAATTCACCCTTGTCAATAGCTTTTCCCTACCATTGCGCGGCTTGTGCGTAGTTGGCCCCCTGCCTATTGTTTGCCCTTTCTCCTTAGATGGCCTGTAGCTCCTTTGGCACCCCTTGTCCGTAGTTCGCCTTTCCTTTGCAGTTTGCCCCTTGTGTTTGTCCTATCTCCATAGTTCGCCCCCTGCCTCTTGGTCACCAGTGGTGTTTAGTTTGCCCTGTGACACATCTTGTCCGTAGTTCACCCCTTGTGTGTAGTGTATCTCATGCCTCTTGGTCAGTAATTATCTGTAGCTACCCTTTGGTCATCCTTTGTCTACATGTAGACTTTATCCCTTGTATGCAGTTCTTTTCGGTAGTTCTCCTAGTTTGTACTTCTCTCTCTGCGTGCATTTCTCCCCCTTCCTCTGTCGTTTTCCGCCTTGTCTGTAATTGTCCCCATTGTCTGTAGTTGGTCCCCTTGTCTGCAGTTCTCCCTGCGCATAGTTCTCCCCATGTCTGTTGTTCTTTCCCTTGTCTGTGGCTTGCCTCCTTTGCTGTACTTCTCCCATTATGTGTAGTTTTCATCTACTCTGTAGTTCTCCCATTATGTGTAGTTTTCATCTACTCTGTACTTCTCCCATTATGTGTAGTTTTCATCTACTCTGTACTTCTCCCATTATGTGTAGTTTTCATCTACTCTGTACTTCTCCCATTATGTGTAGTTTTCATCTACTCTGTATTCTCCCATTATGTGTAGTTTTCATCTACTCTGTACTTCTCCCATTATGTGTAGTTTTCATCTACTCTGTACTTCTCCCATTATGTGTAGTTTTCATCTACTCTGTATTCTCCCATTATGTGTAGTTTTCATCTACTCTGTATTCTCCCATTATGTGTAGTTTTCATCTACTCTGTACTTCTCCCATTATGTGTAGTTTTCATCTACTCTGTACTTCTCCCATTATGTGTAGTTTTCATCTACTCTGTACTTCTCCCATTATGTGTAGTTTTCATCTACTCTGTACTTCTCCCATTATGTGTAGTTTTCATCTACTCTGTAGTTCTCCATTATGTGTAGTTTTCATCTACTCTGTACTTCTCCCATTATGTGTAGTTTTCATCTACTCTGTACTTCTCCCATTATGTGTAGTTTTCATCTACTCTGTAGTTCTTCCATTATGTGTAGTTTTCATCTACTCTGTACTTCTCCACCTGAATGTAATTACTTATTGTCTGTAAAGCCCCCACTGTCTGTAGTTCCCCATTGTCTGTATCCCTTATTGTCTGTAGTTCCCCATTGTCTTTATCCTCATTGTCTGTAGTTCCCATTGTCTGTATCCCTTATTGTCTGTAGTTCCCCATTGTCTGTATCCCTCATTGTCTGTAGTTCCCCATTGTCTGCATCCCTCATTGTCTGTAGTTCTCCCATTGTCTGTATCCCTCATTGTCTGTAGTTCCCCATTGTCTGTATCCCTTATTGTCTGTAGTCCCCATTGTCTGTATCCTTTATTGTCTGTAGTTCTCCCATTGTCTGTATCCCTTATTTTCTGTAGTTCCCCATTGTCTTATCCCTCATTGTCTGTAGTCCCCCATTGTCTTATCCTATTGTCTGTAGTTCCCCATTGTCTTTATCCCTCATTGTCTGTAGTCCCCCATTGTCTTTATCCCTCATTGTCTGTAGTCCCCCATTGTCTTTATCCCTCATTGTCTGTAGTTCTCCCATTGTCTCTATCCCTAATTGTCTGTAGTTCTCCCATTGTCTTATCCCTCATTGTCTGTAGTTCTCCCATTGTCTTTATCCCTCATTGTCCGTAGTCCCCATTGTCTTTATCCCTCATTGTCTGTAGTTCTCCCATTGTCTGAAGTCCCCCATTGTCTGTAGTCCCCCATTGTCTTTATCCCTCATTGTCTGTAGTTCTCCCATTGTCTTTATCCCTCATTGTCTGTAGTCCCCCATTGTCTTTATCCCTCATTGTCTGTAGTTCTCCCATTGTCTGTATCCCTTATTGTCTGTAGTCCCCCATTGTCTTTATCCCTCATTGTCTGTAGTTCTCCGATTGTCTGTATCCCTTATTGTCTGTAGTCCCCCATTGTCTTTATCCCTCATTGTCTGTAGTTCTCCCATTGTCTGTATCCCTTATTGTCTGTAGCTCCCCATTGTCTTTATCCCTCATTGTCTGTAGTTTTCCCATTGTCTGTATCCCTTATTGTCTGTAGTCCCCCATTGTCTTTATCCCTCATTGTCTGTAGTTCTCCCATTGTCTGTATCCCTTATTGTCTGTAGTCCCCCATTTCTGTATCCCTCATTGTCTGTAGTTCTCCCATTGTCTGAAGTCCCCCATTGTCTGTAGTCCCCCATTGTCTGTATCCCTCATTGTCTGTAGTTCTCCCATTGTCTGAAGTCCCCCATTGTCTGTAGTCCCCCATTGTCTGTATCCCTCATTGTCTGTAGTTCTCCCATTGTCTGAAGTCCCCCATTGTCTGTAGTTCTCCCATTGTCTGTATCCCTCATTGTCTGTAGTTTCCCCCATTGTCTGTAGTTCATGGCTAACTTAAATTCAGCCTGCTTAGCCATGAAATTGATATAAATGGCGATAAAACCACCACAGCACACCCTGAAATCCACTCCTGCTAGAGGCATGATGATTTTACATCAATTTGCAGAACGCAACACACTACACGCAATGTGTGTGTGCGTAATTTGTGTGTGTGTGTGTGTGTGTGTGTGTGTGTGTGTGTGGTGCGTGCGTGTGTGTGTGTGTGTGTGTGTGTGTGTGTGTGTGTGTGTGTGTATGTGTGTGTGTTTGAGGCAGACTGTAGGTGCAAAAGCTGCATATTCAGTATCTCGTTTACGAGCTGCAGAGAGCTATAAGTGTCTATAGATCACTCAGTGTCCATTATACTTGACATGACATGGTATTAATTCACTTATTCTGATAATAGTCGATTGCGTTGTCGTTGTGGTGGGGGTGCGGGTGGTGATGGTGATGGGATGTGTACACATGCAATTCGTGCGTGCGTGCGTGCGTGCGTGTGTGCAGTAGTGTGTGTGTGCGTGTGTGTGCGCGCGTGCGTGCGCGCGCGCGTGCGAGCGCATAATGTCAGAATGGCTGAATAATAAGTGAGCCACTTGCGATATGGAGGAATCTAACAAAACCCCAGAGTATATCATTCGGCATACATAATGCATGATGTGTCGAGGCACTGAATTCCCCTGCGCGAGAATATTCATTGCTTCTTTTTCGGTATTTCTTAAAATGTCAGTTCACATACGTGCTCTGAGACAAATATCTATCTTTTGCTTGTTTCTGTAATCTGAATCCAAATGATTGTCAGCGGTCAAGCAATTACAAACCAGAAAAGCTCAAAAATGGAAGTAGAACGTGTGTTTAATGTAACAAAACAAGATAGGCGCATATTTACGCCCAACTGGCCTTTGTCAAGTGTAGACAAAAAGCAAACAAATTAGCACAAAAACAAAAAAAGTAAACAACTTCCCAAACGTAACGTCCTGGCAGTAGAAAATAATGGATGCTACGTGTTGTGTATTTATTCCTTGTTGTCTTTTGTATACGCTTGAAGAATGCAGTTGGCCGACAATTTGCGCCTGTCTTGTTTTGTTATATCAAATACGCGTTCTACTTCTATTTTTTGTATTTTCTGGTCTGTTTGTTTCTTTGTTTTCTTTCTTTTTATTTCCTCTGCTGTCTTTTTTGTTTGTTTGTTTGTTTGTTTTGTTTGTTATACTATTTGCTATCGTTGATGTTGTTTTGAAGTATAAGCGTCAGTAGGCGAGAACTGTAGACCATCTCCACTCCCCTTCTTGTCAGTGCTGGTCAGGCATACAGACAAGCCGGTACAGTGAGGTCAGGCATACAGACAAGCCGGTACAGTGAGGTCAGGCATACAGACAAGCCGGTACAGTGAGGCCAGGCATACTGACAAGCCGGTACAGTGAGGTCAGGCATACAGACAAGCCGGTACAGTGAGGTCAAGCATACGGACAAGCCGGTACAGTGAGGTCAGGCATACAGACAAGCCGGTACAGTGAGGTCAGGCATACGGACAAGCCGGTACAGTGAGGTCAGGCATACAGACGAGCCGGTACAGTGAGGTCAGGCATACAGACAAGCCGGTACAGTTAGGTCAGGCATACAGACAAGCCGGTACAGTGAGGTCAGGCATACAGACAAGTCGGTACAGTGAGGTCGGGCATACAGACAAGCCGGTACAGTGAGGTCAGGCATACAGACAAGCCGGTACAGTGAGGTCAGGCATACAGACAAGCCGGTACAGTGAGGTCAGGCATACAGACAAGCCGGTACAGTGAGGTCAGGCATACAGACAAGCCGGTACAGTGAGGTCAGGCATACAGACAAGCCGGTACAGTGAGGTCAGGCATACAGACAAGCCGGTACAGTGAGGTCAGGCATACAGACAAGCCGGTACAGTGAGGTCAGGCATACTGACAAGCCGGTACAGTGAGGCCAGGCATACTGACAAGCCGGTACAGTGAGGTCAGGCATACAGACAAGCCGGTACAGTGAGGTCAGGCATACAGACAAGCCGGTACAGTGAGGCCAGGCATACAGACAAGCCGGTACAGTGAGGCCAGGCATACTGACAAGCCGGTACAGTGAGGTCAGGCATACTGACAAGCCGGTACAGTGAGGTCAGGCATACTGACAAGCCGGTACAGTGAGGCCAGGCATACTGACAAGCCGGTACAGTGAGGTCAGGCATACTGACAAGCCGGTACAGTAGGTCAGGATACTGACAGCGGTACAGTGAGGTCAGGCATACTGACAAGCCGGTACAGTGAGGTCAGGCATACTGACAAGCCGGTACAGTGAGGTCAGGCATACTGACAAGCCGGTACAGTGAGGTCAGGCATACTGACAAGCCGGTACAGTGAGGTTAGGCATACTGACAAGCCGGTACAGTGAGGCCCTCAATCACCAGACTATCAAACGACGGCACGTTCAGTAGCTGGTATTGTTTCATCAGTATCACGTGACAAGATTGACTGTCCAGCCTGCAGAGTCTGACAAAGGTGTGGCTTGCCATGTATAGAACGTCTGCTCTTCAAGTGTCGGTTTCTTTAGGCAAGACACGTTGTTCGTACGGAAAACAAAAGATCCAAAAGATGCTCCAGCAGGAGAGCTCAAGTAAAAACACTGTGTCCAGGGAACGGGCTAGAGTGATACAAAGATGTTCTGAAGGCCAACCTCAATAGCTGTGGCATCAACACAACAAACTGAGAATATATTGCCCCCCAAAGAGTAAACTGTGACAGCAGAGCATAATACAGTGACATTAGAATAGTGTAGAACGATTGCTGTTCAAGAGAAGGGGGGCCAGAAAAAGAATCCAAGGCCGCAAGTCTTCCCATAGAGCGCCTGTGTAAGAACACGTACCACCACCACCAGGTCTTGTATCTTACAGGACAACCCACACCAGTCAGTGTGAACCAGTGCAATTGCTCATCCACCGAGACGACAGCAGGGTTCATCAGCAGCAGCAGCATCTGCATCAGCAACATCATCATTATTATTATCATCGTCGTCATCGTTGTCGTCGTCAGAATCTTTCCATCATTTTTGGGTGAATGGGAGGAAGGTGGATGGGGATTCCGCACATGTTATCACCGGTCATTTATCTTTTTTTCTGGTCGTTTTTCTTTTTTCTTTTCCTCATATTTACTTTTCCACTATTCAGTCATTCATATTTTCCCAGTGTGCATGCTTCGTTCTACATGGACAATTTAGATACATTCTTTTGTAAGGGCGTGTGTGTGTGCATGCGTGTGTGCATGTATGCTCTGTGTGCGTGTACATATGTATGAGTGTGTGTGTGCATCATTATCATGTGTGGATGTGTATGTGTATGCCTGTCTGTCTGTTTGTATGTATGTATATATGCTTGTATGCATGTATGTGTATATATGTATGCATGTACTTGTATATATATGTATGTATGTATGTATCTATGTATGTATGCCATGCATGTATTATGTATGTATATATGTATATATGTATGTATGTATGTTTGTTTGTTTATGTATATTATGTATGTATGTCTGTATGCATGCATGTATGGATGAATGTATGCCATTTATGTAAATATGTATCTATGTATATGAGTATGTGCATTTGCGTGTATTTGCATGCCTGCGTACTTGTTAACGTATGTGCATACGACTATTGAGTGTATGGATATGGGCACTGGCACGTTCAGCAATAAAGAAAACAGTTAACCAGACACAGATTCCACTTCCTGAAAGATTCTAACACAATGTGAAAGGAGATAAAACCATGGACTAGGATGTCAGCGCCTGGACGACAAAAAATAGAAACTACAGTGCATACTTGCCATCTATTTTTGTAAACAAAGCGGCATGTTGTTTTCTGCTAATGATGTTATCTGCTACCTGTGCCAGCCTGCTGTTCTGGAACCTGTTTCTTTACTGCTGTCACGTCTTGTTAGTCAGTGCATGGGACATTTTTTGCTCTTTTCCATCACAGGTCTTCCTTTCTTTCCTTCTTTCCTTCTTTCCTTCTTTCTTTCTTTTCCTATTCATTGTGTGCGCCTGTGTGTCCGTCTGTCTGTCTATCTGTCTATGTCTGTCTGTCTCTTTGTCTCTCTGTCTGTCTGTCTGTCTCTCTCTCTTTCTCCCTACCTCCCTCACTCCCTCCCGCTCTCTCTCTCTCTCTCTCTCTCTCTCTCTCTCTCTCTCTCTCTCTCTCTCTCTCTCTCTCTCTCTCCCTCTCTGCCTCTCAATATGCATTGGGCAGGTTAGCGTATGTTGCACTGAGCTGACTTTCCCTCATTAATGCGTTTCTTGATCAAATGAGTTGTACACCTGTTTTACCATGGCATCGATGCCGAAAATGATAAGATCATTGTGAGCATGTTTGTCAGGCTGTACTAGACAAAACGTTATTGCAGTCAGTGATTGGGAGAGTGAGTTAATCTCTCTCTCTCTCTCTCTCTCTCTCTCTCTCTCTCTCTCTCTCTCTCTCTCTCTCTTTCTCTCTCTCTCTCTCTCTTGTGTGAGAGAGAGAGAGAGAGAGAGGGAGAAGGAGAGAGGGAGGGAGTGTGTGCGTGTGTGTGTGTGTGTGTATGTGTGTGTGTAAGTGAGAGAGAGAGTGTGTGTGTGTGTCTGTGTGTATGTGTGTGTGTGTGTGCGCGCGTATGCCTGTGTGTTTACGCGCGCACACACACACACAACACACACACACACACACATACACACACACACACACACACACACACCGGTCACTCGTAAGTGTAAAAACCAAACAAACAATAAATGTGTTGCAAAAGGATTGTTACTCTCTTTTCAAATCAAGCAGTAAAACGTCAAACAAATACGAGAAAGAGAGGAAAACAACAACCCATACTACAATCTGTCATCCACACACCTCCCGCCCCCCCCCCCCCCTTGGCAGAGCAAGAATACAATCAATTCGCCAACTAAAAATTCCACTTCCTCTACACACAGCCAACCAACTAACCAATCATCCCTACTATCAGCCAGTCGTGCATAAACCTAACTTACAGATTACAAACGTATCCAATGTTGTTTAAGAAGTGGCCACACACAGAAAGGCTTGGTGTTTCAATGTTGGGTAGATTTAAGTCAGTAAGATGTAGTAGAGATGAGTGTGACACACGTGGAGGACACAACACGAATGTAAGGGAGAACAAGATGTGTGCGACATCGATTCGTGTCGACCACTAGTATGAGCCTTAGTAAGCAGTGTAGGAAGTACAGGAACTGTTGAATTGCATCGAAATGACTCGTCAGGTGGGTGGCCTGACGGCGGCTTGACTTCGCTGCCTTGTATGAGCTTTCTGACACTGATAGTTTGACTGTCCATGTATTTGGTGGTGTGCTAAAAGGCTACAATGAGAAAAAAGGCAGAGGGGCAGTCCATGTCCTATTTTCGGGGAATCTTTTACCATCAATTTCTGTTAACTTAAAAAAAGAGAGCACACTGTGTTTAAATTTATGCCCAAATCATTATGTTTAATCATAAATACAGGCTCGCAAATTGTATACACTTTTACGTATCCAGACTATTTGTAATATCCACGTCTTGCTAAGGTATCATTTTATTTATCAAGTTTATTTGTGAATAAAATACGTTTACAAATAAATTCAAATTCATGAGCATCATGTTTCCATTTCGTCTGTTTCTTTTCATCTAGTTCATTCTCCTCTCTTTGTTGTGTATCTGTTTGTCATTCCTCTCTTTACCCACCCCCCCCCCCTCTCTTTTTCCCTCTCTCTCTCTCTTCCTGTTTTTTCTATATTGTCTATTAAATTTTGCTGTCATTCTTTTTTTTTTCTTATTGTTTTGACCATCCTCACTCTCGATCTCTGTCTCTCTGTCTCTTCTCTCTGTCTCTCTCTTCCTGTGTTTTACATTGTCTATTTTTTGCTGTCAGTCTTTTTCTCTTATTGTATCGTTTGCACTCCTCTCTCTCTCTCTCTCTCTCTCCTCTCTCTGTCTCTGTCTCTCTCTCTCACTCGCTCATTTACAAAAAAAAGTACTTTAATGCTAACAAAAGCACGAGCCCACAACCCTCGTTCCCATCCACACACATGCTGAAACTCAGCCCAAGTAATCTTACCAAATCATGTCGTCAGTAGTAGATAAGCACCCATGTGAACCCTGAATGGAGAACACTAGTACGGCGGTCACTGTTCATTGACTGTTGTTGGTGTGATCCTACATGCATATTGCAGGGATGGGATTAAATCATACACTGTCCTATCCGATAGCGGTGACCGTTAAATATTAATAGTGCAAGAGATATCTAATCACCCTGAAAGGCCCGTTTACAATATGGATGACATCAGTAACAAGGAAGTTGTAATCTGCCAGAGTTGTGGTTTGGCTTTGCAAGAACAGTGTGTGACAAGTACACTTACAGTCGGTATACAGCGTACGCACTCATGCGCGCACACACACACACACACACACACACACACACGCTCTCTCTCTCTCTCTCTTTCTCTCTCTGTTTCAGACACACACACACACACACACACATACACACACACACACACACACACATTTACGCACACATACACACGTACGCGCGCGCGCGCACACACACACACACACACACACACACACACACAAACGTATACACACAAAAATATATCGTGCAAGCGACACCAAGACAAAATAATGTAATCTGAAACAAGCAAACAATTCCAACTCAAAAACGAAACACACTCAGCGAAGTGAAGTGAAGCAAAGAAGGACACATACAATGAGATCAACAATGGCATCGGAAAATAACGGTAATCCATTATCGAACAGCTGGAAACTTGAAGACATGATGGCTAATTATCTACTACCTCTTAAATCAAGATACACACATACATATTCGGGAATGGCTATCGAGACATCTGCGAAGGACGTGAGAGTGTCCGAAAACAAATGTACAGCTTATTAAGTGCCTTGGCTTTATGCAATATCATGAAATGAAGTGTGAACTTTACTTGAGAAACAGACTGAAACGTTTGTCTCTGTATTCTTCTTTTCGTCTGAAAATAATGTGATGTAACAGAGACTTTTCAGCTGGCATGTTTCCATTGTTGATTTCCTGTCTCCTGTTTCATTCCACAATGGATTGAAAATGATAACGAGCAAGAGCCCTACAACTAATTCAAAATCAGTTCTTCAAGCTTTTGAATTATCAAAATTACAAACAAAATCTGAACTGATACTAGAAATTAGTCACTTAATTCATATTTTATCTTTAAGAGGCATTGATATTACTTTCTGCTGGATACCATCTCATGTTTCTTTTCATTATAATGATGTTATTGACAGGGCTGCCGAACGGGGCGCTAACAGTTCACCAGATTCAAACAACATACAGCGTTCTCTCTCATTGCACGAGTATTGTACCTTACAGGACACCTACGTACGGAAGCAGATCCAAGATAAACAACAAAGTATGATAAATATAACATGAACTTTGCAATTAGCAAAACAACTAAGCAGTTTCATGCCAGCAGAATTTGTGCAGGTGGAAACTTGATGCATTCAAAGCAAAATATATCAGGAACATAGTGTATCTACGTGGAAAGAAGCTAACAAATAGTCATTTTCTTCCCGGGTTAGGTTAAAACGACATATTCCTACACTTTCTACGAAGACAGTTTCTGACATATTTGACTCAACATCACTGACATGTGAATTTTTGAAAGCCTGTCAAAAAGACAGCCAATTATCTTTGATGCAGTCTTATTTCAATTGTTCACTGTTATGGTTAGCAATTTTTGTTGTTTAAATCGTTGATTATGGTCACTTCATTTCTTAGTTTTTTTTCCCCTCTTCGAAACAGTTGTTTTCTCAAGAACAACACGTAAAGTATTATTCCCTTTAGTCCTTCTCTAATCCGCACTTTTCTTGGTCTAATATCACTTTAGTGAACGGATATTAAATCAATGACCATCACCACTACATACACACACTCAGAGGGACACAAAGGACACACTCTTACAGGTAATATGAAACAATTTTCTCGTTTACCGTAGATTACAAATGACGAGGAAGAGAATGAATAAATAAAAAGGAAGAAGAACAAAAAGAAGAAAAACTGGAAGAAAGAAGAAAATTAGCAATGAGTCTGAAGGGAAGAAAAGAGATGACAAGAAAAGGAAATAGACGGACAAAAAAGATGAAACATAAAGAGATGAAGGAGAAGAAACGTAAGCGGAAGGAAGAAGAAGCGATGAATAAGGTGAAGAAAAAAGAAAAGACAGTGAAAGAGAAGTAGTAGGATCCAGGGAAGCGGGAAGGGAAGTTGAAGGGAAGAAGCCAGTTGTCACTCCAACACGTATTGTTTGCCTTTTTCAGGCACCAGCCCAAATCAAACATGGTATAAGTAGGTGAGTCAGAGGGGAGGGCTGGTCAGGTGTGATCCTCCCTAGGCTTTGACCATCCACGAGCACATATAAGAAGCTGTCAGTGTCCACAATCACTCCTCGATCCTACACATCTGCCCACCTTTCGTCTTGCTAATGCTCAGGCCACATCAGTCTCTGTCTCAAAAACCAAAAACAAGTATTAATTCAGACAATGTGTATGTGAAAATCTCTGTCGTTTGTTCGTATTCTTTTCTCTCTCTCTCTCTCTCTCTCTCTCTCTCTCTCTCTCTCTCTCTCTCTCTCTCTCTCTCTCTCTCTCTCTCTCTCTCTCTCTCTCTCTCTCTCGTCTCTCTGTCTCTCTCTCTGTCTCTCTCTCTCCTCTCTCTCCTCTCTCTCTCTCCTCGCTCTGTGTGTGTGTGTATGTTTGTGTGTGTGTGTGTGCGCGCGCGTGTGTGTGTGTGTGTGTGTGTGTATGTGTGTGTGTGTGTGTATGCATGTGTATTTTAACGCATAAACACAACACAGCTTCACACTCTGGCTAGAAAAATCACTGAATATAAATATCCCACATATTGTGTATTGAAGATCACCGATTTCCTGATTAATCGATATCAGTGTCTCCAATATAATAGTGTTGCTTCTTGCTAATAGTCTGGTTCACAATTTTCTGATCTGTTGAATATCTACTCTATTTTCAGTTTTCTCAAGAAATAATGTCTTCATAAAGAACTTAACGCTATAGTCACAAAGTCCACAGATACCATGTAACATAAGAAAAGATCCAAAATACTCTAGGTATAAGCTTTTGTACAAACCCAATACGCTGCTAGGGTCTTCAGGGTCTACCTAACGTACAGATTCTATAATAGTTACGGCTTTGCTTGTATCAGTCTGTTATTGAAATAAACTCAGGCCGTCTGTGGTGTCTTCTGAGCCCCGCAAAAATAACAGGACAATTCCCAGCCCACTTTCAAAAATGTCAGTTTGCAAAAAAACAAGACCAATATATTACCCACACGCCGGCCAAGTCTTGAGTTCCCTTGTATCACGTAAATTCCATTCCTCTATCTCAAAAGATCAATATATACCCCTCTGCCCATAGTTAGGAATACAAATTATGCCGACATAAAGCCCACACTGGTATCACTGCATTTCTACCATTACCAGTTCACCAGGGCAGGCGACTGACATCCCATCATGACTACAGACATCCATAAGCCTACCGCCTTCGTCTCAGTCCAAACATCGACAGACACTATGGTTTTACAACGTAACATAGCAGTCTTCATTAAACAAAATCAGATGAAATCAATTACAATAAAATCCTCTGTGAATGTACGAAGGATGCCATATCCACTGGCACGAATGGACCACTACATTGATGTGCTATACATACATGTATACACCACAGGTCAATTAACGCCAACTCACTCTTCGCCCCCTCACCCCTTATAAACAACCCTCGTCCAGAACATTCACATCTCTTAATCATGTTTTTTTCCCCTAGTCAGTTCATTAGTTTATGTGCAGGCTTAAAGCTTGTTAAAGCTTGTGCCATGACATTTTGGATCTTCGCCATCATATAGCACCTGTGACGTCAGTGCATATAGAATTCATTCCGAGCGAGATTTTATCGTTAGAATTCAAACATGTTTGCAACACGCGCATGCGCGCGCGCGTGCGTGTATGTGTGTGTTCGTGCGCCCGCGCGCGCGATGTGTGTGTGTGTGTGTGTGTAAGTGAATGTGTGCGTATTTGCGTGTGCGTATGGAAGTGAAACACCAGAAGTGTGCTGTGCTGCACGGGCAACACACTGGCAATAAGTGGAGCAGGAGAAACAGCACTGCCTTCACTCAACTTATCAAGAAGCGTCCTTACACATACCTGGGCCATCATATCCGAGAGAGAGAGAGAGAGAGAGAGAGAGAGAGAGAGAAACAGACAGACAGACAGACAGAGAGACAGAGAGACAGAGAGAGACAGAGAGAGACAGAGAGAGAGAGAGCACATGCAAGCTGGCGAGCTGCGCTGAATGGCCTTCACTGTGAACATTCAGGTTCGTCATACAGAGAATAAAACATTCTTCATGTGTGTGTGAGTGTGTTAGTATGTGTGTCTGCCTAAGGAGATGGAACAGGACGGGGCAATAGAACTGCGTTAAAACATAAGAGAAAAAGAGAGGCAGCCAGATGGAATAAGAAAATAGACAGATGGTCTGCATAACACAAGAAAAAGTATGCAGACTGTTCAGCAAAATACTGTGTACACGGTGTATGCAAGTGCATACACGCATCCAAATAAACGCTGGATGCTTTGGGAAAAAAGGGAAAAACCAAAAAGGACTGGACCTTCACGTCTGAACTGTGTGTTGCTTCATCCCCTGAGAAAGAGGAAAATGTCCTGTCTTGTGCTACATTATAGCAGTTCCATATTACCCTCTTCCTTTTCCAAGTGATTACATTGATTGAAGAATAAGATGAAAATAAAGTAGTCTTTCTGTCATACACATACACACACATGCAAATATACACACACATGAACACAAGACAACATACACACGTAAACACACACATAAATACACGCACGCACAGAGGTACACACACACACACACACACACACACACACACACACACACACACACACACACACACACACACACACACACACACACATGTATATACTTACATTTAAGTTGAAATGTAATTGGATCTTATACATCCGGACTTTTTGTTTCTTTGTTCAACAATATACACAGCACATAGATAAACAATAAATAAATAATTAAATCAATAGCTAAATAGATAATGATAATGATAATGACGACGTGCTTTCCCGTCACTTAGACTGGTCCTAATCGCGTGCTGTGGATCTTTCTGTGGGAAGCAAGACAAATTCTGGATGCACATGTTTTTCTGCAAGACTGTGGCCTTGGGTTCAGTTTTCACCAGTTCCTCTCTGGAACAGCGGCCGTTCTGTTCTGTTAAAACGTGATTGTGTCTGTCCTAGCATACACTGTTCGTCGCAATACATACACAAATACATACATAGATGACTGATGTAAGTATGAGGGCAATGCAAATGAATAAACACATAACAGTCCCCGTGGAGCAATGGTTAGAGCAACAGACTACCGACAGGAAGGTTGTGGGTTCGAACCCATCAGCACTGTCAAAATCATGGTGGGATTTTTCGGTTCGAACGGCCTCCTCCCAGCGTTGAGTGTACTACAGGCTCGTTGGGAAGACTGGGACAACAGAGCCAATTCTCATCAATCGGCGGACATGTCATTCAGGGTGATGTTTAAATCTCCTGACCAACACAGCAGTTGTCAGTATCCTTCGAGTTTGAATGATGTCAGTGCATATTATCATAGTAAGTGTAGAGGATGGCCTTGTCACGCAGTCTCAGTCTTAGATGGCACACCATTTCATCATGATTTCATCCCCATCATTCTCATCATCAGCGTTGTGAAACATAAAAGTAATGAAATATTATTCCAGAATCTGTGGTCATTAATATGACATCGGAAATGGGTCACACACAAACAACATACACACACACACACACACACACACAACACACACACACACACACACACCACACACACACACACACACACACACACACGCACACACACACACACACACACTCACACACACACACACACCACACACACACACACACACACACACACACATACACACACACCACTTACACACACCACACACACTCACACGCACACACACACACATACAAAACACACACACACACACACACACACACACACACACACACACACACACACACACACACACATTACAAGTTACATCAGATCAATCTTTATTAGTTAAAATTTCAGAATCATTAGTTCACAGTCCTGTTAACGCATTACTTTAACTTTATGCGGTTTGTGTATTATCTTTTTCTCTTATGTTTTAACGCAGTTCTATTGCCCCGTCCTGTTCCATCTCCTTAGGCAGACACACATACTAACACACTCACACACACATGAAGAATGTTTTATTCTCTGTATGACGAACCTGAATGTTCACAGTGAAGGCCATTCAGCGCAGCTCGCCAGCTTGCATGTGCTCTCTCTCTCTCTGTCTCTTCATATTGTTGAAGTTAATTGTTAGAATTAAGTTTTCGTTCCATTTTCCTGTTCTCCCACCTATTTATGTCTTTTTACTCTATCTCCCCTCTGCCCCAATCCAACCCGCTTAACTATCGTTCTACATTTTATTTTATTTATTCCTTCCCCCCCCCCCCTTCCCCGTCTAATATCACTTATAGTGAAAAGACGTTAAATCAAAGAACGAACGAACGAACACACACACACACACAAATATACGCATACAAACAATTTATACACAAACATAACAAATTAACTGACACATGTGTAGCCAACAGCACACACACATATAGTTTATACACAATTTTATTCACAAACACAAATGAACTGACACACATGTCATCAAAGCAAATTTACTTACATTGTCTATTTCGTGGACAGTGGCATAATTGTAATGGATCAGTTACAGCTCTTGATTTGGTTTGACAGGGCAAGAATAGGTTTAGGTACACATGAATGTAACTGACTGCCAAACACGTTGAATATTGTTCCTAACAACGTGTCTGGAAACCTAGACTATACAGGAAACAGACAATCATTCTGAACGAACACGCCAAGTATCAATTTCAGAAATGCCAGCTGTTCTAAGAGACTGTTTAGTTGTGTCTGCAAACCAACTGCAGTTTCTGATAACAAAATAATGTCACCAGCAAACAATAGGATAAATATTTCAATTGATTCATTACTCAGGTTTGCGTTGTGTCTACCATTATTAATCATTTCGAGAGCACGTTCATTTATAAACAAAGAAGAAAGAATGGGACTACATACATCGCCTGTTTTAATCCATGTGTACAAGTAATGCAACTAGTAAACTGTGTACCACACCGCACTCTTGCATACATACTTTTAATACATCGATGTACCTTCAATACCATTCTTTAACAATATAGGTCATAGAAGTTATCTTGTAATTGAATCAAACGCCTTTACAAGGTCAATGAAAACAACATGCAGTTTTCTGTTATAGATAAATTGTTTCTGAAGAATTGTCAGTAATGTGAACATCTCATCAGTTGTTGAATAATTCTTTTTTCATACAGCCTGGTGTTCGCCTGTGACATTGTTGTAGTAAAGCCATTCCTGTAATCTTGATTTGCCGCTGATTTTACTCAAAGAAATACCTCTCTAGTTGTTAGGATCACTAACATTTCCCTTTTCAAATAAAGGAAGAATGATATATTCTGTCTAGTCATCAGGATATTGACCAGTATTGAATGAAATATTGAAATATTCAACTAGGACATTCTACGCTTCATCTCCACTTTTCAAGAGCTCTCCAATTATACAGTCTGGTCCTGCTGCTTTTCCACATTTCAAGTTTTCTTAATGATCACAAAACTTCTTCTTTTTAAAACATCATCACTATCATCATCATCAATAGTAATAATAATAATAATTACAATATTTATATAGCGCAAAATCTCGACAAAATCAAATCTAAGCGCTGAAACAGACACACACGCACGGACGCAGGCACGTACGCACACACACACACACACACACACACACACACACACACACACACACACACACACACACACACACACACACACACACACACACACACACACACACCACACACACGCATGGCTATAAATGGGGAGAAAGAATAAAAGCAATAAAAGCAAGAATAAAAGCAATGGAAAATTATAGAGAGCATATCATATACAATTTTATATTATAACAAAGTGATTTCCCTCCGAGCGGAGACAGGCTGCAGAGGGGGGTTGAGTGAGGTTAGGATTTTATGCAGAGGAGAAAAGGTGAGTTTTGAGAGCGGACTTGAAGGAGACAAAAGTAGGTTGCTGACGGACTGAGAGAGGAAGTTTGTTCCAGGAGAGTGGACCAGAAACAGAGAAGGCTCGTGGACCATAGGTATTGAGCTTAGTGCGTGGAAAGCGAAAAGTCAGAGGATCGGAGGCAGAGCGGAGGGTACGTGAGGGAACATAGATCTCAAGTAGGCTTGACAGATAATCGGGGGCTGCTTTATTGAGGCTTTTGTAGCACATGGTGTCTAGTTTGTACTGTATGCGCTTTGATACAGGGAGCCAGTGAAGTTGTGCCAGGAGAGGAGATATGTGGTCAGCTTTTTTCTTTTTGAGTACAAGGCGTACAGCATTGTTTTGAATGCGCTGTAGGATGTGAATGGTGGAGGCAGGAAGACCAGACAGGAGTGAATTGCAATAGTCAATGCGAGACATTATGAAGGAGAGAACGAGTTTTGCAGTTGTTTCGACAGAGAGATACTTCCTGA
>JAPXFY010000016.1:34579965-34597465 GCA_030674185.1 Monoplex corrugatus | reverse complement strand
CTGGAGTGCGCTTCCGGTTTGCCAGTTCGCTGTAGAGAACATCTTTTGGTATGGGTCCATCCTCCATTCGACGCACATGGCCAAGCCAGCGTAATCGGCGTTGGCTTAGAAGGGCAAAGATGGTCTGTAGGCCCGCACGACGGAGGATATCTGTGTTGGTCACCTTGTCTTGCCATCGGATGCCGAGGATGCGTCGCAAGCAGCGGAGATGGAAAATGTTGAGCCGCTTTTCTTGGCTGGCGTATGTGGTCCAGGCTTCACTTGAGTAGAGAAGTGTGCTCAACACACATGCTCTGTACACCTGCATTTTGGTGTTCGTAGTGAGACTGCTGTTTGACAAGACCCGCTTGTTCAGTTTAGCCATAACAGATAAGGCCTTTGCAATTCTGGCGCTGATTTCAGCGTCCAGAGAGAGGTTGTCACTTATGGTGGACCCCATGTACTGAAATTTGTGGACAGTATTGAGGTCGTAGTCTCCAATGTGTAGAGATGGTGGTTCTTCACAGCCTTGGCCTAAGATCTCAGTTTTCTTCAAGCTGATTGTGAGACCAAACTCTCTGCAAGCGTGGGCGAAGTGATCAACGAGCCTTTGGAGATCTTGTTCACTGTGGGAAGCCAGCGCAGCATCATCTGCAAAGAGAGCTTCTCTGATGGTCTTCTTTTCCACCTTAGTTTTGGAACGAAGCCTGGAAATGTTGAAGAGCTTTCCATCCGTCCTTGTATGAAGATATACCCCTTCTTCAGATCTGCAGAAGACATAGGTCAGCAACATCGAGAGGAAGATCCCGAACAGAGTTGGGGCCAAAACACATCCCTGTTTCACTCCGCTGCTGATTCTAAAAGGCTCTGACATGGCACAATTATAGCACACAGTGCTATGCATATCCTCGTGGAAAGACTCGATGACAGCTGATAGTCTTAGGGGACAGCCGATTTTCTTCAAAAGCTTGAAAAACCACTCCGACTGACCAGGTCGAACGCTTTCGTGAGATCAATCAAGGCGAGGCAAAGGGGCATACGCTGCTCGCGGCACTTTTCCTGTAGTTGTCGGACAGAGAAGATCATGTCGATGGTCGGTTTTCCGGCCCTGAAGCCGCACTGGGACTCAGGGTAGATGCGAGCTGCCAGCCTCTGAAGACATTTTAAGACAACCCTGGCGAATGCTTTCCCAACAATGCTGAGGAGTGAGATTCCGCGATAATTATTACAATCATTGCTGTCGCCCTTGTTCTTATATAGAGTTACTATCCTGGCGTCTCTCATGTGTCTCGGAATGAAGCCTTCCTTCCAGCACATACACAAAAGTTCATGCAGCTCGTTGAGAAGAGCAGGCTTCCCACACTTGATGACCTCTGGAGGTATTCTGTCTTCACCAGGGGCTTTTCCCGTCGCCAAACTGTCAATCGCCTTGCTTAGTTCTTCAAGGCTTGGCTCAGCATCCAACTCCTCCATGACAGGCAAGTCCTCAATGGCATTCAGGGCTACATCGGTGACAGAGTTCTGCGTGGAGTACAGTACTGCCAAGGGAAAAAAAACATACCAACCTTGTACACAGCAAGGGGCAGTAAACTGTGGCCTGAAAAAAATGTTGACATCTGGAATATAGAAGCAGGATCCGCTGGATTAAGCGGATGGTTGGGAGTGCACACACACACAAATCATCAGCAAGATTGGCATAACATCGAATATTGTTTTCATTCCCATTCATTAAAACAAATGATTCTGCTCGAACTATTTGTACTGCGTGAAAATATATTGGAGGAAACCCATAACTACAAGACTGAAAAGTATGCCAGTCTAGCCAGCAACTTGAGAAATTCCTGCTTTTAAGCCCAAGTCCTATCCAGGGGATTAACAGGAACATTTGGCTGTGACCTCCTGTACAGCTCTTGATATCCGGATGGAGAGGATATGGCCCTTAAGTTATGACAGAGGCATTTGAAGAGTTACAGCTGCATCTGGTCGAGAAGGAGCAAAAGTAAACTTCACAAGGCTTAAAACTCCCCAAAAGCTGCCAGTGTCCGATAGCTAAGTGGTTATGACATCTGTCACAAGAGAGACTTGGCTTTGAGACAGCGGAGGCACGAGTTCGAACACGGATGGAAAAAATGGTGACAGCAGAAATGCCTGTTCATCTTGCAGGCAGGGGTTCAAATGAAACAAATAGCGATTGCAAGGGGGAGGGGGGTATTAAGAAGTCATAAGTAGGATGCAGCTTGGTCCCCTTAGAGTGCAAGCTCTCCCCACAGTTTTTGGCTACTATTGTAGATATTTGTTACAAATGAGTAAATGTAGGTTGGATTCTGGAATTTATTGGCGCCTTTTTAGCTTAAAATTACATCCCATTAAGACATACTTCTCAAAAAAGAAAATATACTGCCATATTTAGAATCAATGAGAGTGGATCGTTGAGGGGGAATTAGAATCCAACAGAGATGACGGCCCAGATTGAGGCAAGAGAGGGCTCTGCACTTCTCTCTAGATCAGGCGGCTGGGCTGGACCTGGTTTATGCATGTTGTGTGGCTATGTCCCAGCATTTGTCGTCTTCCTACCTTGTCTCTGAGTTTGTAGACAAGGTAACTGAAGACTGGGGCCGAATGGGTCATGGCAGTGCATGGGCTCAACAGGTTGAACAAAGACCATTGCATGTTCCTAGATTGTTTCACTGAACGTCAATATGAAAGATAAATGGACACCAAACTTTGAGTTCAAATCGTTACTTCCATAGATTATTGATAAATTTAAGCAGAAACACCTAAGGTGCTGGATGGGATCCAGAGCTACCGTGGAGCAACGGGAGCTTGGGAGGTGATTTTACCAGCGAATGGTGAGGCTCTGATGCTCTGGGTCCCATCAAGCACCTTCGGCGTTTCTTCTTAAATTTATCAATAATCTACGGAGGTAACGATTTGAATTCAAAGTTTGGTTTCCATTTGTTTTTCATATAGACGTTCAATGAAACAAAGAACAATCATTTTTATGATATTGCACACACATGAATGCTGGTCAGAGTTATGCTCTAGCATTATGACTCCCCGTAGTCTCCCATCTGTTGCCAGCAAGTACTACATCCACAACAGAAGTACCTAAGAGTACTGCTATCCAACTTCAAGTGGACAGCACACATCGACAGCATAATCAAGACGGCCTACCAGCAGCTCGGTTTTGTGAGGCGAAACACAGGTGACATGCCAAGAAGATCAGGGAGGCAGCTTATAAGACGTTGGTCCGCCCTCATCTCGAGTACTGCACTATGGTGTGGGATCCGTACACAAAGAAGGATGTGTCGCGCATCGAACAGGTCCAAAGATGCGCAGCAAGATACGCCACTTATGATTACGGTCGAACCAGTAGTGTGACCGAGATGCTACATGAGCTGAAGTGGGACCCGCTGTCTGAACGCCTTATGTACTCGAGACTGGTCATAGCCTACCGCATCATCACTGGAGAAGTTGCCATCCCGAAAGATAAATTCTTCACTGAGACTTCCTCCAGAACCAGATCCAACAACCAACGCAACCTGCAGCGATACCAACCCCGTGGCAACATTGATAAGTTTGCCTACGCATGGCGGACCGTCCCTGAATGGAACTCTCTCCCCGCCCACATAGTCAACGCAACATCCACTGAACGTTTCAGGGAGCTACTGTCACAGTATCTGTTTGGAGAACCTCCACCTAGTACGACTAGCCCGCGCACGCATACCACCATCCACGGGATAGGCCACGAGGCCCGTTGTGGATTATGCTACAGAACCAGAGAACCAGAATTTGCTAAAGTGTAACTTACTTCCCTTAAAGTGCGTGCTCTGGCCCTGAATCTCTGTGTGGCACTATGCCTATGGGCGTGTGGGACTAGTTCTATCCTTAATTAAACAAAAGACTCCACAGAGCAGACAGTAGCACTTACTGGTAAATGAGAACTGTCCAGGCTCTCTGGCCGTAGTTCAGTTTGCTGTAAGGGTGCCGGTCTGCTTTTGGAAGGTCCGGAGCACCCCGTTCGTAATGGCCGGTTCGGTGAGTTTCACCAAGTAACAGCTGAGTATGCCTACTGCGAGGAGTCAACGCGTCTTGAACCAGCAACAACCCGTTGGGAAGCCTGACGAGTATTGGTTTTTGGACACTTGATCCTGAGGGAAAGTCGTTCAGGTGACACGGACGTCACTCACAGTAGGTCAGACAGATCTGTCAGAGAGTTCCTTGGTCAACCTCTCGGTTTCGCGCAGCTGGCTGTTCTGCGCCTGAGCTTTCAGCACAAGACGTGACGTCACTTGAGTGAACACAGTGGGATCACTTCTGGGTCTGTCTCGTCTGCTAGACTTACGCCATCAGTGAGGTAGTGAGGTAGTCTTTTTCTCGTTGCCGTTATATCTGGAGACCAGCTCTTGAGATAAAGTCGGCTGTCGTCTGCAAAGCATCTACATGCCCGTACAGTTTCTCTTCGTGAATCCTGCAGACCTGTAGGATATGGTTCACGTCTTGTTCTGCCTCTTCACATAGCCCCATCGGACAGGGAACTACTCTCATTATTCTCCAAAAGGTCTTTGTTCAACCTGTTGAGCCCAGTTTTGAGATGAAAGCTATCTTCGTGTTCTGATCTTGACAGTTGATGGCAGCTGCCTGCATGTGAGGCTTTCTAAAGAGAGACATGATGACGGCAATCATCTATGTGATGGAAACTTCATTCTCTTGTTCACTTTCTGTTCCTAGTTTGCCATTTTGTCTGCCTTTTCATTTCCCTCGAAATGATATACTGCAGCACTGCCTTGAGAAACTTCGGTTTGCGTAGTGCCTCTTCCGGTTGTGGCTGTCTGTTGTTGGTGAAACCCTGCAGCACGGACAGAGCGACAGTCAAGAAGACGATCAGGGTATTGTGATTCATTCTACTGATGCTGATGTTTGCTGCACGGAACAATACTTCATTGAAGCCTTGTAGTTGGCACAATGGGGGTCTGTTGGGATATCTTCACTTTCCACTCGGCTATTGGATGTACACCTCTGCTCTTTTGCGCTTGACAACATCTGTTGCTGAACCGTCTGTGAAAACTCGTATCCATGCTTCTATGGGTGTCTTCCTTCTAGTGTAGCAAGTATCGCTGTTTTCTTTGCTATGTCACTCTGCTCATTTTTCGATGGGATGTAAGGAACTGTGGTATGGACCGTCACTCTTTCTGCTCTATCTGCCCAAATCAGGGTGTCAAAGGATAAAGTAAGAGGTTCAGCCTGTCTTGAGAGTCTTACTTGGTGTTCTTTTGGAGAACTCGTGTCTGTGTGGCAAAGGAAGGGAGAAGAGTGACAGAATAGTACAGAAGTCGCCCGACATATAACTAAACTCGAGGTTCCTGGGTTCATTTCCCGTTGAGGCCTCCTCAGTTTGACTGGAAAATCGAACAGAACATCTAGTCTTTCAGTAGGGGATGGGAAACCAATCAGACCTGTGTGCCTTCTGGCCTGTGCATGCTAAAGATCCTGCGGCACTTGAAAATCGTGAAGAGCAGGGCACCGGCCCGGTTGCCCTGGTAAAAATATTTGGGAGATAGGTTCATTTCTCAGGTTTCTTCTCCTGAAGGTCAATTACCCTTCTGGCCTTTTTAAAGTCGTTATAACAAGAAGCAGCGCGGGTTTCACATGGTAAATCCATAGTGACAAAAGACATTAACATGAAGATCTGTTCCATGTTCATACAAACATAAATTTTCGAGTTTATGGAGCAGTAGTTCACGACCGTAGTAAGTTCTTCTCTTTCTTCGCAACAGGAATCATGGTAGTTTCTTTTCAGCACTGTGCTACCTGTCCTCGTCGCCAACGAAGATTGAAAACGTCGTAGTGTGGTTGTAGGCACCAAAGGACTTGAAACGCTTACTTTCGGGAAGATATCCAATCTTGATTAATCCATTTCCTTTTTTCATAAACGTTTACAGTCAGTGCTTTGGTATTTGTATAACGAAAATATGGAATCGATTGCTAAACTGGCAACGAATCTAGTCGAAGGAGATACTGCAACTTCTCTGAAACGATGTCAATTTTTTTTTCCTGAGCACGACAGTGTTGCACATCCCCGCTGTATCATCGAGGTTTTCTGCATATGAAGTGGACGTTCTGATAGAATAGGCAAACAAACGAACAACAAGAAGACCAACAACAATAGCAGACAATGATATTGTGTGCTTTAAAGTGTAAGGTTTCTTACTAAAGATTGTAATGTTTTGTATTTCCGTTTCTAACGATGTGAGTCCAGTACAAATAGTTATAAAGTATCCTGTGTGATACATGTTATTGAGAGTTCAGTACAAAATGTCAAGTTACAAAGTATCCTGTGTGATACATGTTATTGAGAGTACAGTACAAAATGTCAAGTTACAAAGTATCCTGTGTGATACATGTTATTGAGAGTTCAGTACAAAATGTCAAGTTACAAAGTATCCTGTGTGATACATGTATTGAAAGTTCAGTACAAAACATCAAGTTACAAAGTATCCTGTGTGATACATGTTATTGAGAGTTCAGTACAAAATGTCAAGTTACAAAGTATCCTGTGTGATACATGTTATTGAGAGTACAGTACAAAATGTCAAGTTACAAAGTATCCTGTGTGATACATGTTATTGAGAGTTCAGTACAAAATGTCAAGTTACAAAGTATCCTGTGTGATACATGTTATTGAGAGTACAGTACAAAATGTCAAGTTACAAAGTATCCTGTGTGATACATGTTATTGAGAGTTCAGTACAAAATGTCAAGTTACAAAGTATCCTGTGTGGTACATGTTATTGAGAGTTCAGTACAAAACATCAAGTTACATAGTATCCTGTGTGATACATGTTATTGAAAGTTCAGTACAAAACATCAAGTTACAAAGTATCCTGTGTGATACATGTTATTGAGAGTACAGTACAAAATGTCAAGTTACAAAGTATCCTGTGTGATACATTGTTATTGAGAGTTCAGTACAAAATGTCAAGTTACAAAGTATCCTGTGTGATACATGTTATTGAGAGTTCAGTACAAAATGTCAAGTTACAAAGTATTCTGTGTGATACATGTTATTGAGAGTACAGTACAAAATGTCAAGTTACAAAGTATTCTGTGTGATACATGTTATTGAGAGTTCAGTACAAAACATCAAGTTACATAGTATCCTGTGTGATACATGTTATTGAGAGTTCAGTACAAAATGTCAAGTTACAAAGTATCCTGTGTGATACATGTTATTGAGAGTACAGTACAAAATGTCAAGTTACAAAGTATCCTGTGTGATACATGTTATTGAGAGTTCAGTACAAAATGTCAAGTTACAAAGTATCCTGTGTGATACTGTATTGGAGTTCGTACAATGTCAAGTTCAAGTATCTGGTGATACATGTTATGAGATACGTACAAAATGTCAAGTTACAAAGTATCTGTGTGATACATGTTATTGAGAGTTCAGTACAAAACATCAAGTTTTAAACTATCCTGTGTGATATGTTATTGAGAGTACAGTACAAAATGTCAAGTTACATAGTATCCTGTGTGATACATGTTATTGAGAGTACAGTACAAAATGTCAAGTTACATAGTATCCTGTGATACATGTTATTGAGAGTACAGTACAAAATGTCAAGTTACAAAGTATCCTGTGTGATACATGTTATTGAGAGTTCAGTACAAAATGTCAAGTTACAAAGTATCCTGTGTGATACATGTTATTGAGAGTACAGTACAAAATGTCAAGTTACATAGTATCTGTGTGATACATGTTATTGAGAGTTCAGTACAAAATGTCAAGTTATAAAGTATCCTGTGTGATACATGTTATTGAGAGTTCAGTACAAAACATCAAGTTTTATACTATCCTGTGTGATTATGTTATTGAGAGTACAGTACAAAATGTCAAGTTACATAGTATCCTGTGTGATACATGTTATTGAGAGTTCAGTACAAAATGTCAAGTTACAAAGTATTCTGTGTGATACATGTTATTGAGAGTACAGTACAAAACATCAAGTTACAAAGTATTCTGTGTGATACATGTTATTGAGAGTACAGTACAAAACATCAAGTTTTAAACTATCCTGTGTGATATGTTATTGAGAGTACAGTACAAAACGTCAAGTTACAAAGTATCCTGTGTGATACATGTTATTGAAAATTACGTAACTGGAGCTGTTTGTCAAACTGACATGACTGTATATTCTTTTATTTCATTATTTGTAAGGAATGTGTTTCTGAGTACTGTTTTTGCTTTGATTTCGTAAGACACTTTTAAACACTTTTCCAATTCCAGATATGCATTGTTGCTGTACACATAAAATCAACAATGCAGCTTAATGGATAAAAAATCACACGTATAACTCTCAGAAGATATCTTGCTGCTTTGGCAGCTGCATTTCCATCTATAAACTAGTGTGGCCCCGCTTTTCATAAGATTGGTGTTTTTAAGCCAGGAATGATTTTGGCTGAAGATAATGATCACACGAGTTACTGAAAACTCAGAATATTGCCATGGATTGGGCATTTTAGCAAAGGTTAACAACTGCTAAAAAAACAGTCATTGTTATACTCTATATGCAGCTGATATAAAATAAAGTAGATTTTGTACACGAACATTTTTTTTCTTATATATACTAATGTTAAACACAATGTTTTATTTCATTGAATTGATTGACACAGCTAATCTAAATAACTATCATGTACAGTGATGAACACCATAAGTGTAACACTGATAATATCATGAAAAACGCAGGTGCTGATCTGAAACATGAAAGGCTGTTGTGAATCCTGTCTTGTTTCCAGTTTTCAGTTCAAGAAAACATCTGCTGGGCTGAAGAGCTGATGGCGAGCGAACAACCTTTCCGGGAGACGGATGTGAGTTTATAGACTATGGTGATGTGTACATGGACATTGCATATATTCTCCTTAGACTGACTGCTTTTGGGTGAGACTACATACCATAATTGATTTTCTGTGGCTCTGCAAATAGTGGTCACTTTGCAAGCCAGTCTTATACCTTGTCATCATTTTGAATATACTGACAATACTTCTGATGAAATCTGTCACTTCCACATGGAACGGTTACTGTTGCTCATGTCAGTCTGAACTTGAACGTTGTGAGTGTTACTTGTACTGTGCGACCTTGAGGTCATACCTCCCTGTCCTATTGTAGAATCATGTCATTGTCCTGGGATCATGTGTTCAGTATCCAATCTGTCATAGTTACTTTAGTTTCTTCCTTGTATTATATGAAAAGCATGGCACAGATAAAACAACATTTAAGAAATGGATAAGCGTTCTCACCAACAAATGCCTATCAGTTTAACTCGGAGAGTTCTTCAGAACTGTTGCGCGGATGCGAAGCATGGACAATCAGCAAAGTCAGAACAACATTGAGGCAGCTGAAATATGGTTTCTAAGAAGAACTGTTAAAAACAAACGAGACAGTCTTGAAAGAAGCAATCGCAAAAATAACATTAACGAAGACGATTAGGAAAAGACAAGCAACATTACAGGACATTTTATTAGGCAAAAGAAATTTGAGCACCAAGTCACAACAGGAACACTAGAAAGAAAAATAGCACCACGTAGACGCAAGGAGAAAATAGGCGGATTTGCGGAGTGGATGGGGACAGAAAGGGTAGGAGATATACTTGCAGCGACAAAAGATAGATTCGTTTGGAGGGCCATGATCGCCAACACCATGTGGTGTGGCACATGATGATGACATTGATTCTTATGTAGTACATTTCATTACATTGCATTCTTGTGTTCCAGTGTATTGTGCTGTTCTGTGCCGTGATGTGATGTGGTGTGCTGTGCTGAATTGTGTTGGAGTGCCTTGGACTCCCTGTCTGTCTGTTGTCTGTCTGTCTGTTGTCTATCATCCCCCCTATCTCTCTTCCCTTTATCTATCTCTGGTTCTCTGTGTGTGTGTGTCTGTCTATTTATCTCTTACTGTGTTGTTGTGTGTCTGTGTGTCTCTGTCTGTCTGTCTGTCTGTCTGCCTGTCTGTCTGTCTTGTTTTTTGGTGTGTGTGGTGTGGTGTGGTGTGGTGTGGTGTGCTGTCCTGTGGTGTGCTGTGCTGTGCTGTGCTATGTCGTGTCGTGTATTGTGTCGTGTATCGTGTCGTGTCGCTGTCGTGTGTCGTGTGTCGTGTGGTTGTCGAGTGTCATGTCGTGTCGTGTAGTGTCGTGTTGTGTTGCTCTGCTTTGCATTGTGTTGCTTTGCGTTGTGTTGCATTCTGCTGTGGTGTATCGTGTGTTTGGCAGTAGCTAGCATTTATTCACATAACGATGTATGTTCTTGTCATTTGCAGAACATTGATACACATATCAGTGTATTGATCTATTGATTAATTGATTGATTGAATGATTGATCAAATTGTTTGTTTGTATGTTTATTCATCTATATACATGTATGTTTAATGAATGGATGCATGAATCATGAATGAATGAATCAATTAGTTATTTGCTTTATTTCGTTTATTTATATGCGGTTTCAGTTTACGTATTTATGCATGTTTCTTTGTTGTTATTATTGAACTGAATGGACATAGAACTGTCTCAGTTCAATATATGATACAATGTTGAATGATCACTCTCTGAAAGTATGCAATGTATATTAAAGGTACGTCATTCCTCCTGACTGCTGTGTTTATCTTTGTCTTTCCTGTTCACTCCTTCCTTTACTCCCTCCCTCCCTCTCTGTCTGTCATGTCTGTCTGTCTGTCTATCATGCCCCTATCTCTCATCCCTCTATCTATCTCTGGTTCTCTCTGTTTGTCTGTCTGTTTATCTTTCATTGTGTCTCCGTCTCTGTGTCTCTGTCTGTCTGTTCATCATCCCCCCTATATCTCCTCCCTCTATCTGTCTCTGGTTCTCTCTGTCTATTTATCTCTCACTGTGTCTCTGTCTGTCTGTTGTCTGTCTGTCTGTCTATCATCCCTCCTCTATCATCCCTCCTATCTCTCCTCTCTTTATCTATCTCTGGTTCTCTCTGTTTGTGTGTCTGTCTGTCTATTTTCTCTTACTGTGTCTGTTTGTGTGTCTATTTATCTCTGTCTGTCTGTCTGTCTGCCTGTCTGTCTCTCTCTTTCTCTGTCTCTCTGTCTCTGTCTCTGTCTCTTCTCTGTCTCTCTCTCTCTCTCTTTCCCTGTGCTTATTGACCCTGAAAGCCTAATACATCAAGAGTATTCAGTTTCTGATTCTGTCCGTGATTCATGTGATATTTTGAAATACTGTGACATATCTATTTGCTGGCTGACTGGTAAATTGCTTGGCTGGCTTGCTGATATCAGATAGGTTGATTGATGTGATGTCACTATATGCCCCATAGACATAATGTACACGTAATTAAAATTATCTGTAAACACAGACCTTCTCTGTATGCAAGACATGTGGTCTGTTCCCTGTTTCAGTCTACGTTCATGTTCCATGAAAAACGTGGGGAAGGCGTAGAGCTGTCTGACAACCGGAGAACAGCGTTCAGAAAACGCGGTTGGTACTCTGGTACAGTGTTATCGGCTTTACCCATGATGACAGGCTTCTTGTATCAGGTATAGTCTGTTGCGATATTGTATCTGTTTTAGTGCACATCATCTATCTAGCATCTGCTAGATAGATGCTAGATGTGGATCAGCTGATCATGAAGATGTCTGTATGCCGAAACGTCTACTACTGACAGCATCTAATGTGGTTAGGTACGATATTGTGTGTTGGTTTATACAAATACGTTCTCCTAGTCGAGGTATACACGGTTCTGTTTTTCATTGTACTGTGACGGGTGTAGCAGTCAAGTGAATAAACGTCGGACTTCCAGTGGGAGGGACCTCTCGTTCATCCCTGCCTGCATGTCTCCACCTGATGGATAAAGGGGGGGGGGGGGTAGGTTTTTGCAATCTCCCGTGTTAACATGTGTGCAGACCTGCTTGTGTCTAACCCTCCTTCGTGTGTATACACATTCAGAATACTAGACACGTTCACTATCTTGTAAGTAATATCAGTGCCGGTGGATTATGGAAACATAACAATACCCAGCATGTAGGCCCATCAAAGATGAAGACTGTGCAACAACATAGTGAGGATGTGGTCAGCTCGCCGAACATCTTGAGTTCTCCTTGCGGCAGTAAACTTCTGACTGTATGTAATGCACAGGGAGTCCAGATAAATTTGGAGAATAGCGCTTTGCAAGAATGATTTATGATTACATGTAAATACACTGCTGTATGTTGGGTATTATACTCTTATAAGGTTGAGGGACCCGGAGGAGGTCTGGTCTCCAGATGTGCGGTACGCAGGCCCATCGGCGTGTGGATATGCCCTGGTGCCCACGAACCTGATCCCTTAGCTATGGGTAAATAGCTCCACTGCCTTGTGGACATCTCGGGAGAGCATAAGTCTAAGGGAGGTAACCCTGAAAAAAATCACCCTACTGCCTTGTGGGTTGTCGTGGGAACGACAAAGGCTAGCGGAGAGACCGTAAACAACCCAATGGAAGGCAACGGGAAACCACCATCGTATTCTCCCCAGCAAAATCGTGGACAGACAAAAAAGAAAAATGAAGATAACGACGTAAATAGGTGCTCCTATGGAGCACCTTCATCCGGTAGGGACCGTCATGCGGCGCAGGTGACACCAGACCGTCAGCAAGCTTCTGCGACCAATCTCAAAAATACCAAATTCGCAAAATGGAACATTAGAACATTGATGCAAAAGGGTAAAATTAAACAACATCAAAATGGGAATGGAAAAGCTTAACATTGGTATTTTAGGACTAGGGGAAGTGAGATGGAAGGGGGCAGGCATGATAACATCAGGAGAGTATACAGTAATATACTCTGGTGGAAACTCACATGAAAGAGGAGTAGGTATCGTAATGGACAGGGACAAATCAAAAGCAGTTAAGGGATACTGGGCTGTGTCCGACAGAGTTTTGCTGGTCAAATTGGGAGGCAGGCCATTCATTTGATATCAACATCATTCAGGTGTATGCACCAACATCCGCAAGTACTCAGGAAGACATCGACAACTTCTACAAAGTATTAGAGATGGCCAAAGTCCAATGTAAATCACAAGCAGTTACAGTAATAATGGGAGATTTTAATGCTAAAGTGGGATAGGATAGGGTGGAGGACATAGTTGGACCTCATGGCCTTGGTACACAAAATGAAAAGGGAGGGAAACTTGTAGCATGGGCACAGATGAATGAGTTCATGGTAGGAAACACCTGGTTTGAGCAGCGTAATAGACGAAAATGGACTTGGATGAGTCCAGGAGATAATACCAGAAATCTGATTGACTACATCATGATTAATAAAAGATTTAGAAATTCTTTGCTGTCAGCAAAAACACTACCAGGTGCAGACTGCAACAGTGCCACAATCCTGTAGTGGGAAGATTTAGGCTGAAATCACGGAAAAGGAAACAGACCAAAAGCAATATCAAACTAAATCTTGGACTCTTAAAGACAGATGAAGTGATACGTAAAAAATGTAATGTACATGCTCAAAACAAATTCAGTGCTCTGGAAGACGTTGGTGACAGTGAGGAACAATGGATAAAGTTGAGAAATTCGATAAATGAAGTTTGTGAAGAAATCCTTGAAGTAGATAGAAAAGCAAAAAGAATTGGATGACAAAAGAAATGTTAGGCTTGATGGAGGAACGGAGGAAGGCAAAGAGAAAGGAGGAGGTATACAGGAAGATAAACAAAGAAATCAGGAATAGGTGCAGTAAAGCTTGGCTGGAAACAAAATGGATCCTCAGGATATGTACAGACGAATTGAAGAAATTGTCCACAGGACATGCACATCAACTGGTTGCTTAAAATCGAAAGATTATACGCTTATCATGGAAAAAGACAAACTATTAGACAGATGGGGAGAGTACATTACAGACCTTTTTGAAGATAACAGAAACGAAGAACACATTATAAGAAAGAACTTTGAAGGACCACACAATGCAAAGATGTGCAATATGTAGGAGAGACGGGACAGACTCTACAACACAGATTCTATGGACACAGATCGAACATCAAAAACTCAGACGAACAGAAGAGCACAAGAACAACAAAACCTGACTACAACAAGAAAGGGGTGGAGGAAAGAAGGGAAACGCTGGTGGCTCGTCACTTCCAGACCCCTGGACACTCCATTGAACACCTGAGAGTCACAGCCATAGAACATATCCTAACAGAAGATCCAAACAGGAGGAAAGAAAGAGAAAGGTTTTGGAGACACAAACTGCGCACCAACTACCCTCAAGGATTGAATGTGTGGGACTGACTCCAACCCTTCTCATGGTCCAATCTGCATGAGCTGCGACTGTACAGTGCCCAAAGGAAATCCCGCTCGACGCGATGAGGGAAGGAAGGACAATTTTACCTGTTAGCACACCCTTCACTTTAGCATGAGTGTGAGTGTGGGTGCGCGTGTGTGTATGTGTTGTGTGTGGGTGCGTGTGTGAGAGCATGTGCATGTGTGGTGTGTGTGTGTGTGTGTGTGTGTGTTTGTGGGTATGTGAATGTGTGTGTGTGTGTTTGGGAGTATGTGAATGAATGTGTGTATGAGTGTGCGGAGGTGTGTGCGACTCTGTGTGTGTGTGTGTGTGTGTGTGTGTGTATGTGTGGGCGTATGGCACACAGCATGACATCATAAAAATGACGCACAATAAAAATGACGCAAAATATTTCTACATAACTTCGTAATAGCTATGCTTTGTTAGTCGACATTCTGAGTTTCTTGATAAAGACTTTAAAGTCGAAAATTTGACCGCTCCACAAGGTGTTCGGGTGTTGTGTACAGTAAGAATAATGAAAGATGAAGATAGAGCAGCACTGAAAAAGATGATACCAGGGAAATCTCCAGGACCAGACAACATTACTACAGAGCTGATTGAGGAATTTGGTATTGAAAAAATAACAGTCCTCCTAAATGAAATTTATGACACTGGAAAAATCCCCAAAGATATGTCAAAATCAGTTTTCATTGCACTTCCAAAGATGACAGGGACTATAAAATGCAAACTCCATCGCACAATCTGTTTGATGAGTCATGTAACAAAAGTCCTACTAAGAATAATCATGATGAGGATAAGGAATAGAATCAAAGAGAGAAATAGCAGATGAGCAATGTGGATTTGTGGAAGGGAAAGGAACTATTAATGCATAATGCTACCAATTTTGAAGAACAAGGTCTCCCAACAGTGTAAAAATCGCTACTCACAGTTCCGTAGCTTTCGATGGCGTTCTCGCCATCTTCGTCAGCGCTCTAATGCTGTCTGCGTGAATCTCTACTCAGATCTCGCGAACATGGGATGAACCCAGTTCACGAGATCGAATCAGAGAATGGTACACCGGGGGCAGGGTGTAACGGCCCCGGTCCCTGTTGAGCGGGGGGTTGGTGGCTACGATGTAGATGGCCTCCTTGACTCCTCGCTGGAACCACTTATTTTCTCTGTCCAGGATGTTGACATTGTCCGCACTGAATTGATGTTTTTCGGCGTGTAGGTGAGCTCCTACTGGAGAAGAGTCCCTCTTGTGTTCTGTTAGTCTCTTCTGAAGGGGGCGTTCAGTTTCACCGACATAATGTTGGTTACAGTCCTGGCAGTCTATTCTGTATATAATGCCAGCTTTGTCGAGTTTGCTGGTTTTGTCCTTGGGGGTGACCAGCTGGCTGCGTATGGTGTTGGAAGGTTTGGAATGTACAGCCACCCCAGTTTTCTGATCTTTCTGGACAGAGCGTCACTCACACCTCCTACGTATGGGATGGTGATGTGTCCCTTGCGCTGGTGTTGTTTCACTGGCTGTTGGGATGCGGTGTTGGATTTCCTGCCTCCCGGGCTGTTCCAGGCCCACTTTTTGTAGCCCGAGATGGTGAGCACTTTTTTCAGGTGGTTTGTCTCCTTGTCTTTTGCCTCTTGGGTACTGCATATGGTGTTAGCTCTGTGGGTAAGGGTTCGAATCACTCCCAGTTTGTGTTCAAGGGGCTGGTGGCTGTCGAACTGTAAATATTGGTCCGTATGAGTTGGTTTACGGTAGACCGAGAAGGATAGAATGCCATCAGTTCTGGTGATGAGGGTGTCCAGCATGGCTATGGAGTTGTTCTGTTCCACTTCCCTCGTGAATTTGATGGCTGGGTGTTGGTTGTTCAGATGTTCTGTGAACTGTTCGACCAGTTGCTGGGGGAGGATAGTCATGGTGTCGTCTACGTAGCGCCCCCAGTATCGTGGTGGGGAGTGGAAAGAAGCCAATGCTTTCTCTTCAAAATCCTCCATGAACAGGTTGGCTACTATTGGGCTTACTGGGGAGCCCATGGCTGCTCCTTCTTTTTGTTGGTAGAATTCACCTTGGAAGGTGAAGTAGGTGGTGGTGAGGCAGCAGGACAAGAGTTCACATACGTCGTCCACTGTGAGAGATGTACGTTGGTGGAGGGTTTGGTCGTTTTGTAACCTTCGGCGTATGATCTCTATGCTTTCTTTCACTGGTACGCTGGTAAATAGGGCAGAGACATCATATGACACAAGGAGTTCATCATGAGCGAGGGTGTAGTTACTCAGTTTTTCCACTAGGTCAGCACTGTTGTGGATGTGATGATCTGTGTGTCCTACGAGAGGTGATCAGTAAAAAACAGGAAATCCCCTCATGCAAAATAACAGTAAACGGCACAACTATTAATGCCATATACATCCTAAGGACTATCATAGAGAGGTCAATCGAGTTGAATCAGGATTTATGTTTATGCTTTGTTGATTATACCAACGGCACAACTATTAATGCCATATACATCCTAAGGACTATTATAGAGAGGTCAATCGAGTTGAATCAGGATTTATGTTTATGCTTTGTTGATTATACCAAGGCTTTCGATCGGGTAAGACATGAAGAACTGACCAACCAACTAGAAAGACTCAATGTTGATGGAAAAGATCTACGAATAATCAGAAATATATGTTGGGAACAAACAGCTGCAATGAGAATAGAAAACTATATAAGCTCTTTCCAAAACATCAAAAGAAGAGTCAGACGGGGTTGTGTTTTGTCACTAGATCTGTTTTCACTTTACAGCAAAAACATCAAGAGAAACCTAGAGGAAGACCCTGGATTAAAAGTTGAAGGAAAAATGATAAACAATATTCGATATACATATGACACCGTGCTAATTGCAGAAAATGTAAGGGACCTACAAAACCTTGTGAATATACTAGAAATAGAAAGCAAAGGTAAGGGGTTGGAACTAAACAGCAGGAAAACTGAAGTCATGGTGATCAGTAAAAAACAGGAAATCCCCTCATGCAAAATAACAGTAAACGGCACAACCTTGAGAAAGGTTGATTATTTAAATACCTGGGAACGATAATTTCACCAGACAGCAGATGCACACCAGAAATAGCCAGCAGAATCGGCCAAGCCAAAACAGCATTCAAGAAGATGACAAGCATTCTTACCAACAAATGCCTATCAATCAACATCTGAAAGAGAGTTCTTGAATGTTATGTAGAACCAATACTGTTATACGGTTGTGAGGCGTG
>JAPXFY010000016.1:34557465-34577465 GCA_030674185.1 Monoplex corrugatus | reverse complement strand
ATGCCGCTCTTCACTAATCACTGTCATGTCACGTCACTGTGCATGTATCACTGTCATGCCACTCTTCACCTATCACTGTGATGTCACTCTTCACCTGTCACTGTGAGTCACGCTTCACCTATCACTGTCATGTCACTTTTCACCTGTCACTGTTATGTCATGTCATTCTTCACCAATCACTGTCATGTCACGTCAATGTTCATGTATCACTGTCATGCCACTCTTCACCTATCACTGTGATGTCACTCTTCACCTGTCACTGTGATGTCACGCTTCACCTATCACTGTCATGTCACTTTTCACCTGTCACTGTTATGTCATGTCATTCTTCACCAATCACTGTCATGTCACGTCAATGTTCATGTATCACTGTCATGCCACTCTTCACCTATCACTGTGATGTCACTCTTCACCTGCCACTGTGATGTCACGCTTCACCTATCACTGTCATGTCACTTTTCACCTGTCACTGTTATGTCATGTCATTCTTCACCAATCACTGTCATGTCACGTCAATGTTCATGTATCACTGTCATGTCGCTCTTCACCTATCATTGTTATATCTCTTCAACTACCACTGACAATACACTCTTCCCTATCACTGTCATGTCATCTTATTCTTCATCTATCACTGTCATGCCGTGCTACTCTTCACCTATCACTGTCATAATACTTCACTTGTCATGTCATTTTTACCTACCACTGTATGTCATGTCATACTTATCCTATCACTATCATGTCATGTCATTCTTCACATATCACTGTCATAACACTCTTCACGTATCACTGTCATAACACTCTTCACCTATCACTGTCATAACACTCTTCACTTGTCATGTCACTTTTTACCTACCACTGTTATGTCATGTCATACTTAACCTATCACTATCATGTCATGTCATTCTTCACCTATCAATGTCATAACACTCTTCACCTATCACTGTCATAACAATCTTCACTTGACATGTTACTTTTTACCTACCACTGTTATGTCATGTCATACTTCACCTATCACTGTCATGCTATGTCACTCTTTACATACACTGTTATGTCATGTCACTCTTCATCTATCACTGTTATGTTATATCACCCTTCACTGTCATAACACTTCACCTATCACTGTCTCTCTTCAGCTATGTCATGCCATGTCATTTTAACCTATCACTGTCATGTCACTCTTCACCTATCACTGTCATGCCACTGTTCACCTTTCACGGTACACACACCGCGCGCACGCACGCGCGCACGCATGTACAAGCATAGACGCACGCACATACTGACACGTAAACACACAGCCACACACCGTTTTCAGAAATGAACTAGCTATGTGACTGTTCAGAAAGAAACCACGATGGCCTCAGCACTAAGGAAAGTCCATGTAGGCAGCTGTGTGGGAGTGGTCGTGGACAGCGACAACTTCTTGCATGTAGTGATGAACGGTGAAGACCAAGGGAAGATCATGCAGGTGTCCACTTGCTCAAGATTTTATGCCCTGTTTGATCTTGGCAGGCGTATGATGAAGGTACTCTCTAGGTCTTGGTACAGCGATATTGTTTCTTCTTTTAGCCCCCTCCACCCATCGCTGTCTGTCTGTCTGTCTCTCTTTCTCATGCGCGCGCGCGCGCGCCCCACACACACACACACACACACACACACACACACACACACACACACACACACACACACACACACACACACACAGATTTAATAATCATGGACTTAAAGATATCACGTTAAGCAATTCCTGCTTGGAACTTTGAATCCCATGTCATACATCGGTAACACTACTGTGTATTGTTGACTGTATGACCACGTGGATAACGCGCTTGGCCCACAAAGTGAGATATGCGACAACAGAAAGTTTGAATACCAGACAGGTCAAGGATTTGTATGCCCCACTGGACTTCCAGTGACGTCATGTTTTGTATGAGATGATCAAACCGTGTCCAGCGTGCACTCAGTGCATGTACGAGTTACAGGCCACACGGCAATACACAGTTGTCTCTGGCAAAGTTATGTAGAAAGTTCAATTGTATAAGTCACATAATAATAATAATACCTAGGACTTATAAAGCGCACTAAGCCACTGGATCTAGGCGCTGGGGAATGGGAGATATAATAGGAAGTCAGTAAATACAAGACTACACAACAACTTACACATCATCAAATGACAATCAAATACATACATACATCATAATCACATAACATAATGATTTACATTCGCAATCTTCAAAATATGCATACCACGCAATTCAATCAAATATCAGATTCATTCCAATTAAACACTTTTCACTCAGTTACTCCATATAAACTATTATTCCACCCCTTCCCTACTACCCCCCACCCCCACGCGCATACACAAAATCCAATTACACATATCAGCCAGCCGACAAGGTGATGTGGGGAAAAGTGATCAGATGTCGAAATACTGCTGGAAAAGGTGTGTTTTCAAGTTTGACTTGAAAGAAGAAATGGACGGAGAGTGGCGTAATTTCTTGGGAAGAGAGTTCCAAAACTGGGGACCGAAATGCGAAAGTGAGCGAAAGCCATGAGATTTGCGGTTATACTGTATCTGCCTGAGGAGTCTTGAATCAGAGGAAGAGCGGAGAGACCGAGATGGAGCATACAAGTGCAGGATATCAGAAATATACTCAGGAGCAGAACCAGAGATAGAATTGAAGCAGATGCAAGCAGTCTTGTACTTAATTCTCTGAGATATTGGTAACCAGTGCAGTTGGTGAAGCAAAGGAGTGCAAGGTTGTTGACGGGATGCCTTAAGAATAAGGCGTGCAGCTGAATTTTGAACTTTCTGCATAGGATAAAGAACAGTGTTCGGGCAGCCCATGAGGAGAGAGTTACAGTAGTCAAGTCTCGACAGAATACAGGAAGTGACAAGAATCTTGGTGGCATCTACACTGAGAAAGTTTCTGATAGATCCAATCCTTTTCAATTCAAAATAAGAAAGCTGGCAGACTTTGGAAACGTGATCTTTCATGGAGAGAGAAGAGTCAAGAATGAAACCTAAGTTCCTAGCTTTTGGACAGAAAGAGATGTCAGAAGAGCCAACAGTGATAGAAGTTGGAAGTGGAGGATTATAGTCTGAAGAACCAGAAAACAGAAGAGCTTCAGTCTTACTGTCATTAAGTTTTAACATGTTGTCAGTCATCCATGTCCTTACATCATCCGTGCATGTCTGTAGTGTCTGTATGGTACTGTCAATGTCTGCAGGTTTGCATGCCTGTTGAAGCTGTGTGTCGTCTGCAAAAAGCTGGTGACTAACTCCATGGCGCTCAATGACCTCAGACAGGGGGGTGGTATACAAGACAAACAGAACTGGCCCTAACACCGAGCCTTGCGGAACACCAAAATCAAGAGGAAGTGATAAAGAATTATGACCATCGACCGATACATACTGTTTTCGATCCAGCAGATACGAATGAAATGCATGTGTACAAGCTATGGCAAAATAACAACAAAACGTGATTTTTATATGGCAAAAAAGAGGACAATCCGCAATAAACACAGAAATTATCCAATGTGTGACAATAGAAAGATAAGGGAAGGAAAGAAATAAAGGAAGGAAGGAATTAAGAAAGAGAAAGAAAGGAAGTAAAAAAAAAAGAAAAAGAAATAACGGAATAGGAAGAAGGAAAGAAAGAAAGAAAATAGAAGAAAAAATAAAGGAAGAAATAAAAGAAGGCAGGAAGAAAGAAAGAAAGAAAGTAAAGAAGGGCAGAGCGAAAAAGAAAGAAAGAAACGAAAGAAGGAAAGAAAGAAGGAACGAACGAACAAACAAGGAAGGAAGGAACGAAGGAAGGAAAGAAGAAAAAGAAAGGAAGAAAAGCGGAAAGAGCAGCAGACCAAATCAGTATACTCTATTGTTTCTATTTGGTCAGGACACTATGTCCCACATGTGCCCAACATCCTGACGTACAAAATGTACGTCATGATATTATTATTATTATTATATTATTATTATTATTATTATTATTATTTTATCATTGTATTACCATTACTCTCATTATCATCACTATTATTATTATCATTACTATTATCATCATCATCATCAGATTATTATTATTATTACATTTTATTGTTATTATTATTTTTTAACATTTTATTGATTTTATACATATGTATATATACAAACATGTTGACAAACAAACGCAAACTCCATTATTTCCAACCATGAAGACAAGCATAACAATTAGAGACAATCGTTCCACAGAATTTTCACCTGATCACCCCCAGCAGTATCAAACTGTACATTGACTAATACACGTTGACAACATACATTACAAAAAATATTATCACCATCATCATCACCATCATCATCATCATTATCATCATCAGTATTGTTATGACGACGATGGCAATGATGGAGAAGGAGATTGTGGCGGTGGTGGTGATGATGGTGGTGGCAGTAGTGATGCTTGTTACAGGTGTCATTTGTTATACGGTGGTTGGATTCTGTGTCTCTGTTCTGTCTTCGCTCCACCCTAACTTTCCACTGTTTCTGTGGACACTAGGTGAGGACTTTACCAGTGACCAAACTGACTGACTGAAATATCGGAGCTGTGGGATGTCTACAGCACAATGAAGGAAGAATGGAAGAGTTCAGTAAGATTACTGATGGCTTGGATTCGTTGCTCCATGACCGTCTTTGAATCGGCGTGGAAGTGAATATGAGTGACGTGTTCCTTTTGTGTGCATGGACGTTGCAGTCCCTCGCTTTTATTTTCAAACATTTGTGGTAACGAGTTTTCAAAAGTTGTCTCTTACTGGTTTACTTTTTAGTCACACTATGTAAAGACATGTTCTAGTCCTTATCTAGTAATAAATAGTCATTCAAAAACTGTAGATATATTCTCTCAAAAGGGTCAGCCCCAATTAAAGGGTTATCATCATCATCATCATCATCATCATCATCATCATCATCGTCATCGTCATCGTCATCGTCATCATCATCATCATCATGATATGCCAAGCTTCATGGCGTTGACGATCAGGTCCCTCCAAACGAATCTATCTTTTGTCGCTGTAAACATATCTCTTACCCTTTCTGCCCCCATCCACTCTACAAAGGTAACACTTTCTCCCTAGTATACCTGGTGCTCTTTTCCCTTCTAGCTTTCCCGTTGTGACTAGGTCCTCAAATTTCTCTTGCCTCATAAAATGTCCTATAAATGTTGCTTGTTTTTTCCAAGTCCTTTTCAGTAATGTTCTTCTGGTGTTTGCTCCTTTCAAGAATGTCTCGTTTGTATTCTTTGCTGTCCATGGAACTCTTAACATTCTTCTTAGAAACAACATTTCACCTGCCTCAGTTTTATTCCGACTTTGCTTGCTGATTGTCCACTCTTCGCATCTGAACAACAGTGTTGATTCTATAATTATAACACTGATGGTGTCTCTTCCTGATGATAATGAATAGGCGTCTGTTTGTAAGAACGCTTTTCCAGGGTGATAACAACCGTTGAATGTGAAAAGTTTTCATTTCTCATTCATACAAGTCAACGGTCCATTTCAAAAGCATGCTCGTTGCACTTCACAGTAATAGAACATAACTGAACATTAAATCAAGAAAATAAAGACAATGTCAATATATGAAATAAAAAAAGCATCGGAGAACACGTGTGACAAAAAGTGGAAGAAATCTGAAAAATATGAATGAGTACAAATGTTTATTACACAGAAAAACACAGAAAGCGCGATCAGACACACATGCACACACACACATACACACGCACACACACACACACACACTCACGCACACACACACACACACACAGCACACACACACGCACATGCACACGGACGCGCGCACACGCACACACACAGGCACACACAAACACGCACACACACGCACACATACACGCACGCACACACACACAGACACACATACACGCGCGCGCGCGCACACACACACAACACACACACACACACACAACACACACGCATACACACACACACATACACATACACACACACACACACACACACACATACACACACACACACACCACACACAGATTCCTACGCCAAGATGGCGGCTTTTTAACTGAACGACATCGGAGAGGAATCAACTGGGCTGAAAATGACCCGTTCGAAACGTACCCTCACCAAAGAGAAAACGAAGAACACCGCTACCAAAAAAGACAACACCAAAACAGAGTCACCGTCATCTTTCAACACCCCAGATGACGGCAATAATTCAAATAACGCCAGCTCCACTCAGACAGGTTTGCCGTCCACATGTCAGCCACCAGATCTACAACCGTCAGTAACATCTTGTGGCTGTCACTGTCAAGAGGCGGTAAGGCAAATAGACATTCTTAAAAATACAATCTATCAGATGTCTATCCAAATCAGCAGCCTTACAGACAAGCTTCAATCTGACAGAAAACTTCTGCATGAAAACAACAAAGCATTACAAGAGCTGCGCGAAATCAAAAAGTGCGCAATACTTACAACCTCCACAGCGTGCCAGACTGACTCCGCAGTCCACAGTGATTATACCACCACATCACCGATGGACAAATTTTCATCTTATGCGGAATGCGCCGCTCAACCAGCCAAAACAACATTTCGCACAAACACCGATTTTCGACAGAAAAATGTCAGGCACCAATCTGACGTCTCTACCAAAACTAAACGTGACGTCAAAACTGCTGTTCCAACACATCCTAGATCTAAGTCCAATGTTCTCCCACGAGTCCTCATTATTCATGACTCTATTGTAAATAAAGTGGATGGAAAAAGATTAGGATCGTCCTACGGTTTCCAGGTGGCCACGAGGAAGATACATACCATCGACGAGTGTAAGAGAGCTATTGAAAAATCTAAAGAAGAGCTGACACCTGAACCTGACTGCGTTGTTTTACACGTGGGGATAGCAGATCTGAAAACGAAGGAGCCAAAAGTATGTAGTACAAATCTAGACGACTGTGTAAAATCTGTTAACACCCAATTTCCAAAAGCCAAGATAGTGTTAAGTCAGGTCGCTCCTGTAAGAAACAAGCACCTAAACGTGAAAAGGGAGCTGCTTAATGTCCTAACCAAAGAGAGACTCCTCAACGCAGCAAATGTCAACTACATCAGCCACGATAACCTGCAAACAAGTCACTACACTCAAGTCAGCCAGGACGACGTACATCCGACCACCAGAGGGGCGAGCGTTCTGGCCAGAAATATAGGGAGGCATATCCATCAGCTTTTCTGGGAAAAACCGAGGAGGAGATCAACCCATCAACACCATCATTCAAGACCTGGCTTTCACCCTCAGTTTTTCTTCCCTCCCTGGTCATTTTAGATTCAGCCCAGATTCAGTTCCTCTCTGTTCAGTATCTCAACTATATTGTTTTAATTCCTTATATAGCCTACTTATTTGCTTACTTATGATAAATTTTACTGGAACGTTAGATTAATTGATTATCTAATCATCTAAACGTGGGATACTACTCCAAGCTTATTCAACCGTTCATCATGAAAAAGTGTGTAGTCAGTGACATCAACATTGTTCAGTGGAACACACGTTCCATTGTTAGAAACATTTCCTATTTGAGTAACTACCTATCTTCTAGAAACATCCAAGTCTTGCTTCTACAATCGCTGAATACCACCAAAACCAATATACCTAAAATATCTGGGTTTTATTATCCACCAGTATATGACTCTATCAATGACGGTGGCCGAATACAAACAGCTATATATGTTCGTGAAGGACTGAACTACTGCGAAAGGTCATCGCCAGTACCAAAATCGTCCTCATCTATTTCTTCATGTGCAATCATTATAAAATGTTCATCATCATTAGTTTTGAATTTGGCCTCTGTCTATCTACCAAGAGGTCCCGATTCTGTGAATACTGAGTGGTTGAAACATTTTCATGACCAACGTGACAAGTGGATAGTTGGTGGTGATTTTAATGCACATGCCCCATTTTGGGACAAGGATTGTAAAAACATAAATAGCAACAGGTTGATTGAAAATATTATAGATTCCAATTTATACTTACTAAACAACGGACACGTTACCCGTGTCCCTGATATACCAACCCACAGACCCACAGCTATAGACCTTACCTTAATCTCACCATCGCTAGCACCAAATGCCACATGGCAAACAGAGGATGACTTGTTGGGATCAGATCACATCCCCATACTTCTTACCCTTAACCTCATCACTGAGTTTGATGCAATACCACAAGATAGTTTACCCAAGTTTAACTATAAATACGCAGATTGGGCCAGTTTTAAAGCTTTCCTACGAAATACAAGAACAGATCTATCTGAAACAACGACCTTAAACGATATGTACGCAGATTTCTGTAAGTCTCTCTTAAGGGCTGCAAAAATTTCAATCCCAGAACTTAAAGCGTCAAAAACAGGAAAACATCATGGAAAAGTCTGGTGGAATAAAGATTGTGAAAAGGCAGTCAACGAAAAGAAAGAAAAATACAAACAATATATAGCTAATAGGTCACCTGAAAATCATACGGCAATGAAAAGTGCGAACATAAACTGTAACAGAGTCATAGAACAAGCTAAAGAACAATATTGGACATCTTTTTGTACATGTGAAGTAAGTGACCATAAAGATATGCAAAAGATTTGGGAAAAACTGAAAACAATGAAAAATGGGATCATGTTGCCATCAATTCCAGTAAAGCTAGAAAACAACCCTTTACCTAGCTCACAGGAGAAAGCAGAAGCTTTTGCAGACATGTTTGCTGAGGTCTGTCGAGTAGAAGGACTTCCTGCCTCTAGTAGAAATTATAGGGTACAGGAAGAAAAGACCGACGCATACAAGGATCATGTCCCAGATAATACGCACTACGTAAATGCACCAATCACGCTCCAAGAATTAAAAGATGCCATTAAATCAATTCCAAATAAAAAGACATCAGTAGGATTTGATGCAATTTCCAATGAGATGTTGAAAAATTTACCAGAAAATTTTTTAATCTTGCTACATAATATGTTTAAAAAATGCTGGAATAGCGGCAAACTGCCCGACTATTGGAAACAATCAATAGTGGTTCCTGTACTAAAAGCAGGTAAATGCAATATTGACTTGAAAAACTATAGGCCAATTGCATTAACATCACACGTATGTAAACTTATGGAGAAAATAATTTTAAAGAGATTGATGTACTACTGTGAAAAGAACAACATATTACCAGTGAATCAGGCAGGGTTTAGAAAAGGCAGGTCACCAGTGGAACTCCTAACAAAGCTAACCACTAATATCAAACAACAATTTGCCAGACGCCAATGTGTTTTAGCTACATTCTTTGATATAACTAAAGCATACAACCAAGTATGGCACTCCCGATTATTATTCAAATTGAAAAATATTGGGCTAACAGGTCACATTTTTGATTATGTCAAATGCTTCTTAGAAGACCGCGTAATTCAAACGAGGATCGAAAATGTGTATTCTTCAAAACGATTTCTTCAAATGGGTATCCCTCAGGGATCCGTTATTGCTCCCCTTCTCTTCATGATATTATTGCATGACTTACCCAGTAAAATTTCTAAACATGTAACTTTAGCTCAATATGCTGATGATTTATGCATGTGGATGCAGGTCAATATGAAAAGAAAAACTCCTTTGCGCTGTCTTAATTATACGCGTAAATGTTATCAATTAGAACTCGATAAAATAGCACGATATATGGTAGAAAATGGACTACATCTATCCGTGGAAAAAACAAAGATAGTTTTCTTTAACAGTGGAGCTAACCAGCAATGTTCCACGTTCAAACTGGGAGATACTCTTCTTCAGTATAATGAGTCGATTAAATTCTTAGGAGTTTTCCTTACAGCCAAATTATCTTGGAATCAGCATATTGAATACTTATTAACAAAAGCTCAAAAAAGTTTAAATTTCTTGAAAATAGTTCGCAAACAGATATGGGGACAAGATGCATCAACACTTGTTCATCTCTGTAAATCGCTTATTAGATCTAAATTAACCTATGCCCAAGAAATATTCTTCAGCGCACCAAAACGCTTACTCACAAAACTGCAGAGCATAGATTGTAAAGGTTTCAAACTTGCGCTGGGTCTTCCAATGCATGCCTGTTGCCATCGTACATACAATGCAATCAAATTGTTGCCACTTGATGAACAAAGGAAAGTCGCTTCTACTAAATTTCTGTTAAGAAACACTACCATAGAAAATAGCATCAAAACAAAGACAAAAGTAAGATCAGACACCGACTTTCCAAAAAGAGCTAAATCAATATCCTCACAGGTCACGCTTGCAACATTTACAGCTGATGTTATGAAAGGCTCTGGAATTGATTTAGACACAGGTCCTGTAACTTTAAGACCTTCGTTTTCACCAGTACCCAGTTGGGAACTTCAAAGAGCACGATTTGACATACACCACACTGACTTAAAAAAGAAGATAATATCAATTTACTGGCATGTCACGTTAAATGTCATATAGAAGACTTTTATTCCGATCACTTGAAAGTTTACACTGATGGTTCAATAATTGAAAGACAAGCAGGTTCAGCGTTTTTAATACCTGCTCTCAAAATTGAGAAATCTTTCTATATAGGACTTTATAAATCTATCTTTACTGCAGAACTCTTTGCAATCTTAATGGCTTTGAATTGTATGATAAATCTTCCTAGGACAATTCCCCAGATACTTTTTTGCGTTGATTCAAAATCTGTACTTCAAGCTCTTGAATTATCAAAATTACAAACAAGATCTGAAATGATATTGGAAATTACTCACTTGATTAATAGTTTATCCTTAAGAGGCACTGATATTACTTTCTGCTGGATACCATCTCATAGTTCTTTTCATTACAATGATATGGTTGATAGGGCTGCCAAACGGGGGGCAAAGAGCTCACCAGATTCAAATCATATACAACTTTCCCTCTCATTGCATGAGTGTTATACCTTAGTGGACGCCTACGTATGGAAGCAGTTTCAAGATAAACAGAAAAAGTATGAAAAATGTTACATGAATTTTGAAATTAGCAAAACACCTAAGCGATTCCTTGCCAGCAGAAGTATACAATCCCTTATGTATAGGTGGAAACTTGATGCATTCAAAACAAAATACACCAGGAATGTAGTGTGCCTGTGTGGAAAGAAGATAACACATAGTCATATTCTTTCATGCGTTCGGGTAAAACAACATATACCTACATTATCAACGAAGACAGTTTCTGACATATTTGCCTCACCATCCTTAACATATGAATTTTTTGTTAGCCTGTCAAAAAGTCCGATAGCGAAATATATTTAACGTGCCGTTACTTCTCATGTTCAGTGTTATGGTTAGCTAATTTTACTGTTTCAATCGTTAATTATGATAACGTCATTTGTGAATTTTTCTTTCTTGTCTTGTTTTTCTGGTTCATTTTTTTTCCTGAAGATTAACCTTTTGCAAGTTTGTTTGTTGTTGGTTTTTTTTTTTTTTGGTTTTTTTTTTTGTGTCTAAAATCACTTTAGTGAATAGACATTAAATCAAAGACCACCACCACACACACACACACACACACAACATACACACACATACATACACATACATACACATACACACATACACACACACACACACACACACACACACACACACACACACACACACACACACACCAATGTATATGACAAATATTTGCTGTCTGGATAGGGAAGCCCACTGCTAAACAAAAGATCATTGTCAGTGTTTATCTGAAAATAGCGTTGTAATTATCAGCCGACCGTCCAGAGCCACATCAGGGCTATAAGCATGTCATACAAGACACAAACACATCAATGCATCGATGATCCTAGAAAGAAGAAAAAGCCTGGGAAAAATCAAATTCAAATATTGTAGCATTCACGCAAATAATCTTAGAATATGCCCATAGCGTCGGCCATTCGGCCAAATTCATCTGGAGAAGGATGAAAAGAAAGCAAACCTGAATACAAATACACACACATAACTATGTACACAAAATGTACATGAAAACTGGCCTACAATATTTAAAATTACTACATTGCTCTGTGTGTGTGTGTGTGTGTGTGTGTGTGTGTGTGTGTGTGTGTGTGTGTGTGTGTGTGTGTGTGTGTGTGTGTGTGTGTGTGTGTGTGTGTGTGTGTGTGGTGTGTGTGTGTGTGTGTGTGTGTGTGTTGTGTGTGTGTTTGTGTGTGTATACACAAATGTATCTATCTATCTGTCCATCTGCCCATCATCTGTCCATCTGTCCATCTATCCATCTATCCATTTATCTATCTATCTATATCTATCCATCTATCTATCTATCTACATATATATATGCATATATACCAAATCATCAATTTCAGTAAACACAACTATGTAAATCTTTATGGAATTATGAAAGTGAATATACCAACAAGGCACAAAATGATAGAAGAAGAGATGACAGGAAGCAAAGAAACAAGGCAGAGAAAGAGTGATAGAAAAGACGAAATTTCTAGCACAAAATTTCGAAAAGAGTGAATGCTATTTATAGTGTAAATCCCCGTCGTACTTCCAGCGTTGGAGCACATGGAATTTATTCCGAGAACCGAAACGTCATTTTGAGAAAACTGAAGCTGAAAGTGTTGGACACTAGAGAAGGCTTCCTATTTTATAAGCGTATCTACACATATAATTATTCATAATAAGAAACACTAGGTTTGAGCAACAACGTAACAGAAGAAAATGGACATGGATGAATCCAGGAGACTGAATAAGAAATCAAATTGATTTCATCCTGATAAACAAGAGATTTAAACATTCTTTACTAACAGTAAAACCATTGCCAAGCGCAGACTCCAATAGTGAACACATTCATGTATTGGGAAAATATAGTGTTCTCTAAGAAGAAAACAATCCAAAAATAACTTCAAACTAAATCTTGGACTTTTAAGGACAGATGAACCGATTCCTGCATCATTTAGCGTGTCGCTTCAAAACGCATTCAGTGCTCTGGGAAAAGTTGGGGACTGTGAGGAGCAAAGACCAAATTTGACAAAGATAAAAGAAACTTCTTAAAAATCTCTAGAGTAGAAAGAAAAGCAAAGAAGAACTGGATGGCAAATGAAATTTTAAGCTTGATGGATGTACGTAGAAAAGTAAAGGGAAAAGAGTAAGAATACAACAAGATAGATAAGATCAGAGATAAGTGCATTAAAGCTGAGGCACCTTACCTAGAAACAATGTGCAAAGAAGTAGGAGACCGGCACAAAACGGACCATAAGTTTATTTCATGAATATTGAAGAAACTGCTCAGAAAATCTGAAATAACTATTTGCTTAAAATCAAAGACAGTAATGAAGGATAGGGTTTAAACGACAACAATAAAAAGAGATCAAACATGGAAAAGCCCCAGGATCAGACAATATTACTGAAGAAATGATTGAGACTCTAGATGAATTTGATATTGAACAAGTAATTGTCCTCCTAAATGAAATTCATGATACCAGAAAAATACCCACAAATATGTCAAAGTCAATTTTTATTCCACTTCCAAAGAAATCGGCGGCTATAGAATGCAAAACTTAATCGGACAATCAGGCTGATGATCATGTAACAAAGATTATATCACTAATTATCATGATGAAGAAAAGGAATAATATCAAACCAGAAATAGCAGAAGAACAATGTCGATTTGGGAAGAAAAAGGAACTTTTAATGTCATATGTATCCTAAGAACGCTCATATGAAAATCCGTTCAGAAGAATAAGGATCAATATCTATGTATTGTTGCTTATACCAATACTTTTGATCGGGTAAGACACGAAGAACTGATCTTGTTGCTTATACCAATATTTTGATCGGGTAAGACACGAAGAACTGATCAATAACTTGAAAAGTTTAACATTAATGGAAAAGATGTAAAAATAATAAGGAATGCGTTCTGGAAACAAACACTGCAATGAGAGTATGAAATGGTATAAGTTCTTTTTAAAATATCAAAAAAGGGATAGACAAGAATGTGTTCTGTCACCAGATTTGTTTTCACTTTATAGCAAAACCATCGCGAAAAACTAGAAGAATGCCTTGGGATAAAAAAAAAAGTTGGATGGAAATGATAAAAAATCTTCGTTATGCAGATGACACCGTTGTAATTGCAGAAAATGAAAAAGACATACACATTTTTAAAAGCTAAATAGAAGGAAGACTGAATACATGGTAAATCCATTGTATAAAATAACATCACATGGCATAACACTGAAACAAGCTGAAAAGTCTAAATATCTGGGAACAGTCATGTCATCGCATGGCAGATGTGCATGGTAAATATCCAGCATAACTGGCCAAGCTAAAACAGCTTTCTAGGAAATTAAAGAACGTTCTTAGCAACAAATACTTCCGATGGACATCTTAAGAGAACGTTTCGGTGTCGATATAGAACCGATACAGTTGTACAGATACCTGGCTTGGACAACCAACAAGCAAAGTCAAAACAAGATCGAGGCAGCTGAAATGCGGTTTCTAAAAAGAATGTAAACAGTTCCACATACGGCAGAGAAAACAAACGAGACAGTCTTGAGAGAAGCAAACACAAAAAGAACAAGAGTGCACTCATTAGTTTGAAGACACTGTCATACAGCTTGAATATTAAATATTTCAGTGGTGGAGTCGTGTCCCAGTGGATAAGAGACCAACCTGGTAAACGAGAGAAGCCAGTGGCTCAACAGCTGAACACAGATTTTTCTCTTCTTTCCAGTAGATCTTGAATTGTGGTCTGTGTGCTAATCGTTTGGGTTAGACAATGAATGGAGATTCCATTTACAGCATGCACTTGGCACACGCTACAACAAAGAGACTGTCCTTGTAAAAAAAGCTCATAGAAAGATGTGCTACTAATGGGTAAGAATTTAACATGCATACACCTATGCAAAGATAATTGAAAAGTTGAGATTGCATACATTCATTTTTAACCGGAAACAGTTTGCTGACTTTGCAGCGACAAAAAAAAAAAAAAAAAAAACAACAAAAAACGCACACACAAAAAACCCACAACAACTACAAAACTGCACAGTGTGTGCTAAACAAACTTAACTTCTGAAATACACGCATTGGAAACAACAATATTCGAAAATAAACATACCCGTGGTTCAAAGAATGTTACTATCAAATGTTTCTTTTTTACTTTTTCTTCTTTGTATTGTTTTGTAACGTCAGTCAAATATTTCACAGGTCCATCACCTTGTTCCGTCAATCACGTGTTTGTTTGTTTGTTTGTTTGTTTGTTTGTTTGTTATTTTATAGACATAAACTTCTCTGGTGAGTTTTGGTACATTTCTCATTCTTTTGCATGGATTGATACTATACACTGTAGAATAGTCCCCCTTGAGATAAATCATACTGGAGTAAGTCAGACCTGCGCATTAGTCAAGTGGACAGCATCCAATGTCCACCAGGAACAACTTGGATGCGTATGGGTACATCTGCCACTTCCGCCTGGTGGGTAAAGGGTAGAGACTTTCCCGATCTACCAGGTCAACATGTTTGCAGAATTGCCAGTGTCCTAACTCTGTTTATTTGTATACGCAAGTAGACAATCAGATATACACGTAAAAATACTATAAGGTAGGCCAGTGGCTGGCTTATGGAAAAATAGAAATGACAAAATACTCAACTAAAGATGCGACTGTGCAACAACATAGTATACATGAAATGTGATCAGCTAGTTTCACAACAGCTAGAATTGTTTGTGCTCCACTCAAAATACGCTGTTTTGTAATGCACAGATATTCCAAAAGAGCTTTGAGAACGGAGCTTTTCAAAAACGACTTATAACAAAACAGAGGTCTTGTTTGTTCTACATTCCTGTTGATTACTGCATGTCGTCTTCCAACGTAATTATACACCATAATTTTATATTGTAAGATCTCAAGAAATATGAATCATGCTTTGTAACTGCATTCCAATGTGTATTCTTAAAATCATTTCTCTGTATAGTCAATATGTGTTTGATGTATATATGATGTGTGTTAGCAGTTTCAAGTTATTTTTGTGTTGATGTCTAAAAAAGCATCTACAAACGGTGATACTTTTTTTTACCATCTTGATACCAAAGAAACACAAAAGACAGTCAATGCGTACTACTGTGCGAGCGTTGTTGTGTGTGTGTGTGTGTGTGTGTGTGTGTGTGTGTGTGTGTGTGTGTGTGTGTGTGTGTGTGTGTGTGTGTGTGTGTGTGTGTGTTGTGTTGTATGTGTGTGTGTGTGTTGTCCCCGCCAAATGTAAATTGGTTTATTCATTCAAGAGATGGTGGCATGACATTTTGTCTGCAATGGGTCTCATCCTCGTTTCGAAGGAATAAATTCTGCTACTCTAAAAAAACAACTGGATGACTAATGAAATTTTGGGCTTGATGGAGGAAAGGAGGAAGGCAAAGAGAAATGAGGAGATCTATAGGAAGATAAACAAGGAGATCAGGAATAGGTGCAATGAAGCTAAGGAAGCTTGGCTGAAATCAAAGTGCAAAGAAATGGAAGACCGACAAAAAACGGATCCTCAGGGTATGTACAGACGAACTGAAGAAATTGTCCACAGAAAAAATACATGCACTTCAACTGTGTTGCTTAAAATCGAAAGATGATACGCTTATCATGGAAAAAGACAAATATTAGACAGATGGGGAGAATACATTACAGACCTTTTTGAGGATGACAGAAATGAAGAACACACTATAAGAAAGAACTTTGAAGGACCACCCATAATGAAAGATGAAGTTAGAGAGGCACTGAAAAAGATTAAACCGGGAAAAGCCCCAGGACCAGACAACATTACTACAGAGATGATTGAAGCCCTGGAGGAATTTGGCATAGAAAATAATAACAGTCCTCCTAAATGAAATTTACGACACTGGAAAAATCCCAAAAGATATGTCAAAATCAATTTTCATTGCACTTCCAAAGAAGACAGGGGCTATAGAATGCGAACTCCATCGCACAATCAGTTCGATGAGCCATGTAACAAACATCCTGTTAAGAATAATCATGATGAGGACAAGGAATAGAATCAAAAGAGAAATAGCAGAAGAACAGTGTGGATTTGTGGAAGGAAAGGAACTATTAATGCCATATACATCCTAACTACTATCATAGAGAGGTCAATCGAGATGAATAAGGATTTGTATTTATGCTTTGTTGACTACACCAAGGCTTTCGATCGGGTAAGACATGATGAATTGATCAACCAACTGGAGAGACTCAATGTTGATGGAAAAGATCTACGAATAATCAGAAATATGTACTGGGAACAAACAGCTGCAATGAGAATAGAAAGCAATGTAAGCTCTTTCCAAAATATCAAAAGAAGAGTCAGACAGGGTTGTGTTTTGTCACCAGATCTGTTTTCACTTTACAGCGGAGTTTTCAACCGTAAGATCGTTATTGCATTTGACTGCACACTTGCACACACGTACATACTCATTGATTTGTATCTCTACTATAATCAATCATATTTTTGTCACAGCTGATTTCATCATCATCGTCAGGTGCCCTGCTGCATGGTGTTGGCGATCATGGACTTCCATCTGTCTCTATCTCTTGTTGCCTCAAGCATCTCCTCCACTCTCCTCGTCTTCAGCCACTCCGCAAATCCGTCCAGCATTATCTCCCTGGATCTACCTGGTGCTCTCTTTCCCTCCAGCTTTCCCGTTGTGACCAGGTGCTCCAAATCCCCCTTCCTCATAAAATGGCCTATAAATGTTGCCTGACTTTTCCTAATCTTCCTTATGAATGATCTACTTGTGTCTGCCTCCATCAAGACTGTCTCGTTTGTTTTCTTTGCTGTCAATGGAAGTTTCAACATTCCTCTTAGAAACCACATCTCGGCTGCCTCAATCTTGCTCTGGCTTTGCTTGTTGACTGTCCACGCCTCACATCCGTACAACAGTATTGGCTCTACATAACATTCAAGAACTCTCTTCCTGATGTTAATTGATAGGCATTTGTTGGTAACAATGCTTGTCATCTTCTTGGATGCTGTTTTGGCTTGGCCGATTCTGCCGGTTATTTCTGATGTGCATCTGCCGTCTGATGAAATGATCGTTCCCAGGTATTTAAACTTATTAACATGTGTCAAGATTGTGCCCACTGCTGTTCCAACCCTTCCCTTTAGTTGCTGAGCCGAGTGCACTGACCTATGCGTGACTCGACCATGATGCCTGCCTTCCCTGGGCAGATTGTTTATATCTCGCCTATCAGCAGCCATAGCTGACATCTGGCGTTTAACTGGGGGAAATGGGTATGACTTTAAATGATAAATTTTTTTAAAGCGCTTTAGCCAAATAAGAGTGTATTGTAGATAGCTGGATGGCCAGAACCACGAGCTTTAAAATGACACCAAACACGAATATGTTTGACTGGCAAAGCAGACTGCAGTGTTAGTTCAAATACATGCACAATCACAAGCACGGAGACGGTTAATTTCCGATTTCACAAAATTTTGCTGTTTTAAACCGCCGTTATTGCAGTCCTGACAGTTTTCATACACACAGAACAACATGCCACACAAACTACAGCATGCCAGCGTGCACCTCCACTTACTTGAAAGATTTCGACCTGAACCTGGGAGGAGAGGTGTGTACATAAACAACAGCCATTGTTCAATTCTACGCACAACACTTAACACTAATACGTAAGGAAAGAACTACGATCAAAACAACAAAACTGTTCAGTTCTCTCACAACAGTGCTCTGAGTACAAGACTGAATGATGTGATGTTCAAAGCAGATTATAGTGAGTAACTTATCCTTAAACTTTCACTTAACTCCATACACATCAACACTTCAGCATCACATATATATTTGGAAACCAGTCTCCAAGTCAACACACAAAAAAAAAAAAAAAAAAAGATGAAATAAAACGAGAACAAAAGGATGAGAAAATGAAAAAAAAAAAAAAAAAAGGGGGGGGGGGGGAACAAAAAATCAGCATCAGTGGAATAAGAAGTTTCAACACGTGAAGAATACACGTTTTAACAAAAAAGCACAGCAGTTGAACACACAGTGACTGCAAAAGTTTGTAGATTACAAACTTCAGTCAATGGTACAAATTCTAATTCTTAGACGTAACGCGGGCACTTAGAACAAACTTGTAAATCACAAAAAATCAACATCCAGATATCTTAGGTTCCGTGTCTACAGACAGGAGAAGAGGGGGTGAAATGATCAAGTTTTAATACAGACAAAGAAGGGATTCATCCGCAGCTACTGCCGTGACCCCGTCTCGACCCTGCATCACACCCCCTTCCCACCTCTGGAATGCCAGGCTTTGAAGGCCTACAGCTGCCGTCCGCAGGCAAACTAAAGAGAACGATTTGGCCAGTTTTGCACAGCCGTGGCCATGCCATTTGCGGTTATTTTGCATGAGGGTATTTCATGTTTTTTACTGATCACCATGAACAGCTGATTTACCATGTGAAATTTAAATTAGTTTCCCCAGGGAAACCAAGCAACCTCGACATAGCACCACCCGTTTTTCCCCTATCCAGATTGTTTTATTTGTTTTGTTTTGTTTTTCTTCTGTATGCCTGCATAGCTGTTAACCTATGAAATAGACTTCTGCGACATAATGTTTCCAGGGACAGCTCCTATGTTACCGAGGGATCTTTAATGTGCGCTGATTCGTGCTGTGCACGGGACCTCAGTTTAATATGTCTTCCAAACGACGAGCACTTGCACCAACATTTACTGGGGGTGTCCGAGCGCTTATTCAAACCTGCTTCTCTTGCGTCCTGTACAGGCGTTTTAATCACGTAGCCACACACCTCCTGTATATGTCGGTGTGTGTGTATATGCGCGTATGTGTGTGTGTGTGTGTGTGGGTGTGTGTGTGTGTGTGTGTGTGTGTGTGTGTGTGTGTGTATGTATGTGCACGCGCGTGCGTGTGTGGGTATGGGTATGTATCTGTATTATGAATGTTTATGTGTGTGTGTGTGTGTGTATGTGTGTGTGTGTGTGTGTGTGTGTGTGTGTGTGTGTGTGTGTGTGTGTGTGTGTGTGTGTGTGTGTGTGTGTGCGTA
>JAPXFY010000016.1:34512465-34552465 GCA_030674185.1 Monoplex corrugatus | reverse complement strand
GTTGGTTACCAAATGACGTTTATGTTATTTTGAATGGTGATCTGAACAGCAGAACTTTTAATATTTCTCAGGATTTCTATACAAATGATATTTTTGATGTGCACGACAAAAGCCAATCACTTTAATTTTAACCGACGTTCAGAAGACAGTCATATAAATAAATGTGGAAAATTACTGCTGAATTTGTGTACTGCTTTAGGACTGTGTATTTTGAATGGTGTGTGTAAAGGTGATCTTGAATGTTGGACATATATTTCTGACAGTGGAAACAGTGTTACTGACTATTTTATATTCTCAGATGATCTTCTTGCGCTTGTGTATAACCAATGTGAATTGTCTGTCGTTGAACGCATTGAATCAGACCATTTGCCTGTCACAGCTTGTATTTGTTTTCCAAATGAAAATACTTCAAACATAGATCATGAAAGGCATGGACACCTCATCAAAAGAATCGTTTGTAATGATGAATATGTACATCTGTATTGTGATGCATTAAGCCAAGATAAAACCATAGAAAAGTTGATGATGCTATAAGTTTGATAGATACAAACGTGAATATGGCACTGAATATGTTTAATAACTGTATAAAAGAAAGTGCTGAGTGTATGAAGAAACATGTAGTCTTAAACAGTAAGAGGGTACCTGGTGATTGGTTCGATCAGGAATGTGTATGTGCAAGGAGAAATGAAAAAAAGAAAAGCAAGTCGCCGCTCAAAGAAACCTGAAGATCAAAATAAATATGTAATTGCTAGACGTGAATATAAAAATTTACAAAAAAAGAAAGAAACAGCATTTTGATAAGGCGATAGTTGATAAATTAGTTCACTCTATTAAAAGCCAAATGGAATTCTGGAATACAGTTAACAAATTGACTTCAAGAAGAAAACAACCTATAAGTAATATCACGATGGATATGTGGTTCCACCACTTCAAAGCTTTATTAGAAACTGATATCGATATTGATAACACACAGAATGAGGACGTACTAGTTGATGAGAGTGATGGTTATATGAACCGCCCAATATCAAAAAAGGAAGTACAATTTGCAATTAGGAAATTGAAAAACCGAAAAGCTGCTGGTCGAGACGGCATCACAGGTGAACTTTATAAGAATTCTTGTGAGCAAGTAATACCGTTTTTCTTAAAGTTATTCAATACTTTATTTGATATTGGTGAATTTTCCCCAAACCGGACTGAATCTATTATCTTACCAATAATTGTAGAGGAATTTCGATCAGCGACATAAGTAGTAAACTATTTAGCATAATAATCAACAATAGATTACAAATATGGATAGAAGAAAATATTATCACAGGTGACCATCAAGCTGGTTTTAAAAAGGGATACTCAACTGTTGACCATATGTTTCCTTTGTAAGCTCTTGTACAGAAACAGTTTGCCAATAATCAGAAACTATTTGTGGCATTTATTGACTTTGAAAAAGCGTTTGATTCGATCAACAGATATGTACTTTGGCCTATTCTTTTCAAAAACAATATAAAAGGTAAATCAAGGATTATAACTCTTGAGAGTCACGTAGAAGCTATCTCTCATGTTGTAGACATTCTCAAAATCCAACACAGTTTGCGATGCCCATTCAGCTAGCATAGAAGCAGCCACAAAGCACAAAATTGTAAGCTCAGAACATTCCCTCAAAAAAGGAATACATTTATACCCTGCAACTACACCTACACACAACTATGTTGGAGTAGAGAAATGCACACAACATATTGGTCTCATAATCAAGATTGACAGAGTCTTTTATTCTTGAACTGACCAAACACACACACATAGACAAGACAGAATATATACAGGGTTGCTTCCAGGGCATATAGGTAATATTAAAGGGAAGCAGGGAGAATGTTTTAAGGTTAATCAAGGATTATAACTCTTGAGAGTCACGTAGGAGCTATCTCCCATGTTGTAGAACTTCTCAAAATCCAACACAGTTTGCGCTACCCATTCAGCTAGCATAGAAGCAGCCACAAAGCACAAAATTGTAAGCTCAGAACATTCCCCCCAAAAAAGGAATGCCCAAGCCTACCTTTATTCCCCGCAACTACACCTACACACAACTATGATGGAGTAGAGAAATGCACACAACATATTGGTCTCATAATCAAGATTGACAGAGTCTTTAATTCTTGAACTGACCAAACACACACACATATAGACAAGACAGAACATATACAGGGTTGCTTCCAAGGCATATAGGTAGTACTAAAGGAAATAAGAGGGAAGCAGGGAGAATGTTTTAAGATTAATCACGGATTATAACTCTTGAGAGTCACGTAGGAGCTATCTCCCATGTTGTAGAACTTCTCAAAATCCAACACAGTTTGCGCTACCCATTCAGCTAGCATAGAAGCAGCCACAAAGCACAAAACTGTAAGCTCAGAACATTCCCCCAAAAAAGGAATGCCCAAGCGTACCTTTACAACTACACCTCACACAACTATGATGGAGTAGAGAAATGCACACAACATATTGGTCTCATATCCAAGATTGACATAAAAGGTAAGCTATATCGATGTATCAGAAGCGTGTTATGATCAGGTAAAATCCAGGGTTCGATGTGGTGCCAAACTTACAGACTATTTTAACTGCACTGCAGGAGTGAAACAAGGTGATCCATGCAGTCCAGTGTTATTTTCTCTTTTTATAAACGAACTGGCGATTGAGGTGATTGATAATGGAAGACACGGTGCTGTTCTGACTCGTGATGCTTTTGAATTATTTATTCTTTTGCTGGCAGATGATGTTGTTTTGATGGCAGAAACAGACACTGGACTCCAAACACGGTTAAACAGTTTGCAACGCGTGGCAGCTGCGCTTCACTTAAAGGTCAATATGTCAAAAAGTAATATATAGTATTTAGAAAGGGTGGGTACTTGGGTGCAAGGAAACGATGGTGGAAATGCAATGCATGTGGTAAATGTGTACAAGTATCTTGGAATACTGCTCTCTACTCGTTTGAGTTTTGCTGCAACTCTCTACTCGTTTGAGTTTTGCTGCAACATGCAAAGATTTATCCAATAGAACTAAACTGTTGTGCTTTTCATTATGCAGAAGGTGTACCTTTTTATTATTAATTGGTTTTCGATGTTTTTGTTAAATCAGTTGATTCTCAGGTACAACATATCGCACAACATGGGTCTGAGCTATGAGGATTAAGTAAAGCTGCAATTCATTATGAAGCAGTTCATGCTTTTGCTTTGAAGACATTTCTAGAAATTAATATGCGAACACCTAATGATCTAATATATGTTGAAACAGATCGCCATCCCATATATATACATACACTCTGCAGTTAGTTGTGTTCGTTGCTGGTTTAAATTGTTGCATATGAAAGACCATAGAATTCCACGAAAAGTATACACTATGTTATATGGTTTAGATGCTAAAAGTAAGCAAAACTGGGCATCCAATGTAAGTATTTGCTTGTTTAAATATGGTTTTGGTGTTGTATGGTTTTGTCAAGGTGTTGGCAGACTGAATCAATTCATTTGTGTTTTTCGTCGACGTTTAATTGATTGTAGGTTTCAGGAACGGAACGAATACACTCATAATAGTGAGAGGTATAGCGTATACAGTACTTTTTCTGGTATGCATGATTTGAAACCATGTTCAGAGATAGATAACGACAGACTTCTAAAACAGACATTGACACGATTTAGGTCAGGTGTTATACGTGTGTGCGTGTCTGTGCTTGTGTGTGTATGTGTGTGTTGTGTGTGGGTGTGGGTGCGTGTGTATCTGAGTGTATTGTGTGTGTGGTGTGTGGTGTGTGTGTGTGTGTGTGTGTGTGTGTGTGTGTGTGTGTGTGTGTGTGTGTGTGTGTGTGTGCATACGTATGTGGATTGTGTTGCGTCTTGTGTTATTGCTGTTTTCTTTTTAGCAATCCCCTGTTTTGTTTGTACTAAATGCATTAAAAAAAATCATCAAAATTTTCTCTCTCTCTCTCTCTCTCTCTCTCTCTCTCTCTCTCTCTCTCTCTCTTGTGCCCACACATTTGAGTTGTTTCATCATCATCACCATCATGTGCCTTGCCACATGGCGTTGGCAATCATGGTCTTCCATCTGTTTCTGTCCATTTTTGCCTCAAGCACCTCTTCCACCCTTTTTGTCTTCACCCAGTCTGCAAGTCCGTCCAATATCTTCTCCCTTGGTCTACCTGATGCTCTCTTTCCCTCCAGCTTTCCCGTTGTGACCAGGTGCTCCATTCCCCTTTCCTCATAAAGCGGCCTATAAGTGTTGCTTGTCTTTTCCTAATCTTCCTTATGAATGATCTTCTTGTGTCTGCCTCCATCAAGACTGTCTCGTTTGTTTTCTTTGCTGTCCATGGAACTCTAAATATCCTTCTTAGAAACCACATCTCGGCTGCCTCAATCTTGTTTTGGCTTTGCTTGCTGATTTCTGTTCAACACATGCAAAATGAAACCACTCCAATGGGCAGTATTATCAACGGCAACCATGGGTCCATATTTCCCCAGTCAGCAAAAGCAAAACAGACTTTCACACCCCCAGATTCGTCTTCCTTGTAAGAGCCATCAAAACAAAATAATTCACGATGCCGCTCATACTTTTACCTTTAGCTTACATCAAGAAGATTGCTTAGGTGGGCAGACCACAACGGATAAAAATTTCATATGGATCATTTCCATCGTATCCACAATTTTCCAGTAGTATCTTTATTTCACCTTTGGATTGAGCTTTTCCGCATATTTTTAATGCCAGCGATCGTCACGATGCTTGAGTTTGCATTGTGGTGTCCTTACTTTGGTCGTTACGTACCGTAGCTAAGTAAAGTAACTCCCAATTACTTGTCGATCTGCACACAGCCCATTGAAGAGATCATCAGAATTTGTTTGACTCTCTCTCTCTCTCTTTCAAGTACAAACACACACACACAAACACACGCATGGAAACACAAATTTCACATAAACAGACACACAGACATACAAGCAAGCACACGCATACGTACACACACAGGTATACGCACACAAACAGAGAAACACGCCACATACATGCACAGACATGCACACCACACACACACACACACACACACACACACACACACACACACACACACACACACACACACACACACACACATACATACACATGCATACACAGGGACAGACAGACACACACATATACGCACGCACACGTGCACACACAGGCATACATGTACACACACAAACAGAGAAATACACAGCACACACACACACGCACGCCCGCCCGCCCGCACGCACACACAGGGATAGACAAACAGACATACACGCCAGAGCGCGCGCGCGCGCCGCCATACACACACAAAGAGACAGACAAACTGACACACGCGCACACACACACAGAGGGACAGAACCGACAAAGACACACACCACACACACACACACACACACACACACACACACACACACACACACACACACACACACACACACACACACACACACACAGGGGACAGATAGACAAACACAAACACACACACGCGCGGGCACGCGCGCGCGTTCCCCAATCCCCAGTCCCCCTATCGCCCTACCACATCCTTGCACGCTGCAGTGCCCATATCCAATACAAGGCAGCTAATGGACACATGTCACTTGACTGCCGACCTAATAAAGCGTGAAATCCTCCAGATTACCAGGAGAGGAGAGCGACGCGTCACAGCATAGAAAAGCACGTCTGACACACCATCACGCTTGATGGCATCAGCTCTTTCGTGTAATGTCAGTGTGTGAAAATGTCACTGTTAAAATATGTCACACTGCACCAAATTAGTTGTTGCATTTTGTTTTCTTCTCTGACTTTACTCGTTTGTATTGTTTTAATCAAGCTATTTTGCTGCCTAATATGGTTCTGCTGTGGTGCTGCTGCTGCTACTTCTACCACTACAACAACAACAACTACTACTTCTACTACTACTACTACTTCTAATAATACCACAAATGAATATTGTTTTTATGCGATTGTCAAAACTACAAGTATTTGAAATCCAAAACAAGGTGACGGCCCGCGTTCAAGCAAACAGGAACCAGAAAAAATACGAAAAAAGAATAAGAACTCGTATGTGATACGACAATACGAGACAGGCGCAAATTTTCGGCCAACTGGCCTTTGTCAAGCGTAAGATCACAAACAAACGAACACCAGACACAAAAATTAGGAGAACAAGACTGAAACTTCCCTGCTGCTCCGTCCAGAGTGAGAAAACGAATAAACTAGAAAGTCAAATTAGTGGCTGGCTGATAGAGACACCAAAACACCCAGGATGAACGCCCACCATAGATAGACTTTGCAACACCATAATGGAGTGTTCAGGTCGCCTTACAACGTGCGTATTCCAAGATCACCTTATGAAGTATAATAGTATGTAATTCTTTTTCTCACACTGGACGGAGCAGCAGGGTTTTTGTATCTGGTGTTTGTTTGTAAGTGACCTTACTCTTGACAAAGGCCAGTTGGCCGAAAATTTGTGTGTCTTGTTTGTTATTAAATACGCGTTTTCATTCTTTTTCGTTTTTTTTTTCTGGTTCCTACAGTACAAGTATTTGAACTCTGAGAATTACACATTATCAGACTTCATAAGTGGATCATGGAGAAAGCGCGTTATAAGGCGACCTGACAAAACTCCATTACGGTGTTGCAAAGTCTGTATCTATGGTGGGTGTGCATGATGTGTTTTTGGTGTCTCTATCTCAGTCAGCCACTAACATGACTTACATGATATTTAACGCCACATATTTGATATTTTAAGTATGTATATGTATGAAGGGGATTTAGGCACTGGCAGGTTTGCACACATATTGGCCAAGGAGGCTGGAAAAATATCCTACCATATTCCACCCGACCGAGGTGTTGAAACAGCTACAGATCAAACTCAGACCTTCTGATCATATAGTTCACAGTTTTCACATTTAACTTATTCGACTACTGCTCACATCGACTATTCCTCTTACACTAGTAGACAGGACATCTGTAGTAATATGCTATGGGACTGGTGGTTTTTAATAGCTTATGTAATCATCTTTGATAACTAGTCCTCTCAAGTCACTCAGATTGTCTTTGCAAAATGTTTCCATTTAGAATTGAATGATGTCTCAATTGATTTGTCTTTGCAAATCTGGTTTTGAAAACATTAACTATGATTACAGGCGATAATGAAAAATAATAGAGGCCACTAAGTGTTTGTGTGTGTGTGTGTGCGTGTGTGTGTATGTGTGTGTGTGTGTGTGTGTGTGTTGTGTGTGTGTGTGTGAGCGTTTGTGTGTATTTGTGTGTGTGTGTGTGTGTGTGTGTGTGTGCGTTTGTGTGTATTTGTGTGTGTGTATGAGTATGTGTTGTGTGTGTGTGTGTGTGTGTGTGTGTGTGTGTGTGTGTGTGTTGTTGTGTGTGTGTGTGTGTGTGTGTGTGTGTGTGTGTGTGTGTGTGTGTGTGTGTGTGTGTGTGTGATTAGAAACAAAAGATTTGTTGTCATGTTGTTTGTTCTGTAATGTAGGCACTGGGTCAAAATTTTCCAAGTCACTAAAATCCATATGACACCAGTAAAAATACAAATAATAATTTTTCCATGTTCTGCGCAAGTTGGGCTTTTCTTTCGTCTCCTAAGCATCATTATCCCCAGCCCTCATTTGTTCCGCCAGATCATTACTACCCACGTCTTCCCCAAGTTCAGTTCAGGGGAAAATGTAACAAGGCCTGCTGTGGTGTCCAATGGTCGGAAACTAATTGATTTGTAGTGGGGACTTGACAATAGAAACTGCTGAGTTTGTTGAACTTTTGCTATAGTCATAAATTCTTAGTCTCGGAAGAGAGAAACAAGAGAAATAAAAACGAGAGAGAGGGAGGGGAGGGACAGAGAGAGAGAGTGAGAGAGAGAGAGGCAAATAGACATATCACAGTTCTTTTCACATTTTAGGAAAATGGAAGCCTGTTTGATGAAACACAGATCAGCAGAGGAGTGAAGTTTGAACCGGCCACAAACACTGTAGAGGACGATAATAATATAGAAATAGCAGACGTGTAATACAAATCAATCAGTTAATGATCTGCAAGACACTTGCTTCTTCTTTGACACAGCTGATTTGTCACAAATGGTTTTTGAAAGAAATGCATTCAAGCATCTTTATTCCAAAGGCTTGACGAGAGATCAGGGCAAAACTCCAGAGCAAAGCCTGATAATTGCCACAACCATATCAGCATCATTAAGTACCTGCAGGGGTGGCACTATCATAAGTTATATCAAACAAATTGCAATGCTTTTTCTTCCTAGGACACAAACATCGCCCATGAGAATAAAACATGCATCCACAATATTCATGCCCAAGCAGACCGTGTTTGGCCTGTATTAATATGCAATCAGCGTACACACTGGACAGCTGTAAAAATATGATTTACCCTCAAAATGTCAGCAGACTCCAGTGCCTCAGACAACAGAACTACACATGATGGCTAATCTGAACACAGTATATCATACTGGAACAAGACATGGGATCAATACAGCAGACAGACCAGCTAAAATGTCTATGTGGGTGGCGTGAGGAAGATTTCCTTTGCTAGACCTGTTACTTCTTTACAAAGGAAGACCATTTCCAATATCTATGTCTCTCTTGTGTGATACAGTATACTTCGTTCATTTTTTCTTCAAATTTCTTTTCAGTCATTTTAACAAGATAGTACGCTTCATAACTTACTGCAAGCTGGTGCGTAAATAAAATGACGAAATCAAAAGGACTTACACTTTACAGATTTCTTTTGCAACCCCTTTTTTTCTAGAATTGTGTAACTTAAGTTATCTTCTGGATATTTGAATATCCTGTCGGAAGACAAATTCAAATGAACTTTCTTTCTGTTAAACTATTATGAATTCTTTCTGCTTCGTTTTACAGGTAATCCCGTTGGATTTTCATTTATTTGCTTGTTATCCTCCATGCCCCACTTGTCTTCTTGATCTTGAAAATGTCTTAGCCATTCAGTGTTCACAGAGTCTGGGCCTCTTGGAAAATATACAGAGGCCATATTCACAACTAACGATGAGGAAAATATTTATAATCATTGCACAAGATGAAATAAATGCGGTAGATTTTGGTACTTGCGATGTTCTTTCACAGTAGTTCAGTTCTTCACGAATATATATAGTTGTTTGTGTACGGCCACCGTTATTTACAGTCACATATTGGTGGATAATAAAAACCGGATATTTTAGATAAATTGGTTTTGATGGTATTCAGCGACTGTAGAAGCATGACACGGATGTTTTTAGAAGAGAGATAGTTACTCAAATATGAGATGTTTTTAACAATGGAACGTGTTCCAAAACAAGTGTGACTGCCCGCGCCCAAGCAAACAGGAACCTGAAGAACAAGAAAACCAATATAAGCGCGTATCCAACAAAACAAAACAAAACAAGCGCAAATTTTCGGCCAACTAGCCTTTGTCAAGCGCGAACGCACGGTCACAAACAGATCACAAACACCAAACAATGGATAATAAAAACGGGACTAAAAACTTCCCTGCCGCCTCGTCCAGTGGGTAAGAAATGGAATGGAAACGTGTTCCACTGAAATATGTTAATTTACTACACACGTCTTCATGAGGAACGGTTGAATAAGTTTGGAGCAATATGGTACGTTTAGGTAATTAGATATTCATTTAACTTTGAATCAATAGCATGAAAACGAAGTAAGCAAACAAGTAAATAATTAGGTAAAACAATATTGTTGAGAACTGAACGAAGAGGAACTGAATCTGGGCTGAATCTAAAATGACCAGGGGGAGAAGAAAAACGGAGAGTGAAAGCCGGATCTTTGTTGATGGCGTTGTCCGGTTGATCTTCTCCTCCTCGGTTTTTCCCAGAAATGCCGATGGATATGCCTCCCTAAGTTTCTGGCCAGAACGCTCGCCCCTCTGGTGGTTGGATGTACGTCCTCCTGGCTGACTTGAGATCATTGTTGATGTAGTCGACACTCGCTGTTTTTAGGAGTCGCGCTTTTGTCAGAGCATTAAGGAGCTATCTTTTAACATTTAGGTGTTTGTTTTTCACAGGAGCGGCCTGACTAAACACTACCCTGGCTTTCGGAAATTATGTGTTAATTAGTTTTCACACACATTTCTAGATTTGTGCTACATTCAGTGGGCTCCTTTGCTTTTAGATCTGTGATCCCCACAGGTAAAACTACACAGTCAGGTTCAGGTGTCAGCTCTTCTTTTGGTTTTTCCGTGGTTGTCTTACATTCCTCTACGGTACGGATCTTCCTCGTCGCCACTTGGAAACCGTAAGAAGAACCCAGTCTCTTTCCATCCTCTTTATTTAAGAGGGAGAACATTAGACTTTTATCTGGAATGTGCAGAAGATACCGCAGTTTTGACGTCACGTTTGGGTTTAGTAGAAACGCTGGTCTTTCTTTGATGTCACTTTTCCTTCCATTGTGTGTTTTTGCCCGATCTTCTACTTGGGGGGTTGAGCCGCGCATTCCGCATAGCTGGAGAATTTGTCCATCGGTGACATGGTCAGATGGTGGTAAAGTCACCGTGGACTGCGAAATCAGTCTTGGCACGCAATGGTGGTCGTAAGTAGTCAAGTCAAGTCAAGAATATTTTATTCCAGTATAAATCATGGAAAAATCACAGTGTCATGAATTCCATAAAACACATATGATTAAAATACAAACAATAAAATGCATATATAAGAACTAGGTTACTGTACATGAACAATATCTTAAACTTTACACATGCTCATTCCAATTTGTCACACACACACACACACACACACACACACACACACACACACACACACACACACACACACACACACACACACACACATACACACACACACACACTCCACACATACACACATACTCACGCACACACATCTCATACATACACGCACGTGTGCACACACGCACTCTCTCGCACAAGCATGTGCACTCGCCGCCACCACTACCCTAATCGTATACAGTTATTTTCGTTTTTGACATTAACCAAAAACAAAAATATGTTTTTATACACAGACACACACAGACGCACACCCTCTCTCTCTCTCACACACACACACACACGCACGCACACACGTACGCACACACACACGCACGCACGCGCACGCACACGCACAAGCACAAGCACAAGCACACGCACGCAAACACACACACACTACTACCATCACTAAAACCACCACAGCACTCATATAGATGCAGTCACACATTACAGTTAGAATCAGTTAGTTAAAAAAAAGAAGAAAAAAAAGAAAAAAGAACAACTTCATTGCGCTTCCCTCTACCCTCCCTTTCATTTCTCTTTCCCTCCCTTCATTTCCTCTCCTCCCATTTCCCCTCTCTCCCTCCCCTCCTTTCAGTTCCTCTCCTCCCATTTCCCCTCTCTCCCTCCCCCTCCTTTCAGTTCCTCTCCTCCCATTTCCCCTCTCTCCTCCCCTCCTTTCAGTTCCTTCCTCCATTTCCCTCTCTCCCTCTCCTCCTTTCAGTTCCTCTCCTTTCACCCCTAAAACAAATAAAGTCTCAATTTAGGTATAGATTTTGTTTATAACATCAGTTTATCGGCAACGTCTGTTCAGTCTGTTTATATCCACTGGGATGAAACTTTTTGAGAATTTGGCTTTTTTGCACCTTTTTGACTTATACCTTTGGCCTGAAGGCAGGGGTTCGGACTCATGGTTGAGTGGGTGAGAAGAGTCAGCAGAGACCGCAAGTGCCTTGCGTAGAAGGGCTTTTTCGGTTATTTCTGAAATGGCTGGCACTGGGAGATTCATGATTTTTGAAGCAATATTCGATATTTACTTGAGCTTGTTTACATCAGTGACAGAGAGACTTTGGTGGTAAAGGATTCCACAGTAAGAGAGGAGGGGTTCTATGATGCTGCGATAGAGATTAAGCAAGAGTTTGGGATCTAAACTGAAAGAACGGAGTTTGCGCAGCACATGCATTTTCTGCTGGCACCTTTTCTGTGTGGCTATCACATGCTCCCTGTAAGATAGGTCCTTGTACAGGATGACCCCAAGATAGCGGAAGGAGTCGACAACCTCCACACTCTCCTGCCCTATGACCACAGGCTCCACTGTATGTGCACCCCGTCTAGGGTCAACCACTAACTCTTTTGTCTTTGATACATTCAGTTCCACGTGGTGATCAGAGCACCACTCTGCAAATTTCCTGACTGTATCTCTGTACTCTGCCTCTGATTTTGCATCTGACATCAAGCCAAGAATGGCAGAGTTATCAGCAAACTTGATGCAGGAATGGTTTGGGCTGGTACACTTGCAGTTGTTGGTGTAGGTGATATAGAGATAAGGGCTGAATACATACCCTTGGGGGGCACCAGTGTTGGACATTAGCTCAGGGGAAAGAACGTCACCAACCCGCACCCGCTGGCGACGGTCGGTCAGAAAGTCAAAGACCCACCTTACTATTTGAGTGGGAATCTGCAACTCCTGCAGCTTCTTCACCAGAATGTGCCTCTGCATTGTGTTGAATGCACTGGAGAAGTCAGCGAACAGCACCCTAACATAACAGCCAGGCTTCTCCAGATGCTCCAGCAGCTGGTGAAGCAGGGTTACAATGGCGTCCTCTACACCCCTAGCTGCCCGATAGGCGAACTGAAGTGGGTCTAGGGAGGGCTCAACAAAAGGCATCAGATTCTTGAGCATGGTTTTTTCAAGGCATTTCATGAGTAGGGGGGGGGGGGGTCAGGGCAACGGGTCGGAAATTGTTAAGTTCTGTGGGTTTAGGCTTTTTGGGGACAGAAATGATGGTTGAGGATTTCCAGATGGTGGGAACCACTACGAAATCCACAGAAGCCTGAAAGATGGGCTGGAACGCAGAGGCCAGTGAATCTGCACAGCTGTGAAGTAGACGGGCCGATATTCCGCCAAGGCCGGCTGCTTTTGTGGACTTGATGCGCTTGAATTGTGTCTTTACCTCCTCTTCATTGATGATGACTGACCCCTCCACAACTGGACCAGTGGACATGAGATGAGCTCATTCTGCGGAGTAGTCCACCCTGTCAAAACGGTTGTAGAACCTATTGAGGTCAGTAGCAAAGGGCACTGTCGTCAGATATCATCACTCGCAAGTGCTGGAAAGCCGCCCTGGTGTTCATGTTGCGGAACTCATCCTCCACCTTCTGCCGGAAACCCCATTTGGCAAGACGCACGGCACTCCTCACCTCCCTGTACAGCTCCCTCACCATCAGCGAGTTTCCCTCTCTGAATGCCTGCCTCTTTTTTTTTAGCAGAGCGTAGTTGGGGAACAGTTTCTTCTTTTTTGGAGGGATCACAGTGTCCTGACAGAACTTGATGTAGTCATTGATGAGTCTAGGTTGCTGTTAATGTCAGCAGAGGGGTCATACAGGCACCACCACATTGTGCAGTCGAAGCATCCTTGGAGGGCTTGTAGTGAGTCTGCAGTCCATGACCTGGACATGATGTAGCGGGGCTTCACCTTCTTCAGCACCTGCTTGTATTTCGGGATCAGGTGAGCACTTGAGTGGTCTGAGCAGCCCAGCTGTGGCAGTGCCTGACAGGAGTAGGCCTGGGGGATAGACCCTTAACACCGGTCTAGAGTTTTCTGGCCACAAGTGAAGCAAGTCACGTACTGTTCCAGACTGGGGAGCTCTTCACTGAGATTGCAGGCATTGAAGTCGCCCATCACGAGAACTGGGGCATCTGGGTAGCGTTTTTGCAGGGCCGTGACTGATGCTGCAATGATTCGAGCAGCCTCCTTTGTTTTCTCTGATGGTACGTAAAAGAGAATGTAGGCCACACATACCACGAGCTTTGAGAACTCTCGCGGCAAGCAGAATGGGCGCATAGAGACACACAGCAGTTCAAGCAGAGGAGTGCACTTACTGACGTCGCACAGCTCTTTTAACGTCGTGTTACTGTTGTTTTCTAATAAAAGTTTTCTGTCAGATAATTGTATGCTGCTTTTGTCGACTTTACAAAAGCGTTTGATTTTGTCAGTTTTGATAAATATCTGTAATGTATTGTAAACGTGGGAGCAAAAGGGAAATTTCTTGCTGCAATTATGTCTAGCACAAGTCATCGTTTTCGTGTATTCGTGTGAACAATGATCTCTCAGAGATGTTTGAATGTCCATTTGGTGTAAGACAACGTTGTATTCCAAGCCCAACATTATTTTCAGTGGTCATCAATCCATTAACACATCACACGGCCAACAAAGGCAAATATAGTGTTCAGTTACTACCAGGTATTATGGAATGATTCATTTTACTCTTTGCAGATGATGCGGCGGTATCGTTTTCAACTACACCTAATGGTTTACAAAAGCCATTGACTGTTCTATATTGACACTGTAACGACAAGAAATTAACTGTAAATATTGATAAAACGGCGATTGTGGTGTTTAGGAAAGGGGATTTTCTGGGAAAGCAGGAGAAAATGTTTCTTTGGAGGAAGTAGACTGGAGGTGGTGAGCATATGTTCTTATTTAGGCTTTAATTTTATAACAATAGTAAGTGCCAGAAAAGGTACTGCACATTTAGTAAGGAAAGGAAAGAAAGCAGTTGTACAGCTTAACATGGCTTTTCAAAAATACAAGGAAATGACGATGGGAACTTTCTTTAAAATATTTGATGCGAAGATACAACCCATACTATTATATGCGTCTGAGGTCTGGGGATTAAACAGACTACAGAAAACCATGAGGTCTTTAGGGATCCGTCCGTCGTCCATGCGCACGGCATGGCCAAGCCAGCGCATGCGTCTTTGTTTCAGCAGCGTGTACATGCTGGTGCATCCAGCTCTTTCCAGGACAGTGTTGTTTGGGACCTTGTCCTGCCAGGTGATGTTTAGAATGTGTCGGAGGCTACGCATGTGAAAAGCATTGAGCTTTCGCTCTTGTCGGGCACGCAAAGTCCAGGACTCGCTGCCATACAGGAGGGTGCTCACGACGCAGGCTCTGTAGATCTGGATCTTTGTGTGCTCAGTCAGCTTGCTGTTGTTCCATGCTTTCTTTGTCAGTCTGGTCATGGTGGTAGCTGCCTTCCGATGCGCTTGTTGAGCTCTGCGTCAAGTGAGAGGGGTCTGAGATAGTTGAGCCCAGATAAACGAAGTCATGGACGACATCCAGTTCATGGTCATTGATGCTGATGGCTGGGGGAGAGTCAACATCCTGTCCCATGACCTGTGTTTTCTTCAAGCTTATGGTAAGCCCGAAGTCTTGGCAGGCATCGCTGAAGCGAGTCATGAGCTGCTGTGGGTCCTCGGCTGAGTGGGCAGTTACTGCTGCGTCGTCTGCAAAGATGAAGTCACGCAGGCACCTCAGCTGGACTTTAGTCTTGGCTCTTAGTCTGGAGAGATTGAAGAGCTTTCCGTCTGTCCTGGTTCGGAGGTAGATACCTTCAGCTGCAGGACCAAATGCGTGTTTCAGCATCACAGCAAAGAAGATTCCAAACAGGGTGGGAGCCAGGACGCAACCCTGTTTCACTCCGCTCCGTATGTTGAAGGCAGCTGATGTTGAGCCGTCAAAGACACATATATATATGTGTGTGTGTATGTGTGTGTGTGTCTCTCTCTCTGTGCGTGTGAGTGTGCGTGTGAGTGTGAGTGTGAGTGTGAGTGTGAGTGTGCGTGTGCGTGTGCGTGTGCGTGTGCGTGTGCGTGTGGTGTCTCTCTCTGTCTCTCTCTGTCTCTCTCTGTCTCCCCTCTCTGTCTCTGTCTCTCTCTGTCTCTGTCTCTCTGTCAGTCTGTCTGTCTTCTCTCACTTCTCTCTCTCTCTCTCTCTCTCTCTCTCTCTCTCTCTCTCTCTCTCTATCTATCTATCTCTCTCTATGCGTGCGTGTTTTCGTGTACGTGCGTTTGTGTATTTGTGTGCATACATGCGTGAGTGTCTGTGTATATGTTTATGAGTGTTTCCGTGCATGCATACGTATGTATGCATGTGTATGTATATATTTGTCTATGTGTTTGTGTTATTGTGTGTGTGTGTGTGTGTGTGTGTGTGTGTGTGTGTGTGTGTGTGTGTGTGTGTGTGTGTGTGTGTGTGTGTGTGTGTGTGTGTGTGGTGTTGTGCATGTTTGTGACTGAGAGAGACAGCGACAGAGACAAAGAGAGAGACAGACAGACAGACACAGACAGAGAGACAGAGAGAGACAGAGAGAGACAGAGATCTGATTTGATTTCAGTGGACATGAGCGCTCACCTTCGGTGACATAACTGACGTCGATAATCCCTCGAGAAAAATTGTGGAGAGTGAAAGACGGAGGAAGGTTTTTCCCACGTTTGCATCACCACAACAATGTTTATGTTAAGATATCCATCGTATAAGCCTGATCAGGAAGTATCTCTCTGTTGAAACAACTGCAAAACTCGTTCTCTCCTTCATAATGTCTCGCATTGACTATTGCAATTCATTCCTGTCTGGTCTTCTTGCCTCCACCATCCACATCCTACAGCGCATTCAAAACAATGCTGCACGCCTTATACTCAAAAAGAAAAAAGCTGACCACATTTCTCCTCTCCTGGCACAACTTCACTGGCTCCCTGTATCAAAGTGCATACAGTACAAACTAGACACCATGTGCTACAAAAGCCTCAATAACGCAGCCCCCGATTACCTGTCAAGCCTACTTGAGATCTATCTTCCCCCACGTACCCTCCGCTCTGCCTCCGATCCTCTGACTTTTCGCTTTCCACGCACTAAGCTCAATACCTACTGTCCACGAGCCTTCTCTGTTTCTGGTCCACTCTCCTGGAACAAACTTCCTCTCTCAGTCCGTCAGCAACCTACTTTTGTCTCCTTCAAGTCTGCTCTCAAAACTCACCTTTTCTCCTCTGCATGAAATCCTGACCTCACTCACCCCCCTCTGTAGCCTGTCTCCGCTCGAGGGGAATCACATTGTAATATATAATTTATATATTATATGCTCTCTATAATTTTCCATTGCTTTTATTGTTTTTCCCCATTTATAGCCATGTGTGAGTGTGTGTGTGCGTGTGTGTGTGCGCGCGTGCATATGTGTATGTTCAGCGCTTAGATTTGATTTCTATCAAGACTTTGCGCTATATAAATATTGTAATTATTATTATTAATTATTAGATATGTGCTACAGGGCCAGCTTATTTACGGTAGTGCACCCTGGGTTCCATCCCACGACAATTGTGTGTGCTTCTCTATGTGTGTGTATGTGAGAGAGAGAGAGAGATAGGAGAGAGAGAGAGAGAGAGAGAGAGAGAGAGAGAGAGAGAGAGAGAGAGAGAGAACACGAACACGAAATGTATTATATAAGGATAACAGCCCCTTAAATCAGGGGGAGAGAGAGAGAGAGAGAAAACACGAACACGAACACGAAATGTATTGTATAAGGACAACAGCCCCTTACAACAGTGTTACAAATGCACGAAGATTTGGTAACTACAATATAGCAAAATATTAAACATATATGGGCAAACGTCGCACTAAATTAAAGCCAACATCGTTAAAGAATAGAATCATGCCTTAATCCATAATGAGTAAACACACACAAAAGCATACAACACACGCGTACCACATTAAGCTTTCACATTCATTCTCACACATGCATTCATTCATTATTTGATCTGCATTATGAAACAACACAGCAATTCAGCCAGTTAAGTCACCCAGTAACTTACGCAGTTTATATAACATGAAATAAATGAGTTAAGCGTAGTTAAAATGATATCTTCATTTTCACTAGTAAATACTTTGGCTATCTGAATGTGAAATGGTGTAGTATAACTGATATTCAGAATTTGGTTCTCGGGTTAGTATACTAAGGACAGAAACATATGATGCGGATCTCGTCTTCTGGTTCAGATAAACAAAGTGGATATCTTTTGTTATGAGCTTCAGAATACTTGAATCTATAGCAGTTTATTTCTGAGATCCCAATTCGAAATCGTGAGAAGGCTGTTCTGTAACTGATCATACTGATTGATTCATTACAGTTTTCTTTCTTAAGACAGCTTTTTATACTCGATGTATATATTACACATTTGATGATTTTCAAGATAATGAAACCATTCTTGACAGAAACGATCTCTTAATCTACATTCAAATTCTTGTGAAATTGTCATCTCGTTTCAAACACCAGCAAAGAGCAAAACATGATACACCCATTATAACACAGCAAAGTTTGTATATGCACTACCAAAGTGATATGACCTACCTTTGTCATTTCTAGTAACATGTCATCGGCATATTTGGAGTATTTGTTGTTATGCTGTTTTAATAGTCCGAACCAATATCTAATACAGCTAACTGCATAATTTATGCACGGCGGATGTCTTCTCAATTCCCCGAGTACTAAGTTATTTGAAGCTCGTAATCAAACTTTTAGAAATTTCTTGCAAGCGAACAGGTGTACCTTTTCCAATGTGTAATACTTGGTATATCCCCATATTTCTGACCTACACAATAACATTGGCAGAATCTGGGCATTGAAACAGTTTAAAGAAAACGTAACATAGCTACAGTGCAAGCTTGAAAGATGCTTTAAAACTTCTACAACATCTTTCTTTGCACGAGGTATCGTATCGCCAATGGCAACATTCCAACTCAGTTTTGTTGACACAGTTATACCAAAATACGTGCAAGAATTTACAACATCCAGTTTCTCACATCTATAAAACCATATTATCTTTGCTGAAAGAACTCCCTTTCCTTTAAAATGCCATTTTTGTGTTTTCATGGTTAACATTTACTCCATACCTTCCAGAGACATGAAATAACAGGTTTAATTGATTTTGCCAGCCAACGTAAGAATATAATTTTAGACGATATCATCTGCAAAAAGCATGATAAACAATTCTATTTCTGCCGGCGAGAGACGAATACCATGCTTGCCTTTTTCCAAAAATTTTTGAGCAAGTTCATTAATTAGAAATGAGAAAATTATTGGCGATGCCACACAACCTTGTTTCAGACGAGGCATGCATTCACCACGTCTTACATACCCTTTAACATTTTTATACATATTTTTCAAATATTTAGAATTTTACCTTGAATGCCAGTTTTGAATAGAATAGACGATAAAATAGGACATTTGATGCTATCATAAGCTTTGCAAATTTCAACGTATGCAATGGACAATTTGGCATTTTTGGAGAACTGTTTCTCCACACAAGCGTAGATAGAGAAAATGTGATCAATAGATGAGTGATTTCTGTGAAATCTAGCTGGACTCTCATCAACCATGATATCATTTGCCTCAGACCAGGTTGATAATCGTTTGTTCAGTACCCAGGTAAAAACTTTACTCATTGTGTTTGCAAGGATATTACTCTGTAATTATTTGAGTCACCCATACTTCTCTTTTTATGCAATGAAACAATCACAGATTTGGTCCATTCTACAGTGTAAACGCCTCTGTCAAACATGAAATAAAACAATTCAACTGAGAAGAGAATGACAACGTTTTCTGACATTTTAAACATTTCGTTTAGGATACCATCTCGCCCTGGTGTCTTGCCGTATTCTAAATTTCAATTGCTTTCTCACTTCTGATTCTGTTATACCAATATATACATCATCGTTAGTACTAATATTTTGGTCTGGCAAACAACTTTCTTGGATCATATCATCTTCCACCCCTTCATTCAGTATGGTTCTAAAATGTTCAAACCATATCTCTTTTGAATTTCACTAGAATGCATTATTTCACATCTGCGATTCTTCATTTCGGACCAGAAATATTTTGGCTTGTCCACCGAAGTTAGCAAATTCTAAACTTCTGCTTTCCTGTACTCCTGTTATTTAGATTTAAAAAGCTGTTTATATTCTTTTCTTTCTTTATTGTAACAATTTTTATCCCTGTCATCTGTAGTCCTATATTTCCATAATATTCGCCTGGCGGCTCTCTTGTTACACAGACAAGCATAATCAAACCACGTAAACATATTCTTAAATCTCTCCTAGCTCTGTTTTTCCACCTGTATATTTTGCTGCATTAATCATACTGTCTGTGAACGTTTGAACAGCTAGATCTATGTTCATGTCAACCATGTATCTGTGAAACTGGCAGATGAAATGTTATTAGAAAACTCATCCTTTTTCTCATCACTCCTAATGTTTGTTTTTTTTAATTGGTGTTTTTTCCTTTTTTTTTCCCTTGAGTATTCCTGTGCTTCGTTACATTTTTAACATGAACTGGATGGGCATATGTGAAGACTCAATTCTTTCACCTACATAAACATCTGATTAATATCACAGTGCATGTGAAGTGAAACAATATCCACAACGCTGTTACCACTGGGAGATATGTATGTATATTTACATGGCATATATACGTCCCGAAAGCCATTCAGTATTTGTAAGTCAAAACAGACACAAAAACAATCAAACTGGTTCCAAATCCATTTAAGACATCATCCTCAGACACCTTACCATGATGTACAAAACCATCATTACTTTCCGACTCTCGTTCAGAAACATCAAATATGTTGTGAATATTCATCTGATAATCCGCTGTTCTGGAATTTAGATCTCCACACACCAAGAGTACACAGTTATTAATACTTTCCATAACTTCGCCCAGACACTATTCCATTTCATTTAAATGGCTCAGTAAATCAGAACAAGAGTATGATCATGCAAAGAATCAATTAAAGATACATATTTTCTAATGTTTTTTTTTCACATGAACAGGATACTCCCAGTCCAGCGTCCCTAATGTAATAACTTGATGGCGGGTGATATGAACTTTATATAATCAACAAAATGTGAAGACAAATCAAAGGCTACATCGATGAAAGTTTCAACATTTCAACCTTTTCACTGACTGTGTCCAGAGATGTGTCAGAAGAAACTATCGGTGGTGACACCACACTTGTCATGACCTATAGCATTATTACCTCTATGTGGCGGGTCATTGGACTTGAAGGAGAATCCCTGCCCCTTCCTATACATGTACGCCATTGATGGTGCCGATAACGAACACCTTGTGACACAGAACTTTGATCTCACTAACTTTTCTACTATTAATTGAAAAGAATGGCAAAGACAACTACTTTGTTCTGTTTATCATCTGGGTATGGATATCAAAAGAATAGGTTATGCCTTCGCAAACAACCTAGTCAAACCTGAGATATGCTCGTTTACCATCCTCGCTCAGAGCTCGTAAGAGCCTTGTAGATTTTTTTCAGTTGTTCCTGACTGATTAAGAAAAGTCTTCACAAACACAAATGTTTGAATTATTGAGGGTTTTTTAGCATTAGTATGGACCAATTCTCTTTGTTTAAATGATAGAAGTTTTACTATGAAGGCTTTTCCGATTCTGGGTGCACGTTTGATGAGGATATTGCCACTGATGTCTAATTCTCGTTTGATAGTATCCCGTACCTTTCTCTCACAGTCCGTGCCAGGGATACCAAACAAACAAACAAACAAACAAACAAGCAAGCAAGCAAACAGACAAACAAACAAAAACAACAAAAGATTGTTCCGGATCCAGTGGCGTTGATTTACTGTGCCGTCCGATGTTAATTCATGAGCATCGATCTTGTCTTTCAGGGCATCGTTCTCTTCCTTCATGGTGCTGCATAGTTCGTGCATTGCGTCGACTGCAGATCGTCACACTTGTCGGCCAGCTGATTTATTCGGCATGTTAGTTTGTCTTCCATCACCTCCAGTTTGCTTTCAATACGCAATGACACAACTTGCTGCGATGTTTGCAAGTCTCTGACAACTTTGGCCATCGTTTCTACCACTTCAGAAAGACGGTCTTCTCTTTCACTGATTGATGGAATACTTGCCATTCCTTGTGCCACCATTGCAGCAGAAATATCAGTTTCCTGTCTCTTATGTGCACGAGCCAACACATTTTCTTCGCCACTGTTGTTATGTGTTGTCACTTCGGGTCTGGGGTTAGGTTCAACACTTGACATGAGAAGGCCGTATTGTGAACTTTGAATCCTCGTAATGTTCTTATTGCAGTGGAGGCGTATTGTCAAAAAATGTTAATCAAAATTGATACAAACAGTCCCACACTCTCACGGTAGACTTGTATGTCACTCTCTCTCTCTCTCTCTCTCTCTCTCTCTCTCTCTCTCTCTCTCTCTCTCTCTCTCTCTCTCTCAGACACAAATGCACAGACGAAACGAGCGCACATAATATGCATACACACCCACATAGTCACACACACACGCGCGCGCGCGCGAGCGCACACACACACACACTGGCTCTGTCAGAAACTGAACAATTAATCTACACTTGTTTTATCCAACTTCTCTTTACAACCTAAATCCTTACAATTATTCTGGAACATTGACAGGGTGCTGACATTTCTGGCATCGATGCCATGGCAGGGTCGTTCGGAATAATCAGCTATCGATATATCATTTTTATTCTTGATTTCCGGACGGGCCATTCATTATCATCATCATCATGTTCCTTGTCACATGGCGTTGACGATCCTCGCCCTCCATACGAACATATTTTTTGAATAGACTGCCAGGACTGTAACCAACATTATGTCGGTGAAACTGAACGCCCCCTTCAGAAGAGACTAACAGAACACAAGAGGGACTCTTCTCCAGTAGGAGCTCACCTACACGCCGAAAAACATCAATTCAGTGCGGACAATGTCAACATCCTGGACAGAGAAAATAAGTGGTTCCAGCGAGGAGTCAAGGAGGCCATCTACATCGCAGCCACCAACCCCCCGCTCAACAGGGACCGGGGCCGTTACACCCTGCCCCCGGTGTACCATTCTCTGGTTCGATCTCGTGAACTGGGTTCATCCCATGTTCGCGAGATCTGAGTAGAGATTCACGCAGACAGCATTAGAGCGCTGACGAAGATGGCGAGAACGCCATCGAAAGCTACGGAACTGTGAGTAGCGATTTTTACACTGTTGGGAGACCTTGTTCTTCAAAATTGGTAGCATTATATTTTTTGTTGCCGTAAGCGTATATCTACTCTGCTAAACTCTAATATTGCCTGCCTTGGTGTACCTTTAGTTTTCCTGTTGTTAATAAGTGCTCAAATTTTTCTTTATGTCTGTTTTGATTTTGTTCCTTGTTCTTTCATCATGATTAATCTTAACAGAGGCTTTGTCACATGACTCGTCAAACTGTTTGCACGATGGGGTTTGCGTTTTTTAGCCCCTGCTTCCTTCGGAAATGCAATGAAAACTAATCTTGACATATCTTTAAGAATTTTTCCGATGTCATTAATTTAATTTAGGACGTTTGTTACTTTTTCAATACCAAATTCACCTAAATCCTCAATGATTTCTAAAATGATATTATCTGATCCTGGGGCTTTTCCTTGTTTCATCATTTTTAGCGCTGCTGTAACTTCATCTTTCATTGTTTGTGATCCTTCAACGTTCTTTCTTATGATGTTTTGTTTCTAGTCAATCTTCCTTCGATTTTTGCACTTATTCCTGATTTCCTGACCTGTCGTTTTGTATTCTTCCTGTTTTCCCTTTACCTTTTTCCGTTTATCCATCAAGCCTAAAATTTGTTTATTCATCCAGCTGTTCTTTGCTTTTCTTTCAACACTAGGAGCTTCTTCACAAGCTTAATTTATTGATTTTTTTTCAAATTTGTTCATTGTTCTTCACTGTCCAGAATGTCCTCCAGAGGACTGAATTTGTTATGAACATAGACGTTAAATTTTGCATGAGTTGATTTATCTGTCTTTAAGAGTCCAAGATTTTGTTTAACATTTTTTTTTCTCTTTAGTTTCAGCCTAAATGTTCCCAGCATAGGATTGTGGTCATTGATGCAGCCTGTGCCGGGTAATGTTTTTGATATCAGTAAAGTGTTTCTAAATCTCTCATTTGTTTGGATGTAATCAGTTTGAATTTTTGTGCTGTCTCTTGTATTCATCCATGTCTATTTTCTTCTCTCAGTTTGCTCAAACCAAGTGTTTTCTATTATGGATTCTTTAACTTATGCTCATTCAACGAGATTCTCTCCCCTTTCATTTTGCAGCCAACGCCATGAGGTGTAACTATGTCATTTACGTTTTCCTGTCCCACTTTAGCATTAAAATCTCCCATTATTATTGTTCAGTCCCAGTCCACAATATAAAAAACTGGCCTGTTCGCCGCCCATAGTTATGTTTCCATCATTATGGTGGCGTTAAAGGAAATAAGAGGGAAGCAGGGAGAATTTTAAACATTAACTAAGCAACATAGCTCTTGAGAGTCACGGAGTTATCTCCCATGTAGAATTTCTCAAATCCAACACAGGAATGTTCTGAGCTTGCAATTCTGTGCCTTGTGGCTGCGTCTGTGCTAGCTGAATGGGTAGCGCAAAATGTGTTGGATTTGAGAAATTCTACATGGGAGATAAATCCGTGACTCAAGAGTTATGTTGCTTAGTTGATAAGGTGGCGTTAGTTTGGTGTTTCAAAACTCCCTCGCTCCCTCTCCCATTTCAAGACCTTGGCAACACATAGGATTTTGCATAAGCTCGAGGAATCTGCTGGATAATTGTTGGTAGATCTGAGTGAAGTGCACATGAAATTGTGCGAATGTGATGAATCCCTCCCAAACAAAGTCCAGACAAACTCCATACCAACTGATAGACTGACTGACTGACTAATTAACAAACTCCATACCAACTGATAGACTGACTGACTGACTAATTAACAATCTCTGTACCAACTAATAGACAAACTGACTATCTAATTTACAAACTCCATACCAACTAACAGACTAACTAACTAATTAACAAACTCCATACCAACCAATAGATTAACGGACTATCTAATTAACAAACTCCATACCAACTAACATATTAACTAACCAATTAGCGAGCTCCATACCAATAGACTAATTAATTGACAAATTCCATACCAACTAACAGACTAATTGACTAACTAATTAACAAGCCCTATATCATCTAACAGACTAACTGACAAACTAATCATCAAACTCCATACCAGCTAATAGACTAGTAGTAGGCCTCCTTCGGACATGACTGACATGGACAAAGTACATCCGTTCTAATGTCTAGATGGGCTGTCTGCTTGGTCCAAGCAGCGTCGCCTGTGACTGTACAGACCAATGCGAGAGAGGCAGTCTCTGTCGCAGAGGTCGCATGTGTATGCTGATGCTGGTCTGTTGGCTGTCATCCCTTTTCTGCGAACTCGCTTTTCTGCTGCAGCAGCTGACAGTTTGTCCTCACCAAACCGCAGCTATTTCTTGAGAGTAGTTCTCCACTGTTGCGGTCGTCTGCGAGGTCCTCCCAGGACTCAGTGTTGATCTCCAGCGCCTTCATGTCACGCTTGCAAACGTCTTTGTATCTCAGCTGTGGGCGGCAAATGTTTCTCTGCCCTGTGGCAAGCTCACCATAAAGGATGTCTTTTGGGATGCGACCATCTTCCATGCGGCGAACGTGGCCCAACCAGCGCAGCCGACGCTGTCTCAGCATGGTATGCATGGTTGGGAGGCCAGCGCAGGTTAGGACTTCGGTGTTGATCATCTTGTCTTGCCAGGAAATGCCAAGTATGCGCCGTAGGCTTCTCAGGTGGAAGGTATTGAGCCTTTTCTCCTGGTGAGCATGCGTGGTCCACGCCTCGCTGCCATACAGCAAGGTGCTGAGGACACAGGCGTTGTATACAGTCATCTTTGTCTTTGTGGTCAGCTTGGGATTTGTCCACACCCTTTGTGTGAGGCGGGCTAGTGTTGTGGCTGCCTTCCCGATCCTCTTGTCGACCTCTGTGTCAAGGGAGAGGTTATCGGTGATGGTGGACCCAAGATATGTGAATTGATGGATGGCTTCAAGCTCGTAGTCATCAATGGTGATGGCTGGTGGAGATGGCGTGTCTTGGCCCAGGACGTTTGTCTTCTTAAGACTGATGGTCAAACCAAAATCTTTGCAAGCCTGGGAGAAGCGGTCCATTAGTGACTGCAAGTCCCGCTGTGTATGGGTCACAACTGCGGCATCGTCGGCAAATAGCATGTCTCTGATGAGGGCTTCACGGACCTTTGTCCTTGCTCTGAGGCGGGCGAGGTTGAAGAGCCTGCCATCTGATCTGGTCCGCAGGTGGATCCCTTCTTGCGCTGTGCTGAACGCATGCCTCAGGAGGAGAGCGAAGAAGATTCCAAAGAGGGTTGGGGCCAGGACGCAGCCTTGTTTCAAACCGCTGCGTACGTCGAAGGGCTTGGAGAGGTTTCCGTTGAACTGCACCATCCCTTTCATGTTTGAGTGGAAGGACTCAATTAAGCTGTGCAGTTTGGGGGGGCAGCCGATTTTTCGGAGAGCCCTGAAAAGGCCATCTCTGCTGACTAGGTCAAAGGCCTTGGTGAGGTCAATGAATGCCACATACAGGGGCATCCGCTGCTCTCTGCACTTCTCCTGGATTTGGCGAAGGGAGAAGACCATGTCTACCGTGGATCTCTCTGCTCGAAAACCACACTGTGATTCCGGGTAGACGCGTTCAGCCAGTTTCTGCAGGCGGATTAGGAGGACCCGAGCATAGACTTTGCCAACAATGCTGAGGAGCGAGATACCTCTGTAGTTGTTGCAGTCGCTCCTTTCGCCCTTGTTTTTGTACAGGGTGACGATTTTGACGTCCCTCATGTCCTGTTGTACAGCTCCCTCATTCCAACACTGACAGAGAACTGCGTGCAAAGGGTGCAGAAGAGAAGTCTTGCAGTGCTTGATGAGGTCTGGGGGAATTCCGTCGTTGCCAGGTGCCTTCCCTGATGCCAGGCTATCAATGGCCTTGCTGAGTTCGTCCGCAGTTGGCTCTGCGTCAAGTTCTTCCATTACCGGCATGCACTTGATGGCATCGAGGGCTGAGGGGGACACCATGTTCTGTGTGGAGTAGAGGTCGGAGTAGTGTTCCGCCCATCTTTCCATCTGTTGGCTAGGATTGCTGATTACTTCCCCAGTAGAGGATTTGAGGGGGGCGATCTTGCTCTGTGTTGGTCCCAATGCCTTCTTGATGCCATCATACATTCCTCGGATGTTGCCTCTTTCAGCAGCACTCTGTATCTCTTCGCTGAGCTCTGTCCAGTACTCGTTTGCGCAGCGCCTGGCGTTAAGCTGAACCTTACTTCTGGCAGCCCTGAGGATTTGCAGGTTCTTCTCACTGGGTGACCGCTTATACTTGGTGAGTGCGGCACGCTTGGCCTCAACAGTGGGAGTCATCTCTGATGATTTGGCCTCAAACCAGTCATGGGACTTCACAGTTTTCTTCCCAAAGGTGGCCATAGCAATGCGATGCATGGTGTCTCGTAGCGTTTCCCATCTCTCAGTGGCAGAGTCTCTGGGCTGCAATGCATTGTATTCTCTCTGAAAGGCCTCTGCGAACTGTTCTACAAGATCTGGCTGAGGCATCTTGCTGATGTCAATGCGAGGGTTCCCTTGTTTCTTTAAGCAGTGGAACTTCTTTGGTTGTAGCCTGATCTTGCAACATACCAGAGAGTGGTCTGTGTCGCAGTCTGCGCTGTGATAAGAGCGAGTGTGGAGAACGTTTTTGATAGCGGCACGTCTTACTAGGATCAAATCCAGTTGGTGCCAATGTTTTGAGCGGGGATGCCTCCAGGAGACTTTGTGCTGAGGCTTCGTCTTGAAGAAGGAGTTGGCGATGCACAGTTCATGGCAGGCACAAAACTCAAGCAGTCGCTGTCCATTCTCATTCATTTTCCCCACTCCAAAGGAACCGAGGCAGAAGGGCCATGAGTCATTGTCTGCACCCACTCTGGCATTGAAGTCGCCCAGGAGAACAAGTTGTTCTGTCCTGGGGATGTTCCTTATGGTTGATGCAAGATTTTCGTAGAACTCATCCTTGGTGTCTGGAGAGGCGGACAGAGTTGGGGCATAAACGCTGACATAGCCTTCGGTGGTGTTGAGGCGGAGAGTCAAGAGTCGTTCTGAACCACCGCTGCCTGGTTCAATCATGTTCAGCAGGCTGTTCCTTACTGCAAAGCCTACTCCGTGCTCTCTTGGGGCATCAGAACTCTTTCCTTGCCAGAAGAAGGTGTAGTCCCTTTCCTTTAGTGTTCCTGAGTCCGCCAGCCGTGTTTCCTGCAGAGTGGCAATGTCCACATTGAGCCTCTTTAGTTCGCTGTTTTTGACGGCGGTTTTTCTGGCGTCGCTGATGTCTTGCAGATCTTGGGAGAGCCCAGGCATCATTGTTCGGACATTCCAACAGCCCAGTTTCACTGCTGATCCTTTTCCTGATCCGTTTCTTGAATTTGAATTTTTCTTTTTGTTTGGTGCGGTAATTAACGACCTGCTTGTCAGATTTTCTCCTAATCTTCATGCACCCAATGAAGAAGGCAGGTCGTGGCGGGACAGCACCTAACTGGCTGGGGGCTGCCTAGCTTAGGCGGGCGGTAGCTGTCCAGTAAGACACGAAGGTCTCTCCCACCGTCAAAAGCAACCCCTGGCGTCAGCTCTACGCCAGTTGAACAATGACTTATCACCGGTATCTGTTGCTTCCCGTGTTGTGCCGACACTAGTGTTAGTAGCGAGGCTGGAGTGTCCTCTCCAGGTCGTAGGTGCAGAGTGTTTGTGGATGAATGGACGGATGTAAGCCTGGGCAGTGTAATATGGAAGACAGGCTGTTGCCCATGCAACTTGTCCCCCCTCTCCACCTCGCTGACAGATCCAAAGGAACAGCAGGGCTGTTACGTTTTGGTGCCAACGCGGCCGCAGGAGCTGCCGGAAAGTGACAAAGTTTGCCATCCAACCGCCTTAGGGGCCCCACACCGGATTTACTGTCAGGGTTTACTCCCTTAGCTAGATGGCCGCGGGTAGCTCTCCAGAGCTGGCGCCCTTTGATGGATCTAATTTATTTCCACCAGGGTTTCTAGCCACCCTCCTCACCATCCTCCCGAGAGGACTGGTGGGGTTGCTGGTTTAGTCGCCAGCAATTCGACCCTGTGACAGGTAGTACTGGGTTCCAGGTTACCAGTAGCGGATACATCTATCCGACCTGACAATAGGTAATAGACTAACTGACTGACTAATTAACACACTCCATACTAACTAACAGACTAACTGACCGAATAATTAACAAAGTAATCAACAAAGCTACTAAATCAAATATCCACATATTGATAAGATCATTAAGAAAATTAATGGATGGAGGCTATGGATAATATTGACATATAGATAGATATACAGATAGACAGATAGATAGAAAGATATATAGATAGATAGACAGACAGACAGACAGATAGATAGATACATAGATAGATAGATAGATAGATAGAAAGATAGATAGATAGACCAATTGGTAGATAAATAGATAGATAGATAGATAGATAGATAGATCGATAGATAGATAGATAGATAAATAGATAGATAGATAGATAGATAGATAGATAGATAGATCGATAGATAGATAGATAGATTTACCTAAAACTGATTATGCACATCACATTTCCTTAGAGACAAAATGCAGTTAATATATTTACCGAATTATGAATCCTAACAGAAAGTACGTAAATGCTTTATAGAACACGTACAGGTGAGTGGACCGGTACGGAAGAAAATGATAGAACTGATTAAAACAAAAGAGTAACAGGAAAGAGGTATTTTTAGCACAGAAGTTCCAGGAGGTGGGGATGCTGTTTATACTAAAAGAACCCCAAGGCATCCCCACAGGGGAAGATAGACAGATAGACAGACACAGACAGACAGAAAGACAGATAGACAGACAGATAGACAGATAGACAGACAGATAGATAGATAGAAGATAGATAGAAAGATAGATAGAAGATAGAAGATAGATAGATAGATACATAGATACATAGATACATAGATAGAGGATAGACAAAGGGATAGAGAGATAGAGGGGTAGACAGATAGAGAGATGGATGCATGGATGGATGGATGATCAATGGATAGCCACAGAGAGAGAGACAGAGAGAGACAGAGACAGACAGAGACAGAGAGAGAGACAGACAGAGACAGACAGACAGACAGACAACAAACAGAGATGCAGAGAGGAAGATCCACAGAGAGAGAGAGAGAGGGAAGGAGGAAGGGAGAAAGGGAGGGAAAGTGAGAGATCGAGAGACGGGGTGGAAGGGGAGGAGACGACAGTCAACAACTGGAACGGTTCCACGAAAGGTGTCTGCGTAAAATCTGCTACATCACGTGGATAGTTGTGAGAAAGTGAGACTTACCAAGTATTCATTGTGTCCTCACGAAATGTCATCTCTATTGGACAGGACATGTTGTCCGTATAGAAGACATCAGTATCCCCAGATGCTCCTGTACGGGGAGGTGAAGCAAGATACCGTGTACATGTAAGACTACTACAGCAGTACAAGGATGCTCTGAAGACCATTCTCGGTAACTTTGTCATCAGTTCTACCACCTGGGAAGACGTACCTGCAAAACAGAATAAGATGTCATGTATCCCACAGGAAAATCCACACCATGTCACACAGTACAGTATGCCCTCTTATCCGTCACATAGACGGACCCATATACATCCATACACACACAAACATAAAAAACATCCACGCACGCACACACATAGACACGCGCACACACACACATACACACAAATATACATATACATATATATATATATATATATATATACATATATATATATATATGTATATATAAATGTATGTATGTGTGCATGTATTATATATGATTCATACATACATTCATACTTATAAATGTATGTATGTATGTATGTATATATATATATATATATATATATATATATATATATATATATATATATACATACATACATACATATATTAGACCCGGGCTGCTGCCTGTCTGATACGGTCTATATTTCTCTCTTGTCATACGGTATGTTGTGGACAAACCGAACCTAGTGGAGCCCATCCCTTCTTAGGTCGGACTTCTGTAATTATGTGACAGTTTGTACTGAGTGACATGGTCACCAGCAGCAGAGAATAACCTCTGACCTGGTTCTTACGTGCACTTGTTTATTCCATCTTCGTGTATGCGTGTGAAACATGGGCCATCACAGCACTGAGCAGACTTGAAAAGACGACTATGAGTCAGAGCCTTGGGAATGAGATGTTATCGCAAGATACTAACTATCGAATGCAGCCCTGAACAAATCCTGGAGAGAACATCCAACAAACAAAGAGTTATATAGTAAGATCCCACCAATCAGTAAATCAATACGTCAACAAAGACTGTGTTTCGCGGGACACTGCTGGCGTAGCAAAGAAGAACTGGTAGGAATTGTTCTACTATGGAGACCCAGTCACGGCAAACAAAGATCAAGACGTCCAAAGAAGACCTTCATCGACCAACTGATCGATGATACGGGCTGTCAGTATGATGAACTACCTACTGCAATGTCTGACAGAGAGGGATGGAGGAAACTTGTCATGGATAGCCGAGCAAACTCGACATTGAGCTGAACTGAACTGAACTAACTATCAAGTACATTGATCATATTTCCAATAAACAAGTGCATTAAGCAGTACATTGATCCATACGAAGGTCTCTTGATTTCAGTTAAGAAAACAAAACTGCATTGGTATGGCCATGTAACGACATCCATGTGGACTTGCTCAGTCTATCTTCCAGGGAATTGTTGAGGGAGGAAGACGGAGGGAAATACATAAATAAAGATGGACTGACAACATTGTTAAATAGAAAGAGAAATCATTTGAACAGGCCCAGGCTTTGGCACACAACCGATTGAGCTAGAAGAATCCGGTTACAGTTTTTAGATGCGGCACCCCAATGCTCTTCACGGAGATAAAAAGAAAGAAGGAAGGAAGAAGAAAAGAAAAAAAAAGAAGAAGTAGAAGAAAAAGAAGGAGAAAAAAAAAGGATTAAAAGAAAATATAACAAGGCCATCTGGTTCAAGCATATGCCGTTCTGTGTTGGTGTTACACTTCCTCAGTAACAACAGTAATAACAACAGTGACATGACTTAAAAATATTCAGGCTGCAACAGACATTACATACATCACATCCACAAACATGGAATGTACACACACACACACACACACACACACACACACACACACACACACACATACACACACACACGCACGCACACGCACGCACGCACGCACACGCACGCACACAGATACACGCACCCACGCACGCACACAAACACGTCCCAATTTCCAGTCCACACACAGGCATGAATTGATATATCTGACTGACTGATTTAAGTTAAATGCTTCTCAGCTAATAAATAATGTAATTACAAAATGAATGAATAAGTAAACACATTCAATTAAAAACATAACAACCATCAAACGGACAATCGGTAGTTCTGATGCCACAGCTGATGAGGTTGGCCTGCGTACGAATGAGAGGACACCCAACTAACTGAACATGCAGAGAAGACGAACAACACAATTGTTTAATAACAACTGCAAGCAACAAGGGAAATGAAACAAGAGGAAGGATTACAGAAAAACAAGAAAAAGGCTTTGAAAAATACTTAGAACAGACAACAGACTTACAAGAAGAAGACATTAAAAATAAGAAGATGAAGAAGAAGAGGAGGAGGGGGAGAAGGAGGACCTTAAAGAAAAATTAGAAGAAGAAGAATGCCCTAGCTGACCAACAGAAAAAATAACAAAAACAAAAACAAAAAAACTTTACACTCGGCCCGAAAACATCATTTCTCATGAGTTCATCTTAACATGTTACACATTTGTCATGTCAGTTTATCAGCCACGTAAGCCAGTCAAATAGAGGCAATGCAAATGGGTCAAGTGCGCAGAGGGACGGTGAGCACTGGAAGAGACAAGGGAATTGAAGATGGGGAAAGATGAAACGAAAAGATTGAATCTGAGTCGCTTGGTCGCTCAATTCGCTATTTTCTCTTCGAGTGGGTCTCTGCCTATCTGTCTGTCTGTCTGTTTGCCTTTCTTTTTGTCTCTCTGTCCCCCTCTCTTTCCCTCTCTCTCTCCTTCTCTCTCTCGCCCCCTCTCTCTCTCTGTCACACACATGTACACACAAGCACAAGCACACACACACATGTACACACATGCACACTACACACACACACACACACATACACACAAACACACACATACACACACACACACACACACACACACACGCACCACACACACACACACACACACACACACACACACACACACATCTCAAACTCAGCCAGATAGCTCATAACTCTCAGGGTACATCTAAACGCCATTACATATTCGTTACATTTATAGCCATATAAGCCAGTGACACAACGGCAGTTCCAAGAGCGGTATGTAAGGCGAGCTACATACATAGCCAATGGTACAACAGAAAAGAAAATAGGTTGGGAAGGGGCAGGACAACTCAAACTGGAATGGAAAGACAGAAAACGAGAATATGAAAACTGAAATGGAGTTGCTGAGCTGCTCTGCTCCACAATTTATCTCTAAACGAAGTTACGTACGTGGTCACCCTCGAGGCCCTAACTAAACCACCGGATGTACACCCACAAATACAACAGTAGATTCTCGAATCTCTAGTGAAAAAGAATTTGAAGTAGCTATGACAGCAGGGAAAGACAAACTGGACTGAGAAGGACAGAGAGACAGGCAGACAGAGCTAGGAGGGGGGGGGGGGGAGAGAAAGAGGAAGAGAGAGAAAGCTTGAGAGAGAGAAAACTTGAGAGACAGACAAACAGACAGACAAACAGATAAACAGACAGATAGACAGACAGATGAAGACACAGACAGAGACAGAGATAAGGGATGATAGAAACTACGAAATAGATGGAAATAGGGATAGAGGAGTATCAACGAGAAAAAAGAGAAACAGGGTTACGCAGGAGAAGGAAGCTGCCCATGGAGTCCAATCATTCAATACTGTACATGTTTGCTGTTTGTTTGATATATCAGTAGGCCAACAATGGACACCACACTGGACAAAACAGAATGTTAAGACGTTGGTATATAACACTTTTGTGCATTTTGTCCACTGAAGCTCGCTCACACACACACACAGACACATACAGACACACACAGACACAGAGAGAGAGAGAGACACACACACACACGCACACACACACACACACACACACACACACACACACACACACACACACACACACACACACACACACACACACTCGAATTCAGATGGCGGAGACTCCTGACTGGTAGAAATTTCAGCAGTCAGAGACAAAGTGGGATAGTCCACAATGACCAAGACGAGACGAGGCCACCTTGCTCAACAGAGGCAAGATGCTACATCTGCGGGAATGGCTGATCAAGAGAGACCAACGACCAGCGACGAGGGAGACAAGACCAGCTGAGACTGACCCTACGACTGGAGCTTCGACGGGACAACTTCCACCACACCTATACCCAGCTCTGCGGAACTCGTGAGCACGATCGTTGAACTCAAAAACATTGTACTGGATCTGCGAAACCAAGTCAGTACTTTAGAAAGGACTGTGCTTGCCCAGATCGAGACCCGGTCGACGGCAACCGACACCATCAAGCCGACCAGCAACAGTCATACACAGACAGCTTTCACTTTAACAAATCCCATGTACGCAGACGCTCTAAAACAAAAGCACACACGCAGGCAGGACGACCAACAGGCACAAGAATCGAACGCAACAAAAAACTAGCAGCAATACGCGAGCAAAAATAGTGACCGAAAAAAAAAGCTAAAGACGTCACCTCACAGCTCAAACATGCAACGTCACACTCTAAGAAGATATCAGAACAACGTGAAAAGAACCACGGCCCTTCTGTATGTTCTGACTATCCACGACTCGGTGTTGAAAGGTGTCAACTCAAGGAGACTGGGACGATCTCACAGTTTCGAAGGAGACTCAAGTGCTGTGAATGACATCCATGATATAAAAAGCTCTTTAGACAAGACACTTTCCAACTTTGACAATCCTGCAGACTGTATTGTTTTTCACTGCGGTGTCCACGAACTGAACAACAAAGATCTCAAAGCAACAACTCAAAATCTCGCTTCTTGCATCAAACATGTTCCACAAATATATCCAAACTCAAAGATAGTCATCAGCAAGGTCGCCCCTGTACGACATGCACGTATGGAGGTTCAGCGGAATTTGTTCAACGCTTTTTCATCTGCTGAGCTTGTTGACATAAAAAACATATAATTTGTCTCCCATGAAAACATTCGTACTAACCAGCAGTTTCTACACGACAATATTCACCCCACCGCCAGAGGAAGCAGCGTGATAGCGGGGAATCTTGGAAAACACGTGCGGGATCTGTTTTGGGAGACCCCTAGGAGACCAGGAGGATCACGATCTTCATGGCTACACCCCTCTAGGTTCCCACGAGGACAGTTCCCCCATTTTGACAGCTGTGAACCCATTTTCCTCGTACACAGAAAACCAAAGCTATTCGTGATTATCAAACAAATCACCGTTAACTGAAAATAAGAGATTAGCCAACAATGAAAATCGATTTTTTTTACAGTGGAATTGTAGATCTATTTCCACCAATTCAACATACTGGAACATTTCCTCCCTCAAATCAGTGTGAAGTCTTGATTCTGCAGTCGCTTAATGTTATACCAACCAAACTTCCCAATTTCCAAAATGATTATTATCCACCAGTGTATAACTATGGGAATCCCGGGAAGAAGGTAGCCACTGCAATATATATATACTTAAAAAGTTACAGTATCACATATTTACTTCCCCAGTCTTAACATCAACTGAAGACTTACACGCTTGTGCCGCCACAGTACAGTTCAGTATTTTTTTTATCCTGAACGTTTTGTCAGTCTACCTGCCAACAGGTCCAAATGACCACAACACAGAATGGCTGCACACGATTCGGATCTCCAGCACGGTAAATAGCTAATCGGTGGAGACTTTAATTCCCACCCCCCGTTTTGGGAAAAAGATTGTTGTACTGTGACAAGCAATCGTTTGGTAGAAAACATAGTTGACAGTTCGCTTTGCCTTTTGAATGATGGGAGTGTCGCTAGAATTCCTGATGTTTCCAAACTTCGGGCAACAGCCATCGATCTGTCTTTAATCTCACCAGAATTAGTACCCTGCTGTACCTGGGACACTCACAGAGATACTTTAGGAAGTTATCACGTACCGATCCTCATAACACAAACTAACGAAAACATCAGGATGAAAGACAGCACTCCTGATATTATACCAAAATATAATTACACACGCGCTGATTGGTCCATGTTTCAGAGTGCTCTTGCTAATCGAGATTACACGCCTTATGAACGTGAAAATGTAGACGTTATGTTTTCTAAATTTCAGGAGTCAGTTCTAGCTGCTGCAAACCTCTCCATCCCGAACTCAAAACTTTATAGTCCGATAACCGTTTGGGTAATGTTTGGTGGACGGAGGCATGTGAGCAAGCAGTTCAGTATAAAAAAGAGAAATACAAAATCTGCATCAAAAGCAGGAAACCTGAAGATCATATGGAAATGAAAAAAGCTAATACCCAGTGTAATAAAATCATCTCTGAAGCAAAGAAAACTTATTGGGCTTCATACTGCACAAAGGAGATTTCAGATTTCAAGGATTTCCATAAAGTCTGGACGAAAATGAATCAAATGAAAACTGGAGCTAGCTTACCTAGGTGTCCAATAATGATTGACACATGTCACAAATTACCTTCCGACTTGGACAAAGCTGAAACTTTTGTGGAACTTTTTGCAAAAAATATTAAAGTAGATGGTTTGTCTCCTACCTGCAAAAACTACAGAAAAATGGCAGCTAACAACCCTATCTTCACTGATCTCATACCTCAGAATGATCGCTGGTTCAGTGATAGCACCGCTTTTATTTGATATCCTTATACAGGATCTTCCTAAAGCACTCTGAAATCGGGTTGTTTTGGCACAGTACGCTGATGATATATGTATTTGGATGAATATTATATGAAAAAGACAACTCCACAGAGAGCGCAGAATTACATCAGGAAGTTGTATCAATCTGATCTTGATAATCTTGGAAACTATATGTTAGAAAATGGTCTGTCTTTGTCAGCGGAAAAAAACTAACATGATGCTATTTAATCCTGGTGGTACTTTAAGTATCTTGCCTACTTTCAGATTGCTTGGTGAAATGTTACATTACAAACAAGTTGTAAAATTTCTGGGAGTCTTTTTGACATCGAAATTAAACTGGAATGTCCATTTTGATTATATTTCGACAAAAGCAAGAAAAGCCATAAATTTTCTAAAGGTAATAAGCAGATTACCTTGGGGAATGGATACAAACATTCGAATTCATCTATCAACAGCACCTGTACGATCTAAAGTATCCTATGCGCAAGAAGTGTTCTTCAGTGCGCAACAATATTTATTAAAGAAGATACAAAGCTTAGACTGCAAAAGTATTAACATTGCTCTAGGTGCCCCTACTCATGCTTCTAATCTGGAAACGTACAAAGTTGCTGGAATTCTGCCTCTGAACAACTATCGTGAGCTAGCGGCAGCAAAATTTGCAGTTAGAACTACTTCACAAATGGACAATTTTGTGAGTAAGGAAATTAAAATCAGGTCTGATGTTGACTTTCCAAAGCGAGCAAAAAGCATTTCATCACAAATGACTGTTGCAACCTACATATCTGACTTGGTCAAACAGTCTGACATGAATATGGATGAAATAGCTGAGACACAATCAACAACGCCTGTCCCTACATGGGAAATGCTAAAAGTCTCTTTTGATATTGATTATACAGACGCTAAGAAATCTGAAAACGTCAACATTTCGATATCCACAGCAATAGAACACATCGATGAAAAATACCGTACTCACCTTCATATTTTTACCGGTGGATCAGTCTTAGAAAATAAATGTGCTGGAGCAGCATTTTATGTTCCAAAATTTAAAATAAAAAAGTCATTTTTCGTTGGGGCAAACATATCTATCTTTACAGCGGAATTAGTCTCTATTATACAAGCATTGCATTATCTAGTAAATCTTAAACCCATGTCTTTCAAAGTAGTTCTCTTTGTTGACTCAAAATCTGTATTATATGCCTTACGGTATTTTGATGCCGACACAAGACCTGATTTAATTACTGAGGCAAATCATCGTTTAAGATTAAAAGGTACAGATATCAGTTTATGCTGGGTGCGAAGTAGTTGACAGAACAGGTAAGCAAGGTGCGCAGAATTCTGATAATTCTGTAGAATTACATGTTCATACTTCCGTAAGAGAAGCTTGCAACTTTCTCGAATCAGCCACATGGACTTGATTTCATGAACATTTAAATGAACAGAGTGTTTCACAACAACTGATAAAACTTACCGTTCAAAATGTAATGTCCACTCGTGTAGAATGTATGTGTGCGTGCATGTGTGTGTGCATGAGAGAAAGAGAGAGAGAGAGAGAGAGAGAGAGAGAGGGAGGGAGGGAGGGAGAGAGAATCAATCCAGTTCGATTCAATAGCCATTTATTATCGGATTGAAAACTCTCTCTCTCTCTCTATCTCTTTCTCTCTCTCTCTCTTTCTTTCTCTCTCTCTCTCTCACACACACATACACGCACACACACACACACACCACACACACACACACACACACACACACACACACACACACACACACATGCATGCACACCTACACACAAACATACACTTCCGTCTAAAAGCACGTATGTGAATAGACGTTAAAAGAAATATCGAACGAAACATACACTTACATACATACACAAACGCACACACACTTCTCTCTCTCTCTCTCTCTTCCTGTCCCTTAACCTATCCAGGGTCGTGGGGGCTCCACATGGATGAACGTCGCACCGTCTGTCTCCACCTTTGTCTGTCATGAGCAAGGGTCTGGGTCGTGGCAAAGCTTTTTCCTGTCCATTCGTCAATATTGTCCATCCACCTTTTTCTCTGTCTGCCTCTTTTTCTTCCTCTCTGAACTGTTCCTTGGAGTATTGTTTTTGATAGTCCGTTAGTTCTTGTCACGTGACCATACCACCGAAGTTTCCTTTTTCTTACTGTTGTCAGAAGGTTTTCATAGTTTTTGACATGCTGTGAAATTGTTCTTCGCACTTCCTCATTGGTAATGTGGTCTTTGTATGAGATGCCAAGCACTCTTCTAAAGCATCTCATTTCTACTGCCAGGATCTTCTTTTGCAGTTCTGCTGTTAGTGTCCATGACTCGCACGCGTAGAGAAAGATTGACAGGACCAATGCGTGCATTAGCTTCAGTTTGGAAGTGAGGGCGATGTTTTTGTCCCTCCAGATGGGCTTCAGCTTGGCTAGTGCTGCTGTTGTCTGTGCTGCTCTTGCAAGAACTTCGGTTTTCGATCCCTGTTCACTGATAATGGCTCCGAGATATTTGAACTGAACCACGATTTCTAGCTCACTCCCGCTGATTGTAATCTTCTTTTCTATTGGTTTTGTGCTGTTTGTCATCAACTTTGTCTTTTCGGCACTGATCTCCATGCCATATCTGGATGATGTCTCGTCCAGGTGTTTCACCAGGTTGGCAAGTTCGTCTTCATTTCCAGCCAACCCATCGATGTCGTCGGCAAATCTCAAGTTGGTGATTGTCCTTCCTCCAATACTGACTGAGCCGTGATGGTTTTCAAGGCATCCGTCATAATGCGCTCAAGGAAGATGTTGAACAATGTTGGAGAGAGGAGACAGCCCTGGCGAACTCCAACTGATGTGTGAAACCAGTCCCCCACTGTGCCCTCAACAAGCACTGCGCTGCTCGTTTTTGCGTATAGCTGTGTGATGGTGTCAATAAGCTTCCTTCCCATGTTGTACTTCCTCATGGTGGCCCACAGTGCTTCATGCCATACTCTGTCAAATGCCTTTTTGAAGTCGATAAAAACGTGGTAGATGTCCTGTTGGTGTTGGCTGTATTTTTCGCATAGGACTCTGAGATTGAATATTTGTTCTGTTGTGCTTCTACCACTGCGAAATCCCGCTTGTTCTTCGGCAATGATCTCCTCTGCCTGTGGTTTCAGTCTGTTCAAGATGATTTTCAGCATCACTTTGCTAGCATGGCTGATAAGGCTGATCGTTCTGTAATTCTGGCATAGTTTTAAATTGCCTTTCTTGGAAAGTGTGATGATTAGTGACTGGGTCCAAGGTGTCGGCCATTCTCCCGTCTGCCAGATTTTGTTGC
>JAPXFY010000016.1:34492465-34507465 GCA_030674185.1 Monoplex corrugatus | reverse complement strand
GTGCCCGCATGATAAGACGTCAGCTCTCTGTCTACAGAATGGATGGTCAGAGGTACTATCATGTGTTGAGCCGGAAGGCCTATAGGCAGTACAGTGCTTGGAGACTACCATGGAATGACTTTATGTTGTTGGCATCAGCCACAGCTTGGAATTCTGCAGCTTTCGTCTTCCAGTATCTGTTGGCGGTTTTTGTTGAATAACTGGCTTTGTTTGCTGTATTTTTGCTTCCTCTTCTCACTGATCTTGCCGCTTGGGTGTTCTTATGAGTAGTATGGGGTTTGTTAATAAGCTTACTGATCTCTTCCTCATTTTCATTAAACAATTTCCGGTATTTACGTTTGAAAAACTCAAGGTATTAGCCGCAGTGCTGAAGACAGCTTCTTAGAATTATTTCCAATCTGTCTCTGTCTCCATATTCTCTCCCTCCTGGAACTTCTCTTGAAGGTGTCTTGCAGATGGGAGATATTCATCTTAGGTACTGGTTAATCCCTGGCTGTAAATCGTTTCCCGAGACAGCAAGATTTTGCTGCATAGTAGTCGGTGATCAAATCAGCGGTCAGCAGATACACAGACAGCAGTATCAGTCCATTGGAGTTACACGTTCCATTACCGTGGCGTCCAAGATTGTTTGATCAAGTGAAGTAGTCCACTCTCACATGAGCGCTGGTCTCCAAGAATAATGAGCTTGTCTTTGTCGTTCACTGTAGCAATGAAATGGTTGAGCTTTTCATAAAAGCCTTCTGTTATATCATCTGGATGTGTCATCGTTGGAGCATAAACACTGATGACTGTAGTAAGACGAAAATACAAGGCCACCAAGCGATCGTTGATATCATGGAGTAAGCTTTCTGCTGCCCTTGTGAGCTTGGTGCTTATGGTAAATGCGACTCCGGAGACTTTTATCATCTCTGGGCTTTCTAACATAGTAGAAGATAACACCTCCGCCATCTTTTGTATTACTGAGGGCAACGCTCTAAATCGTACAGCTATCCAACAAACTGGCGATGATTACTCTCCGCCGTTATCTATCATGTGTGTCAGGTAGTGTTTGAACAATCCATGCACCAAAGGTTAAACGTGTTTCCGTTCTTTGCTTGTTTGTATTGTTTCGACGGTAAAGGTAGATGGCCAGGCATACACCTCAAGCTATCAGGTACATGTGAGACAGGTCTTGTAGGGGGTTCCTTTCATTTCCTTCCCCAGCTGGGGAGAGCAGTGCTGTTTCTGTACAGGGCTGCTCTGCTGCTGTGGGAGGATCAAACACTACATCTGCCACACATCTGCGGTGGAGGACTGTCATGCCACAATTGTCTATGTGCAGTCATGGCTAGAGACGTACTTCATAATCCATGCCTGTCCCCGTCACCACTTCTCATTGTGTTTGAATTCCTCGTTGTGCCGGCTTGCCTGTACATGTATGTCTGACCAGCAAGGGGAGTTTTAAGTGCGGAAGGGACGTGAAAATCTCTACTCACTCTCTCGCCGTCCGACGCTCATAGTTCCACAGGTACTTGATGCCGTGTGTAGAATGATCTCAGTGTGTGTAGGGTTGTTTTCGGACTAGGCCTATCCGTCTCCTAGCGTCTGGCTCAAGAACCTTTCTCGCCGGCATATTCCCAAGGCTGGGATACTTTGTGGGTTTGATATCATAGTTTGTTCCTCTTCTGGGTAGACAGCCTTGACAGGACTTAGAGCTTCATCTACTTGGACTTGTTCTAATCCTGTCTACAGGCTTAGTGTAAACCTGATGGCACACAGCTCTTGTCTGGACTGCCACCAAAGGTTCCGTAGAGGAGGGCTTGGGGGAAGAGGAATCTTACCTTTCTCTGCATGTGTGTTAAAGAACTGGTCAGGATTTGTCCTCGCTTCCCAGATGGGCGCCTTATCCATTATACCACTACTCCTTCTGATGCAACATGATAAAAAGATCATGGTACGGACCCGGTACCTCACATTCCCAAGGGATGGCTTTAACCATTAGGCCACTACACCACTGTTGGACTTTGCTCACCACTGACATATCAGGTCTAAGTGTCCATCTGTCGGACTATGGACACGGTGGTCACTGACCAGCTGCCGTCTACACGACTAATAGGAATATTCAACAGTTTCATACATGCCTTAGGGGCCAGGCAAAGGACACAAATGGATGTTGGGGGTGGGGGTGGGGGTGGATGAGGAAGGTGACAGCCAGTTATTGTAGAAAGATCAAGTGATTGTGAGGAGTTCAGAGTTCGTTTAGGAGAGATTCAAAGAACTCAGACAGTCTCATATACGCTTCATTCAATCTACCAACTTCTTACCAATTTCTTAGGACTGCCAAAATCTCTATGCGCTTGCCAGGTCCTGATATGGGGAAATTGAACAGCAGGAGTTAGGAGCATTAAGATGGCCAGCAATCAGGACAGATTTTATAAAGTAGACTAGAATTGAACTTGAGATCTAATCTTCAGCTGAAGACTCTGTCAGCAGAGGCAGCCAGTCCGGGTCCTATATTGAGTTCATGGTTCCATCAACAGAAGGAAAAAAGTGGCCCACGACCTCCAGTTATCAACGTAGCGTTCTAATCCACCAAGCCAACGGAGCCAGGTAACAAGCTGTGCGTAAGGGGCAACGTGGGTTTGGGGGCATCTTAACAAATCATTGCTTTAGGGACTGGGGATGATAGTTTTCCAAAATAATGTAGGACTGTAGTATTAGTACTGTCTGTCATCTGGCTACCACCAATGAAATCGGATGGGATATAGTGTGTGTGTGTGTGTGTGTGTGTGTGTGTGTGTGTGTGTGTGTGTGTGGTGTGTGGCGTATGTGTGTGTGTGTGTGCCTGTGTGTGTGTGTGTGTGTGTGCGTATGTTGTGTGTGTGTGCCTGTGTGTGTGTGTGTTGTGTGTGTGTGTGTGTGTGTGTGTGTGTGTGTGTGTGTGTGTGTGTTGTGCGTGCGAATATGTGTTCGTTTGTGCGTATGTGTTTGCTCGGATGCGCGTATGCTAGTGTGCGTGTGCGTGTGCGTGTGCATTTTCGCATTTGTCTTTGTATGTATGTCTATTTGTCTTCTTCTCTCTGTATGCCCACACACACAGACACACAGACACACATACTATATGTATGTAAATATATATAAATATATATATGTGCATGTATGCATGTATGTATATATGTGTGTGTGCATATGTACACACAATTACTTATGTATGCATGTATGTATGTATGTATACATATATACATATGTATATATGTACATATATACATGTATATATATACATATACATATATACATATATGTATATACATATGTGTGTGTGTGTGTGTGTGTGTGTGTGTGTGTGTGTGTGTGTGTGTGTAGGTGGGTGGGTGGGTGAGTGTACCTATGTACATGTTTACGTACTAAAACAACTGCACAATAATCAAAATACATATAAGTAGTGTTAGCACTATTTTTTTTTCAGTTTACTATAAACCAACACGTACACTCATAACATGCAGCTCCTCAATTGATTCGGTTAATACCAAGTCAATTGAGATTTTTATAACATAAATAGAATAGATTTAGAAATTCTGTGCTGAAAGCAAAAATACTACCAGGCGCAGACTGCAACAGTGACCACAATCCTGTAATGGGAAAATTTAGGCTGAAACTAAGGAAAAGAAATCAGGCCAAAAGGAATATCAAACTAAATCTTGTGCAATGAAGCTAAGGAAGCTTGGCTGAAAACAAAATGCACAGGAAAAAGACATGCACATCCACTGGTTGCTTAAAGTCGAAAGATGGTACGCTTATCATGGAAAAAGAAAATATTAGACAGATGGGGAGAGTACATTAAAGACATTTTTGAAGATGACGGAACTGAAGAACACCTTATAAGAAAGCACGTTGAAGGACCACCCATAATAAAAAATGAAGTTAGAATAGCATTGAAAAAGAGGAAACCAGGAAAAGCTCCAGGACCAGACAATATTACAACAGAGACGATTGAAGCACTGGAGGAATTCGGTATTGAAAAAATAACAGTTCTCCTAAATGAAATTTTGATACCGGAAAAATCCCCCAAAATATGTCAAAATCAATTTTCATTGCATTTCCAAAGAAGAGATGGGCTGTAGAATGCGAACTCAATTGTACAATGAGCTTGATGAGTCATGTAACAAAAATCTTATTAATAATAATCATGATGAGGTCAAGGAACAGAATCAAAAGAGAAATAGCAGAAGAACAGTTGGATTTGTGGAAGGAAAGGAACTATTAATACCATGTACATCCTAAGAACTATTATAAAGAGGTCAATCGAGTTGAATAAGGATTTATTTCAAGGCTTTCGATCGGATAGGACATGAAGAATTGATCAAACAACTAGAAAGACTCAGTATCGGCAGAAAAGATCGAAGAATAGTCAGAAATATGTATTGGAAACAAACAGCTGCAATGAGAATAGAAAAAGATAAAAGCGCTTACCAAAATATCAAAAGAGGAGTCAGGCAAGCTTGTGTTACAAAACCTTCTGAATATAATAGAAATAGAAAGTAAAAATAAAGGGTTGGAGCCAAATAGCGAAAAGACTGAAGTCATGATAATCAGTAAAAAACGTGAAATCCCCTCAGGCAAAATAACAGCAAATGGCACAACTTTGAGACAAGTTGTTAAGTTTAGATATCTAGGAAAGGTCATCTCACCAGATGGCAGATGCGCATCAGAAATAGCCAGCAGAATCGGCCAAGCGAAAACAGCATTCAAGAAGATGAAAAGCATTCTTACCGACAAATGCCTATCAATTAATACCAGGAAGAGAGTTCTTGAATGTTATATCGAACCGATAATGTTATACGGTTGTTAGGCATGGACAGTCAACGTGCAAAACTAGAACAAGATTGAGGCAGCCGAGATGTGGTTTCTTAGAAGAATGGTGAGAGTTCCATGGACAGCAAACAAAACAAATAAGACAGTTTTGATGGAGGCAGGCACAAGATCATTGATAAGGAAGTCTAGGAAAAGACAAGCAAAATTTATACGCCATTTTATGAGGAAAGGGGAATTATAGCATCTGGTCACAACAGGAAAGTTGGAGGGAAAGAGAACACCAGGTAGACCCAGGGAGAAAATATTGGACGGACTTGCAAGGTGGCTGAGGACAGAGAGAGTGGAAGATGTGCCTGCGGCGACAAGGGATAGATGCATATGGAGGGCTATGATCGCCAAAGCCATGCTCACATACATGCGAACAGAGAGACACACGCGCGCGCGCGCACCCTCATGCACAGAAAGAGAGAGAAAAAGAGAGAGAAAGAGAGAGAGAGAGACAGAGACAGAGACAGTGACAGACAGACAGACAGACAGACAGACAGAAGACAGACAGACAGAGAAAGAAAGTTTGTTTCTGTACAGCTGTCGTCCAAGGAACAATCCAGTAGAGCATTGGTTTTGACATTTTAAATAGTTAATGAAAATCAAGAACAAGTTTATACAATGAAAGAGGACATTGTTTGATTATTGGATATATATGATCAACAATATGTGATATATAGCAACATGATCAGAAGAAAAGTAGAAGAACAAGAAAATGAAGAAGAACGATAATAACAATCTTGACAAAAACGGTAGCCGTAAACTTTTTAATGGTATTATTTATATTAACAATGATACTACTACTACTACTACTACTAATAATAATAACAACAATAATAACAGTAATAATGATAATAATAATAATATTAATAACAGTAATGCTGCTGCTGCTGATATATGTTTACCAATAGCAGTGGGAAGGGGGATTAATCAAAATTATTTCAGTCGATGTCAGGACAAACTCTATCGTACAAACCAACCTTTCTGAATTACCGTTCTGGCTTCTCTGCATCATTTATTCAGCAATGTCTTGCAGCTCTTCACAAACAGAGTCATCTGTTTGTTTGCTCGCGTTCAGAACCTTAACTAACTGTGGGCATGCCTAATAGTGAAATCTTGAAGTGTGCAATGAGGTTCAATGTATTTGTTAATGCCACCTGGCGACAGAAGACCAAGGTTCGTTAGTCCAGCAGTATGGATGTTCTTAATCCCGTGGACTTTGAGTGACAGCAATGGACTGATTAGATAAGTGTAAGTTTCTGGATTGTCTCAGTGAAGCAAGAAGAGCGCATGGCTTGTCTCCGTAAAGTTGTAAGTCGCGCTATTTTCTCAAATTGCGGGCCAGCCTGAGGGTGAGATTAAAATGTAATCTAGTAATTATCCGTGGTCAGGAGTAACAGAGGTCGATTGATGCTAACAGGTATAAAAGCCAAACTCAACAAATTTGGCATTTCGTTACCTGGAAAATTATTTTGTGATGTTATACTTAGACAGTTAATTTTTACTTGTGCAAATTAACGTCCGAGTTATTTCGGACAGGTAATATTTCCAGGTGATTTGAAGGATTGGAAAAAAGCCCGGTAAAACAATGCGACTTTGCGTTTTCAAGTTCAGTATGGCTGTGATCGTTGTAGTTCTGGTTCTGCTGTTGACGACGATGGTCCATTGTCAAAGTCAGAAGACCGATAACGGCCGATACCTAAATCATTACGATAAGTACGCCGGACCTTATATTCTTGGAGGATCTGCTTCCACATCACAGTATAACAGCAAGTCCTCAACAAGTGGTCATAACGCTGTCTATGGCAACACGTAATTTGTGTGTGTGTGTGTGTGTGTGTGTGTGTGTGTGTGTGTGTGTGTGTGTGTGTGTGTGTGTGTGTGTGTGTGTGTGTGTGTGTGTGTGTGTGTGTGTGCATGCTACTGTGCGTATCTGTGTGTGCATGCCACTGTGCGTATGTGTGCATGCATGCCGCGATGTATGTTCTTGTATTTGTGTGTGTGTGTGTGTGTGTGTTTGTCTGTGTGCAACAGGGCGCCTGTGTGCGTGTGCGTGTGCGTGTGCGTGTGCGTGTGCGTGTGCGTGCATGTATGGGTCTGTGTGATCATTGACTTTACCATTGTACGTTTTTTAGTCTCTTTTATTGGTGATGGTGATGGTGGTGATAATGATGGTGATGATGGTGATGCTAATGATGATGATGATGACAACCATTATAACATTTTTATTACTATTGTCATTATCAAATAATAATGATAATAATGATAATAAATAATAATAATCATTATTATTATCATCATTAACAAGATCATCATTATCATCATTGTTATCATTATCATTATTATTGTTCTAATTCTTATTATCATTATCATATTACTGCAGCAGCAGCTGCAGCCGCAGGAGTTGTAGTACCATTTGTGTTAGTAGTGGTGGTAGTAGTAGTAGTAGCAGCAGCAATACAGTGGCAGTAGTAGTAGTAGTAGTAGTAGCAGTAGTAGTAGTATAATAGAGGCACTAGTAGTAGTAGTAGTAGCAGTGCTATTGCTTTATTGATATCATTGTCGTCGTCAAAATCATCATCATCATTATCATCATCTATAAATCTGTTTATTTTCATAACCATAGTGTTTGATGTTAAGCAGTCATATGTTCGTAAAAAGTGCTCTTACGAGTTGCACAAAAACAGATACAATACATGCATGGTATCTGTCATCATGTCATGTCAATGACAAATATCGGGAAGCGGATGTAGTACTAAACACTCACAAAGACGTATGAAACGAACGTAGAAAGACTGAACAGAAGTAGTGTAGAAGAAGGAGGTTATACGATAAGGTAGTATTGTCTTTGGATTGTTAAATTTCGAAACTTGTTTGCATGCAGACAGTACCGGCGAGCCAATCACAACAGCGGTTACAATTCTCATCAGCCAGCCAAGACTTACGGTGACCCTGAACCGTCTGATGAGTCCATTGATTGGCTGTATGCCAGGACTGAAAGTAAGTGAACATTCATTAGTTGGTCGGCTGATTATTTAGCTGGTTGGGTTGGTTGTAATTTTGTTGGCTGATTACTTGCTTGGTTCGTTGGAAGTCGGAGTCGGGAGTTTGTTAAACAGGGATCCATCGCTTGGATACCTTCATGTGCATCTCCTCCAGTAAGTGACAATAAGTGTATGACGGATTCCTGGAGCCTGAAATGGGACGGAGGGGCAGGGTGGGGGTAGGGATTCGACTTATGGAACACTAGGCTGGCATCACCAGAACATTCTTTTTCTTTTCTTCCTTTTGCTGTCTTCATGGCCAGACCAATCTGGCGATGATTGTGGCGGATTGTTTGACTGGTTTTGTCGTTGTTTGTTTGTTTCTTTCTTTCTTTCTTTCTTTCTTCTTTTCTGTTTATGTGTTTTTATTCGAAGATATTTTTGTGTGTGTTTCTTCCTATAGTCAGCTCTTCCTTCTTTCGTTTTTTTTCCAGAGAATGTATCAGTCAGCATTATCTGTTATCATATCTTTGATTTTAAAAATATATATATCACTGTTATGTTCGATTTTTATCATTGTCATCATCATCATATCATCATCATCATCATCATCGTCGTCGTCGTCATCATCATCATCATCATTATCATCAGACAGGTTGATAAATTTAAATATCTGGGAATGAGCATCTCACCAGACTGTAGATGCACATCAGAAATAGCCAGTAAAGTCGGCCAAGCCAAAACAGCATTCAAGAAAATGAAAAGCGTTCTAACCAACGAATGCCTATCATTTAACATCAAGAAGAGAGTTCTTGAACGTTATATAGAACTGATACTGTTGTACAATTGTGAGGCGTAGACAGTTAACACGCAAAATCAGAACAAAATTAAGGCAACTGAAATGTGATTTCTAAGAAGAATGTTGAAAGTTCCATAAACAGCAAAGATAAGAAAACAAACAAGAAAGTCTTGAATGAGGCAAACACAAGAAAGTCATTAATAAAGAAGATTAAGAAAAGACAAGCAACATTTGTAGGACATAATATGAGGAAAGGGGAATTAGAGCACCTGGTCACAACAAGAAAGCTGGAGGGAAAGAGAACACCAGGGAGAAAATATGACGGAAAGGGTAGGAGATGTACTTGCAGCGACGGGATAGATTCTTGTGGAGGGCCATGATTGCCAGTGCCATATGGCAAGGCACATGATGATGATGATGATGATTATCAGTAGTAGTTGTAGTAGTAGTAGTAGTAGTAGTAGTAGTAGTAGTATATTTTGTCGAAGTTACCTCTTCTTTGCATTGTCTGGGTATTTCAGTCTATCACAAGCCAGCACATAACAAGACATGAAAAGACGACATGTAAGGAAGTTAAACAGCTCATTGGCCAGACGGTTCTGTTACTTCTTCTTCGTTAATTTAACAGTTTTCTTGTTGAGCGTCCAGTATAAGTCACAATGACGCATTCACAAAACTGTCCCAACACGCAAGAGGGCAGGATAGTGAAACACGTGCATAGACAACAGCAACGTTATCTCTATCAAGTGAAGAGAAAGGAGACATGACCAACTACAGCTCCACTGACTGCCAAGCTCCATGGCAAGCGGCATAGACTGGGGAAAACGGTTATATTTATTGCTACATGTGGTCTGACCATGTGGCAAACGAAAGAAAAAACAGAATTCCTCAGCATCGAACACTTACTGTTCACTTTCTCGTTGCATTCATCATCATCATCATCATCATATCATCATCATCACCATGTGCCCTGTTGCGTGGCGTTGGCGATCATCGTCCTCCATACGAATCTATCCCTTGTTACTGCAAATACATCTGCCACCGTCTCTGTCCTCAGCCACTCCCCAAGTCCTTCCAATATTTTCTCCTTGGGTATACCTGGTGTTCTCTTTCTATCAAGCTTTCCTGTTGTGACCAGGTGTAGTAATTTATCTTGCCTCATAAAATGTCCTATAAATGTTGCTTGTCTTTTTCTAATCTTCTTTATCAATGGTCTTCTTGTGTTTGCCTCCTTCAAGACTTTTTGTTTGTTTTCTTCTTAGAAATCACATTTCAGTTGCCTCAATTCTGTTCTAACTTTGCGTGTTGACTGTCCACGCCTCACAACTATTCAACAGTATCGGTTCTAACACTCAAGAACTCTCTTCCTGACGTTAATTGATAGGTATTTGTTGGTAAGAATGCTTAACATCTTCTTGAATGCTGTTTTGGCTTGGCCGATTCTGCTGGCTATTTGTAATGTGCATCTGCCATCCGGTAAGATGACCGTTCCCAGATATTTAAACTTATCAACTTGTCTCAAAGTTGTGCCATTTGCTGTTATTTTGTATGAGCTGATTTTTTGTTTTTTACTGATTACCATGACTTCAGTCTTCTTGCTATTTAGCTTCAGCCCTCTATTTCTGTTCCCTATTTCTATCATATTCCCAAGGTTTTGTAGGTCTTTTTTTATTTTCTGCAATTAGCACGGTGTTGCGTTTATGCTCATAGCGTAATACATCAGTACCCCTATGGTCATTGATTTAGTCAATGCCTCTATGCTCACTGCATAATAGCTCAGTGTCGTTTTTGACTTTTGTTCAATCCTAAAATTAATTTTCTAAGTTACCCGTTGTTTATGTTGCTCAGTTTTGTAGCTGATTGCTTCTCACAGTCACTTTTGAGTTGCTCACTGCTATGTGTCAGTTTTTCAGTTCTTTATGTTCTTTACTGAGTTCCGTAAGCTTATTTGGCAAGCACCTGGTGCTCATTGTTCAGTTCCTTATACTAATTGTTTGTTGTCTTCTGCTAATTTTCTTGGTCTATTACTCAACTCACTGAACTGTATTTTAATGGTCTTTGGTCAGCGGTACACACCCAGCTGAAGGCCTACTCAGAGCAACTGGAGGCTATAACAGCAGAGATGAACCGACAGAAGAAGGCATTGGAAGAGCTGACCCAGACTGTCTTCCCTGCTCTGACCACCACTGATGTCTCTCAGAACAACGCTCTGGACAGACTGCATGATCATGTGTGTGTGTGTGTGTGTGTGTGTTTGTGTGTTATGCATACATGAGTGCGTGTGTGCTTATTTGTGCGTGTCTGTGTGTATGTGTGTGTGAGTGTTAGTGTGTATGTTTGTGTGTATACATGTGAATGTTTGTGTGCGTGTGTGTGAGTGTGTATGTATGGGTGTGTTTGTGCGTGTGTGTGTTTGTGTGTGTTCGTGCGTTGTGTGTGTGTGTGTATGTGTATGTATGTGTGTGTGTGTGTGTGTGTGTGTGTGTGTGTGTGTGTGTGTGTGTGTGTGTGTGTGTGTGTGTGTGTGTGTGTGTGTGTGTGTCAGACAACGTGTGGAGTAAACGTCTGAAGTTGTCATGATTTCAAAATATTTTACTTCATGAACGAGGTTGAGACAAGACCGAGTAGATCATCCGACTACAATCTGCCACGTTTAGATCGCTTTTTAATGACAGATCGAACAGTTAACATCTGATTTTTCTGAAAACAGCTGATAACACGACGAACAAACATATTACTTCTGATTTTCTTGTGTATTATTATCCTGTATTATTATACTTGTGTATCATGTGCTATGTTATTTATTCATGTAGCGATGGGAAGTTTTGAATAATGGCTTTTAGCTAATGACTTCTACCGTTGAAACATCATTGCCATTCTCTATCTCTGTCTCTGTTTTGTCTGTTGTCTGTCTGTCTGTCTGTCTGTCTGCCTCTCTTCTCTCTCTCTCCTCTCTCTGTCTCTGTCTCTGTCTCTCTCTGTCTCTCTGTCTCTGTCTCTGTCTGTCTGTCTGTCTGTCTGTCTGTCTCTCTCTCCCTACATCCCCCTCTCATATCCTGCAGGTTGACAAACTGATGGATGACCTCAACAATGTTCTGAGTGTACGGATCCTCGAGCTGAAGGATTTAAACGAAGCTAACTTGGCAGCTCTGAAGAATGCCATGAACACGCTGAGAGACCTGGGCGATTTAGAGGCGAGGCAAGGCGCAGAAATTGCCACTCTATTTCAGACTGTCCTAGGTCTCAAGGTGGTGAGTGTACTGTTGAAATTCATGGCATCTTCAGGATTAGTGGTGATAGTCTTGATGCTGGACGTGACGTTACCGGCAATTGGTGGTGATGGGGATGGTGATTGAGATGGTGTTGATGGTCTTCTTGATGTCGGTGATGGTTGCTGGTGGTCGTCGTCGTCATCATCGGAGCTGGCCGGGGACGGTGGTGGTGGTTGCACTGATGGTGTAGATCTAGAGGTTGTGATGGCATTGTGGATGTGGTGAGTGGTGTGGCTATGACAGACATGTGTTGGTAGGGTTGGTTGATGGTGGTGGTGATGATTACAGTGGTCATCGTAGCTGGAGGTGGTGACGGTGATATAGATGATGGCAGTAGAGTGGGTGGTGGTGGTGGTGGTGGTGGTGATAGTAGTGGTGGTGATGGTAGAGGTTGATCGCGATGATTTTGTGGTTGGGGATGTTCTGGTGGTGGTGATGGCGGTAATGAGTATGATGATAGCTATATAACTCAGATTCAAGGACAGGTCACATTATGTGGTGGTGGTGGTGGTGGTGGTGATGATGATGATGACGACGACGATGATGATGACGACGACGACGACAACAACGACAACGAAGTCGACGACGATGATGATGATGACCACGACTAAGACGACGACGATGATGATGTCGACGACGACGGCTATGTTCTTATACCGTCTTATCAGCATTATCAACATTATCATCATCACCATCGTCATCACCATCATTATCATCCTCGTCGTTGTTGTCGTCGTCGACATCATGATAGTCGTCGTCAGCCATAGTAGTATTAGTTGTTGTTGTTGTTTGACGAGCCCTCGTATTTGTAATTAACAAGGAACACCCCGAGGGTGCGAATGGGACCCATAGCACCAATGCTTCGCCACTCTCCAATCAACCTCCCAAGCTTCCGACGCCACTCGATAGCCACTTCATCAAGGGGGGGGGGGGGGGAGTTGTCCTTGCGTTGCATAACTCAGTCGGATTTAGTCATCAGTTATCTTGTTTACAAACCGAATGCATGATGGGAGATGACAAACCCCGGGACATAGCCACAAAACGCGCACCTACGAGCGTACCAGGTTCAGCCCAGCCACCCGACCAAGACAGAATGGAAGACCCATTTCTCACTCCACTCTGGTCTTCGTCTCTCTTTCGTGCAGTCCGCCCTGCCACCACCTCGCATACTTGTCAGTACGTTTCTCCTGACTATAGTGTCGACAGTTAGCAGTCAGAAGCTCTCCAGCGTTGCCTTACTTCAACCACAGGGGTTGTTGTTGTTGTTTTACGAGCCCTCGTATTTGTAGCAGTAGTAGTAGCGCGGTTATTCTCTGGGCATGTAGGATGATACACAATTAAATATAATTATAGTAAGAAACGAGTTGATTCTAACAGTAGTCTGTCTTTCCTTGTGTTAAGAGTTAATATTATATCATTATTGATATCATCATCATCATCATCATCATCGTCATCATTGTCACCACCATCCTCATCCTCATCATCAGTGTTATAAATATTGTTAAAATATTGTTATTGCCGTTGTTGTTATAGTTCTTGATTGGTTGGTTGGTTGGTTGGTTGGTTGGTTGGTTTGGTTGGTTGGTTGGTTGGTTGGTTGGTTGGCGTTTTGTTTATTTTGTTTTTCATTTAGTCTGTTATGATTGTTGATCTTTATAATTATTATTGCAGCCCGAGTCTGTTGAAATCCTGGCCAATCCATTTGGCATGTTTGAGGACCAAGTTGATACTGCTGCATCTCGGCTCCACGCACTCCGCGTAACTGATCAAAACACAATTTGTGAGTGCTTTCTTTGGTTTTGTTTTGTTTTTCCTTTAGTTATTTGAATTTCTGTTTGTATTGCCCCCTCTCCCCCCCCCCCCCTCTGTCTGTCTGTCTGTCTGTCTGTCTCTCTCTCTCTTTCTCTCTCTCTCTCTCTCTCTCTCTCTCTCTCTCTCTCTCTCTCTCTCTCTTTTGTCTCTCCCTATATCCGCTCGTCTTACTACATATCTGCCTGTGTTGTTTATTGGTGTTCTTCGGACACGTGTTTATATGTGGCGGGGGTGAGTGGGTGAGGGAGTGAGGAGATGTGGTTCTTTGTGTCATCCATTATATGTCCACTTCACCATCTTGGGTGTCTTGGAAAGACAGCTGACAGTCAGCAGGGCGTCTATAGGTCTGAAGACAAGTGCCGTGTGGCGTCAGTCTCCTTCGCACCATCGATCCAGGTGTGCGTCTTACTTTTAATCCTGATGTCTTTATGCTGTATGCTTGCTGAGCTAGCTGGCAGGTTTCCATTCTGTTCAAATGTCCAAACCACTTCATTTCATTTTCTGCTGATGAATGTAATGTTGGTTTGGTGACGTCCCACCATTTATCTGACCTAGGTGTTTCTGATCTTGTTGACAGCTCTTCACAAACATCACATTTCATAGGCAGCCATTTTGTGTACCACGAAATCCTTGTGCATGCAGAAGGCTCTCATGATCTTCCTAGCCTTTTACGTCAACTACTGGGTAGCAACTTGTTCCCTCTGGCTGTCACGCATTCAACATGTCCCTGTTGTGTGCGGTAAGTGCCGGCTATTTCAGAATTTAAAGAAAAGACGCATATGCTCATTACTTTTATTTTCCAGGTGAAAATGGTCAGGTGACGCTGGACGCAGAAGACCACAGAGTGGAATACCAATACCAGACGAATTTTCACCGGGTTCCCCAGATCCTCTACGGTCTTTGCGGATTCAATTTCAATCTCCACAACCAACACAGCCAGCCCGTCACCCTTGACAAGTACGCAACTGGTTTGGGACATCAGGTGGACGGCTATAGGAGCTACATAAGTCTTGGGACTGGCTACGGATACGGAAAATATGGAGGTTACGTTGCAGGCCATGATGCAGGCTATGGGGGCAGCAGCCACTCAGCTCCACAACCTGAACACATCGGAGCTCGCGTCAACGCCTTTTCATCTAGAACCGGTCTGACGTTAGAGCTGTTTGATCTCAGCTTTGGTGACGCCAGTGCCGTCAGCGCTGACGTCTGTTTCGAGGCTTGTTTGGCCAATTCTGGTCCTGTTGATCATTAGCCAATGTAGACCTTGCTGGTTATGTCTGAACATTGAACATCATGT
>JAPXFY010000016.1:34462465-34487465 GCA_030674185.1 Monoplex corrugatus | reverse complement strand
CCATAACTGACAAAAACATCAGGATGAAAGACAGCTCTCCTGAAATTATTCCAAAATATAATTACAAGCGTGCTGACTGGTCCTTATTTCGAACTGCTCTAGCTAATCAAGATTACAGACATTATGAAAGTGAAAATGTAGACATTATGTTTTCTAAATTCCAAGAGTCAATTTTAGCCGCTGCAGACCTATCGATTCCGAAACTCAAATTTTCTAGATCAAATAATCGATTGGGTAATGTTTGGTGGACAGAGGCATGTGAGAAAGCAGTTCAATATAAAAGGGAGAAATTCAAAATCTATATCAAAAGCCGGAAACCTGAGGATCATGTCGAAATGAAAAAAGCTAACATCCAATGTAACAAAATCATTGCTGAAGCAAAGAAAGATTATTGGGCATCATTCTGCACAAAAGAAATTTCAGATTTCAAAGATTTCCATAAAGTCTGGACGAAAATGAAACAAATGAAGGATGGAACCAACTTACCTAGGTGTCCGATAATGATTGAAACATGTAACACATTTCCTTCAGACATGGACAAAGCAGAAACTTTTGTGGATCTGTTCGCCAAAAACAGTAAAGTTGAAGGTTTATCTCCTGACTGCAAACATCACAGAGAAATGGAAGATTACAACCCAATCTACACTGATCCAGTACCACAGAATGATCTCTGGTTTAATTCTCCAATCACCTTAGAAGAGCTAAAAAACACAGTACTGTCTCTACACAACAAAAAGAGTTCGGTAGGTGTTGATGCAGTTTCGACTGAAATGATTAAACATCTCCCTGAAAACTACCTTATTTTCTTACACAAAATTTTGCAGAAATGCTGGGTTACCGGAACTGTGCCACAAATCTGGCAAAAGTCTATAGTTATACCAATCTTAAAAACAGGAAAATCGAAAACCGATAAAAACAGTTACAGACCTATTGCTTTGACGTCCCACACAAGCAAACTAATGGAAAGATTGGTCTTAAACAGACTTTTACACTACTGTGATAAAAATAACGTTATTCCGGTAAACCAGGCAGGTTTTAGAAAAGGAAGATCGCAGTTGAGCACCTAGTTAAACTTACAACTCAGATCAAACAACAGTTTGCCCGCAGAAAAAGTGTTTTAGCTACTTTCTTTGATGTGAAAAAAGCTTACGATCAAGTTTGGCATAAACGTTTATTGTTCAAGCTAAAATCTGTTGGTTTATCGGGCAATATGTTCAATTACATTAAATCTTTTTTAGCTAATAGAACAATGGGAGCTAGTTATTCTTCTTCACGATGCCTCGACATGGGGATTCCACAAGGTTCAGTGATAGCACCTATTTTATTTAATATCCTTATACAGGATCTTCCTAAAGCTCTTTCAAATCGTGTTGTTTTAGTACAGTACGCTGATGATATATGCACTTGGATGAATATCACTTTAAAAAAGACAACTCCACAGAGAACGCGAAATTACATCAGGAAGTTGTATCAAATTGATCTTGATAATCTTGGAAACTATATGTTAGAAAATGGGCTGTCGTTGTCAGCAGAAAAAACTAACATGATGCTGTTTGATCCTGGTGGTAACTCAAATAACTTGCCTACTTTCAAATTGCTTGGTGAAGTGTTAAATTACAAACAGGTCGTAAAATTCCTGGAAGTTTACATCACGTCCAAATTAAGCTGGAATGTCCATTTTGATTATATTTTAACAAAAGCGCGAAAAACCTTAAATTTTCTAAAGATAATAAGCAAATTACCCTGGGGAATGGATACAAATGTACTGATTCATCTGTCAACAGCGCTGGTCAGATCTAAATTATCCTACGCGCAAGAAGTTTTCTTCAATGCACCCAAATATTTACTAAAAAAGATTCAGAGCTTAGACTGCAAAAGTCTTAAAATTGCACTAGGTGTACCAACTCATGCTTCTACTCTGGAAACGTACAAAGTTGCTGGAATTCTACCTTTAAACAACCATCGTGAGTTAGCTACAGTAAAGTTTGCAATTAGAACTACTTCACAAGTGGATAATTTTGTGAGCAAAGAAATTAAGATCAGGTCTGATACTGACTTTCCAAAACGAGCAAAAAACATTTCATCACAAATTACAGCCGCAACTTACATATCTGGCCTGATCAAACAGTCCAACATAACAATGGATGAAATAGCCGAGAAACCAACGATAACGCCTATCCCTACATGGGAAATGCTAAAGGCCACATTTGATCTCGATTATGCAAAAGTTAAAAAAGATGATAATGTCAACATTACGCTATCCACAGCTTGTGAACACATCGATGAAAAGTACCGTACCCACCTCCACATTTTTTTGATGGGTCAGTCTTAGCAAACCAGAGCGCTGGAGCAGCCTTTTATGTTCCAAAATTTAACATTAAAAAGTCTTTTTTCATTGGGGCAAATGTATCTATATATACAGCAGAATAGGTCGCTGTTGTTCAAGCGTTGCATTATTTAATAAGCCTTCGGCCTGTGTCATTCAAAGTAGTTCTCTTTGTTGATTCAAAATCTGTATTATATGCCTTACAGTCTTTTGATACAGACACAAGACCTGACTTAATTATTGAGGCAAATCATCTAAGACATTGTTTAAAGATAAATGGTTCGGAAATCAATTTATGCTGGGTGCCTTCTCATGTTGGTCTTCATGGCAACAACGTAGTTGACAGAGTAGCTAAATCCGGTGCCCTCCATTCTGAAAATTCCATAGAATTACATGTTAACACCTCGGTAAAAGAAGCTTACAACTCGCTAGAATTAGCATCATGGATTCGATTTCATGAACATTTAAATGAAAAATTTGTGTCTCAAAAAAGAATCAAACTTTCAGTTCAAAATATCTGTAAAAATTTGCAGTATTCCTCGTTATATCATTTGAGATTAATTGTTATGACATATTTTCGCATTCAACTGAACGCTTTGAAAACAAAATATTGTAACAACGTTTTATGTGTTTGTGGCGAACAATTCACATTGTATCACTGTTTGTTTTACTGCAGAAAGCTTCGTTCCTTTTTACCAAAGACGTTTACACAAGGAAACTATCTTGAAACGCATTTCAAAGAAGTAGTATCGGATCAAGTTTTGTTAGTTAAAATTTCAGAATCATTGGTTCACAGTCCTGTTAATGCGTTACTTTAAGATTATTGTTATAATTATGATTATTTTTGTTTTGTTTTGTTTTTATGACGATTTTTCTTTTACATTATTGATGTTAGCGTTGTTCTAGTTTCATTTCTCTGTTCACCATATCCTTTTTCTTAAGACCTTACCGCTTCCTTTTAATTTTTTTACGTCCCTTACTCTGTTCCCCTCTCCCCTCCACACCCCCCCCCCCCCTTATTTCATCCTCCATGCCATTTTTCCCCGTCTAATATCACTTATAGTGAAAAGACGTTAAATCAAGCAACGAACACACACACACACACACACACACACACACACACACACACCACACACACACACCACACACACACACACACACACACACGCATGCACGCACGTATGCACGTATACATACGTACTCACTCACCCACACTCACACAGATTCAGAAGGAAAATGTGTGTCAGCAGGGTCCAGACACCACTCTGCATGTGTTTGCTCAAGAAATAGGGCCAGGTGGATGGGGCAGGATGAAGTAAAGTGCATAGGCATCATCTGCCTCTCTGTTCCTCATCGATTTCACGATATCACAGGATGTTTGGATTGTTTCTGCGTATTGGTGAGCATTCAGCGGAGGGGCGGGTGTGTGTGTGTGGAGAGTGAGGTAGATGTTAGGCATGGAGACACAGGGGCTAATGAAAGTGGTTTATATTTTTGCTTCGTTTGCAGTAGTCAGTCGTAGTCCACGAAGCGTGCAGGATAACGTGTTTGTAATCTTGTTTGGACGAGGAATCTCCAGCTGATCGCTCAAGCGGTACAGCCATGTTTTCTGATCTTTTGCCCTATCCTAACTGTTTCAGATCTGATCCTCCCTTTTCCTCTCTCCCAATGACTGAAAGTTCGGCAAAGTCATTCATCAAATCAGATAAGTTTGGAAACAGCGATGTGAGGGATAACGTGCGAGCGCGTGTGTATGTATACATGTGTGTGTGTATGTGCGTGTTAGCGCGTGCCTCTCTCTCTCTCTCTCTCTGTTTCTCTCTCTCTGTCTCTCTTTCTGTCTCTCTCTGTCTCTCTCTGTCTCTGTCTCTCTCTCTCTATCTCTGTCTCTGTCTGTCTGTCTGTCTCTCTTTCTCTCTCTCTTCTCTGTCTCTCTGTCTCTCCCTGTCTCTGTCTGTCTGTCTCTGTCTGTCTGTCTGTCTGTCTGTCTGTCTCTCTCTCTCTCTCTCTCCCGTGGAGAAAGTTTACGTATGGATGTATTATTTTATTATTTGCTTATTTATGTATTTACCTATTCGTCTTTGTGAATTGTTTTGTTTTGTCTAAATGGAACAGAGAAGATTAAGCTACGTGGTTTTCAGCTATCTATAAAACATGATGCAATGCATTAATGAAGATGGGTAAGACATACTCAACAAGAAACATTCCTCAAACCACGATAAGCAATACAACTGCACAGCAACAACAACAGTAATAACAACAGGAAAAAGAGCAAAAACAGCAGCAGCAAATTCAAAAGCAAAAGTAAAACCAGGTAGAAAGAAACTCTAGGGAGAGCTAGACAACAGAAGGTCTTCAGAGAAGTAACCCCCTTTAGACAAGTGTTTCGGCCCTGAACTCCTTACACTCTCGGGGGGCCGGGCCACATCCAGGTCATGACTCCTGGATGCCCTTCTGCTGTTGTCTATTTTTTTTCCCACGCCAGGGAGCGAACCTGGGCGATTCTGCGCTTCAGAACTGCGGTACGCGGTTTTACCAATGTGCTAACGGGGCACACATCATCTGTAGGGAATTTAATCCTTATGGAGTCCACTTTGGTTCTTCCTTGCCCAGATCCAGCTTGAGCTCCTTTCTGCTGCCTCTGCCATCGCTTTAAGGGCTCTAGTCCTCTTCTTCCCAGAAATGGCGAGTTGTTTCATGAGATCATAAGCGGAGGTGCCCACAAACCCTCTTGCCCCGACCTCTATGGCGAAGATTTTGACCCGCAGACCTGCTTTCTTCAGGGTGCTGGCAAGACCGGCGTATTTTTCGGTCTTGTAGATATGTGCTTCTTCCATTCTGCTTTCGTATGGCACAGTGAGTTCTATCAGAATCACTTGTTTCGAGGAGTCAGAGTGGAGAGCGATGTCTGGTCTCATGCCTGTCTTGCTGATGACATCTGGGTAATTTCTCCACTCTGGGAGGTCTGCTGTACACTCCCAGTCGACTGCTCCATCCAGAAGACCCTTTGGCAATGTGCTGGTTGTCATAGCAATTTCGGGCCAGACCCGTTTCCCTCCTGCTTTGTAGAACGTTGTCATAGCAATTGGTGCGTTTGGGGTCATGGTTTTTTCGCTAACCACGTCTGTGATCACTTTCAGAACTTGGTTGTGCCTCCATGTATACCTTCCTTGGGCTAGCGCTACTTTGCAAGAGCTTAGGACATGTTCCACTGTTTGTTTCTTCTGACAGAGCGGACATGCTGGGTCATCTGATTTCTCCCATTTCACTAAGTTTGCATTCGAGGGGAGCAGCAATATCCACAACAATAACAGAACCACAAACACCATCACCACCACCTGTCTGCATAATATTGCCGATTATTATGGGATTTGTACTGTATCCATCTGGATTCCCCAGCTGCGGACAGCCACTACCACAAACAACGACAACACAAAAACGAACATTTTAAAGAAAATTTTCCATGTAAAAGCAATAGTCTATACTGCATGCGTGTATTCCAGTTTCTGAGACGATAAATGGACAAATGTAAATGGCTACTCTGAACATCTGCGGCTTTTGGAAACGCAGCAGACGGCTGCAGTGTAGTCTTAATAACACTCTGGAGCATATAAACACGTTTAATGGTTCTGCGACATGGGCTTCTTACGTTAAAGCGCTTTGGGATCATTTGGGAAGAAACGCGTAGTTTGTGTGTCTGTCGATGATGCTTGTAAGTTTAGATCAATGAATGTTTGAAACTATGACAAAGAGTTGTTCTTAGATCAAGTAAATGAAACAAGGATATAGACGGAAGGTAGATGGATGGATGAAGGATTGTTGTGAGGTAGTTGACGTTGTTGACATGGGGGTGGTAGGGGGGGGGGGGCGAGGGGCGGGGCGATAAACGTCAATCTTTGATCAGAAGATCGTCGGTTCGATCCGCCTGGGTACTTTCGTCATTGGGTAAATGGTGAAAAATCGTCCACAATCTCCCAGGTCATTATGATTATGTGCAGACCTACCAGTGCCTAAATTGTCTTCGTGTGTATAGATACGCAGAATATCAAACATGTCTGTTAAACATCCTGTAAGTCCTGTCAGTGACCGTGTTATGGACTCACGAAAATGTTATGGATGTGTGTCCAACTAAAACGGAGTACGCAAACTGTACAGCATTTGTTTTATTTCATTTGATTTTTTTAATCGTCTTTGGGAATTACATATAATATTGCATAATGACACACAAATACAGAGAGAGAGAGAGAGAGAGAGAGAGAGAGAGAGAGAGAGAGAGAGAGAGAGAGAGAGAGAGAGAGAGAGAAGAGAGAGAGAGAGAGAATGTTATTGAGCATATGATGCACGCTCTCTCTCTCTCTCTCTCACTCTCCCCCCCCCCCTCTCTCTCTCTCTCTCTCTCTCTCTCTCGCGCGCGCCCGCGTGCAGCTCTGCCTGTGTTTCCAAGGGAGACTTGCCTTGGTGATAACCGATCATTTCCTCTTCCCTGCTGTCTTGTCTGTTTCCCCTTTCCTATCTTCAAAGAGCTTTGGGGTGTTCTGCAGCGTCTGTGGGATTACGTCACAGGAATAAATAATCCGCACTCATAACTCTGTCTTCTGGTACATGTAGCACTGATCACTAAAGTCACCAAGTGTGAAAGTAATGAGTAAACCACGCTAACAGTTTATCTTTGTTCTCTGCGATGTGTGTAAAAGTCATAACTAATTAACAACAGCTGAATTTTCATAAGACATTTTCTTTCATTTAGGTATTAATTTTGTTGTTTAGATTTCTGATTGCTATCCATTGCTTACACCTCAATGAGTTTTCCAGACAGTTTCTAGCAGAACTGATTAGAGCATAAATGGAATTATCCGAATGCATTAAATTCCTCTTGAACACACATCGGACTCCAAACCTGAATGTTATTACCATCCTCTTTGTCCCCTTCCCCGCTAATGCTGTGAGATAGTGTATGCTGAGAACATTTCCAGAAAACTGAAAAGTTATATATACGGATTTTGTACATTCATATGTCCAAAACCGCAACAGTGTGTTTAAAATGAATAAGAAATGAAACAAAGATACTTTTGATAATAACACAATCTATAAACATCCAACCAGATTCCATGTCACCTTTCTGATATGCCATGCTCCTTTTATTCACATATTTCTCTCTCTCTCTCTCTCTCTCTTTCTCTCTCTCTCTCTCTCTCTCTCTCTCTCTCTCTCTCTCTCTCTCTGCCTTTCTCTCTTTCTCTGCCTCTCTCTCTGCCCCTCTCTCTTTCTCTCTCTCTCTCTCTCTCTGTCTCATACACAACAGTGACAGAGAAAGAGACATAGAGAGAGAAAGACAGAGCGACAGAGACACAAACAGAGATACACAGAGAGAAATAGACACAGACACAGACACAGACACAGGGACAATGCATAAAGAGAACAGGCGCAGAATATGACCCGCTCCTTTCATTAATATGGCTCTTTCCCCACGATCCCCCATACTCCGCTTCCCCCAATCCGCACACACATTGTGATACATCTTAACATTTAGATTTTGTACTTATGAAAGAAATGGCTGTCAAGTGAGTTATATCTTGTAACTTCTCGGTCGAACCAAAAATAATCATAATCTGATGTGCATGAACAAGTCATTGACGATCTTGAAATCAGGACGTACACCGTACGCCAAATGTGCAGCTAAGGTGCTACACTGGATCAAATGAATCTATAATGTTCAGTTCTGCTATTACTGAGAAAACGCGGATGTCCTGGGAAACAATTTCTTGGAAAATGGTTTTCATCGAAGGCTTTTTTTCCAGCTTGGACAGACTGACTGATTTATTGACAGCTGTTGATTAATGGACCGATTGACTGATTGATTGACTGACTGACTGACTGACTGACTGACTGATTGAATGAGTGATTGATTGATTGATTGATTGATTGATTAATCGCAATCGTGACAACTAATGGAAATCCCATGAGCATTAGAAATAAGAGAATACAATATTCACGCTTATGTGAATCATTTAACTGTTTTACTCAAACGTGAATGCACTCTAAACATAGGGTACAGGCCGCAATGCCACGGGGCCATAATGCCACGAGGCCGCAATGCCACGGGGCCGCAATGCCACAGATCCTATATGCTACATCAGAGCTACGGCTCTGGGTCTCAGTGTTTCTTGATCTATATCTAAACAACATCGCTCTTTCTCTTCTAAAGCCATAGAAAATTCCTTCTGTAGTGGGGCGCTGCGGACTGAAATTAAAGGCCCCTCTTGTTCTTCAAACTATAGGAAGTCTCTAGTTTGCTGTGGGGTAGTTACGCTTGCAGTTCTTTCCTGACAGATTTTTTTTCCTCGCCGGACTCGCCTTGTTTCTCTCGGAACACATCCATTCCGGGCTGATTGTTCGGTCTGATTGTTTGGTCAAGTATTGGGTACAACCTACATTTGGACAAACGTGAACGTGTGGTTCAGCAGGGTCTCTACGGTAAAATAAAATGTAACTGTGTAATTGGCGATTTACTAAAACAATAATAATGAAATAAAATTTAATAATGGCGCTGTTTTCCTTTAAAGTAATAATTAACAATGTACAACTAACTAAAAAGATTATTCATGTTGCATCCAGATATGTATAAACTCTGTCTCTCTTTCTCTCTCTCGGTAAATAACAGAACAGGTGTCCAGGTCAGGTGAACAGCAGAGGACCACGATGCAATCTCAGCGGTGGACGAGGTAGCTGACTGCCTCCCAGTACTCGTCCAGTGTGCGACCTCCTGCACATACACACAAGAGAGGTGTGTGTGTGTGTGTGTGTGTGTGTGTGTGTGTGTGTGTGTGTGTGTGTGTGTGAGAGAGAGAGAGAGAGAGAGAATGAATGAATGAATGAATGGAAGTGTTTTGGCCATAGGCACATGACAATAAAAATGAAACACTTTTTTTCTTCAGTCATTCTAGTTATATAATGGCATGTGAGGAAACTTGAAGCACCGGGATAGCGCATTTATGGTTTACAACAATTATTTCCTTTACATGTCTACGAACACTTGATTTCGTTTAACAAATCATGTACAGAACTGTAATAGCATTTTGGGAGCGATGGAAGCGGGGGAGGGGGGAGGTAGTTGGAATAGCCCGGTGAAAATGTCGCTCGAAAGGCAAAAAGCACGTTATGACATGCTTGTCTGGGCAGAAGTTCGGGTGAATTTATAATGGTCTTACCAGCGTTGTACTCCTCCTTCAGCGTTGTCAGCCGTGCCTCGAGGACTCGCCACTTACGGCGGCGCCTGGGTGCCGGTTGACCCCTCCTGGCAGCCTCAAAGGTGTTCTCGGTGACAGACTGACGGTCTTTCAGCACGCGAATGAACATCCATAAGTTTGGCCTCCGGACACGTACAGCACCTCCAAAGGCTTTGTGGAATGCTGGTGAAAAGGGAAAGAAGACAGGACAGCTATAAATAAACAAAACTATCCATCAAACAAAATAGTGAACATTTGTTTGTACGGTCTGGGACAACACCGAAAAGTGGCGTCCATGAAGAGCAATTGGCACCTTTGTTTCAATGTTCTCGTCCGTTGCAAACACAGCTATTTCCCAATCTGCGTCCATATGCAGTAGGAACTGCTGCTGTTCCCAAGTCTCCCCCCAAGCACCGTTGATGTTGATGTCACGGACGGTCCTCGGAACTGGCGGCATTTCCGTGGCCCTGGCACGTCTCATGGTTGATCGCACCGAGTCAAAGGTTGTCCCCTCTCTGTCACCCCCTCCTTGACCGCCAACGCGCATTTCGTCGTCGAATACGCGCTTGAGTGGCCTGGTTGGGTCTTCTTTGGCAGCATCAGCCAATTGGCGCCTGATCTCACTGCGCCGCACAGCATCGTCATCAGGCCCATGGTCATGCTGCGGGATCCGATGATGTTGGAGGCGAATGTCTGGGTCGGCTGCTTGCAGGTCAAACGTGTTCGTTTTGATCCTAACTTGGCAAATCCTGCGCCTCGGGCATTGCCAAGTTATTGTTTGGTTTCTAGCGACTTGCTTGTGGTACTTGTATCCATCCACTAGCAGAACCTTGCCTCCTCGATCACCGGGAATGATGTGGCACTCCACGACTTTGCAAGTAGCCCTATAGGCTTAGCAATCTTACAGGCAGAAAGAGTGCGCAGAACTTAAGGCCCGCAACCCCCCGTAACAGTTTTGGGGCTCTTTGTCTTACTTTAAATCTAGATCTGTAGATCTGTAGACTACTCTAAACAACAATGTCGCTGCAAATTTGGGTTGACCCCGTGAGAGAGAGAGAGAGAGAGAGAGAGAGAGAGAGAGAGAGAGAGAGACAGACAGACAGACAGACAGACAGAGAGCGAGAGACAGAGAGATTTACACTTGTCAAACACACATACACTTGTCAAATACACATACACTTGTCAAACACACATAAGACACATTATAAACACATTGTTTTAACCTGAGCTTGTGATATAGAAGGCCCGTGGCATTGCGGCCCCGTGCCATTGTGGCCCCGTGGCATTTCGGCCCCGTGCGTCATGTAGCAGGCATGTGGCATTGCGGCCCCGTGGCATTGTGGCCCTTTGTGTGGTATTAGCAGGTCAGTGGCATTGCGGCCCCGTGGCATTGCGGCCCTGTGGCATTGCGGCCCCGTGGCATTGCGGGCTGCCCCCCTAAACATACACAAGTAACACCAAACTAAAAACGTTTGTTGATGTCCTTCGACTGTACGTCGCCAGCATTCTGCAATTTTGCATCATTGCAACAAAACTTGACAGAAATCCATTTCACGTTCTGATAATGTACACCACCAGTCAGTCAATTCTTCTGGCGGTATTTTATCTTCTGTCACCGTCTTAACTCTTCCACAAATAAGATTGACTTGTTCTGTAGGATCAGACTCAGATACACGCGTGTACTTGTCAGTTTCTTGATTGCCTTTGCCCGGTATAAACAACATAGAAATAACTTCTGTCAAACTGTATGATGCAGTTTGTGACATTTTGAGTTCTACATGTGTTATTTATTGACGGTGACTGAACTCAAGTATTTAAGTGGTCGTGCAGTGACGTTTGTGTGTTGGTAAGGTCGATGCCTGTAAAATATAACGACCACTGCTGGAATTGTCAGATAAACCAACATGAGCAAATAAATGTGCAACTGAAGTGGATGTAGCATACGCACGTAAATATCACAACAGTTGCAAGGCAAGACATATCCAAGTATATAATTTTAGAAATTTGAATAAACTTTACTGATTTTCACTGATTGTTTTTCCAGAAATGTTACGCAATGAGAGTACTGATTTAACTGACAAATATATCCGAGGAATAAACTTGTCTATCCTTTACATTTCCCTGATTCAGTCTAAGCTTGTGACAGCTCCATCGAAATTTTATCAAAGGAAAAACATAAATATATGGTATCCGTGCAGCATATATCTCTGTTTCAAATTTGTTTTTGAAATCTTGATGTAATGTGCCCTTGCTACAGATTTCCAAAGCTCCCTTCCAGTCTTGCTGATGCTTAGCCTGTAGTAAGTAAAATTTTTACAGAATCTGGATTTGTTCCCAAATCTTTGAGATTCCCAAAGTCAAAATTTTCTTAACATGACCTATTCAGCCAGAACAGTAAATGTTTTATATGTACACCATAGAGATGTTTATCAGTCTATTTCTCTGCGTCATCATTCGACAAAATACTTCAAACATTTAAGTTGCAATTTCTCAAGTAAATTCAAGTACGCACAGCCCCATAATCCACGCATATAAAGTAAAACAGGTACAATAGTAGAATTATATAACATACTGGTCTTCTGGAAATCCTGGAATTATATGTTTTTCTACAGGCTCTGCATGAGAAAGTGTCCTGCTGCCCATTCTTCTGAATCTGCTGATCCATATTCTGTTGAGTACCGGTAACACATCCGCTGCTGTTCAGCACTGTTGAAGTCTGATTGTGCTGTATATGTACTACTGTCATCAACATACTCTGCTTACAGTGATGTTTTCTTATTTGGTGGCGTTGGTACCAGCAGTTGATGAGAAAAGAAATGAAACTTCATATTCCAGCAGTACGTATATTAGTACAAAAGGCAACTTATATATCTTCAGTTGCAAATCTGCTTATATTAAAACAACAGAAGAGTTTTCTGTAAACTAGTTAAAAAGTAAACGAACGACTCAACACATACCCAAAAGTAAACAAACAAATAACAACAGGACAATAGAAATAATTTTGACCGCGATTACATAAACATGAGTACATATATATAAGAACGGGTGCGAGCGCGCACGTGTGTGCAAGTGTGTTTGTATGTGTGTTTGTGTTTGTGTTTGTGTGTGTGTGTGTGTGTGTGTGTGTGTGTGTGTGATGTGTGTGTGTGTGTGTGTGTGTGTGTGTGTGTGTGTGTGTGAATGGTGTGTTGTGGCCTTCACAGTATCACTTTAATGGTTTTCTAGACACACACACTGATGAAGCCTGATTGTTCTTAAGTTTTAATTGCTTTTGTCCTTTGTTTTCTTTGCTTGTTTGAGCTTTTTACCGGAATGTGATACACTGTTCGCTTAAATTCAAAACAGAATTGACCCCACACATCTTTTTATAAATGGTCATCTAAAAGCATATATTTAAATAGACGTTAAAAGAAATAACGAACCATGGTCTTCCCTGGTCACAGTGTCTTCGCTTCGACTCTGTATACAGGAGCATCTTTGGGATGTGGCTGAAAACAACCGTACGGAAGCTGACACTTGATGGGTATACACTCAATGCTTGGCAAGATAAACATCTTTAGAAATGAAAGATTGAACACACGATCTTACCACAAGTTGTTCTTGCACAAACATCGATGATCGGACTATTTTCTGTGTTAAATGTCTTGTTGGTAAGTAGTCCAAATCTCACAGCAACACTGCGAGGCACTCCAAACTATTGCTCTTGCATAACAATATTTGTTGCATGGTAGATATCCTATAAATAGCATAGATGGCTTGTGATTAAAGATCTCAAGTAATCATGGCAAAGGCTGAAATCCTGAACACAGTCCCTACACAGTGGTGAGCTCTGCAATGAAGTTATAAACACTAAAAATAAAAATGTAAGACCAGTGATAATAATGACAACAGTGGAGGACTACTCGTGCCTCAGCAGGCGTGCCAAACCACGTGAGGGGGTGACGTTATCACTGCATCGGGTAGATGGGACTTGTCAGCCTGGGAAGGCAGCCTGTCTATGAGAAGGAAACTCTGACTTCAAACCTCCGCTGCCTCGCGGCTACACCCATTCAAGGGAAAGGCTTCAGAAGTAAATATCGAGGAAAAATCCGGAGTCGGAGTCCCTGAGGCAGTTCGTCGTTGTCTACAACCTCATTCTGGCAACTACTGCGTCGCCCCTGGTACCAGGCGTACAGGCCTCTGTCTTTCCCCTGGATTCTTCTAGTGGCGAGGAGAGGGGGGGTCTGCTGCATGGGCAACAGCTCGTTCCCCATATTCACTTGCCCAGGCCTGCACCTGGACAGGTCACTCCAGCTTCGTTGGTAACACAGCGTCGACACAATAATAATAATAATAATAATGTTTATTTATATAGCGCATATTCCATATAAAACATGCTCACCAGCGCTTTACATTTCGCAAGAAAGGCAAAAGGTGATAAAAAAAACGTTCACAATTACATACACAATAAGATAACAACAAACATTAAAACTATAAAAGTAAGAAGACACATAAGAAACCACAGAATATTAAAATTTAAACACTGACTTATGTAATGAAGAAAGATTAACAGATTTTTCATATGAATAAAGAGGCATACTGTCTTTTGAAGAAAATCGGCTGCCCCCCAAGACTATCAGCTGTCATCGAGTCTTTTCACGAGGACATGCAAGCACTGTGTGCTACAGTGGTGCCACATCAGAGCCTTTTAGGATCAGCAGCGGAGTGAAACAGGGGTGTGTTTTGGCCCCAACTCTGTTCGGGATCTTCTTCTTGATGCTGCTGGCCTATGCCTTCTGCAAATCTGAAGAAGGTGTACATCTTCATACAAGGACCGATGGAAAGCTCTTCAACATTTCCAGGCTTCGTTCCAAAACTAAGGTGGAAAAGAAGACCATCAGGGAAGCTCTCTTTGCAGATGCTGCTGCGCTGGCTTCCCACAGTGAACAAGATCTCCAGAGGCTCGTTGATCGCTTCGCCCACGCTTGCAGAGAGTTTGGTCTCACAATCAGCTTGAAGAAAACTCAGATCTTAGGCCAAGGCTGTGAAGAACCACCATCTCTACACATTGGAGACTACGACCTCAACACTGTCCACAAATTTCAGTACTTGGGGTTCACCATAAGCGACAACCTCTCTCTGGACGCTGAAATCAGCGCCAGAATTGCAAAGGTCTCATCTGTTATGGCTAAACTGAACAAGCGGGTCTGGTCCAACAGCAATCTCACTGCGAACACCAAAATGCAGGTGTACAGAGCATGTGTGTTGAGCACACTTCTCTACTCTAGTGAAGCCTGGACCACATACGCCAGCCAAGAAAAGAGGCTCAACACTTTCCATCTCCGCTGCTTGCGACGCATCCTCGGCATCCAATGGCAAGAGAAGGTGACCAACACCGAGGTCCTCCGTCATGCAGGCCTACAAATCATTTTTGCCGTCCTAGACCAACGCCGATTACGCTGGCTTGGCCATGTGCGTCGAATGGAGGATGAACGCATCGCAAACCGGAAGCGAACTCCAGGCCACCCACAGCTACGCCTTGTAGACGCATGCAAAAGGGACCTTAGAAGCTCAGGGATTGACCCAGGCTCTTGGGAGACTCTGGCGGAAGACAGGGTGGTATGGAGGACAGCCGTTCAGCAAGGCGTTTGTGAATGCGGAGAGGAGGAGAGTAGAAAGCGCAGATGAGAAAAGGGCTCTTCGCAGGCGACGTTCCAGAAACCAAATAACGGCGACTCAGTTTGTATGTGGCAGATGTGACAGAGATTGCCACTCAAGAATCGGCCTGCACAGCCACAGCAGAAAGTGCACGTCATGACCACAACGCCTCCTGATGCAGACTATCATCTCCTGAGATGTAAACAGGCCGACGGAGGACTACTTTGCAGATCCTCAAGGCTTTACCATCCCAGTTTTATGTTGTTTCCACAGAACATCCTTCAGGTGTTCCTATCAAAGGCAGAACCCTTGTGATACTGTTGATATCACCAGCACTGTTTGGCTGGTGGATACCAGGCTAAGGGATTGTGATGGTAGAGGTTGTAAATATGGGTAAAATAGTAACGGTCTTTGTGGTTGGAAGGTGTATTTGGTTATGTCTACAGTGCATTGAAGGGAAGACTCTCTCTCTCCCTCCCTCTCTCCCTCCCTCCCTCTCTCTCTCTCTGTCAATCAATCAGTCAATCAATCAATCAGTCAATCAATCAATCTATCCATCATCTATCTACCTATCTATCTATCTATCTATCTATCTACCTATCTATCTATCTATCTATCTATCTATCAACCTACCTTTCCATCTATCTATCTATCTATCTATCTATCTATAAATCGATCTATCTATGTATCTATGTATCTATCTATCTATCTAAAAATCGATCTATCTATGTATCTCCCTATCTACCTTTCTATCTATCTACCTATCTATCTATCTATCTATCTATCTACCCTATCTATCTATCTATCTATCTATCTATCAACCTACCTTTCCATCTATCTATCTATCTATCTATCTATCTATAAATCGATCTATCTATGTATCTCCCTATCTACCTTTCTATCTATCTACCTATCTATCTATCTACCTATCTATCTATCTATTTATCTATCTATCTCTCTATCTATCTATCTATATCTCCCTCCCATTATCAATAAGGTCGGGATGCTGGCATGGTCTGACTCAGAAACGATGTTCTCAGTGGAGTACATGCTATCCTAGTCTTTGGCACACCTGTCCATTTCTTTGGCATGGTCTTTGGTGTCCCTGTTGTCTTTCGACTTCAGCTTAGCGATCTTGTCTACGTGGCTCACAGGCTTTTTCAACCCCACATACATCACATACATGCCTTGTACGTTGCCACTTTCGGGGCAGGACAGGACATTCTGACACATGCACAAGGTCTGCCAGTAGTCGTTTGTGCAGCGTATAGCTGTCCGTTGGCCATTGTTTGTTGCTGTTCTCAGCGCAGCGATTTTTTTTTTCATTTTCTGACGGACGTCTTTTGTTTTTATCAGAGCTTCTTTCTTGGCATGGATGACAAGTTCCATCTTAGACAAGTAAACCCCCCAACGAACTGTTTTCCTTTCCTTTTGTCTGAGGGATTACTTGGTGTTGTAGATGGTGCCACGAATGAAATGCCACCTGTCCATGTTGTAGCTGCATTTACTTTGAAAGTCTTTCCACTTGGATGTTAAGTTCTGTGCAAAATTGTGGGTGGGCTGCCCCAGCGGTGTTGATGCATGGGCATCCTTTCTACTTCATATGGTAGATCTTCTTTTGTTTCAGTCGGACTTCGTTGCACGATACAGAATGGTCTGTATCACACTCGGTACTGTGGAAGCTGCATGTGAGAAGTACATCGTTGAGGGCAACTCTTCTGGTGATGATAATGTCCAGCTGATTCCAGTGTCTAGACTTTACTCTTTCTAAGTGACTTTATTCCGACGCTTGTCTTAAATACGTGTTGGTGATGCATAGCATGTGGAAGGAGCGGAGCTCCAGCAGTCTCTGACCATTGTCAGTTTGCCAATATCAAAGTGTCAGAGTACTGTGGTCTAATCCGACCCTAGCACTAAAATCACCAAGCAGGATGATGAGCTCAGATCCTGGAATCTTGCTGGTTGTAGATAAATAATCTTTTGTGTGTTCATTTTGCCAGATGACGTTGAAAGACTGAGAAAAAGGATATGTTCTGAGCCGTCATTAGAAGAAATTGTCATGGGTAGCAGGCTGTCCTTGACAGGAAGGCTAACGCCGGTCAGGCGAGACTCCACACAGGTCTGTGCTGTCAGCAGACGGTATAGTCCCTTCTCCCGCTGCATGCCGTGTGCAGTAAGCTTGGTGTCTTGCAATGTCGCTATTTTGATGTCCAGCCTTCTTGGCCAAAGAGTCGATGACTGCTGCTTTCCTGCTGTCATTGCAAGTCATCTGAAAGGTCAGGCCACATGATTCTGATGCTCCAAGTAGCCATTCAGATAACAAGTGGTATTTTCAATGGCAGATTAGCACAATATTGTCCAGGGCTGACTGATTGAGACTGGCCATAGCTGATCATGGAGATGACCTCTGTTTCAGTTTCAGTTTATCGAGATGACGTCTCCGCGCTCGGAACGGATTCCATATTCACTAATGTCACAGATGCCATGTGTATGGTGATCATGGCACAAGCCTTAAGCCTGCACATAAACCCATGAGCTGGCCAGGTCCTGAGGCCCTCCCTAGCCCATGTTTTACCTAGTGTATATTTTATACTGGTATTGTATCAGCCTATCACTGGAATAATCTTGGTAACATGTACATGACATGTGTATCTGTGTATCTTATCTTCAAAAAAAAGGAACATACATATACAGTAAATAAATAACTAATCAAAGATCTGAATCACAACACAACTGTCTAAACTCGTCTCACATGACAGAAAGACCTCCACCCTCCCCCCAAGTTAATGCATAAAGCCTCAGCTGTCTATCAACAAGGTGATGACAACATTTTCTTAATCATAACTCAGCCAGTCTGTCGTTCACTTCCGAGGAAAGTAAAGAGGAAATAGATAGGTAATAAGTAAGTAAGTAAGTAAGTAAGTAAGTAAGTAAGTAAGTAAGTAAGTAAGTAAATAAGTAAGTACGGAAGTAAGAAGTAGGTAAGTATACACACAAATAGGTCAATAAAGGAGTGTGTAGATAAATAAACAGGTAAGAGATGAAAATAACAAACAGTAAATACATGCATATACCCATGATGTCTGCACTCAGACATACACACATTCATATATATACACCCATATATTCATACATACCCATATCCACACAGCAGCAGCAACAACAAAAACAGCAACAACAACAACAACGGCAAAGAGGAAACGCACATATATACATATCATGACAAACTTACAGACAACAAATCAACAAACAGTCCACATACAGACGGTTTGGCAAACTTGCTTGTTCTCCAGTTGTCTTTTCCTTTTCTTCACTTTTCTTTTATCTCTGTTTCAGGAAAAGCCCAAACACTTTCCATCTTTCCATTCCACGTTGTAAGATCAGAGTCTGTGCAGTGTTACTTTTGAGATGATACCTATGTTGATCTGATGAATGACAGCTCTTATTTTTCCTTTCATAGTGGGTTTCCGGCCACTTCCTCTGTCTATTCCTTCTTGGGTAAGATGTTCGATGGTATGATGACTCACATTTTGTTCCCGAAGGTATGATTTGAAGCGTCTAAGGACCTCAGTTGTAGTGGCATTGCCTGTAAGTTTATCGGCCCGTTCATTTCCCCTTCAGCATGATCCATGTGAGATTTTGTAGGTCGATATTGTTCATTGCTTTGTGCCATTCTGGGGTCCCTACTCTATTCTACACTTTCTGAAATAGATTCATCGAGTCAGTTGAGATGAAGGCTTGGCCTTCTATCATGTCATCATCCAGTGAGGTTAACCATTATAGTGCATGTGTGACTGCCTCAATTTCCGTTGTTAGACGCAAAGCCAGAACAAGATTGAGGCAGCCGAGATGTGGTTTCTGAGAAGAATGTTGAGAGTTCCATGGACAGCAAAGAAAACAAACGAGAAAGTCTTGTTGGAGGCAGACACAAGATCATTGATAAGGAAATTAGGAAAAGACAAGCAACATTCATAGGCCATTTTATGAGGAAAGGGAATTAGAGCACCTGGTCACAACAGGAAAGCTGGAGGGAAAGAGAACACCATGTAACCCAGGGAGAAAAGTGATAGATGCATATGGAGAGCCATGATCGCCAACGCCATGTGGCAGGGCACATGATGATGATGATGAGACTGGAGGCTGTGATATCATCTGTAGCGTTTTCTTCATGTTGGGTGTGTCCATTCTCTTTGACAGTGAAGCCCCATCCAGACTTGTTATTGCTGACTGAGCCATCTCTGTACATGATTACATCGTTGGGGTTGCAACTTAGTTGTTCCATAAGTAGCTTAATATCTGCATCTGTTTTCCCTTCTGGCCATTCGCGACAATGTCTCCCTAAATATTGGAGTGTGATAGTTTTGTACAGGTTCTTGAAATGGTTTAGATGTTTTTCCCATTCCTTTGTCCCTTTGAATTCTTTCAGTTGCCTTTCTCGTCCATGATTTTCTACGTTGGAGTAGTTCTGTCAGTTGACACACATGTTTGAATCGAGTATTCTGCCTGTCCCATCCATGATTGTCCACGTTGGAGTCTGTTTTCTTTTGCTGTTCCGACCATCTGGTGGCGTGGGTTTTCTGGATTCTCCAATGCCCTGAAATATGCCTTTACTTCTTCTATTTTGTGTCTCGACTGTACTGAAGGAAGGTCGAGCAGGTATCTCATAGTCTCCGTGGGTATCCTTTTTGTGGTTCCGAGGATCACTCTTATTGCTTTGTTTTGTATTTTTTTCTAGTTTTAGCAGGTTTGTCTGTGACAACGTGGTGAGGCCCAGTCCATAATCGATGACACTCAGTATTACAGCTTGGTATAGCTGAAGGAGATGGCGTTGTTCAATGCCTTTAGCCGCCATTGCTTTCAGGATTGAAAGGCCTTTATTTTTTTTACATTCGAGTGTAATGATTTCAACATGTTTTTCAAGGTTAATATTCTATCAAAACTGATGCCAAGGTAGCGTAAGATGTTTGTTTGCTCGATATTGGTTCGTCTGAACGTAACTAATGGACATTTTCACTCACTGCTTTGTTGTCAAGGGTGCAGAACAGTACCTGTGCATTGGCGCGATTGATTACCTATCCGGTTTCTTTCACCACTGATCTACGTTGTTTAACTGTTCTTGGGCTGCTTTGTTTCTCTCTGATGCATTTTTATTTGTCTTGTAGATGAGTCCATCGTCAGCAAAGTCAGGGTACAGGCTAGTCCGTTGTTAGTTAGTTCAGCAACCCCTTTTGTATTTGTGTTGTAGAGAGCAGGGGAAAGTGGTGATCCTTGAGGAAGTCCCATGAGAGTTTTGTGGTGCTGAGCACCAGTTTCCAAGTCGTAGAATGTGTGACTGTCATGCTGACACCATATCGCTGGAGTAGTTCCATGAGTAATGTGAATTGTACTTTATTGTATGCGTCCGCTAGGTCAATGGCTACAGCTAGGTTTTCTTCTTTGTGCTGAAAACCTTCGTACACTTCGTGAGCAAAGGCAGCTGCGTTTACCCATGTACTTTTTCCTGTTCTAAAGCCTCCTTGATTGGGTGGGAATATTTTGCTGCCTTCTCGATTTTTAGCTAATTTCTTTGTTATTATGTTTTCCATTTTGTAGACCTCTCCAACCGCTAAAGACAACCCAGAGATCCATATTTGACACTGACCTTGGCGATGAGTGTTGAAATCCTGGTCTGTCCAGCCATCAGGATCCCCCTCTACGGCCTTGTTGACGTGGTCCAGAGGAACACCACGAGAAGATGTTGTTATAAGCACAGTACTGTAGTGGACACTACTTGCAAGTGACCCCTGATTGGCAAGCCGGATAGAGCTTCCATACCAATCACTTGGAAACGGGTGGCTTTAGTATGTGCGTTACTTTTCGTTATAACACTAGGGTCTTACCAGAATCCACTCACACACACACACACACACACACACACACACACACACACACACACACACACACACAAACACACACCCACACACACACACACAACACACACAACACACACACACGCACGCACGCACGCACGCACACACACACACACACACACACACACACACCGCTAACACCAACATCACCTCCATCACCCTGCACACTTTCATCTCGATAATTTTTTCAATAGCTGTAAAGATCGACGTGCACTTGCAGCCACTTTAGGCAATTGAATTAAACCAGGCTGGCGACAAATTCATAACAGCACCCTCTCGTAAACTCTCTAACTCAGAATTGTTTGCAACAAATGTCACACCTTAAATGCTTCAAGAAGCCATCGTCAATAAATCCATTCTTCCGCGCATCTCTGTGCGTTGATTTTTTAGGGTTATGTTTATCAATGCAATTTATCAACACACACACACACCACACACACACACACACACACACATACACACACACACACACACGGACGCAGGTACACACACATATGTTCAATGTTTAATGTTAGTAGATCCTTTAACACTAGATGGGACATGGAGAATAACAGAAAACAAACAAAACTCCAGCTTAAACAGAAATCAGAAAAAAAAAATTTTCAAATGGACAACAAAAAGAGCGTGGTGGGCAAACTATTAGTGATATAAAAAGATTGTGTCGATGTGTGTGTACCAATATGCGTGTTTGTGTGCACGCGCATACGTTTGCGCGCGCGTTTTATTTTTAGTGGATCAAGGGTAAACGACGGACAATGTGAATGAAAGAGATACAGATGACGTGTTTCAAAGCGGGAAGCGGTTGTATGCAGAGTTGCACGTTCGTGGCTTTCTATGACTTGAATCTATGTGAACTGTTTTGTTTTGTTTCAACACACAACAAACAGAGAGATATAATTTACTACAATGTCGTTTAAATTGTTACAGTGTTTGGTAAAGAAAGACAGAAAATAATGTAAATAGAACCCCAAGACCTTGCCAGCGTGTAGGATTGGAGTCAACCGTGGGGCAGGCTATGGTTTAACGTGGACTGATCAGTTGTTTTGACTGAGTCATGGACAACAGGATTTGATATATAGCTTGCAGCATTAAAAACTGCCCTGTCCGTTGTCCATCTTGATGTTTCCATTATTCTGGTGGTGTCAGCATACACTTTCATACTTCCCTCTCCACCCTTCCTATTTCAAGACCTTGCCAGCACATAGGGATTTTGCTGTTGGTGGTGGTGGTGGTGGTGGTGTTAGCGGTGTTTTTTGTTTGTTTCTTTTGTTTTGTTTTTTTGTTTTTGTTTTTGTTTGTGTTTCTTTTCCATAGGCTTGGGGAGACTGCCAGAGAATTGCTGACAGATCTGGGTGGAGGATATATGGAATCGTCTGTGTGTGAAGAATCTCTCTTGGACAAATTCCAAACTTCAAACTCCAAACATGTCATGATCCCTTTGCGTTTAGTCCGTCACGTGGCATCTGTGGCATTGGTACGCATGACATTTATTCCGAACATAGAGACGCCTTCTAGACAAAGTGAATCTGAAATCAAAACTGAAAATCCAATGGACTCAACGTATGAAATTCAGGAAAAAGGTAACAAAAGAGTCCAACGGAAAAAGAGTTCATGTGAAATCGTCTTCAATGGGCTATTCAAACGTTCAGAATATGACTGTACGATTTTAGAAAAAAACAATACATTTTGCTAATTTGTATCGGTCATTTTTTCTTTCAGATATGAAGTTACACAACAAAAACGTATATTTAACTAACAGATATTTTTGTGGAATAAACTTCAATCTGTTGTCATAGAATTCAGGACACTCGAAAATAAAACGAACTCCACCTAGGGCTAAGGCACTCATCATCATCATCATCATCATCATCATCATCAGATGCCTTGCCGTGTGGCGTTGGCGATCATGGACTTCCATCTGTCTCTATCTCTTGTTGCCTCAAGCATCTCTTTCACCCTCCTTGTCTTCAGCCACTTTGCAAATCCGTCTAGTATCTTCTCCCTGGGTCTACCTGGTGCTCTCCTTCCCTTCAGCTTTCCCGTTGTGACCAAGTGCTCCAATTCCTCTTTCCTCATAAAATGGCCTATGAATGTCGCCTGTCTTTTCCTTGTCTTCCTTATCAATGATCTACTTGTGTCTGCCTCCATCAAGACTGTCTCGTTTGTTTTCTTTGCTGTCCATGGAACTCTCAACATTCTTCTTAGAAACCATATCCTGGCTGCCTCAATCTTGTTCTGGCTTTGTTTGTTGAGTGTCCTCGCCTCACAACCGTACAACAGTATTGCTTCTATATAACATTCAAGAACTCTCTTCCTGATGTTAATTGATTGGCATTTGTTGGTAAGAATGCTTTTCATCTTCTTGAATGCTGTTTTGGCTTGACCGATTTTGCTGGCTATTTCTGATGTGCATCTGCCGTCTGGTGAAACGATCGTTCCCAGGTATTTAAACTTATCAACCTGTCTCAAGGTCGTGCCGTTGCTGTTATTTTGCATGAGGGGATTTCATGTTTTTTCCTGATCACCATGACTTCAGCCTTCCTGCTGTTTAGTTCCAACCCCTTCTTACCTTTGCTTTCTATTTCTAGTATATTCACAAGGTTTTGTAGGTCCCTTTCATTTTCTGCAATTTGCACGGTGTCATCTGCGTATCGAATGTTGTTTATCATTTTTCCTCCAACCTTTAATCCAGGGTCTTCCTCTAGGTTTCTCATGATGTTTTCGCTGTAAAGTGAAAACAAATCTGGTAACAAAACACAACCTTGTCTGACTCCTCTTTTAATGTTTTGGAAAGAGCTTGTATTGTTTTCTATTCTCATTGCAGCTGTTTGTTCCCAATACAGATTTCTGATTATTCGTAGATCTTTTCCATCAATATTGAGTCTTTCTAGTTGGTTGATCAATTCTTCATGTTTACTAGATCGAAAGCCTTGGTATAATCAACAAAGCATAAATATAAATCCTTATTCATCTCGATTGACCTCTCTATGATAGTTCTTAGGATGTATATGGCATTAATAGTTCCTTTCCCTTCCACAAATCCACACTGTTCTTCTGCTATTTCTCTTTTGATTCTATTCCTTGTCCTCATCATGATTATGACTCATCAAACTGATTGTGGGATGGAGTTCGCATTCTACAGCCCCTGTCTTCTTTGGAAGTGCAATGAAAATTGATTTTGACATATCTTTGGGGATTTTTCCAGTGTCATAAATTTCATTTAGGAGGAATGTTATTTTTTCAATACCAAATTCCTCCAGGGCTTCAATCATCTCTGTAGTAATGTTGTCTGGTCCTGGGGGTTTTCCTGGTTTCATCTTTTTCAGTGCTGCTCTAACTTCATCTTTCATTATGGGTGGTCCTTCAAAATTCTTTCTTATAATGTGTTCTTCGTTTCTGTCATCTTCATAAAGGTCTTTTTGATATACTCTCCCCATCTGTCTAATATTTTGTCTTTTTCCATGATAAGCGTGCCATCTTTCGATTTTAAGCAACCAGTTGATATGCATGTATTTTGCCTGTGCACAATTTCTTCAATTCGTCTGTACATACCCTGGTACCAGGCGTACAGGCCTCCGTCTTTCCCCTGGATTCTACTAGTGGCGAGGAGAGGAGGGATCTGCTGCATGGGCAACAGCTCGTCCTCCATATTCACTTGCCCAGGCTTGCACCTGGAGAGGTCACTCCAGCTTCGCTGGTAACACAGCATCGACACAACACGGAGAGTAGCAGATACCGGTTTTAAGCCTAGGCATTTTTGGCGTAAGTGCACGTCATGACCACAACGCCTCCTGGTGCAGACTATCATCTCCTGAGATGTAAAGAGGCCGACGACCCTGAGGATCCGTTTTGTGTCGGTCTTCTATTTCATTGCATTTTGTTTTCAGCCAAGCGTCCTCAGC
>JAPXFY010000016.1:34452465-34457465 GCA_030674185.1 Monoplex corrugatus | reverse complement strand
GAAAAGTTAAACAGCATCAGGCCGATACAGTTACACAGTTATTCAAGTGGCTTAGGGATAAGCATCCATAGATAAAATCAAAGCTTCTAGAACAGTTGTTCATCCAGGTAAGATTTCTGAAAATTTGTTATCGTACTGAAGTTTTTTTCACAGCCTATTAAATCTGCGGTCATCCACACCCATAAAATCTTAAACTTTGTTGAATTCCTTTCCATTTTTGCATGTGGTAAATATGTCATTGTAGAACTTTCTGATTTCCAAGCCATACAGTCTGTGATTTACTAGGTTTGTTGATAAACCTGATTTCCGTTATAAAAATCATTTATGTGATAATAGTTTCTTGACAAGAGATTGTATCACTTTGCGATATATTATTTATGTATCATCTGCATATGCTAGATGCTTTTGTGTACAGTTGTTCATAGTTATACCTTGTATTTTATCATATTTGTTTCGTTGTTGTTATTGTTTTTGTTGTTTTTACCATAATTCATAATTATACGAAAAATAGACACAAATAGAGTGCAGTGGTGTCTCCTTGTCGACATTCTCTATCAACTGGAAACCATGTGGACATATTTTCATAAAAAATACAAGTCGGTTTTATGTTATCATGACAAAATGTGAATCCACCGGCAGATGTTTGGACCAAACATTCATCATATAGGGACAGTGTATGGAGTAAAATGCCTTTTTAAGATCAATACAAAAAGTAGACTGTTGTAGTTCAGATGATGAATGATGTCGTGTAACAGCCGAAGTTATCACCTATATATCTGTGTCACATAAATCCATTCTGATCTTCATTAATAAGGGAAGGGAGTAACGATTTGAGATGGCTAATTATACATGATTCACCTATTTTATGTACGACATTTAATAACGATATTTGTCTCCGGTTTTAATTTATTCCCTTGGTTAATAAGCAAACAATCATGCCGTCTTTCTAAGACACACATAATACATCTTTTTCAAAATCTTCATGTGGTGATCTGACAATGAAAGCACCTACTATATTCCAAAACACTTTTAAAATTCTGCTGTAAATCCATTAGAGGCCAGGCTTTTGTTATTTATCATACCGTTTAGCACTTACTTCTTCTAGAATAATTTGTCCTTATATTTTTCAATGTTGGAATTTCATTCATTGTCTTTTTTATTTCACAGTAATCTAACATTCTTTCTCCATACAGATCTTTATAAAAATTATTTGACTCCTTGATTTATTTCATTATGCCGACATTTTCCTATCCCATTCAAAATAACATTTGCTATAGATTTACTGATAAAATGTTCCTTTTCTAGGTGCAAAAATGTGCTGATGTGTTTTCATCTTCTGTTGTCCATCTTCCTTCAGACTAGAGAAGAATGCCATTTCCATTTACTTTCTTTTTTTCTAATTTCAATCAAATCAATGTCACATTTTTCGAGTCATTTTTCTTGGTCACATTTGCATAGTGTCTGTTCCAGATGCTGTATGTCTGTCTCTGACAGATTCTCTTTTTCTGTGATCAAAAGTCGTCACCTCTGCAGTGAAGTAGATTACATTAAATCTTCTGTCCGAAAAACACACATTGAACCTTGCAGATACAGATAGTATAGCTGGGTATAGGTCTAATTAATCCATGTTAACACTAAAACTAGCAGTTGAAAAGATTATATAAAGCAAATGGTTTTGAAACTTTCATTGCTCTTTATTGAAAGAAAAACACTATGTAAAAGAAATAAACTAATAAATTACGTTACATTAGAATATTCTCCCTGAACATTAGATACATTTACGTTTAATAACATTTCTTTAATGGAAACTGATCACAATGACAAAATGAAAGCAACAGAAAAGGAAATAACTGATTGATGAATTTGAGCAATTGGAAATAAAAGAAAATAAGAAAATAAGAAAATAGGTTTGAAGCAGACATAAAGCTTATCAGAGAAACAAAAACCAACAACAAAAAGCAAGAACTTGTCCAAGCAAGAGAAAATAAAATAAAAGAAATTATATTGAATATCAAAAGCAAAATTGGTCCTCAAATCCGTCTAGTATCTTCTCCCTGGGTCTACCTGGTGCTCTCCTTCCCTTCAGCTTTCCCGTTGTGACCAAGTGCTCCAATTCCTCTTTCCTCATAAAATGGCCTATGAATGTCGCCTGTCTTTTCCTTGTCTTCCTTATCAATGATCTACTTGTGTCTGCCTCCATCAAGACTGTCTCGTTTGTTTTCTTTGCTGTCCATGGAACTCTCAACATTCTTCTTAGAAACCATATCCTGGCTGCCTCAATCTTGTTCTGGCTTTGTTTGTTGAGTGTCCTCGCCTCACAACCGTACAACAGTATTGCTTCTATATAACATTCAAGAACTCTCTTCCTGATGTTAATTGATTGGCATTTGTTGGTAAGAATGCTTTTCATCTTCTTGAATGCTGTTTTGGCTTGACCGATTTTGCTGGCTATTTCTGATGTGCATCTGCCGTCTGGTGAAACGATCGTTCCCAGGTATTTAAACTTATCAACCTGTCTCAAGGTCGTGCCGTTGCTGTTATTTTGCATGAGGGGATTTCATGTTTTTTCCTGATCACCATGACTTCAGCCTTCCTGCTGTTTAGTTCCAACCCCTTCTTACCTTTGCTTTCTATTTCTAGTATATTCACAAGGTTTTGTAGGTCCCTTTCATTTTCTGCAATTTGCACGGTGTCATCTGCGTATCGAATGTTGTTTATCATTTTTCCTCCAACCTTTAATCCAGGGTCTTCCTCTAGGTTTCTCATGATGTTTTCGCTGTAAAGTGAAAACAAATCTGGTAACAAAACACAACCTTGTCTGACTCCTCTTTTAATGTTTTGGAAAGAGCTTGTATTGTTTTCTATTCTCATTGCAGCTGTTTGTTCCCAATACAGATTTCTGATTATTCGTAGATCTTTTCCATCAATATTGAGTCTTTCTAGTTGGTTGATCAATTCTTCATGTTTACTAGATCGAAAGCCTTGGTATAATCAACAAAGCATAAATATAAATCCTTATTCATCTCGATTGACCTCTCTATGATAGTTCTTAGGATGTATATGGCATTAATAGTTCCTTTCCCTTCCACAAATCCACACTGTTCTTCTGCTATTTCTCTTTTGATTCTATTCCTTGTCCTCATCATGATTATGACTCATCAAACTGATTGTGGGATGGAGTTCGCATTCTACAGCCCCTGTCTTCTTTGGAAGTGCAATGAAAATTGATTTTGACATATCTTTGGGGATTTTTCCAGTGTCATAAATTTCATTTAGGAGGAATGTTATTTTTTCAATACCAAATTCCTCCAGGGCTTCAATCATCTCTGTAGTAATGTTGTCTGGTCCTGGGGGTTTTCCTGGTTTCATCTTTTTCAGTGCTGCTCTAACTTCATCTTTCATTATGGGTGGTCCTTCAAAATTCTTTCTTATAATGTGTTCTTCGTTTCTGTCATCTTCATAAAGGTCTTTTTGATATACTCTCCCCATCTGTCTAATATTTTGTCTTTTTCCATGATAAGCGTGCCATCTTTCGATTTTAAGCAACCAGTTGATATGCATGTATTTTGCCTGTGCACAATTTCTTCAATTCGTCTGTACATACCCTGGTACCAGGCGTACAGGCCTCCGTCTTTCCCCTGGATTCTACTAGTGGCGAGGAGAGGAGGGATCTGCTGCATGGGCAACAGCTCGTCCTCCATATTCACTTGCCCAGGCTTGCACCTGGAGAGGTCACTCCAGCTTCGCTGGTAACACAGCATCGACACAACACGGAGAGTAGCAGATACCGGTTTTAAGCCTAGGCATTTTTGGCGTAAGTGCACGTCATGACCACAACGCCTCCTGGTGCAGACTATCATCTCCTGAGATGTAAAGAGGCCGACGACCCTGAGGATCCGTTTTGTGTCGGTCTTCTATTTCATTGCATTTTGTTTTCAGCCAAGCGTCCTCAGCTTCATTGCACCTATACCTGATTTCTTTGTTTATCTTCCTGTACATCTCCTCGTTTCTCTTTGCCTTCCTCCGTTCTTCCATCAAGCCTAAAATTTCTTTTGTGATCCAGTTCTTTTTTGCTTTTCTATCTACTTCATGGATTTTTTCACAAGCTTTATTTATCGAAGTTCTCAACTTTGTCCATTGTTCCTCACTGTCACCAACGTCTCCCAGAGCACTGAATTTGTTTTGAACATGTACATTAATGTGCCTTAATTTTTTTACATATCAATTCATCTCTCTTTAAGAGTCCAAGATTTAGTTTGATGTTGCTTTTGGTCTGTTCCTTTTCCTTAATTTCAGCCTAAATCTTCCTACTACAGGATTGTGGTCACTGTTTCAATCTGTGCCTGGTGGTGTTTTTGCTGACAGTAAAGAATTTCTAAATCTTTTATTAATCAGGATGTAGTCAATCTGATTGTTGGTATTATCTCCTGGACTCATCCAAGTCCATTTTCTTCTATTAAACTGCTCAAACCAGGTGTTTCCTACTATGAACTTATATATCTGTGCCCATTATACAAGTTTCCCTCCCCTTTCATTTTGTGTACCAAGGCCATGAGGTCCAACTATATCCTCCACCCTATCCTGTCCCACTTTAGCATTAAAATCTCCCATTATTACTGTATCTTCTTGTGATTTACATTGGGCCTTGGCAAATTCTAATACTTCGTAGAAGTTGTCGATGTCTTCCTGAGTACTTGCAGATGTTGGTGCATACACCTGTATGATGTTGATATCAAATGGTCTGCCTCCCAATTTAACCAGCAAATCTCTGTCGGACACAGCCCAGTATCCCTTAACTGCTGTTGATTTGTCCTGTCCATTACGATGCCTACTCCTCTTTCATGTGAGTTTCCACCAGAGTGTATTACTGTATATTCTCCTGATGTTATCATGCCTGCCCCCTTCCATCTCACTTCCCCTAGTCCTAAAATACTAATGTTGAGCCTATCCATCTCCATTTTGATATTGTCTAATTTACCTTTTTGCAACAATGTTCTGAT
>JAPXFY010000016.1:34394965-34447465 GCA_030674185.1 Monoplex corrugatus | reverse complement strand
AGGCCAGGCTTTTGTTATTTATCATACCGTTTAGCACTTACTTCTTCTAGAATAATTTGTCCTTATATTTTTCAATGTTGGAATTTCATTCATTGTCTTTTTTATTTCACAGTAATCTAACATTCTTTCTCCATACAGATCTTTATAAAAATTATTTGACTCCTTGATTTATTTCATTATGCCGACATTTTCCTATCCCATTCAAAATAACATTTGCTATAGATTTACTGATAAAATGTTCCTTTTCTAGGTGCAAAAATGTGCTGATGTGTTTTCATCTTCTGTTGTCCATCTTCCTTCAGACTAGAGAAGAATGCCATTTCCATTTACTTTCTTTTTTTCTAATTTCAATCAAATCAATGTCACATTTTTCGAGTCATTTTTCTTGGTCACATTTGCATAGTGTCTGTTCCAGATGCTGTATGTCTGTCTCTGACAGATTCTCTTTTTCTGTGATCAAAAGTCGTCACCTCTGCAGTGAAGTAGATTACATTAAATCTTCTGTCCGAAAAACACACATTGAACCTTGCAGATACAGATAGTATAGCTGGGTATAGGTCTAATTAATCCATGTTAACACTAAAACTAGCAGTTGAAAAGATTATATAAAGCAAATGGTTTTGAAACTTTCATTGCTCTTTATTGAAAGAAAAACACTATGTAAAAGAAATAAACTAATAAATTACGTTACATTAGAATATTCTCCCTGAACATTAGATACATTTACGTTTAATAACATTTCTTTAATGGAAACTGATCACAATGACAAAATGAAAGCAACAGAAAAGGAAATAACTGATTGATGAATTTGAGCAATTGGAAATAAAAGAAAATAAGAAAATAAGAAAATAGGTTTGAAGCAGACATAAAGCTTATCAGAGAAACAAAAACCAACAACAAAAAGCAAGAACTTGTCCAAGCAAGAGAAAATAAAATAAAAGAAATTATATTGAATATCAAAAGCAAAATTGGTCCTCAAAGGGGGGAAAAATAACAAAACATTTCTGTAACCTGAAACAAGGACATATTATAGATAAAAGTATGATCAAGCTGACTGATCAAAATGGAACTCTAACTGGTGAATTTTACAAACAATCAAGAGGTAAATTTATTCTATACAAAGCTATGTACAAAGAAACATTTAGAAACATGTGAATATAAAGTTAGTAAAAGAACACCCAAAGTTATCCAATAAAGAGAGAAACTCATATAGAGGACAAATAAATTTGGAGGAAACGGAATTGCATTAAAATACATGAAGAATAAAACGAGTACAGGAATAAATGGATTTGGGACAGATTTCATAAATGCTTTTGGAAAAGACGTGGTCCATTTATTGTGAGATCTTAAACCAGTCATTTTTAGACACAGAATTTTCAGCAATCCAATTGCCCATCAAGAACTTGTTACCAGCATCCCGAAACCTGACATACCAAGGGAATATGTACAGATTTGGAGGCTTATTTTACTAGTTAATACATCACTTGAGACCGGGGTTGTCTGCATTGCAAATAACATAATGCAATTATTCCAAACTTAATTTATGAAGATAAAACAGGCGTTGGAGCAAATACCTGGTAGACAATATCAGACAGACGTACGATACGAGTTAATTAGTGACACAGTAATAAAAATATATATCTGGACAAAAACACAAGTGGTCTGGTTAGGAAATAAAAAGGGATCAAATACAAAGTGTCTGCAGCATTTGAATATTCACTAGAAACCGAAAAGATTCAAAATGTCAGGTGTTTGGTTTACATATGACGTAAACGATACGAAGAAAGAAATTATTCATAAAAATCACTAAAAGCAAGAACTCTGTTTAACATCTGGATGAAAGTAAGTTTCATACATGTAGGAAGCATTGCAGCATTAAAATCTCTAATCTTATCCAAACTAAGTCGCCTGTAGATTTTGCTCCTAAATCCACCAGCTGAATTTGTGGATAATCTTCGTTTGTTCAGAAAGACGAAAATGATAGAATTAACAAAAAGACGATTAAAAACACCACCACAAAGGAGATTTAAACATACCTGATATTAAGAAATCTATTACAGCCTTAAAACTATCCTATTTGAAAAAAAATCTATATAAACTAAACAAATGGAAAACAGTCTTTGTAAATCTATCTTTTGTAATGAAATAGAAAACTATGGTTCTAGCTGTGGTTACAACCAATTTTTAATAACTTAACCTGGAAACATCTTTAAAGCACGCAACAACTTCCCACAGAAATAAATAATTGACCTCACTCAGATTTACATTCAGAACCGACTCTATTTAATGAAAACATCATGAAATTTGAAAGTTAATTATGTTGCACATTTTTAAAATGATAATCGAACATTTATGAAAAATAACGACTTTGATAGAAAATACAACTAGATTTGACTTTTCGTTTCTCTAATAGATGCAAAGGATCAGTTCAGGAATGAATGAAAACGAACAGAACACACCAAACGGTTGTGCATGTGGTATTCCTACTACACCAAAAATAATTTACGACATATGAAAAGGAGGTTGTTTATACTATGGTATTTTAACAACAGATGATACACTTCCAAATTCTTGTTATAAATATTAGAAAAATTGGGAACAAACATCCCATGGAAAAAATTATTCTTGAAAAATCATAGAATAAGAGAATTTAAATTAAAATATTTTTAAATACCATTGTGCATAAAATTCTAGGAACTAACGTCATTTAAAAACTCGGACTTGTAAATGACTTTTGTCTTGACTTCTTTTTGGAAAAGAAGAACAATTTTGATAAGATATTTTCGAAGTGTATATATAAAAAATAATCTAGGAAAGAAGTTGAGGTTAAAATGTGTACCTTGTAGTCTTGTTTGGTGCTGATGAAAACAACACCACAGATTCAATAATTGACTGAATTATCATTTAGGAAAAAATGATATGTATGCAAACTTATTCGCAAGAAATCGACCAAACGCCATTTCTTTTGCTAAGTAAGTTAGCACAAAATACTATATCATCATCATCATCAAGTGCCTTGCCACAGGGCGTTGGTGGTCATGGCCCTCCATATGCATCTGTCCCATGTTACCGCAAGCACATCTTCCACCTCTCTGTCCTCAGCCGCTCTGCAAGTCCGCCCAATGTTTTTTCTCTGGGTCTACCTGATGCTCTCTTTCCCTCTAGTTTTCCTGTTGTGACCTGGTGCTCCAATTCCCCTTCCCTCATAAAATGGTCTATAAACGAATATAATGTATATAAACATCATATAAAAGACAATAATGCAAGGCTGAGATGGAACTTACACGCATTTAGAGTAAAATGCCTGCCACATCTATCCCTAGTATCAGATATATAGGTCATTGAGAATCCATCTACATATTAATATATATATATATGTAGATGGATTCTCAATGACCTACATGTGTATGTTTGTGTTTTGCATCGTTGACAGTGACTGTAATTCATTTTCAATAGACCCATTGTTGAAGATGTAGAAAAATCACGTGTGTTTTGAACTTAAGTCTGATACAAATATTTTTGCTGTGCTAACATTATTTGCTTTTTGTATGTTGTTAAAAAGACTAGAAAGTTAAAAGAACAGAAGGATATCGGTAGATGGATAAATTGTTGTGCAGCAGATTATGTGTGCATGTCAAGCAAAAGGTAAGTTTAACAGAAACTTAAGTGTAGAATGTACATGTGCATGCAAACTGAGAAGACCTAGCACACATAGTCAACGATGTTTAAAAATGATTGTTAGAATATCTGAGGGCGGTGATCACAACAGTGGGTTTTGCCGTTCACAATCTGCGTGTGATTAATATGGGATCAAAATGTCCAATTTCTGCACTTATGAAAAGCGAGCGGATATGTTTTGATAAGCAACATCCATTATACTGGCTTTCATCAACAGCCATCAACATTTTTGTCGTTTTGATTGAGTGACTCATTGATTTATCAATGGGTAGCTTAAACAATTGATTGATGACTTGATCGATCGATCGTGGGTTGACTGACCGGCTAATTTATTGGTCGGTTGATTGATCGATCGATTAACATCCCCTGATTAACTGATTGAGTGAATGATTGGGTGCTCTCACAATTATAACAAACTCATGCAAAATCCGTGAATAGCAGAAATGAGAGACTTTAAACCACGTTTAATTTGTCACACTTAGTCTTATGTCACCCGTGTGCATGTGTGTGTGTGTGTGTGTGTGTGTGTGTGTGTGTGTGTGTGTGTGTGTGTGTGTGTGTGTGCACGTGCGCGCGCGTGTTTGTAGACAGATAGACTAGACGGACAGATACATAGAGAGACAGAAAGGGAGAGAGAGAGAGAGAGAGAGAGAGAGAGAGAGAGAGAGAGAGAGAGAGAGAGAGAGAGAGACTTCAGACTTCAGATGGTTTATTCATATAGGCCACAGCCCCTTAGAAGGGGGATGCACATAATTATGCATTCTCACAATCATATAAACATTAATTAAGCAATAACCATACTTCTGATTTGAAATATTTTGTACAAGTGCATAACAAATAGCGAAAAGAACATAAAATACATTCTATTCATATTCGAGCCTTGCGTCCGTTGGGAGGAAGTAATTCTAAAAAGACTCAAGAAATTGCTGTCTCTCAAAAGGAATTCAAAACATTCCTCAAACAGATATTCAGTTCACAATATCGGACCAGTTATTCCTTGATGTCCTGTTAATGAAAATACGATCAAAAACGATTGCATATGCGTCAATGAAAAAACGTGATGCACAGAAAACGAGAATCAGCTAGAAGCAGAAATACAGCATCTAGAGCAAATAACACGTAAATCTGACCAACAGAATAAACGCTTGGAAGAATGTAAAGCCAATTTGATTGCAATAAGAAAAAAGAAAATGGATGGCATTCTTCTACGATCTCGAGCTAGATGGATAGCAGAGGGTGAAAAAATATCGACATACTTTTGTAACCTCGAAAAGAGACATTTTATCAGTAAATCTATAACAAAACTTGTTTCAAATGGAATAGAAAAAGTGGGGCAGAACAAAATAACTGAATAAGTCGAAAATTTTTATAAAGATCTATACAGTAAGAAAATATTAGGCGAATCTGAAATGAAAGACCTCGTAAATGATATTCCAACACTATCAGATGATGAAGCAAATGTAATAGAAGGACAGATTACTCTAAATGAAGCAAGACAAGCGCTAAAAGATATGAAAAATAATAAAAGCCCAGGATCTGATGGGTTTACTGCAGAATTTTTTCAAAGTACATGTATTTTGGAATAAAATATGTTCGTTCGTGGTCAGATCGTTAAATGAAGGTTTTAAAAAAGGTGAATTATCTGTAACTCAGAAAGAGGGTGTGATAGTTTGTATACCTAAAGGTGATAAAACAAGGGAATACATTAAAAACTGGAGACCAATATCATTGCTTAATGTCGTATATACAATTGGTGCTTCATGTATAGCCAATCGTCTCAAATCGGTCCTCCCTTATCTTACTAACGAAGATCAGACCGGTTTTATGTCAAACAGATATATAGGGGACAATATTAGATTAATATATGACATTATTCATTATCTGAACTACAATAATCTTCAAGATTTATTTCTTTGTATTGACTTTGAAAAGGTGTTTGACTCTATAGACTGGAACTTCGTTATGGAAGTTTTGAAAATATTTGGGTTTGGTCGGGACATCTGTCAATGGATCCACACTTTTTATAATAAAATCAAATCAACTGTTATTGTAAATGGAAATACTTCCACGTGGTTTCCAATTGAGAGAGGATGTGACAAGGAGACCCCATTTCACCTTATTTATTCATACTGTGTGTAGAAATTCTTGGAATCATGATAAGAGAAATGATAAATACAAGGTAAAACTGTTAACAACTGACACAAAAGATTTCGCAATATGCAGATGATACACAATTCAAAACACAAGGTGATGCAACTTCTTTTGAAGAAACTATTAACACATTGAATAACTCTGGGCGGAAATCTGCTTTAGTGATAAACACCCAGTAAAACACAAGCTGTGTGGCTTGGAAATAAAAACAAATTCCACAACCAAATATCTACCACATCTAAAAATGGAATGGAATCCATCAACATTTAAGATTTTGGGTGTTTGGTTTACCGCAGACTTGACAGACTGTGAAAAACTGAATTATGATGATAAATTTTCTGAAATCTTAAAGTTATTAAAGATATGGATAAAAAGATTAATCACCCCACTGGGACGAATAGCTGTTCTAAAATCTTTAATTTTATCTAAAAGTATACATCTGTGGATGCTTCTCCCTAATCCACCTAACAACTGTATTAAAAACTTACAAAAGCTGTGTTTCAAATTTACATGGAAAGGACAACCAGACCGCATTGATAGAAAGTCTGCAGTAAAACGTGTTGATAAAGGAGGACTTGGTTTGGTTGACATTAAGCAGTTTATAAATACGCTAAAAATTATCTGGATACGGAAATTAAACAATACAAACCATAAATGGAAAAACAGTATAACTGTTATGTTTCCCATGATGGACAACCTCAATATGTATGGATCATGTCTACCAGTTAATACCAAAGTCAACATGTTTTGGCAACACGTGTTAAATGCCTATAAAGAATTAACAGCAAAAATACACCCAGCAACTTCTGAAGAATTTGGTACTGAACCTATATTTTGTAACGACAATATACGGATAGAAAATAAAACAATCTTATACAAAAAAATGGATTAATAAAGGTATCTTCTGTGTTTCTCATCTTATGAAAAACATCGATCACTTTTTGACATATGATGAATTTAGAACTTCATTTGGACTAATTTCAAATTTTATCACCTATTTTGGAGTAATTCAAGCGATTAAAAAATACACAAGAAAAATGGACATTGATATTCATAATAACTATGCTTTGAATTTGAAGAAGTCCCTTCAGATCATTTATTCAAGCCACAAAGGAACGAAACCATACTTCGATATACTAACTAACAACGGTCAAGACCCAAAGTGTTGTAGTAAGTGGAACACAAAACTACCAACAGATATAAACTGGAATGTTGTTTTCAAAAAGACTCAGAAAATAACTGATATCAAACTTAAATGGTTTCAAATCCGGATAGTTCACAGAATTATTGCCACAAACAAAACACTTAAAAATATGAAAATCAGTAACAACGATAAATGTACCTTTTGCAATATAGAACCTGAAGATATTGAACATTTATTCTGGCGATGTAACGCGGTTCGTCAATTTTGGTATTCTTTGGAAACTTCGTTAAATACATACACGTCATTTGAAATTGAACGAAGAATTAATTATACTTGGAACATGCGAGAGCTTTAAAACAGATGATACATTTGATTTTCTTCTTATTTTCGCAAAATTCTTCTTATATAAATGTCGAATAGAGAAAATACAACCCATCTTTCATGTGTTCTTACAACAGCTTAAACGGAGATTCATGATAGCAAGACACATAGCATATGTGAATATGTGCTATACAACATTCGAATCAAAGTGGTCTTACTATATACCTCTGATGTTCGATACATAAACAACTGTCTCATTAATGATCAGCAGAATGGCTAATGAGTTAATAGATAAAGATCATGTTACAACATAAAAAATAGATCGTGATTGAATACAGAATGACAAACATCCCCTGTTCAAAGATTTTTTTTCAAGGACATCATTAGAAGAAGAAGAAAAAAAAACAGCACACAGTTATCCCTGAGGTATGAAACTATTGGATTTCGATATTGTTCGTCCAATTATTGTTTTTTTGTTTACTTAATGTGTGTGTGTGTGTGTGTGTGTGTGTTTTGGTTGTGTGTGTGTGTGTGTGTGTGTGTTGTGTGTTGTGTGTGTATGTGGGGTGTGTGTGTGTGTGTGTGTGTGTGTGTGTGTGTGTGTGGTGTGATTTCCCCTACTGTTTCATATATACATTCGCGTAATTGTCTTCTTAAAATGCCAAATTTATCTATATCTCTTTATATGCTTCAGTTAAACATGTGGATTTACATGCGTACATGTGTATGTGTATATATATGTATATGTGCGTATATATGTGTATATATGTTTGTGTATGTATATGTATGTGTCACGTGTGTGCGTATATGTCTGTATGTGTATGTTTTTGTGTATATGTGTATGTGATTATATAAATATATTATATAAATCTTACTTTACTTTTTCCTCAGGGTCTGGATTTGCCTCCTTCGTAATCTGATCCATATAGATCACGAAGAGAACAGGGGAGAGATTACAGCCCTGCCTTACTCCCGATGTCACTGGGAACCAGTCAGATTTTCCACTGGCGGTGCGGACTGCACTCCTGCTGTTGGCGTAGATGGCCCGAATGTTGTCTAGCAGCTGGCCCTTGACGTCGTACTGCTCGAGGACCTTCCATAGATTCTCTCTGTTGACTCGATCAAAGGCCTTTTCTTGATCAACGAATACAAGATGGAGATCTCGGTCATATTCGATCGCCCTCTCGCACAGTTGTCGGAGTGCAAAGATTGCATCGGTGCACCTTTTCCTTTTCTGAAGCCAAACTGGGCGTCACTGAGGAGATGTTCTGTTTTCGCTCGAGTGCGCTGCTCCAGGATCTTTGCGTACATTTTCCCTACATGGCTGAGTAGTGATATGCCTCTGTAGGTACTGTCAGTCTTTCTTGCTGCCCTTCTTCTTCCATATTGGCACCACTATTGCATTTTGCCAGTCTTCTGGTACTTTTCTCTCCTCCCAAGCTTTCTGAAAGATGGTGGTGAGCCACTGAATTCCGGTTTCACCGCACACATGGATGGCTTCAGTTGTTATGCCGTCGACTCCAGCCTTTAGGACTGGTCTTCACTGCTTTTTTTTTACTTCACTCTCTAGGATGGTAGTTCTGAGTGGTCTGGGTGGCTGGGGATGAACCGGGACTGTGTGTCTTGTGCCCATACTCCTGATGGGTTGAGTAGGTCTTTGAAATAGTTTTCCCATCTCTTCACTATTTTCTCCTCTTCATGCAATGCTTCCCCGTTTGCATCGTTGATGATAGTGGTTGGATCGAAAGGTTCATCTCGCATTTTCATCGCTTTCACACTCTTGTAAAACTCACGGAGTTTTTCACCATACTGGGTCCATGACTTTTCCTTTGCTGTTCTCACAACTTTCTTGCTGTGTCTTCTTGCAAGTAAATTTAAACAAGGAAGGTTCTCTATAATATTTTGAGTTTATGTATTTCTCACGAATAGAATGGAGTGCTGGACAACATAATACAAAATGTACTTCATCTTCTTTTGATATTTTGCACAATGGACATAATAGATCACTATCAGTATGTGCTCTGTATCTAAAATAATGAACTGTGATTTCTGATATACCTAACCTAAATCGTGTCATTGTATATTTTAGATGTTTGTCATATCTATCTCTAAATAAGGTTTCAAATCATGCATACCAGAAAATGTACTGTATATGTTATACCTCTCACTATTTTGAGTATGTTCGTTCCATTCCTCCCACCTACAATCAATTCAACGTTGACGAATAATACGAATGAACTGATTCAGTCTGCCAACACCTTGACAAAACCATACAACACCAAAACCATGTTCAAACAAGCAAATACGTACATTGGATGCCCAGTTTTGCTTACCTTTAGCATCTAAATCATATAACACAATATGCTTTTCGTGGAATTCTATGGTCTTTCATATGCAACAATTTAAACCAATAACGAACACAATTAACTGCATAGTTTATGTATATGGGATGGCAATTTGTTTCACCATACACAAGATCATTAGGTGTTCGCACATTGATTCCTACAAATTTCTTCAAGGCAAAAGTATGAACGGCTTCACAATGAATTGCAGCTTTGCTTAATCCCCATAGCTCAGAGCCATATTGTGCAATATGTTGTACCTGAGAATCAAATAATTTAACAAACACATCAAAAGAATTAACATTAAAAAGATACATCTTCTTCATAATGAAAACAAAACATTTTTAGCTCTGCTGGATAAATCTTTGCATGTTGCAACAAACCTCAAACGAGTAGAGAACAGTATTCCAAGATACTTGTAAACATTTACCACAGGCATTGCATTTTCACCATACACCCATCGTTCCCTTGCACCCAAGTACCCACCCTTTCTAAATACTATGATATTACTTTTTGACATATTGACCTTTAAATGAAGCGCAGCTGCTGCGCGTTACAGACTGTTTAACTGTGTTTGGAGTCCAGTGACTGTTTCTGCCATCAAAACAACATCATCTGCCAGCAAAAGAATAAATAATTCAAAAGCATCACGAGTCAGAACAGCACCGTGTCTTCCATTATTAATCACCTCAATCGCCAGTTCGCTTATAAAAAGAGAAAATAACACTGGACTGGATGGATCACCTTGTTTCACTCCTGCAGTGCAGTTAAATATAGTCTGTAAGTTTAGCACCACATCGAACCCTGGATTTTACCTGATCATACATACTTCTGATACATTGATACAGTTTACCTTTTATATTGTTTTTGAGAAGAATAGGCCAAATTATATTTCTATTGATCGAATCAAATGCTTTCTCAAAGTCAATAAATGCCACAAATAGTTTTCGATTATTGGCAAACTGTTTCTGTACAAGAGCTAACAAAGTAAACATATGGTCAACAGTTGAGTATCCCTTTTTAAAACCAGCTTGATGATCACCTGTGATATTATTTTCTTATATCCATTCTTGTAATCTATTTTTGATTATTATGCTAAATAGTTTACTACTTATGTCACTAATCGAAATTCCTCTATAATTACTGGGATTATTAATTTCTCCTTTTTTAAAAAGTGGTAAGATAATAGATTCAGTGCAGTTTGGGCGAAATTCACCATTATCAAATAAAGTATTGAATAACTTTAAGAAAAACTGCATTACTTGTTCACATGAATTCTTATAAAGTTCACCTGTGATACCGTTTGGACCAGCAGCCTTCCGGTTTTTCAATTTCCTAATTGCAAATTGTACTTCCTCTTTTGATATTGGGTGGTTCATATAGCCATCACTCTCATCAACTAGTACGTCCTCATTCTGTGTGTTTATTGATATCAGTTTCTAATAAAGCTTTGAAGTGGTGGAACCACAAATCCATCGTGATATTACTTATAGGTTCTTTTCTTCTTGAAGTCAATTTGTTAACTGTATTCCAGATTTCCTTTTGGCTTTTAATAGAGTGAACTAATTTGTCAACTATCGTCTTATCAAAATGCTCTTTCTTTTTTTTTTTGTAGATTTTTATATTCACGTCTAGCAATTACATATTTATTTTGATCTTCAGGTTTCTTTGAGCGGCGACTTGTTTTTAACAGTCTCCTTACATTTCTCCTTGCACATACACATACCTCATCAAACCAATCACCAGGTACCCTCTTACTGTTTAAGACTACACTTTCTTCATACACTCAGCACTTTCTTTTATACAGTTATTAAACATATTCAGTGCCATATTCACGTTTGTGTCTATCAAACTTATAGCATCATCAACTTTTCTATGGTTTTCATCTTGGCTTAATAAGATGTACATATTCATCAGTCCAAACGATTCTTTCGATGAGCTGTTCATGCCTTTCATGATCTATGTTTGAAGTATTTTCATTTGGAAAACAAATGCAAGCTGTGATAGGCAAATGGTCTGATTCAATTCGTTCAACGATAGACAATTTACGCTGGTCATACACAAGCGCAAGAAGATCATTTGAAAATATAAAATAGTCAGTAACATTGTTTCCACTGTCAGAAATATATGTACTCCGACCTTCGAAATCACCTTTACACACACCATTCAAAATACATAGTCCTAAAGCAGTACACAAATTCAGCAGTGATTTTCCATATTTATTTATATGACTGTCTTCTGAACGTCGGTTAGAATTAAGCGAACGGCTTTTGTCGTGCACATCAAGAACATCACTTGTATAGAAATCCTGAGAAATATTAGAAGTTCTGCTGTTCAGATCACCATTCAAAATAACATAAACGTCATTTGTTAACAAACTGTCAATTAAACATTCTTCAAGTAAGCTTATGCCATTATCAAAACCAAAATGACCATAATAAGAGGTGCCCTCTGGAGGTACATAACAACAAACATACAATACATTCTTATCTGTTCCAAACAATTTTTTGTCGATAAGAAATACACAAAAGTTACTATAATCAACATCAATAACTTTCACAAAGGGAATAAATTCATTCTTTACCAAACAAACCATCTCTCCTGATCGCCTCTCTCGTTAGAGAGCGAGAGAGCGGAGACAGACAGACAGACAGACAGACACAGACAGACAGACAGACAGGCAGGCAGACAGGCAGACAGGCAGATAGATAGAGAGAAAGAGACAGAGACAAAGACAGAGACAAAGAGACACAGAAAGAGAGACAGACAAAGAGAGAGTGTGACTGAGTAAGAGAAAGTGACTGCTTGAGAGAGAGACAGAGACAGAGAGACAGCTACAGAGAGACACAGAGAGACAGTGAAACAGAAGGAGAAAGAGAAATAGATAGAGAGGTAAATAGAGCAGTCGCCATGGTGTAGTGCTTAGCGCAATGGACTATCAACTGGAAGGTAGTGGATTCGAGTTCTTATCACTTCTGTCAAAGTCACTGTGGGATTATTCGGCCCCAACCCACTCTTAGCTAGAGTTGAGTGTATTTTGAGCTCACTGGGAAGTCTGGAACCATACAGTCGAATCTCTTCCATTTTACAGATGCATCATTTAAGGTATTGCTCAAATCATCTGACACCCAGTGCAGGTAAATGTATATCTTAGGCCTGGTTGATGCCGAAATATACATGCAATATGTATGCAAGAGTACAACCCTGTCATGCAGTCTCATTCCTAGATTGAACTCCATAGCATCATGATTATCATCATCCTCATCATTATCATAACATTGTAAAAATTGTCCCAGCTTCTAAAGCCATTAATTGCGCTGAGAGAATGATACAGAAATAATAATACAAAAAAATTAAAAACGAGAAAAGAAAGTCGATCATAAATGGAAACTACCTAAACACAATGATCCTAAAAGAATTCTAAAAACAAAAAGACAGACAGATCGACAGACAGACAGATAGGTAGATAGATAGATAGATAGATAGATAGATAGATAGATAAATAGACAGACAGACAGATAGATAAACAGACAGACAGGAAGACAGACAGACAGATCGACAGACAGACAGATAGGTAGATAGATAGATAGATAGATAAACAGACAGACAGGCAGACAGATAGACAGACAGACAGACAGGCAGATAGACAAACAGACAGACAGACAGATAGATAGATGTTTTTCTCGCATTGACTGAGTGGTGCGTGCGCATGTAGTTTGGTTTAGTGTTGGCTCCCGGAAGAGAGGGGAGGACCAAATGGTTCGCTATGGGTGTTTGTTTGTGTTGTTTAACGTGTGTATGTGTATGTATTTGTTTTGCAAGGTGGTGGATCAGGAATAGTGCCGAACTGGAGAAGAGGTGGTGAACTACTTCTGTCGATCTGGGGAAGGTGGTGTACGAGCTAGGAAGTGTTGTCGGGGTGAAGGAGAGGTCACACTTGAGTGGAAACGTGTACATATGTGTATTGCTACGGACGGAGGAACATTCAGGGAGGGACAGTGGTGGATGAGCGTGTAACTGACAGGTGATGGTTTAGTGATGAAAGGTCAGAGACATTGTGGAATAGTCCAAAATGACCAGGACAAGACGAGGCCGCCTTGCTCGACAGAAACAAGAAGAGAGGGGAAGAGAGGGGATAAACAAAGATCTCGTAGATTTGTGAAAATAGCGTATTGCTGTACCATTATTTTCTCTCAAAAATGCAATTCGTGCGTTCACTCTTAGATACGCAGTCCCTCTGGCACTCAAGCCGAAGTACTGGTAGAAGAAAATTTTATGTTTACACACACAGCACACACACACACACACACACACACACACACACACACACACACACACACACACACACACACACGCACACACACACACACACACACACACATACACACACATAGATGTATATATATGCATACATCACTCATAGTGAACAGACGTTATTTCAAAGAACGAACGATATGCATACATACATACATACATACATACGTCCACATATACATACATGCATGCATATATACATACATACATGCATACATATATACATACATACATACATACATACATACATTCAGACATACATACATACATACATACAGACATACATACAGACATACATACAGACATACATACATACATGCACACGTTATGTATACTTGCAAACACAATACATACATTGTACACATGTATGAAATAGGTTGGTGCGTAGGTAGGTAGATAGATAGATCGATAGATACACACACACACACACACACACACACACACACATATATATATATATATATATATATATATATATATATATATATATATACATGTATATATATATTATATTGTATATATATATGACACGGATTCAAGGTGGCGGCGACTCCTAACTGGTAAAATTTCAGCAGTCAGAGACATTGTGGAATAGTCCAAAATGACCAGGACAAGACGAGGCCGCCTTGCTCGACAGAAACAAGAAGCTACGTCAGCAGGAATGGCCGATCAGGAGAGGCCAACGACCAGGGAGATAAGACCCAAAAGGCTGAGACTGTCCCTACAAATGGCGCTTCGACCGCGGTTCTCACCGGCACGCAGAGTGGGACAACTCACACAACACCTGTACTCAGCTCTGCAGAACTTGTGAGTACGATTGTTGAACTCAAAAACATCGTACTGAATCTCTGCAAGCAAGTTAATTCTTTGGAAAGGACTGTGTTTGCGCAGATCGAGGCCCGGTCAACAGCAACCACCACCATCAAGATAACCAGCCACAGTCAAACACAGACAGATCTCCATGACACAAATCCCACGTACGCAGACGTTCTTAAACAAAAACACACACGCAGGCAGGACGACCAACAGTCACAAAAATCAGACGAAACAAAAAGTAGCAGCAATAAATCAAAGTGAGCGAAAATAGTGAACGAAAAGAAAACCAAAGACGGGGAAGAACAACATCATGACATCAAAAAAGCTGTAGACGTAACGACGTCACCTCACAGCTCAAACATGCAACGTAGCACTCTAAAAAGATATCAGAACAAAGTAAAAAGAACCACGACCTTCCGTATGTTCTGACTATCCACGATTCGGTGTTGAGAGATGTAAACTCAAGAAGACTGGGACGATCTTACAGTTTCGAAGGAGACTCGTGTGCTGTGAATACTTACTTTACTTTACTTTATCCGTCCTCTTATACCATCTTGGGCGTCGAGGGGAGAAAGAGCTTTCTGTCTGCGGCAAGTTTGAAGGCCTGGTTGAGTGGGGTGTTGTGGGTCTTCAGTGTTTCTTTCACACCCTTGATCCAGGTCTTCCTCGGTCTACCCCTTGCCTTGTACCCTGACACCTTTGTGTTGTAAGCTTTACTGGCAAGCTGGTGAGGTGCCATGCGTGTCAGGTGCCCGAACCACCTGGTTCTCTGCTGTTGGATGTAGTGGAGAATTGGTGTTGTTCCAATCATTTCTCTGATCTTGATGTTCTTGATCTTATCATGTCTGGTTTTGTTGACTGCTCTCCTTAGACATCTCATCTCGCAGGTGGTGATCTTTCTTTCAAGACTTTTGGTAAGGGTCCATTGTCTGACACTGGTAGGTCAAGTTTGGTCTAAATATGGACTCGATGAGTTTGGCTTTGGTCTTGATGGGGATGTTGGGGTGTCTTAGGAGTGGGGCAAGCTGGTAGCTGACGCTGTTGGCCTTTTGAACTCTTGTCTCGATCTCTCTGTTGAGACGTCCATCTTCTGTGAAGATACTTCCAAGATACTTGAACTCGCTGACTTGTTTCAGTGCTGTCCCCTCGATGTTGATGTTGAGGCGGCCAGGTGTTCTACTGACTTTCAGTGTCTCGGTTTTGCTGATACTGATTTTCATGCCGAAGTTCTCACATTGTGTGTTCAGGTTGTTCGTGTGCTCCTGGAGTTCCCCTTCTTTTTCATGTGCAAGGCTTTGATCATCTGCAAACAGCATCTCGTTCAGATCTTCAGGGTTGGGATTTGCTTCCTTCGTGATTTTGTCCATATATACAATGAACAGCAGTGGTGATAGAACACACCCCTGCCTCACTCCCGACGTCACCCCAAACCATTCCGTGAGTCCATCTTGGGTGCGTACTGCACTCATGCTGTTGGTATAGATGGCTCTTATATTGTCTAGAAGTTGCCCCCTAACGTCATATTCTTCTAACGTTTTCCACAACTTGTTTCTATTTACTCTGTCGAAGGCCTTTTCTTGATCCACGAACACGAAGTTCAGTTCTTTATTGTGTTCGATAGTCTTTTCGCTCAGTTGTCTGAGAGCGAAGATAGCGTCAGTGCATCCTCTTCCTTTTCTGAAACCCATCTGCGCCTCACTCAGTAGAGGTTCCACCTTGTACTGTGAATAACATTATGATATAAAAGGCTCTTTAGACAAGACACTATCCATATTTGACAATTCTGCTGACTGTATCGTTTTCCATTGTGATGTCCACGAACTAAATAACAAAGATATCGCAGCAACAGCTCAACATCTCGCTTCTTGCATCAAACATGTAGCACAAGCATACCCAAACTCAAAGATAGTCATCAGCAAGGTCGCCCCTGTACAACATGCATGTATGAAGGTTCAGCGGAATTTGTTTAATTGATGCTTTCTTATCTGCTGAGCTTGTTGACATAAAAAACATCTTTTGTCTCCCATGGAAACCTTCATACTAACCAGCAGTTTCGTCACGACAATATTCACCCCACTGCCAGAGGAAGCGGCGTGATAGCGGGGAATCTTGGAAGACACTTTCGGGATCTGTTTTGGGAGACCCTAGGAGAACAACACGATCACGATCTTCATGGCTACACGCCTGTAGATTCCCCTAGTATGCTTCCACCATTTTGACAATTGCTAACCATGGTGGCTGCCATATATGTTTTTGTATATCTACAGTTATCAACGTTTCCTGTCACAGGACTTTTTCCTCATCATCTCCGACAATTTCCTTGTTGAAAGTATATAAACGCTATGATTTACTTAGTCAGACTATCAGACGTTTTCTGTCACAGGACTTTTTCCTCATCATCTCCGACAATTTCCTTGTTGAAAGTATATAAACGCTATGATTTAATTAGTCAGACTATCAGACTATCAGACGTACATTTGACGGCGTGTATACCATTGTTTTATTTCCTTGTTATTTGTGTCTGTTCTTAATCTGCCTCTTATCTCTATTAGAAAGACTTTTTCCCATAGTTTTAACTACATTTTTTTCTACCTTTCATTAGTAGTCTAAGTAATTAATGTTTTCTTTCTGGCCATTTTTCTCGTACACATAAAACCAAAGTATTCGTGATTATCAAACAAATAACCGTTAATTTGACATAAGAGACTAGCCAACAATGAAATTGCGCCAACATTTACAAATCAAATTTTTACAGTAGAATTAATAGATCCCTTTCCACCAATTCCGCATACCTGGAACATTTTCTCGCATTAAATCAGTGTGAAGTTTTGATTTTGCAGCCGTTTAATGTTATCCCAACCAAACTTCCCAATGTCCAAACTTACTATTGTCCTCCAGCATCTGACTTGGGAAATCCCGGGAAGAAGGTAGCCACTGCGATATATATATACTTAAAGAGTTGCAATATCACATATTTACTTCCCCAATTTTAACATCAAATGAAGACTTACACACTTGTGCCGCCACAGTACAATTCAGTAATTCTTTCGATCTGAACGTTTTCCAGTCTACCTGCCAACAGGTCCAAATGACCACAACTCAGAATGGCTGCGTACGATTCCGGATCTGCAGTACAGTAGATGGCTAATTGGTGGAGACTTTAATTTCCACTCCCCGTTTTGGGAAAAAGACTGTTGTACTGTGACAAGCAATCGTTTGGTAGAAAATATACTTGACAGTGCGCTTTACCTTTTGAATGATGGAAGTATCACTAGAATTCCTGATGTTTCCAAACACCGGGCAACAGCCATTGATCTGTCTCTAATATCACCAGAATTAGTACCATGCTGTACCATCGTACAATCAGTTTGATGAGTCATGTAACCAAGATCCTATTAAGAATAATCATGATGAGGACAAGGAATAGAATCAAAAGAGAAATAGCAGAAGAACAGTGTGGATTTGTGGAAGGGAAAGGAACTTTTAATGGATATACATCCTAAGAACTATCATAGAGAGGTCAATCGAGGTGAACAAGGATTTATATTCATGCTTTGTTGACTATACCAAGGCTTTCGATTGGATAAGACATGAAGAATTAATCAACCAGCTAGAAAGACTCAGTATTGATGGAAAAGATCTACGAACAATCAGAAATATGTATTGGGAACGAACAGCTGCAATGAGAATAAAAAACGATATAAGCTCTTTCCAAAACATCCAAACAGGGTTGTGTTTTGTCACCAGATCTGCTTTCACTTTACAGCGAAACCATCATGAAAAACCTAGAAGAAGACCCTGGATTAAAGGTTGGAGGAAAAATGATAAACAACATTCGATACGCAGATGACACCGTGCTAATTGCAGAAAGTGAAAGGGACCTACAAAACCTTGTGAATATACATGAAATAGAAAGCAAAGGTAAGGGGTTGGAACTAAACAGCAGGAAGACTGAAGTCATGGTGATCAGTAAAAGACATGAAATCCCCTCATGCAAAATAACAGCAAATGGCACAACCTTGAGACAGGTTGATAAATATAAATACCTGGGAACGATCATTTCACCAGATGGCAGATGCACATCAGAAATAGCCTGCAGAATCGGCCAAGCAAAAACAATATTCAAGAAGATGGAGAGCATTCTTACCAACAAATGCCTATCAATTAACATCAGGAAAAGAGTTCTTGAATGCTATATAGAACCAATACTGTTGTACGGTTGCGAGGCGTGGACAGTCAACAAGCTAAGCCAGAACAAGATTGAGGCAGCCGAGATGTGGTTTCTAAGAAGGATGTTGAGAGTTCCATGGTCAGCAAAGAAAACAAACGAGAAAGTTTTGATGGAGGCAGACACAAGTAGATCATTCATAAGGAAAATTAGGAAAAGGCAGGCAATATCCATAGGCCATTTTATGAGGAAAGGAGAATTGGAGCACCTGGTCACAACGGGAAAGCTGGAGGGAAGGAGAGCACCGGGTAGACCCAGGGAGAAGGTACTAGACGGACTTACAGAGTGGCTGAAGACAGGGAGGGTGGAAAAGATGCTTGAGGCAACAAGAGATAGAGACAGATGGAAGTCCATGATCGCCAACGCCATGGGGCAAGGCACCTGATGATGATGATGATGTACCTGGGACACTCACAGAGATACTTTGGGAAGTGATCACTTACCTATCATCATAACAATAAATAATGACAACATCAGGATGAAAGACAGCACTCCTGACATTATACCAAAATATAAATACACGCGCGATGATTGGTCCTTGTTTCAGACTGCTCTCGCTTAACAAGAATATAAGCATTATGAAAGTGAAAATGTAGACGTTATGTTTTCTTAGTTCCAGGAGACAGTTCTAGCTGCTGCAGATTTCTCCATCCCGAAACTCCAAACTTTTAACTCCAATAATCTTTTGGGTAATTTTGGTGGACAGAGGCATGTAGAAAGCAGTTCAGTATAAAAAAGAGAAATTCAAAATCTACATTAAAAGCAGAAAACCTGAAGGTCATATGGAAATGAAAAAATTAACACCCAATGTAATAAAATCATCGATAAGCAAAGAAAGATTATTGGGCATCATACTGCATCAAAGAAATTTCAGATTTTAAGGATTTCCATAAACTCTGGACAAAAGTGAATCAAATGAAAAATGGGGCCAACTTACCTAGGTGTCCAATAATGATTGATGCATGTCACAAATTTCCTTCCGACATGGACAAAGCTGAAACTTTGTAGAACTCATTGCTGAAAATAGTAAGGTAGACGGTTTGTCTCCTAACTGCAAACACTACAGAGAAATGGCAGCTAACAACCCTATTTTCACTTATCCAATACCTCAGAATAATCGCTGGTTTAATTCTCCAATCACCTTGCAAGAGCTATAAAAACATTATCTTGTCTCTACACAACAAAAGGACTTCGGTAGGTGTCGATGCAGTTTCAACTGAAATGAGCAAGCAATTTCCAGAAAACTGTATTATTTTCTTACACAAATTTTTTCAGAAATACTGGGTGAGTGGAACTGTAACACAGGCTTGGCAAAAGTCTATTATTATACCCATATTAAAAGAGGAAAGCCTAAAAACAATAAAAACAGTTACAGACCCATTGTTTTGACGTCCCATACGAGCAAACTAATGTAAAGATTGATCTTAAACAGATTTACACATTACTGTGATTAAAATAACATTATTCCGGTAATCCAGGCAGGTTTCGAAAAAGGGAGTCCCACAAATGAGCACCTGGTTAAATTTACAACTCAGATAAAACAACAGTTTGCCCGTAGAAAATGTCTTTTAGCAACTTTTTTTATGTTAAAAAAGCTTATGATCAAGTTTGGCATATACCTTTATTTTACAAGATGAAATCTGTTGGTCTATCTGGCAATATGTATAATTATATTAAGTCCTATTTAGCCAATACAACAATTCAGGCAAGAGTGGGAACAAATTATTCTACTTCACGACGTCTTGACATGGGAATTCCTCATGATTCAGTAATAGCACCTATTTTGTTTAATATCCTTATACAGGATCTTCCTAATGCACTCTCAAATCATGTTGTTTTGGTACAGTACGCTGATGACATATGTATCTGAATGAATATTACTTTAAAAAAGACAACTCCCCAGAGAGCGCAGAATTACATCAGGAAGTTGTATCAATCTGATCTTGATAGTCATAGTAACTACATGTTAGAAAATGGTCTGTCGTAGTCAGCAGAGAAAAACTAACATGATGCTATTTAATCCTGGTGGTACTTTAAGTAACTTGCCTACTTTCAGACTGCGTGTTGAAGTGATACATTACAAACAAGTTGTAAAATTTCTGGGAATCTTTATAACATCGAAATTAAACTGGAATGTCCATTTTGATTATATTTTAACAAAAGCAAGAAAAGGCTTCTAAAGATGATAACCAGATTACCCTGGGGAATAGATACAAACAGACTACTTCATCTATCAACAGCACTTGTAAGAACTAAATTATCCTATGCGCAAGAAGTGTTCTTCAGTGCACCCAAATATCTACCAAAGAAGATTCAAAGCATAGACTGCAAAAGTCTTAAAATAGCATTAAGTGTACCAACCCATGCTTCAAATATGGAAACGTGCAAAGTCGCTGGAATCCCGTCTCTGAACAACTATCGTGAGCTAGTGACAGCAATGTTTGCAGTTAGAACTACATCACAAACGGACAATTTTGTGAGCAAGGAAATTAAAGTCAGGTCTGATGTTAACTTTCCAAAACGAGCAAACAACATTTCATCACAAATGACTGTTGCAACTTACGTATCTGACTTGGTCAAACAGTCTAACAGTCTATCCCTACATTGGAAATGCTTGAAGCCACTTTTGATATTGATTATACAGATGCTAAGAAATGTGAAAACAACAATATTTCGATATATACAGCACGAGAACACATCGATGAAAAATACCGTACCCACCTCCACATTTTTTCCGATGGATCAGTCTTACAAAATAGATCTGTTGAGGCAGCATTTTATGTTCCAAAATTTAAATTACAAAAGTTATTTTTCATTGGGCCAAATATATCTATATTTACAGCGGAATTAGTCGCTATTATACAAGCGTTGCAATTTCTAGTAAACCTTAAACCTGTATCTGTCAAAGTAGTTCTCTTTGTTGATTCAAAATCTGTATTATATGCCTTACAGTCTTTTGATACAGACACAAGACCTGATTTGATTACAGAGGCAAATCATCTTATACATCGAATGAGGATAAAAGGTACAGATATCAGTTTATGCTGGGTGCCTTCTCATGTTGGTCTTCACGGCAACAAAGTAGTTGACAGAGCAGCTAAGCAAGGTGCACACAACTCTGATAACACCATAGAATTAGGTATTAAAACTTCCGTAAAAGAAGCTTGCAGCTTGCTAGAATCAGTCTCATGGATTCGTTTTCATGAACATTTCAATGGTTGCTGTTCATTTTCGTATTCAGCTTAACGCATTGAAAACAAAATATTGTAAAAATGTCAAGTGCATTTGCGAAGAACATTCACATTGTTTCACTATTTATTTTACTGCAAAATGCTACGTTCTTTTTTGCCAACAAGAAAACTATTCTGAAATTCAGTTTAAAGAAGTAACTTCAGATCAATCTTTGTCAGTTCAAATTTCAGAATCATTGGTTCACAGTCCTGTTGATGCATTGCTTTAAGTTTATGAAGTTTGCACTTTAGCGTTAAATTTTCCCTTCACATTGTTGATGTTAATTGTTAGTGTTAAGATCTTGTTCTATTTTTCTATTATCCTACCTACTTATGTCTCTTACACTGTCTCCCCTCTGCCCCCAATCCAACCCGCCCAACTCTCATACTCCATTTTCCCCCCGTCTAATATCACTCATAGTGAAAAGACGTTAAATGAAAGAACGAACGAATACACACACACACACACACACACACACACACACACACACACACACACACACACACACACACACACACACACACACACACACACACACACACACACACACACACACACACAATATATATACATGTATACATTTGCATAAAAGTTGTTGTTGTTGTTTACTTGTTTGATTTATGGTCACAATGGATTTACCATGTAAAGTCCAGGTTTTTATTTCTGGTGAGAGGGCGTCGCCGCAGCGCAGCGCCACCTTTTACTCTCTTTTTCTGTATGCGTGTGCTTCCATATATCATATGAAAGTGGATTTCCTACTGAATTTTGCCGGGATAACTCCTTTGTTGCCGTGAGATCTTTAACATGAGTTCAATGACTGCTGCACACGTGTTGTACTTGGGTTTGTATCGTCTCTGTATGCTGTTCCAACACTTTCGTCTGTGATTTTGAGGGAACAATCGGATGAATTTTGAAGAGGCTTTAAATTTGAAGAGGCTTTGTTCCCCTCCCCCCACTTCATCTCTTCCTTTTTTTCCTCCTCTTCCTCCTCCTCATTCTCATTCTTCTTTTTCCTCTTCCATGGCTGCGCCGACATTACTGTCGTTTGATGTTTCTATACATCAACACAGTTATACTGAGTATTATAAAATCATGTTATCCGTGTAATAAAAGAAGTGTTTGTATATAACGTTTCGTGTGAAATTACGTAGTATTACACATACTTTTGGACCAACTTTAAAAAAGCCGCAAATGAACATACACAGAAACAAGAACAACAAAGCCTTACTTTAAATACTGATTTATTTCAAATTGATGTTGATGACGGCCTTTATTTAAAAAAAATGGAAAGGATTTCATTACTCATTTTTATATCCTTCTGCTGGTGAGTGTCTGTCTGCCTTCCTGTCTACTTATCAGTTAGTGTGTCTCTGTTTGAAGTTCTCTGTCTCTTTGGTTGTCAGTTATTTGTTGTTGGTTTTTTTTTTCTGTTTCTTTGTCTGTATGTGTGTCTGTTTCTCATTTTCTTGCATCTGCCTCTCCCTTGCTTTCAAACATTCCATCCGTCGCCAATCCTCTCTTTCTATCACACACACACACAACAACACACACACACACACACACACACACACACACGCACGCACGCACGCACGCACACGCACACACACACACACTCATACACACACACGCACACATATGTATACACATATATATATATATACACTCACTCACTCACTACCCTCCTCCCAAGCACACCCCATATCTACTGGAAGATTTTATCATTTCTGAAAATGTATGCACAGTTGGAAGTAACTCAGGGAATTAGATTTAAATAGTCTTCTATACCTCATCATCATCATCATCATCATCATCAGGTGCCCTGCCGCAAGGCGTTTGCGACCATGGACTTCCATCTATCTCTATCTCTCGTTGCCCCTACCATCTCTCCAATCCTCCTCGTCCCCAGCCACTCTGCAAGTCCGTCCAGCATTCTCTCCCTGGGTCTACTTGGTGCTCTCTTTCCCTCCAGCTTTCCCGTTTGACAGTGTCCAAATCCCCTTTCCTCATAAAATGGCCTATAAATGTTGCCTGTCGTTTCCTAATCTTCCTTATGAATGATCTACTTGTGTCTGCCTCCATCAAGACTGTCTCGTTTGTTTTCTTTGCTGTCCATGGAACTCTCAACATTCTTCTTAGAAACCACATCTCGGGTGCCTCAATCTTGCTCTGGCTTTGCTTGCTGACTGTCCACGCCTCGCATCCGTACAACAGTATTGGTTCTATATAACATTCTATACCTCACAATCTCTTTATCCCAGCTCGCTTGTCACAAACATACAACATCTCAAACACTTCAACAAACTGTTGTCAGTCAGTCCTGTCCTCTATGCCACTGAGCACGTTTTCGTTTCAGGTGAACTAGTCACATTTGTCGCAGTTCATATTGTTGCTCTTGTTTATTTTGTTGTTATATTGCAGGTGTTGTGGTTATCTTCTTTTTCTACCCGTTCTTCTCCTTCAGCTTGCTCTGTTTCTTTTTCCTGCTCTTCTTTTTCTTTTTTATTTTCATATTGTCTCTCTCCGTCTCTCCGTCACTCTGTTTCTATCTCTGTTTCTGTCTCTGTCTCTCTATCTCTCTGTCTCTCTGTCTGTGTCTGTGTCGTGTCTGTGTCTGTCTGTCTCTCTCTCTCTCTCTCTCTCTCTCTCTCTCTCTCTCTCTCTCTCTCTCTCAGTCATATTAAAAAAAAACAAGTCTATGAAAAATAAACATAAAACAAATAAACAAATAAGCGAAAAAAGAATAAATGCACAACATTTAGCAAAAAAAAACCAGTCTTTTTTATAGGCCTAACAAAGGCCATTTGGCCGAGAATTTGCTTCTGTGTTGTCTTGTTATATCAAATACGCGTTCTATTTATATTTTTGTTTCTCTGGCTTGTATTTGTTTGATTCAGATTTCAGTTTTTAAAGTTGTGTTTGCGAGAAGATATGCTGATTGAGTGTAGACCCCTAATGCTTTAAGCATCTCTTTTTCATGATGCACACAGGCCATGCTTGAGGCTTTCCTTTCAAACAGAGAACCACGTGAAACTGCTAATGTCATTACGGTGGTGACGGTGGAGACTATACTATAATGGACAATCCTGTAGCAGGGCAATGATAGCCATGACGATGATGTGGTGGTGGTGGCTGTAGGTAGGCAGAAGGGTGGAGATGTTTCATGTAGGGGAGGGGGGTTGAAGTGTCTGACGTCAAACAAATAAGGGGTTTGTGCTTCATGTCCTTAGTCTGCGTGTCAGTGTGTCTGATTGTCCTCCCCCCCCCCCCTCTCTCTCTCTCTCTCTCTCCGTTATACTTGTTATCTCTGTTGTCTGTCTGTCAGTCTGTCGCCGTCTCATATGTATGTGTATATATATCTATATCTATATAATTATGTATTTATTTAGATAGATATATATCCAGATATATGCACGTATGTACACAAAACACTGTTTTTGGTGCGAAACTATTGTGCATATATATATATTTACATATATATGAGATGGAGCGAGTGATTAAGGGGTAAGTGATGATTGTTGCGGTGGTCGTTTGTGTCTAGAGCAGAAAGAGAAGTCTTTCGATCAAAAGACAAGTCCGTGGATGATCTTCAGGATCTTGCATGGAGTGTCCACCTTTGCTGTTGGTTGCTGTGGCAATGTGGTTTGCAGGGTGGTTTCTTCGGAGTCGCAGTGTTGCGCTGCCTCCATACGGGCGAAGACTGGGCTGGAGTTTTTCACTATCAGCTGTGCAGAACACCACCTGGCACACCTGGCACAGCTGGCAGAACTCAGTGCCAGCATAGACCAAAATCTCCAGCAGTGTCTTCCCAGCTGTCTATGTTGATGTCCAGGACTTTCCTATCGCGCTTGCCAACAGACCTCTTGTCGGAGACTAGATGTATAGAAATATCGCTTTACAGACATACATAATCTTATGGGCGCAATTGTCATCTGAGTAAAAGGTGAAGTTTTAATAGGAAGGTCTGGACTGGGTTCGATTCTGCCTGCCTACTTTCCACCTGGCAGGTAAAGGGTGGACAGTTTTTTCTTATCTCCTCAGGCCATCAAGTGTGCAGACTTGTTAGTATCTAAAACTCATTTGAGTGTAGATATACGCAGATCTCTGAATACACACGTTAACGGTTTTTGTTAAGTCCGATGGCTTATGGAAACATAAAAAAAACTCAAATATACGGGCACAAGAGAGAGAGAGAGACAGACAGACAGACAGACAGACAGACAGAGAACAGAGAGAGAGAGACATTCATTTCCTGTTGATTGATTTAGTCAAGGCAAAAGCAGTGTCGGTGTGTGCGTGGGTCTTTTCTTTTTCCTGTCTGATTCTGCTGCTATCAATTTCCTTTCGTCGTCTGCCTGCCTGTGGTTAGGACTCGATACATGCACCAGTTGGTAGTAAACATGTACATGCCTGTCACACCACACACACACACACACACACACACACACACACACAACACACACACACACACACACACACACACACACACACACACACACACACACACACACAACACACACACACACACACACATAGAACACATTGTTTTGTTTCGTTCCAATTTTTGATCGGATCCGAGTGTATTTCTCGGGTAATCAGTATGTCACCACACACCGGGGCAAGTAAATGTAAGCCATATATGCACGTTGTTTTGCCAACATGGCATGTACGTATGGAGTGTGTATATATATCGGCATGTATGTATTACGTAGTACGAGCACCAGGTAGACCCAGGGAGAAGATACTAGACGGACTTGCAGAGTAGCTGGGGACAAGGAGGGTGGAAGAGATGCTTGGGGCAACAAGAGATAGAGACAAATGGAAGTCCATGATCGCCAACGCCATGCTGCTGCTGCTGATGATGATTATGATGTATGTACGTACGTACGTACGTACTTATGTACGTATGTATGTATGTATGTATGTGTGTATGTATGTATCTATGTATATATGTATGTATGTATGTATGTATGTATGTATGTATCTGTCTGTCTATCTATCTATCTATCTATCTATCTATCTATCTATCTATCTATCTATCTATCTATCTATCTATGTAGTACGTATGTATGTTGTACGTACGTACATGTACGTATATATGTATGTGTGTATGTATGTATCTGTATATGTATGTATATATCTATCTATCGATCTTTCGATCCCTCTCTCTCTCTCTCCCTGTTTTTCTCTCTCTCTCTATCTATCTATCTGTCGGTCTGTCTGCCTGCCTGCCTGCCTGCCTGCCTACCTGCCTATCTATCTATCTATCTATCTATCTATCGCTCGATCGATCTATCTGTCTGTCTATGTATCTGTCTGTCTGTGTGTCTGTCTGTCTGTCTTTCTATCTATCTATCTATCTATCTATCCATCTGTCTGTTCGTCTGTCTGTCTGTCTATTTCTATCTATCTATCTATCTATCTGTCTGTCTGTCTGTCTGTCTGTCTATCAATCTATCCGTTTATCTCTCTCTCTCTTTTCTGTGTGTCTGTCTGTGTGTCTGTCTATCTACCTATCTATCTATCTGTCTGTCTGTCTGTCTATCTGTCTATCTATCTATCTATCTATCTATCTGTCTGTCTGTCTGTCTTTTTTCTGTCTGTCTGTCTGTCTATCAATCTATCCGTTTATCTATCTCTCTCTTTTCTGTCTGTCTGTGTGTCTATCTATCTACCAATCTATCTATTTGTCTGTCTGTCTGTCTATCTGTCTATTTATCTATCTATCTATCTATCTACCTGTCTGTCTGTTTTTTTTCTGTCTGTCTGTCCGTCTGTCTTATACCTTTTCTATTTCAACAAAAGGAATCGGTCTATAGGCAAGTTGACCGATCCATCGTTTTTGTTTTGAATATAGTGAACTGTTTGTTATTGTTGTTGTTGTCGCTGTTGTTATTTTTGTTGTATATAATGCACTACTGACGAAGCCCACTTTGTCATTGTCTACTTTCGTCTGTTAAAAACATACGTTCATCTTTGAATGCTGGCAGTCACTTTGATTCAGATTGCTTGTACGTTTTCTGATGCTTTCAAACTGAAATTTCGACGGAATTTTGTTTGTAATAATTACTAGTGTTTTCCATGGTACATTCCATCCTCAGTGGTTCATTATTCATATGCTTAGTTTGGTTTAGTTTCACCATGTTGTTGATATGTCATGTTGCATCATCTAGCCATTCTCTCTTCAGACGCATTAAACATCTGGAACCTCCATCTCGGGAATAAAATTTCTATTGAAGCCGAATGCAAATTAAACGGAGTCTCACAGCTAAAACTGACACGAACTCTTTTTTTCCCAACGTTTGTCTAAAAGTTTTTTTCTGTTCCGTTTACCTTTGGGAAAGACGATCAGAAAACTGTCAAGCGCATGGGTTATCTGAGTGTGATCTCAGAGAACAACGTCAGTCTCCTGTCTAAAATAGACAAACCGTTGACAGAAAATAATAAAAAATGTTGAGAGATATAATTGAAATCGCTGTATTTCATCAAAGCGTGAGATAGATTTTGTGGATTTTTGTTATTGCTGCTGTTGCCATGATGTACATGTTTAGAACAATTACGAAAAGTTAAGGAAAGTTTTGATTAATTTAAACTTTGATGTCTTGTGTCATACCAGTTGTATTTACATAGGCTTCATTTACTATTGTTTACTTGAATAAAGTGACAGATTCGCTGGATGTATACAATAGGGACATTAAAGGTTTGAGGTTTCGCTTTGTCTTCGTAACAAATCAATTTGTTCAAGAGATATTTGAAAATGGGGTACGATGCTGAAAAACACGAAGCACTGATGGATGTGACCTGCAATAAATGTCGAGCTGTCTGATTCTGCTTTGATAGCAAGCATTTGATTTGATCGTCAGTATCATTATCTCTGATTCATTATTTGCGTGAAGTGTATATACTGTACTTTTGTAAGTGATCATGTTTCGACATGTACATGATCATGTTTCGAATAAACATGATACTTTTTCAACATGTACATGATAATGTTTCGACATGTACATGATAATGTTTTGACATGTACATGATAATGTTTCGACATGTGCATGATAATGTTTCGACATGTACATGATAATGTTTCGACATGTACATGATAATGTTTCGACATGTACATGATAATGTTTCGACATGTACATGATAATGTTTCGACATGTACATGATAATGTTTCGACATGTACATGATAATGTTTCGACATGTACATGATAATGTTTCGACATGTACATGATAATGTTTCGACATGTACATGATAATGTTTCGACATGTACATGATAATGTTTCGACATGTACATGATAATGTGTCGACATGTACATGATAATGTTTCGACATGTACATGATAATGTTTCGACATGTACATGATAAAGTTTCGACATGTACATGATAAAGTTTCGACATGTACATGATAATGTTTCGACATGTACATAATGTTTCGACATGTACATGATAAAGTTTCGACATGTACATGATGTTTCGACATGTACATAAAGTGTCGACATGTACATGATGTGTCGACATGTACATGATAATGTTTCGACATGTACATGATAATGTTTCGACATGTACATAATGTTTCGACATGTACATGATAAAGTTTCGACATGTACATGATGTTTCGACATGTACATAAAGTTTCGACATGTACATGATGTGTCGACATGTACATGATAAAGTTTCGACATGTACATGATAATGTTTCGACATGTACATAATGTTTCGACATGTACATAATGTTTCGACATGTACATGATAAAGTTTCGACATGTACATGATAATGTTTCGACATGTACATGATAATGTTTCGACATGTACATGATAATGTTTCGACATGTACATGATAATTCGGTATTGAAAAAATGAGTCCTCCGAAATGAAATTTATGACTCCGGAAAAATCCCCAAAGATATGTCAAAATCAATTTTCGTTGCGCTTCCAAAGAAAACAGGGGCTATAGAATGCGAACTCCATCGTACAATCAGTTGATGAGTCATGTTACAAAAATCCTATTAAGAACAGTCATGATGAGGACACGGAACAGAATTAAAAAAATGAAATAGCAGAAGAACAATGTAGATTTGTGGAAGGGAAAGGAACTATTAATGCCATATACATCCTAAGAACAATCATAGAGAGGTCATTCAAGTTGAATAAAGATTTATGTCTATGCTTTGTCTATGCTTTCAATCGGGTAAGACATGTAGAATTGATCAACCAACCAGAAAGACGCAATATTGATGGAAAAGATCTATGAATAATCAGAAATATGTATTGGGAACAAACAGCAGCAATGAGAATAGAAAATGATATCAGTTCTCTCAAAATGTCAAAAGAGGGGTCAGGCAAGGCTGTGCTCCGTCACCAGATTTGTTTTCACTTTACAGCGAAAACATTATGAGAAATCTAGAAGAATGCCCTGGGATAAAGGTTGGAGGAAAAATGATAAACAATATTCGTAACGCAGATGGCACCGTGCTAATTGCAGAAAATGAAAGTGACCTACCAAACCTTGTGAATATAAAAGAAATAGAAAGCAAAAATGAAGGGTTGGACCTAAATAACAAGAAGACTGAAGTCATGGTAATCAGTAAAAAACATTAAGTCCCCTCATTAAAAAAACAGCAGATGGAACAGCTTTGAGACAGATTGATAAGTTTAAATATCTGGGAACAGTCATCTCACCAGACGGTAGATGCACATCAGAAATAGCCAGCAGAATCGGCCAAGCAAAAACAGCATTCGAGAAGATGAAAAGCATTCTTACCAAGAAATGCCTATCAATTAACATCAGGAAGAGAGTTCTTGAATGTTATATAGAACCGATAATGTTATACGGTTGTGAGGCGTGGACAGCCAACACGCAAAGCCAGAACAAGGTTGAGGCAGCCAAGATGTGGTTTCTAAGAAGAATGTTGAGAGTTCCGTGGACAGCAACAAAACAAACAAGACAGCCTTGATGGAGGCAGACACAAGAAGATCATTGATAAGGAAGATTAAAAAAAGACAAGCAACATCTATAGGCCATTTTATGAGGAAAGGTGAATTAGAGCACCTAGTCACAACAGGAAAGCTGGACGGAAAGATAACACCAGGTAGACCCAGTGGATGGACTTGCAGAGTGGCTGAGGACAGAGAGGATGGAAGATGTGCTTGGAGCAACAAGGGATAGATGCATATGGAAGGCCATGATCTCCAACGCCATGCGGCAGGGCAAATGATGATGATGTTGATAGTAATGTTTCGACATGTACATGATAATGTTTCGACATGTACATGATAATGTTTCGACATGTACATGATAATGTTTCGACATGTACATAATAATGTTTCGACATGTACATGGCAATGTTTCGTCATACACATGATACTGTTTGGACATGTACATGATAATATTTCGACATGTACATAATAATGTTACAACATATACATGGCAGCGCTTCGACATGTATATGATAATGTTACGACATATACACGATGTTACGACATATACACGATGTTACGACATGTACGTGATAATGTTGCAACATGTCCATGATAATGTTTCGTCACGTACATGATAATGTTACAACATGTGCATGATAATGTGACGACGTGTATATGATAATTTTACGACGTATACATGATAATTTTACGACTAGATTTACGCATGTGGTTATAATATCTGTACTTTTGTTTTCTTTCTTTCTTGTAAAAGTCCCCCCCCCCCCCCCCCCCACCAAAAAAAAGTATTTGTCAGTTTTTTATCGGGGTCAAGTTCAGCTGTTTCATCTTGCTTTTGTTTGTTTGTTTGTTAGTTTGTTGTTGCTGTTGTTAAAGGACGATACAACTGTATCCTTACATTGCCTAGGTCAGCTTACTGTTCATGTAAAGAGAGAGAACTATCTTGATGGGCAGAAATGAAAGAAACTACATCAGTAAGGCATTGTTTTCTTTAAGAAAAAGTGTCATTATCTGAATTGCCCGGAACACAAATATTTTCACAAATCAAGTATATCAGAAAAATATAGTGTGGGCGTATATATATATATATGTGTGTGTGTGTGTGTGTGTGTGTGTGTGTGGTGTGTGTGTATACATATATATATGTGTGTGTGTGTGTGTCTGTGTGTGTCTGTGTGTGTGTCTGTGTGTGTATATGTGTGTGTGTATGTCTGTGTGTGTCTATCTGTCTGTCCGTGTTTGTGTTTGCGTGTGTGTGAGTGCGCATGTTTGAGAAATATGACACCACACTGGTATGCCTGCAAAGTAAGTTACCTTGTAGTTTTGGGGAAAAAATATCGATCTCGAGTATCGATCTTGAGTATTGAGTTTTTATGTCGTTCGCATGCTTGTGCATTTCCTCTTTTGCTGTTGTTTTTCTTTCTTTTATTCTTTCTTGTTCTTCTTATTGTGTGTCATTGGTGGATCATGACTGACATATGCTACAATCAAACGAAACAGTCACTATGTCCTTGAAATGACAGGCAGTATCACCCACTGACACTAAATTTCTGTTTGTGTGATTCGTATTCAGTGTGTTATAATAAATGGTCAAACGGTTACTAAACGACTCTGTCACAGTCATTCTGTAAGTCACTAAACTTTACCTAATAGTAGAGAAGAAAGGAAAAAGAAAACCAGAACATATAAGAAAACCAGCAAAGAGCGGAAGGTTTTTGACATTTCAGAAGTATGTCGACTGATAAAAAAAAGAAACTAAGCATACTACAGTTAGGTCGTGGCTGTTCACACACACACAGACACACACATATACACACGTTTCCTTCATGTCTATTGATTTATTCAAGACTGAGCAGTGTTGGCGTCTCACGTGGGTCTTTTGTTGATCTGTCCGCGCCTGTTTCTGTCAATACCCATGTCTGTCTACCTGCAGTGATGACTGGCTATGTTCCGCCGAAATAGAATGAGAAAGAGGTAAAACACAGTAGGCACGCACTTCTTCTGTTATCTGTCTGCATGTACCATCATAAGTATCGCGTGCAGAAAGAGCCAACGATCTACAGCGAGCTGTAAGGCTGAAAAGCTTGAAGTGGATAAATGTCAATGTCGTCTTTTTCTTTGTCATTCTCCGCCTACAGAGTCAGGCCACACCTAGCGATGAATTTTTGTTTGTTTGTTTGTTTGTTTGTTTTTGTTTGTTGTTGTTTTTTCCAATTTCTGGCTGGCCGCCATGGATCTTGGTGGTCAGAAATAAATGCAATCAGCCATGTTTCCTGTCACCTCACTTGATAATGTCAATATCCATGCAATGCATGTTCAGAGATCTGATCCTCCTGACCGCAGAAGCAAGTTGGTCAAAGCGTCAGCTTGGACTTGACGTTATTGGTTTTTTTTTTTACAAGATATTCATCTCACTGCAACTCTACAGTGCCCGATAAGAACCAAATGGGGATACAAATGCTTTTTTTTTTCAAACAACAGTAAATCAGTAAATCAACAGGTGTAGGTATTTGGTTAACAACAAGATTGAAAAAAGAAACACTCAAGGAAAGGCAAGGTAATTAATTAATTCTAACAATACAAACCATGGGCAAACAAGGAACTCCAAAAGAGAATCAAAGACCTTTGTATCCCAAACGTAATAATAGCGGGAGATTGGAATTTAATACTCAACCCAATTTAGATTACTACAACCATATACATCTTGATAATGCTAAAGCAAGAGAGACAGTAATACAAATGACGTCAGAATTACAACTTACCGATATGTGGAGAGAATACAACCAGAAGTACAATGTTTTATATGGAGGAAGTTTAACCCACTCCAACAAAGTCGTTTAGATTTTTTTCAATTGTTTGACACAATTATTGATATACGAAAAATGCAGATATCCTGTATGGATACAGAAGCGATCACTCCCTTAGCATCAGAGAAATCACGTTCAAAGAAAAGGAAAAACACAGAAGTTTCTGGAAATTTAACTCTTCCCTATTGAAGGAACCCACATCCCACATATGTAGAACTCGTTCACGAAATTATCGAAAATGTAAAAGAAGACTATCCAGTTTTGCCATATGCAAGAGAAAATATGAAATATATTCCATATGATCAAATACAGATGATATCAGACCAGTTATTCTTAGGTACTCTATTAATGGAAGAGCAAAAACAAAAATCACATAATTGTGGTATAGGTTATAAATGGGCCAAAGAAAAACATGAACAAGATTCAGAACAAGATTTACAACATTTAGAGAGAAACTCACCATTGAATGAAAGAGACACAATTCTCTTACAAGAAAAAACGGAATGGTTGGAAGACATATGGAAAGTAAAAATGGAAGATATACTCATCAGATCTAAAGCTAGATGGGCGTTACAAGAGGAAAAAGTAACCACATGTTTCTGTGTGTTTTTGTTTTGTTTTGTTTTGTTGTTGTTGTTGTTGAAAATACACACTTTGTAAGTAATCACATGTTAAAACTTGTAACAAATAACGGTAAAGTATTAACAGAAACAAATGATACGATGGGTGAAACCGGGACATTTTATCTAGATCTACAATCTGAAAGACAGTCACAAGATATTGACAGTTATCTCACAAAATGTCCAACCTTAAGTGAGACAGAATCAGACTAATTAGAATAAGAAGAAGCATAAAGGCATTGAAGAATATGCAACATGAAAACAGTCCAGGTACCGATGGTATAAGCGTAAATTGTTTTTCAAGATTTTGTTTTGAGGCAGATAGGGGATGTTGTAGTTCACTGTTTTAATGAGGGTTTCTCAAAGGTAAGATGTCAATTACCCAGAAAGAGGGGCAATTGTATGTTTACCCAACGGTGATAAACCCAGAGAATATCTAAAGAACTGGAGGCCAATTTCACTCTTGAACGTAACGTACAAAATTGGATCAGTATGTATTGCAAACAGAATTAAAAGTGTCCTTCCTAAACTGATAAACGAAGACCGGACAGGACTCATATCAGGTAGATATATTGAAGACAACTTAAGAAGTGTCTATGACATGGAAAAGAAAGACTTACATGGATTACTTATGTTCATTCATTTCGAAATAGCATTTGATTCAGTAATTAGAGATACACGAAAGAAGTATAATTTCGACTTGGAATTGATGTTTGCAACTGGGTAGCCACTTTGTACAAATATACAAACTCTACAGTGATATTGAATGCAAAAGCGTTCAAAAGATTCAATATAAAAAGAAGATGTCGTCAAGGCGATTCAGTCTCTCCTTACCTGTTGTCCTTTGCGCGGAAATTCTTGCATGTAAAATTGGGGAAGATAAAGATATAAAAAGCACAAAGATATCAAACAGAGAGTTGAAATAAGTCAGTTTGCAAATGATACAACATTTTCTTTGGAGGGAAACAGGAAATCATTGAGAAGTTGTTTGAAACTTTGAGTGATTTTGAGAAATTTCAGGTTTAAAAAATTAAATTTGAAAAAAAAAACCTTCAACCGTATGGTAGCAAAAAAGAAAGAAAAACTCCCATAAGACATATTTAGCACATAAATATAGAATGTAACCCTAAAAAATAAAATCCTGGGACTCTGGTTTTCAACTGACACATCAAAACCAACAGAAATCAATGTACTTGACAAGTTTGTCGAAGTAAGAAAAAAAAACCTGCTTAACATTTGGATGAAAAGAACATGTACACCCATGGGAAAAGTAGCAGGGTAAAAACCTCTGATACTTTCAAAATTAGTATACTTGTTGATTCTGTTACCAAACCCGCCAGACAATGAAATTAGATTATTACAGAACCTGTGTTTTGAGTTTGAATGGGACAACAAACCAGACAAAAAATGCAACGCATAACATCGGACATGAAGGAATAAGAATACCTGACATAAAACATTTATGCAAGTATCAAAGTTGACATGGATTAAAAAAAATTGCATTTGAAAATTTCAAAATGGAGAAGAAGAAAAAACAATACTGCAGACTCAATGTCCCGAAAAGAGAGTATTTGAACCTGTATGGAGCAAAGGTATTTCTGAAGAGCAAATGCAATCCATTTGGAAGAATGTGTTTCTAGCTTATGATATGTTTAATAAACGTATTGATTTGGACAACAGTAAAGAAGAACCATCCGAACCCATGTTCTACAATGATGAATTCGAAATAATGGTACTGATTTTTGCTTTAAAATGTGGACAACAAAGAATGTATTTTTTATCAAAAGATGTTTTAAATGACAGTGGCAGTTTCCTCAGACACGAAGAGTTTTCAAAGAAATGGGGCATTAAGGTTAATTATCTACAGTATTTCAGTTGAATAGAGGCAATCAAAGAGTATATCAAAAGCAGAAATATAAATATGGATAACAATGCCCATAATTAAGATACTAAAGCTTTAAAACCAATACACAGTGTTAAGAAATGATCAAGAGTTTATTACGATACGTTACTTAAAAAGATGATAATATTCACTATAAAACATTTTATGAACTGGAAAAAAACAATTTTAACAAACTGAATAATGGCACGAAAAACTGAAAAAAAGAAATAAAAGAAATGAACTTGAACTGGTTCCAGCTAAAACTTTGCCACAGAATTCGTCACAAACAGCATGTTGAAAGAAATGACAATTCTTGATGATGATAGGCGTAATTTCTGTGGAATCGAAAAAGATTCACTTCCTCATCATTTTTGTGGTACTGTATTGTAACTATACACACAGTTTTTGGATGGAATAAGACAAAGCTTTAAATGAGAAATGTAATTACTACGATAGATTATCACTCAATGTTGAGCTAGTATTATTCGGTATTGTGTAAAACAAAAACAGATGAACCATTCGACTATGTCATTCTTTGTGCAAAACATTTCGTATATAAATGCAGAATTCAGCAAACCAAATCGAAAGTACAAATGTTCGTAAAAGATTTACAGTATACATATAACATGTAGAAACGTGTTTCTTACCTGCAACTGAAATATTGTTTTTAGGAAAGACTAATTACATGTTTAACTATTGTTACCCATAGAGTATGACCATGATGAATACTCGCTCGAAATGTACTGCGAGGAAATTAAGGAAAGTGATACCCTCTCTTCTTCCACTGCCATAAATCAAGATCATCAGTGTAAAACAGAAGTAGCTCCAGCCAACTGCTCCTGTGTGCTAAAACAAGACGTTGGCACACAAAATGAAAGGGGAGAGAAACGTGTGCAGTTTAAACACCTGGTTTGAGCAGCCTAACAGAAGAAAATGGACATGGATGAGTCCAGGAGATTATACTTAAAATCAAATTGATTACGTCGTGATAGATATAAGATTTAGAAATTCTTTACTGATAGCAAAACCACTGCCAGACGCAGACGACAACAGTGGCCACAATCCTGTAGTGGGAAGATTAAGGCTGAAACTAAAGAAAAGAAAACTGACAAAAAGTAGCATCAAACTAATTCTTGGACTCCTAAAGATAAATGAAGCGGCCGTGTAAAAGTTAACGTACATGTTCAAAACAAATTCTGTGCACTGGAAGACGTTGGTGACAGTGAGGAACAATGGACAACGTTGAGAAACTCGATAAATGAAGCTTGTGAAGAAATCCCTTGAAATGAAAAGCAAAAAAGAACTGGATGACAAAAGAAATGATAGGCTTGATGAAAGAACGGAGGAAGCAAAGGGGAAAAGGAAGAATACAAAAAGATAAACAGGGAAATCAGGAATGGGTGCCATGAAGCTGAGGAACCTTGGCTGGAAACAAAGTGCAAATAAATAGAAGACCGACACAAAACAGATCGTCAGAGTATGTACAAAAGAATTGAAGAAATTGCTCTCAGGAAAAAGACATACACAATCGGTTGCTTAAAATCGAAAGATCGTACGCTTATCATGGAAAAACACAAAACATTAGAGTACTTGTGGATGTTGGTGCATACACATGAATGATGTTGATATCAAATGGTCTGCCTCCCAGTTTGACCAGCAAGACTCTGTCGGACACAGCCCAGTATCCCTTAACTGCTTTTGATTTGTCTTTGTCCATCATGATGCCTACTCCTCTTTCATGTGAGTTTCCACCAGAGTATATCATTATATACTCTCCTGCTGTTATCATGCCTGCCCCCTTCCATCTCACTTCCCCTAGTCCTAAAATACTAATGTTAAGCCTTTCCATCTCCATTTTGACATTGTCTAATTTGCCTTTTTGGAAGAAAGTTCTGATGTTCCATGTTGCTATTTTACTATTTTTTAGTTTGAGTTTGGTCGCAGTAGCTTGCTGACGGTCTGGTGTCATCTGCGCCGCATGACGGTCCCTACCGGACGAATGGAGCACCTATTTACGTCGTTATCTTCATTTTTATTTTGTCTGTCCATAATTTTCTAGGGAGAATATGATAGTGGTTTCCCGTTGCCTTCCATCGATTTTTTTTTGGCAGTCTCTCCGCTAGCCTTTGTCGTTTCCCACTACAACTTACCAGGCAGTAGGTGTTTTTTTCTTTCAGGGTTACCTCCTTTAGCCTTATTCATTCCCGAGATGTCCACAAGGCAGTGGAGCTATTTACCCATAGCTGGAGGTCTGGTTTCGTGGGCACCAGGGCATATCCACACGCTGGTGGGCCTGCATGCCGCACATCTGGTGGCCAGACCTCCTCCGAGTCCCTCGAGATTTAGCCTTAATCCGTGAGGTGCTCAGTTATCACATGTTGCCACGAGGAGGCATAACGTAGGGTTTGCTCATGGAGAGGCTATGTACTGACAGGAAGAGACTTACGCATTCTGCTCCTCTTTTCGCATAGCTGTAAGCAGCAGTGCTAGCCAGCGGTGCAGGCTGAAAGTGAGAGGTGACAAGCACGCAGTCACTAGCGGACACACTAGACGCATCACATCTGCCGTTGACACACATGCATACATGCATCCAATGTTGCAGAGACTGCCTTTCCTGCATCGACCATATCAGCCATAGCCGACGCTGCTCCAGAGGCGTCAGCTCAACTCAAAGTGATAGTAGGGCGCATCATTCACAGTCGACGTCGACCGAGGGAGGCCTACTACTACTACTACTACTACTATTACCATTACTACTACTACTACTTCAGCTACTGCTGCTGCTACTACTATTATTACTATAATTAATGACAATAATAACATTAACAGTAATGATAATACTTATAAAAATGATAACAATGACAACAAATCTAACAACAATAATGATAATGATGATGATAACAATAATACAAGAACAAGAGGAAGAAGAAGAAGTAGTATGCTACACGTCATCACAGTACTAAGCTGTTCCATACTTGTGAGGCGCAATGCAGACACCACACCATAGTACTCACCATTCAGCAGCACTTTACAGTGAATAACACCAATACCAACGTCAACACCAACACCGACACCAATACCAACTCTTCAATGGAATCAATTAGTTTGCTTCTAAAAGTACGCACAATATTTAAATACAAACAACAATTGTTGTCAGAGATCCAGCCAGAGTATAGAGGATATGTTGAATGTCATACGTAAATATTCCGTTTAGCGCCATGTAAAGTTGATAACGTTATCCCATCTTTCTCCATAGTTTCATAGACAGGATCACCTTCCATCCCCACTTCACATCACCACCTTTTGGGGGTCTACACTATTCAGATGAATGTACATGAAATTGAAGGGCAGCATCACCGTAAGCCCTATCGTGTAAGTGTGTTTGCAAGTACATGATAGCATTTATTTGAACGAGTATTATGCAGACATTGACCCATGAACCATGTGTATTCATGCGACCTGTCATTGATTGACTAATTACAGGTTGAATTACCAGTAAATTTAGTCAATTCATTGGTAATTTTCGTTGACTAAACCAGTTATTAATGCACTGTTAAATTATCATACGACAGTGCTCTAAACTATGTGTTCGTGGGATCCTTTTCGGGTATGTCGGGCTTTGCTGGACAGCAAAATGGGTTGTGTCTGGAGCATCATGCCTGACCATTTTCTTGGCCGTTCAGACAACCCCTGTGGTTGAAGTAAGGCAACGTTGGGAGGTCCCGACTACTAACTGTCGAGATTATAGTAAGGGGAAAGGAGCTGCAGCTATGCGAGCTGGTGGCAGGGTGGGCTGCCCGAAAGAGAGATGAAGACCAAAGTGGAGCGAAATAAGACTTCCATTCTGTCTTAGTCCGGTGGCTGGACTGGGCCTGGTTGGTGCACGTTGTGTCCCTGGGCTTGTCATCTCCTCATCTTGCCATCCGGTTTGTAAACAAGGTCACTGATGACAGGGTCCGAAGGAGTCATGCAACGCATGGACAGCCCCATTGCTTGATGAAATGACTATCAAGTGGCGTCAGGAGTTTGGGAGATGATTGTCCGGATAGTGGCGAGGCATTGGTGCTCTGGGTCCCAGCTACACCCCTTGTGATGTTTCTTGTTAACTTCGGTTTGTGGCTTGACCGCTGACTTAGGGAATGACCGCAGGGAAAGACCTGCTGGTTGCTCAAAAAAGACGGCAAACTTGGGATCCCGTTCGGGGCATGTCAGACCTTGCTGAACAGTAGCAAAATGGGCTGTGTCTGGTGCATGATGCCTGGTCATTTTCGCGGCCGTTCAGACAGCCCCGGTGGTTGAAGGAAGGGAACATTGGGAGCTCCCAAATATTAACTGTCAGGAAAGGGCTGACATTGGTTCTCTGGGTCCCATCTGCACCCTCGTGGTGTTTCTTGTTGACAGACATTGACTAATACATCCTGAGTATTCATGCCAAATGTCATAGATTGACTTATTACAGGATGAATTATCAGTACATTGACTAATTGTTATTTAGACAATTCATTGGTTATTTTTGTTGACTGAACCAGTTATTAATGCATTGTTGAATTATCATACGACAGATCTTTATGTGTTCATGTGATCATTTCACATTGATGACATTCTTTTCCAACTATTTTCCTTTCTCTTTTCTTATAACATGCCTTTTTGGCTCGAAACATCCCTTTCCAACTTTTCCCGTCTTCTTTTCTTACAAACGTATCTTTTCGGTTTCAATCTAACATGTAAAATAATTTTACAAGTTCACTGCTATTCATAAGCCTGAGAGTGTCATTGATGAGCTGTCCATTGCGTTGTTATCATCATTTTAACCTATGTATCTGTGTATGTATTTTTGACCGTTCGTTTATAGTGTCAGTACACTTCAAGAATAAGAATGTATGCCTTTCATCACTAGGAGTAAAAACAAATATAGACTAACACGTTTGATAGTTACACACATTTTGCAACTTAACTTGTAAAAATGAGTTTACTGCTACACTCTCTCTCTCTCTCTCCTCTCTCTCCTCTCTCTCTCTCTCTCTCTCTCTCTCTCTCTCTCTCTCTCTCTCTCTCTCTCTCTCTCTCTCTCTCTCTCTCTCTCTAGGGAGTCGGTGTGTGAACTCCAGCCTGTACACAGCCTGTAGAGCGTCCTCTCGACAATTTTGAAGGTGAGGGTGCTACAGAGATTTTTGTGCATCCATTTTGGCAGTCTAGTGCGTGGCACGTTATGCCTTCTGAAAAGTTGGACTTCAGGCAACGATGTGGATGATTTGTATTTATATTTATTTATTTCATGTCTAAAATTACTTTTTCAAAATTATGGAAGCCGAGCCTACAAGTGAAAACATTGTAGGACTGTTCTACCTGTTGTGGTTTGCTCCTATGAATTTTGTTCTGGGGCAATTTGCTATTGACTCGTTGCGGAGATGTAGAAACAAATCCAGGACCAGACAAACGCAATATGCGTCAGTCTACGCTTGGTTCCCAGTCTTCAGCTTCCCCTCGAACTCACTCTGACAATAAGGACCCCTCTCTGAATGACCTGAATTTGAATTCTAAATTTGATGACCTCAAAGACGATTTCAAACGTCTATTGGAAGAGATCGCCACGTTGCACGGTGAGATAAAAGACCTCAAGGAAGAACAGGAGTCCCTGCGTTAAGAAAATGCTGAACTGAAGGAGCAGAACCTGAATCTGGAGAAGCAGCTCATGGACCTCGAAAAGAAAGCTGATGATATTGAATGTCGTTCCAAACGGAACAATCTAATTATTCACGGACTGCATAAACCTGCAAAAGAAACGGCAGATGACCAGGAAGCAACAGTGAGGGAGCTGTTCACCGACAAGCTGGAGCTGGCGTCAGACGTCCCATTTGACAGGCTGCACCACCTGAACAGTAAGCCCAACTCACCTGTGATTGGGTGCTGTACATTCTTCAAGGACAAGTTAAAGGCACTCCGTGCAAAGAAGAAATTACGGGAAGGAGCTCTGCATTTCATTGGGAGGATTATTCATGCGGTGAGAGAAAATAGACGCTTGTTGATCCCTAACTTGAAAAACGCCAGAAGTGAGAACAAAAAAGTGTCCCTGGTTTTTGACCACCATGTCACTGAAGGCAAGAAATTTACCGTGGACAATGAGGGCACTTTAAAGGAATTGATATAGGTTGTAGGCCGCTCCTGTCATGGAGATGTATTAGAAAACGCTGGCCCTGTTGGTTTCCCCCCCCCCCCCCCCCCCCCCGTTCAGAGGGAACAAATTATAGCGTTGCACCCATCGTGAACTTGAGTTCAAATGAGGACGCCCAATGACTTGGTATATAGGGAAACAAACAGATATCCAATTTATATAACTTCTGCAACAAGATGCATTAGTTACCACTTAAAATTAACTAGAATGGATATTCACAGGCTGCCATGTAAAGCGTATAAAATGTTGTATGATTTGGATGCTGGAAACAAAAGAAACGTCCGTTGTGATTTGTTATGGTTTTAATTTTGTGTGGGTGAATGAAGATGTCTAGGATATCAACCAATTTTTGCTTGCTTTTAAAGATAGATTGATTGCGTGTAGATGTCAGGAATGGGACTTTCATATCAGGAACAGCGATAGATTTGAAGTACACAGAACATTTTGCACAGTACATCACATGAAACATTATTTGCAGATGAATTTAGACAGACATTTGACATTGATTTTAACAATATTTAGATTTGGTATCTCAGAAATTACTCAGCATCAGTTTCGGTACAGGAAACATCTACCAAAGATTTAGAGTGTCCATTGTGTAAAGATGGGAATGAAGATGAGTTGCATTTTGTTTTGTGTTGCCCTGTCTTGGGGCAATTAAGAACTCAGTATATTCCGTTAAAGTACTATAGATACCCTGGTCAGTTTCGACTATGTTTGCTTTTGACATCAACAAAAGAAACTACTGTCAGCAATTTATCAATTTACGTATCTAAAGCATTTGTGACCTCCCACCACCAATTCAGTCTTAACTTGCAGGCAGTCAAACAGCACTAGGAGCTTAAAAGGTGACTGAGGGTCTATCTGGGGTGTTTTGACTTTTTCTCAAAAATTATTTCAGTGGACTATAATCTATCCCCCACAGAATTTTTTTTCTTGAAAAAATATTATTAATCACTTAAAATGGTATTTTAATGCACTGATCGCAGCAGAAAGAACGCAATTTCCTACCAAAAGTACCTATTTTGTCTCTTATTATGAACCGTAACCTGTACAGTACCCACACATGTAATATACTGACAGAAAGCTTTCAGATATTGACACCTAAAATTAGAAACAAACCGGGTCAAAGCCATCAAATAAAGAAATTCAAGGAAATGTGTAGGAGAGTACATAGAAACTTGCGAGGTCGTTTTCTGAATATGGCCGTCATACAACTTAATGACTTTAAACATACATAAACTTCTACATTTTTTTGAGTACAAGCTTTATTCAAGTACCAAAATAATCAGCACAATGTACACTTTCCAGTGTATATCTCAGAATACCCAAAATGCTAAGTTAAGACTGATTTCATGCTGGCAGGTCACATTTGACCTACGATCAACTTTAATGTCGTAACTTTTTGTGTTATATATGTTGCATGTTTTTCTGTGTACATGAAATGCATGTTCGATATGTCTCGTATACCGGACCCCTTCATGAGGGGCAATGACTTTAAAATGAATAACTCATCCGCATCTCTCTCTCTCTCTCTCTCTCTCTCTCTCTCTCTCTCTCTCTCTCTCTCTCTCTCTCTCTCTCTCTCTCTCTCCTCTATCTATCTATCTATCTATCTATCTATGTATTTCTCTCCCCTCTCCCTCTCTCTCCCTTTCTCTCTTTCTATGTCTCTATCTATCTATCTGTCTGTCTGTCTGTCTATCTGTCTGTCCATCTATCTGTCTGTCTATCTTTCTATCTATCTGACTATCTATTTGTCATTGTGTCTTGCTATCTATCTATCTGCCAGTCTGTCTGTCTCTCTACATTCTATGTATGCATATGTGTGTATGTATAAATGTATGTATATGCGTACGTATGCATGTACGTATGTATGTATGTATATATGTGTGTACGTAAGTATGTATGTATGTATGTATGTACATGTATGTATGTATGTATGTATGTATGTATGTATGTATGTAGTTTTCATGTGTGTGTGCTGCGTTCGTGTTTGTGTGTGTGTGTGTGTGTGCATGTGTGTAGGTATGTGTGTGAATGCATATACAATCTTGCATACTGACACATACAATCATGATTCCTCTTTGTTGCTGCTGCCTGCCTCACATACCTTCCCGTTAAGTCGTTCATATCCCGGAAACAAACAGCCTTTCCAAGAGGTACGGTGCTTCCAAATTAAAACCAGAATCCCCCTGTCCTGCTCTACCGCCACCCTAACAAGTAATGAAGGGCAAGCACACGATAGCTCAACCTGCCGGGAGATAAAAGGACCACACATCACTGAACCGTCCCAGGGCAATGACGGCCCATTAATGATACCATACATTTTTGCCAGCCACAGGCGATGAGGTGGGAAATGTTCTCATAAACGTCTGCCAAGCAGGATTTAATGGTGTGTGTTTGGTAGACCAGGCCGCTTTTATCTTTGGTTTTACGTTCATTTTTTACTATCTACTTGCTTGCTTATGTCCTTCAATAGTTTAACGAATATGTCTATGTTCATACATCTCCAACTAACAAACGTCTATCAAACTCACAGTGTCTAATGGTGCATTTCCCACGCCATGATAGGAGAAAAATATGTTAACAGTAGAATACTGAATCGTTATATAAATATTAGCGCTATGATTTCAAACGGTATTTCATAACAATCGTAGTAGTGAATAATTGTTGTTTGTATGTGTCTGCATGAATGTATAATGCATAATGTCTGTGTAAATATACAGGGCCCGCAGAATCAGTAGAAACAGAAAACAAAGAAGTGAAAAAAGTATATCAGTCGAAATACTCGGGGTCGATAAAATCACACAGCGGTTACTGTGCAACCGACATATAAAGAATAGCAATGGCAAAGAAAGGAATTGTGGATCTAGTCAATGTCTAGAAGAATAAATCCACTGAAAAAAAACTAAGATAAAACTAAATTCAAAAGATCAATGTCGCTAGAATGCGGTTTTACAGAAGAATGTTGAGGATCAGCTGGAAAGACAAAAGAATTAACAAAAGTATCCCAGACCGAGCAGTAGAAAGACAGCTACTTGGCTTCATTATGAAGATCTTCTTATTTATTTATATGTATCACACACACCACACACACACACACACACACACACACACCACACACACATATATATATATATATATATATATATATATATATATATATATATATATATATACATATATATATATATACATATATATATATATGTAATATATGTATGTATGTATATATATGTACGTATATAGATATATGTGTGTGTGTGTGTGTGTGTGTGTTCGTTCGTTATTTCTTTTAACGTCTATTCACATATGTGCTTTTAGACGGGGGGTGGGGGGTGGGGGGGGGGGGGATGGTGCGTAAGGAATGAATGAATCTATGTAATCATGAAGGCATTGTATCAATTAAGGTAACAATTAATGTAACATCAAACAAATTTCAATTAAGGTAACAATTAATGTAACATCAAACAAATTAACGAACAAAAGAAAAACAATCAGAACATTATATCAGTCAGGCTTCATCGGATTTCTCGGGGCTGTGTGGGAGTTACAGGTATAAAACAATTGGGCTGAATCAAAGGAAACGACCTACAGGACTGTGCAGTAAACGTCTAGCAATGTGTAAATACAGAGTGAAATCAGTATGTTTCTGTTTTAAGTTTGTAAATGACGCAGGGAAATAAGGTCGCATTCGCTGACAACACATAAAATCACTACAGATACATTTGATGGTTTTACTAAATTTAGTTCGAAGTGAATTGAGAGTTAATCTGAAAGCTAAAGTTATTTCTTGTCTTGTAAAACCCTGGTAATTTACCGAGAAGGGGCGAAAGTCACATTGCGCTTTTACTTTGTTTTCTATTATAGCATTCATTTCATGTTCAGAGAGTGGTAAATCAAGTTTAGTACTGCCAGCCCTATTCATTGCTGCATTTTTTGCTATTCTGTCGACCCGATCGTTAAAAATGATACCACAGTGTGATGGGATCCAACAAAAAGTAACCTGTGTATTATTTGTTATTAAACAATGAATTAGAAATTTTATCTCAAATATTAACGAACTATTTACTTTATGTTCGCAACATTTTAAGGATTGTAATGCAGATTTCGAATCTACACATAATAGGATACTAAACAAAGTTAGGGGTAGATCTACTATATATTTCAGTGCCATTAGGATGGCAACTAATTCAGAAGTGAAGATTGAATGTCCCTGTCCTAAAGAGTAAGTCTTTTCTACTTTAAATTTAGGAATTAGAAAGCCAGCGCCTGCTTTACCATCATCTAGAACAGAGCCATCTGTAAAGATTTTTAAGTAATGTGAATATTTTTTGTGTAGATGTGACAAAACATCAATTGCTAACAAGTGTGGATTAATATCTTTTGTCAGGTCAGTATCAGTGTAGTTGATATCAAAAATAGCATTGGACAGTTCCCAGGGGGGTAGAGGACAACATATCATTTTATGTGAAACTTTGTTAGGTAATACGTGAGAAAGTTTGAAGAGCTCATTTGTGTAAGTGGATATTGTTTCTTGTGACTTTATTGTTCTTGCTCTCTTGGGGAAATGGATGTCAGACCGAATTTTAAGTTCCGTACTGGCATAATTAGCTACTGCATTTGTTCTAACTATATATTTAGCAGTTGATAACTTTCTCCAATCTTCCGAGGGAAGGATGCCAGCTGTTTTATATACTTCTTGTGTTTTTGTATACACCGGTACCCCAAGAGCACATTTAATAGCTTTACTATCTAAGCTTTGAAGTTTTTTCAAGTAGCATTTTGGAGCTGAAAAATAGACCTCTTGACCATAAACCAACTTAGATCTGACTAAAGCTGTGACAAGATGTAACAACGTTTTAGTGTCCTGTCCCCAGGACTGTTTACTAATAATTCTTATTAAATTATAGCTTTTTATAGCTTCACATAACAAGGCATCAATATGTTCTTTCCACTGTAAACTAGAAGTCAATTGTACTCCCAGAAATTTCACGTGAGTAGTATATTTCAGTTCCTCATCACCAATTTTAAACAACTGAGACCATTATTAAAAAGCATCATGTGTGTTTTTTCATTGGATATTTCCAGACCGTTAACTTTCAAGTAAGTGAAAATATTATTAATTTCATGTTGATAGACCTTTTTAATGTATTTTATTTCTCTCAAGGAAGTCTTCCTTTTTAACGAAACATTCATCCAGATCGCTATATCATCAGCGTACTGAGCAACGTTTACATTGTTTGAGACTTGAGCTGGTAGGTCATAGATCAAAATATTAAATAATAGAGGAGATATTACGGAACCCTGAGGAATTCCCATGTTTACAGATCGTTTTTCAGAGTATGTATTACCTATTTTAGCGACTATACTTCGGTCACTTATAAATGTTTTGACAAAATTATAAAGAGTACCGTTGAGACTTATATGTTTAAATTTCAACATAAGTCTCGCATGCCAGACTTGATCGTATGCTTTTTTAAGATCAAAGAAGGTAGCTAAGACATTTTTCCTTTTAGCAAACTGATTTTTTATTTGAATTGTTAACTTAACTAAATGGTCTGATGTTGATCTACCTTTTCGAAACCCAGATTGATTGATAGGTATTATATTATTTTTCTCACAAAAGTAACTCAGTCTATTCACTATAATTTTTTCCATTAGTTTTGAAACATGGGATGTAAGCGAGATAGGTCTGTAACTACCTGGATCTGAAAGGGGTTTATTAGATTTTGGTATTGGTAACACAATCGAAGTCTTCCAAATGTCAGGTAAGCGACCACTTTCCCAGCATTTTAGTATGATATTGTGTAAGTATTCAATCCATTTCTCTGGTAAATGATTTAAAAGGGTATATGAAATGCCATCCAGTCCTACAGCCGATATTTTGTTGTTCAACGAGAGAAGGGCATCTTTAAGTTCTTTTAATGTAATTTTTGAATTTATGTACATGTGACTATCAGGGGCAGGATCTGAGTATGTGACGGACTCTTCAATTTTCCGTCTTTCCTCCCTTAATGGAGTAGACAAGCTACTGGAATTACTTGTTCTTGAAAAGAACTGTACAAATTCTTCAGCTTTCTCAGATGACGAAGGAAAGTCTTTATCTTTAATCTTAATAGGAAACTGTGGTAAATTAAATCCATTTTTCATTTCTTTGACCTTTTTCCAAATTTTAGGAAGATCTTTAGGCCCCGAAATTTGTTCAGAGCAAAAATCTGACCAATAGTGCTTTTTGGCTTGGGCTATAACTTTGTTTGAGTGAATCTTAGCCATTTTCATATTGTAATGGTCTTCTGGAGATTTAGTTTTTAAATAGAGTTTATACATTTTCTTTTTTTCATTCTTTGCTTCTTCACATAATTGATTCCACCAACTATTTCCAACATGAGTACCTTTGTTTACATTTTTCCTTTTTGGAATGGAATTGTTTGCTGCCTCATGTAGCGCGTCGGTGAAATGGGAATACATATCATTAATATTGATGCATTCATTAAACGTGCAATCTTTTCCCATTAAAATCTTCCGGTACTTTACCCAGTTAGCACGTTTGTACATATATTGAGGTATAACGTCGTCTTTTTCTGGTGTGTTATCAAACGGTTCATTTATAACTGTAACAATTGGCAGGTGATCACTTCCGAAGGGGTCAGATGTAACATCCCACATACTATTAATTAGTGTGTGTATGTGTGTGTGTGTGTGTGTGTGTGTGTGTGTGTGTGTGTGTGTGTGTGTGTGTGTGTGTGTGTGTGTGTGTGTGTGTGTATTTGTGTGTGTGTGGTCAGAGCTAAGTCTCTGCTACAGTATGACAGTAGACTGTACGACCTGCGCCTATCTCTGCTGCCTTGTGGGTTACACCCTGGGTGGGGAAGGCTATGGGAGTAAACCCAGACAGAAAATCCCGCAGCCGCATACTGCATAAAGGGCATTGCCACAAAGCACTGCTTGTGGTTTTTGGCCATATGATGCGACTTGCCATCTACTGTTCAGCCGTCTGTGTCTCCTATGAGAACAACTGTCTTACCTCGGTTTGCCCTGGGCTTGTGGGGGCAGGTGAAGAGAGCAGCTGAGGCTCTGCGCAAACAACAGTAACTTACATATGTGCATGGCACATAGCGCCAAACCCCATCACAAACATGACAGACACATGAAAACAATGGCCCTCAGTCCCTATCTGCTAGTCAGCTCCCTTGGCACATGCTTTCCAAGTGGTTAGCCTCATTAAATTGCAAAGAAGACATAAAAGATGGGACAGAACGTCAGTGAAGACCCTAGTATCAGCAGCTGCGATCACAACCTTCAAGTGGTAAATGAATTCACCTACCTACAATGGGCAGTCTCCAGCTACCTTTCCCTCAATGATGAGCTTAAAAAGGGGATAGAAAAAAGCAGTTCCTGCCGCGAACGAGCTGTCCAAGAGAGTTTGAGAAAATAACAAGATCATCACAGCCACCAAGATTGCAGTGCACAGAGTGTGCATACTGATTACCATTCTCTATGGCATCAAGAGCTGGCCAACCTAAGTGCACTAAGAGCACTAGCTTCCACCTGCGGTGCTAACACCGGAGCCTGGCCATTTACTACAAGGACCGCACGCCAAGCAAATATGTCTGGACCAAGGCATGATCACACAGCCAGTCTTAGATTGTAACTTTGGTTTTGGCCTAAGCAAACTTAGTAAAGCCGAGCTTTGCGCATGTAAATCAGAATGTAAACAAACCTGTGCAAACTGATTTCCTCATTTTAAGAATTTTTTTACCGATATGCCCACTTAAGGCACCCTAACATCAGATGTGCAATTGTGTCCTGGCCAGCAAGCCAAGAATGTATGCCATTTTCACACAGCAGAGACTGCACTGGCTTAGCCATGTCCGCTGCATACAAAATTGCCGTATCTCAAAATATCATGTGTGTTAAGCTCTTCTGCGGGATCCTGGTCCCCAGGTACCCACTGCTGGGTACCTGGGGACCAGGATCTGTGTGTATAAGGCTTGCAAAGGTAACCTGAAGTCTGCTGATATCAGTGTGGATACCTGAAAGAGGCAGCTATAAATAGATGTGCCTGGTGGCGGGCTGTGCATGCAAGCGTCGCCATTGCAAAAGAGAAACGAAGTTCGACTGTAGTCGGACAGGACAGGACAGCTGCCGTAGGGACAACCCTGCCACAGCCATCAGCCTTAATGTGCCTCAGCTTGCCACTGAAAATCAGTTTGTTCAACTACAGCCGATGCTGTTCCATGTCCTCAGTGTGTGTGTGTGTGTGTGTGTGTGTGTGTGTGTGTGTGTGTGTGTGTGTGTGTGTGTGTGTGTATGTGTGATGTGTGCGTGCGTGTGTGTGTGTGTGTGTGTGTGTACATATATATGTACTATATATATATATATATATATATATATATATATATATACCTACATATATATATACCTACATATATATATATACCTACATATACGTAATTGTATATGTCAGGTCGGATAGATGTATCCGCTACTGGTAATCTGGAACCCAGTACTACCTGTCACAGGAGGATGGTGAGGAGGGTGGCTAGAAACCCTGGTGGAATTAACTTAGATCCATCAAAGGGCGCCAGCTCTGAAGAGCTACCGCGGCCATCTAGCTAAGGGAGTAAACCTGACAGTAAATCCGGTGTGGGGCCCCTAAGGCGGTTGGACGGCAAACTTTGTCACTTTCCGGCAGCTCCTGCGGCCGCGTTGGCACCAAAACGTAACAGCCCTGCTGTTCCTTTGGATCTGTCAGCGAGGTGGAGAGGGGGTACAAGTTGCATGGGCAACAGTCTGTCTTCCATATTACACTGCCCAGGCTTACATCCGTACATTCATCCACAAACACTCTGCACCTACAACCTGGAGATGACACTCCAGCCTCGCTACTAACACCTAGTGTCGGCACAACACGGGAAGCAACAGATACCGGTGATAAGTCATTGCTCAACTGGCGTAGAGCTGACGCCAGGGGTTGCTTTTGACGGTGGGAGAGACCTTCGTGTCTTACTGGACAGCTACCGCCCGCCTAAGCTGGGCAGCCCCCAGCCAATCAGGTGACTCTTGGCCCTCCTGCCGCGGTTCCTTTGGAGTGGGGAAAATGAATGAGAATGGACAGCCACTGCTTGAGTTTTGCGCCTGCCATGAACTGTGCATCACCAACTCCTTCTTCAAGACGAAGCCTCAACACAAAGTCTGCTGGAGGTATCCGCGCTCAAAACATTGGCACCAACTGGATTTCATCCTAGTAAGACGTGCTGCTATCAAAAACGTTCTCCACACTCGCTCTTATCACAGCGCAGACTGCGACACAGACCACTCTCTGGTATGTTGCAAGATGAGGCTGCAACCAAAGAAGTTCCACTGCTCAAAGAAACAAGGGAACCCTCGCATTGACGTCAGCAAGATGTCTCAGCCAGATCTTGTAGAACAGTTCGCAGAGGCCTTTCAGAGAGAATACGATACATTGCAGCCCAGAGACTCTGCCACTGAGAGATGGGAAACGCTACGAGACACCATGCACTGCATTGCTGTGGCCACCTTTGGGAAGAAAACTGTGAAGTCCCACGACTGGTTTAAGGCCAAATCATCAGAGATGACTCCCACTGTTGAGGCCAAGCGTGCCGCACTCACTGAGTATAACCGGTCACCCAGTGAGAAGAACCTGCAAATCCTTAAGGCTGCCAGGAGCAAGGTTCAGCTTAACGCCAGGCGCTGAGCAAAGAGATACAGAGTGCTGCTGAAAGAGGCAACATCCGAGGAATGTATGATGGCATCAAGAAGGCACTGGGACCAACACAGAGCAAGATCGCCCCCCTCAAACCCTCCACTGGGGAAGGAATCAGCAATCCTAGC
>JAPXFY010000016.1:34322465-34389965 GCA_030674185.1 Monoplex corrugatus | reverse complement strand
CTCATGAGTGAGCCAGGGGGTAGGGGGGCGGTCAGGTAAAAGACGGGTTGTGGCTGGAGCATGAGTGTCCAGAAGATGGTGGAGAGTAGTATAGAATTCATCGGCAAGGTTATGGACTTTTCAGAAAGGAGGCGGGAAGCATCAGATGAAAACGTGGAGAGGTCGATAGATTTGAGATTGCCTCGAGTCACTGTGCGCGTGGTACGGGAAGCTGTTCAGCTTGTGAGCAGATAGTTTTTGCTATTAGTTTCGATACAGAGAGAAGACACTTCAAACTTTGCACGTTCAGTAAGGGTGTTTTTTGTTTTTGTTGTTGTTGTTTCTTTTATCTATTAGTTCATATTCTCAAGAAGGAATACAGTGCAGACATATCAAACTTACGATAGTCTTTAAAAGCCAAATGTTTTAGTTTCGTGTCAGATGTAATGGGTGAGTAAAAAGTAATACCCCTTAAATCGCCCGAATGGCTTCACAGAAAACAACTAATATTACTTTGAATTACCTAGTCAAACAATATCTCACATATGTCAGTAGACCAGTAAAAACTATCATTTCTCCTTGAGGTGCGTAATGGTTTCTGATAAAACATACCAACTATCCTCCCTTTTTTCTCTGTTTCTTTCAGGCAGTGAATTATTTCTTTCTCTAAAGAAGAGGTAAAATCGGTGAACTTTTACGAATGAATAAATAATCTTCTTTATAAAGAGTTACTGGAAAGTACAGAGATCATTACTGAGGTCGGTTTACATAATCTATATAACTGAACGTTTCGCTTCACAATGTGCGTAATGTACGGACTGCAACAACATTTCTATTTAAAGGTCAGTGGAAATGGATACTAAACAAGTGTCCCTATTTCGTTGTTTCACATTTTGCGGTTTTTTTGCAAATATCAAACCGCTTATATAAAGTAAATTGTTATTGATTATAGAGAGAGAGAGAGAGAGAGAGAGAGAGAGAGAGAGAGAGAGAGAGAGAGAGAGAGAGAGAGAGAGAAGAGAGAGAGAGAGAGAGAGTGTGTGTGTTATTATATAGTCAAACCTTGGTGTAAATTTTCGGACAATAACGCATCCCTCACAGAGTCAGTCTTATATCTTAAAAATATTTTTTGAAAATAAACATATAAATACATAGATAAAAAGAAATACCGTAAGCATAATTCTTTGCCGTTTGTATGATATACAATGACCACGCAATCATTCTGACCTACCTACAAGCTTTAAAGAACTGATTTATAGGCAGCATTCATTAGGTCAGGCAATTGGTTATACTTCCCAAAACTACCATTCTGCCAGACAGTGCTAATAGTGTACGTATGTGTATGTGTGCGTGCGTGGCGCGCGCTCGCGCTCGTGTGTGTGCGTGTGTGTGTGTGGTGTGTGTGTGTGTGTGTGTGTGTGTGTGTGTGTGTGTGTGTGTGCGTGTGTGCATGTGTGTGATTGGGTGGGCGCACATGCAAAGAGTACAGTCAGCGTCCGGATATCCGTTGGAATTGCTGCTGCTTAAAATGACAGGAAACATTGAATACATCTCTCTCTCTCTCTCTCTCTCTCTCTCTCTCTCTCTCTCTCTCTCTCTCTCTCTTCTCTCTCTCTCTCTCTCTCTCTCTCTCTCTCTCTCTCTCCTCTCTCTCTCTCTCTCTCAAATTTGCCCCATTTCCTGTCAGTCATTTGAGCACTCAAGACACTTTATTTCAGTGGTCACAGTCACCTGCTTTGGTCTCCACAATGTCTGTGTCGATGTCTGGAAGTACTCATACTTCCTGTCTCTCTCATACTCTGTTACTACTGGCATGACTGGTGACCGATGGATCCCTAGATTCTAAAAGAGATCGAAGACGGACATCTTTTAAATTGTATAGAGCTCTTTGGTACTTGGAACACTCTCCTAGCCACATAGGAAGCGATGGAAACCCACGTTTCCTATTCAGATCCGGGGGAAATGGTTCCCCAGTGTAGCATTAAGATGCACCAGTAAAGGATTGTAATCGATGGAAGGATACTTGGAGATGCACTTGTCACTGTATCAGTTATATACAGTTATGTATGGATAGAGGACAATTTGTCACTGTATCAGTTATATACAGTTATGTATGGATAGAGGACAATTTGTCACTGAATCAGTTATATACAGTTATGTATGGATAGAGGACAATTTGTCACTGAATCAGTTATATACAGTTATGTATGGATAGAGGACAATTTGTCACTGAATCAGTTATATACAGTTATGTATGGATAGAGGACAATTTGTCACTGTATCAGTTATATACAGTTATGTATGGATAGAGGACAATTTGTCACTAAATCAGTTATATACAGTTATGTATGGATAGAGGACAATTTGTCACTGTATCAGTTATATACAGTTATGTATGGATAGAGGACAATTTGTCACTGTATTAGTTATATACAGTTATGTATGGATAGAGGACAATTAGAAAATGTCAAGGTAGAGATAGAAAGGCTTAAAATCAACATTTTAGTACTAGGGGAGGTGAAATGGAACGGAACAGGCTTGATAACATCAGGCAAGCATAGAATTATATAGTCTGGTGGAGACACACATGAAAGAGTGGTAGGCATCATAATGGACAGTGACAAGTCAAAGACTATAAAAAAATATCGGGCTATGTCAGACTGAATTTTATATGTATTAGTCAGATTGGATGGCAAGCCATTTGATATCAACATCATCCAAGTATATGCACCAACATCCGCAAGTACTGAGCACAAAATCGATTTCTGTGAAGAATTAGAGACAGCCAAGACTGAGTGCAAATCACTGGACATTACAGTAATAATAGATTTTAATGCTATTGTGGGACAAAAAAAATAGATAACATAGTTGGACCTCTTGACCTTGGCACACGAAATGAAAGCGGAGAGAAACTTGTTGAATGAAGTAAATAAATAAATAGATTCATAATAGGAGATACTTGGTTTGAGCAACCTAACAGACGAAAATGGACATGGATGAATCCAGGAGACAGCACAATAAATCAAATATGTTATGACTACATACTGATGAATAAAAGATCAGGAAATTTTTAAGTGATAGCGAAAAACGTTACCAGGCGCAGACTGCAAGAGTGACTACAATCCCGTAATCCTGAAACAAAAGAGAAGAAAACCAAACAAAAGTAGCATGAAACTAAATCTTGGACGCTTTAAAGACAGATGGATCGAGTCGTGCAAAATTTATTGTGTATGTTCAAAACAAATTCAGTGCCCAGGGGGACGTTGATGACAGTGAGGAACAATAGACAAAGTTGAGAAACTCGACAAATGAAGCTTTTGAAGAAACGTTTAGTGTTGAAAGAAAGGTTACGAGGAACTGGATGACAAAAGAAATCTTAGGCTTGATGGAAGAACGGAGGAGGGCGAAGGGAAAATTCCATTTTCCATTCCAATACAAAAAGATACAAAAAGAAATCAGAAATCGTTGCAACGAAGTTAAGGGAGTTCGGTTGGAAACAAAGTGCAAAGAAATAGACGACCGATACAAAACAGGCCCTAAGTTTATGTACGTTCGCGGCATCATTTTGCTGAACTGCAAAATGGGCTGTGTCCGGAGCATCATGCCTGGCCACTTTCGTGGCCGTTCAAACAACTCCTATGGTTGAAGTAAGGCAACGCTGGGATCTTCCGGTGCCAACTGTCGAGACTACGGTGAGGAGAAAGGTGCTGACAGCTACGCGAGCTTGTTTGCAGGGCGGGCTGCCCGAAAGAGAAATGAAGACCAGAGCGGGGCCAGAGAAGGGTCTTTTATTCTTCCTTGGTCCAGAGGCTCGGCTGGACCTGGTTGGTGAGCGCTGTGTGGCTATGTCCCGATGTTTGTCATCTCCCCACCTTGCCATTCGATTTGTAAACTAGGTTACTGAAGACTGAGTCCGAATAGGTCATGCAACGCATGGACAGCCCCCCTTTGCTTGAAGAAATGACTGTCGATTGGCGTCGGGAGCTTTAGAGGCGAGTGTCCCGAGAGTGGCGAGGTATTGGTGCTTCGGATCCCATCCACACCCTTGTGGTATTTCTTGTTAACTTGTTTTCACTTTACAGCGAAACCATCACGAGAAACAGAAGAATGACCTGGGATAAAAATTCAGAGAAAATGTTCAACTATCTTCGTCACGCAGATAACGCCGTTCTGATTGTATAAAATGAAAAAGACCTACGAAATATTATGAATATATTAGAATCAAAAAGCAGAAATAAAAGGCTGGAGCTAAATAAGAAGATTGAAGTCATAATAATCAGAAAAAAACATGAAATCCCCTCATGCAAAAAAAAGAACAAATGCCGTAAAATTGAGACAAGTTGATAAGTTTAAATATCTGGGTACAGCCATCTCAGCAGATGGCAGACGCACATCAGAAATAACAAGCAGAATCAGCCAAGCTAAAATAGCATTCAAGGAAATGCAGTGTTCTTACCAACAAATGCCTATCAATTAACATCGGGAAGACAGTTAGTTCTTAAGTGTTATACAGAACCGATACTGTTGTATGGATGCAAAGCGTGGACAGTCAACAAGCAAAGTCAAAACAAGATTAAGGCAGCTAAAATGTGGTTTCTAAGAGTTCCATGGACACCAAAGAAAACAAACGAGTCTTGAAAGAGGAAAACACAAAAATAACAGGTGAAGAAGATTAGGAAAAGATAAGCAACATTTATGGACATTTTATGAGGCAAGAGAAATTTGAGCATCTAGTTACAACACGAAGGCTGGAAGAAAAGAGAGCGCCCAGTAGACCCAGCGAGAAAATATTTGATAGATATGTGGAATGGATGAAGAAAGAAAAGGTGGGAGATGTACTTGTAGCGACAAAAGATAGATTCGAATGGAAGGCCATGATTGCCAACGCCATGTGGAAGGGTACATGATGATGATGATGATGATGATGATAATGATGATGATGATGATGTGTCTGTGTGTGTGTGTGTGTGTGTGTGTGTGTGTGTGAGTGAGTGTGTGTGTGTGTGTGTGTGTGTGTGTGTGTGTGTGTGTGTGTGTGTGTGTGTGTGTGTGTGTGTGTGTGTGTGAATTCTATTGTTGAAGTAAGGCAACGTTGGGAGCTTCTGACTGCTAAGTGTCGAGACTATAGTGAGGGGAAAGGTGCTGGCAGCTATTCGAGCTGGTGGCCTGCACAAAAAGAGAGATGAAGACCAGAGTAGGGAGAGAGAGAATGGTCTCTCTTGGTCAAGTCTGTGCTGGCCCTGGTTGGTATGCGTTGTGTGGCTATGTCACGGGGTTTGTCATCTCCCCACCTTGCTATTCAGTTTGTAAACAAGGTAACTGATGACTGGGTCCGAATAGATCATGCAACGCATGGACATCCCCTTTGCTTGACTGTCAATTGGTGTAGGGAGCTTTGGAGGTGAGTGTCCCGAGAGTGGCGAGGCATTGGTGCTCCGGATCCCATCCACACCCTCGTGGTGTTTTTTGTCAATTTATTTTATTTTGTTGTTGTGTTGTGTTGTGTTGTGTTGTGTTGTGTTGTGTTGTGTTGTGTTGTGTTGTGTTGTGTTGTGTGTGTTGCGTTGTGTTGCGTTGTGTTGTGTTTGTTTTGTCTTGATCCTGTGGCTGGACCTGGCTGGTGTGCTTTGTGTCACTATTTCCCAGGGTTTGTCATTTCCCCGTCTTGCTGTCCAGTTGTGAGCAAAGTGACTGATGATTGAGTCTGAAGGGGCCATGCAGCGCATTTGCCAAATTTGGCTGCTGACTGCAGGGAATCATCAGACCTGCTGACTGCAGGGAAAGTCGTAGTGACAGCTCGGAAAGACGGCAAACTTGGGATCCGTTTAGGAGAATTTCAGACCTAGCTGAAAAACAAAATAGGTTGTGTCTGAAACATCGTGTCTGTCGCTTTTGCGACTGAACGAATACCCGTGGAGATTGCTAAGTGTCGACTGTATATTTAGGGGAGCAGAGCCGACGGTTGGGAATGGTGGCAGTTGAGCGGACTGCCTAATAGAAAGATAACAGCCCAGGGCAGGGCTAGCGAAATCCACTCGCCCGGTCGCCCGAGTCGGGCGAGGCGAGTAAAAAACCTGTCGGGCGAGTCAAAATCAAAAACTACTAGTGCGTTGGGCGAGTGACAATTCTGACCCCTGCAGTTATAATTTATTTCGATTTTTCAAACTTTCCGATCTGCCGACTGATTTTGTCTGCAATGATTGAGTATGCCAACGCACGCGCGAAAACGAGGCTATAATTATAGGGTTAGGCTTTCCCGTAGGCCTGTTAGAGAAGAGAGTCGGTGCAATACGATTGAGTGTTTATAGATCAGCGATCTTTCGCCCACTCCGTCAGTTTTGGTCGAACAGGTAGAAGCTTCTAATTAAGTACGGAAACCAGAAAAAAAGAATGCAACATATCTTATCGAGATCAAGGGATGGGGAGGGGAAGAGAATGTGTGTGCCGTTGGAAAGGAAATTTGAGAGACAAGAGCAAATTGGATGCATCACTTCATAGGATGATTCCATCAAAGAACTAGTTTAGAAGGCATAGACGCTACTTGACGATTTTCCTTGCATTGTCTTCACTTGTCTCTCAGAACATAAATTTCTATTAGGGCGGATTAAATGTTTTCAAAGTGTTTTCCTTTCACACTGAACTACTGAAGTCAAGAACACACTCACACACACACACACCAACACACACACACACACACACACACACACACACACACACACACACACACACACACACACACACACACACGCACACACACATATCAACCAGTCAACAAAAGCCAACAGATACGTAGTTCATTACCGTTACAGACCTAGCCAACAGATAGGTGTGGCTGGTGATCCAATGAAACAATTTTAAAAGCTGCAAACTAACTATTTTTGTGTATAAAACTGCCAATTGTTCTGCTAGACTTGCTTTTAATGAACATACTTACCAAGTCTCACCAGTGCCAACATTTCTCACTCTGTTACGCGTGTGCTACACACACATATGTATACTCTCTTTCTCTCCCTCACACACACTCACACTTTAAAAGTAAATGATTAATATTCTGAAAGGGGAAAAATACTGCAGGATGACGATGAGTAATTTGCAAGCAGAACATGACAAATGATCAGTTGGATCAAAATAAACTAAAGAATTCTCTCAAACTTACACAGAGAATCCATATAAACTTTGAGATCAGTCAGCTGCCTTTTACATCTTCATGTTATCATTAGATTTCCCACTGTTCACTTCCCCACCCCCACCCCCACCCCCCGATGAAAGTCTCCAGAAGAAAGTTTGACCACCTTTATTGTAACAATAGCCTATTCAGCTGAATATTTTCGGTCATCATCACAAAGAGAATTTCACTATTTTTCGGGGCAATCTGTCGGGCTAGTGAAAATATCTGCGGGCTAGTAGATCTTAAAAATCCACTAGCCCGGTGGCTAGTAGAAAATTCTAATCTTTCCAAGCCTGCAGGATAAAACAAGGGTGGGTTCTTTTCATTTTCTCTTGGTTCGGTTCCTGAGCTGGACCTGTCTAGTGTGCGTTGGGTTTGTCATCTCCCCACGTTCTCATTCGGCTTGTGAACAAGGTAAACTGACGACTGAGTCCGAATGGGTATGCAGCACGTGCAAACCACACCATATTCATTTACTTCAGCCAGTGCCAGTATTTTTACGTGTGATTCATTATAAAAGTTGACGTATTCACTATCTGTAACCTTCCAAGCCGATGTTATCCTACTGTCTTTCAAATATACCATGAACAGTATTAATATCTCAGCACTCGCTTATTGTTTCTCTGTGACTTACTTCTCCGTTAATGCTGAAGTTGTCTATGGCTAGTAGTAAAAAACTCTGGGGAGTGCTGGACAGCAGGTCCTCAGAGGAGAAGCCCCCCTCCCCATCTCCAAAGCAAGTGGTTTGGCGCTAAACTCCTAACACTCCAAGAGAACCGCATCCAGGTCATGACTCCTGAATGCTTTTCTAGTCTGCGCCCCCGCCATTTAAAAGGCAAATCACTTTCGTGACAGTATGAACAACTTAGCTGTTGGACGCCGGCAACATATAGGCGAATTTTAAAACTTCATGAAATTCACTTTTGTTTCTCCTTGACCAGATTCAGCTAGAGCTTTTCAGCTACGTCTGCCATTGTGTTTAGGGCTCTGGTCCTCTCCCAGAAATCGAGAGCTGTTTCATGAAGTCATAAGCCGATGTTCAGATAACCCTCCCACCCACCCCCCTTGAATTTAACCTCTTTGGCGAGGACTGTGGATTGAAAGTAAGATTTCTTCAAGTTGTTGGTTACACAGTCTTGTATATGATTATCCTCCAACATATTTTCATACGGCAAGGCGAGTTTGATCAGAATCACCTGTTTTGATGAATGGGAGTGGATAGCTTGGTTTGGCCTCATGCCACTCTTGCTGATGGATTCTTAGTGCCTTTTTTCCCATTGTGGAAGACCTACTGTACAGTCCCTGTCGTGCCCCTCCATCCAGCACACTCCGCTGCCTTGCTACGCATGTCATAGCTTCTTCAAATCACAGTTTGCGGCTTCTTGCCGTGTAGAAAGTTGCAGAGCTTTTGGACCTATCACAGGCATCATACAGCCGCCCTGTTGATTAGCACTTTCATTCCGCTCCTTCTTGCACCCACAGAAGTCTAAAAACAACAGCAAGGGAGGCCGTTTACACTGCTCAGAGTAGCCGAGACTGTCACAGTTGCCACATCAAAAGATACTGAAGATAACTCGACGTATCATCCGAAGAGCGGGGCGATATCACCTGATTTACCCTTCAATGGAAATCAGAAGGAAGATTCAAAAAAGCACCTGGCGACGAAGAGTAGAAAAGTCCAGGCCCTGAAATATACCTGGACACAAAAAGGCCTGCCCACAACAGGCAGGGGTGAAAGATCTAAGTTGATGCACATCATGTCAAGTTTAATATTAACGTGTTTATCGTAACCTTATTTTCTCTACGTAAAACCACTGGAAGCGTCAAAGTTATCCCCCACCCCCCTTAGGAAGACGGTTTGATTCAATGAGAACGCTACAGGTCACTAGACGGCTCTGTAGTGCAAACATGACGTCATATCTCGTCTCGCGCATTCTTTGAGGACTGGAGCATAGGCTACAGAGTTTGAGGTGACTGAACAGGCACATCACAGACACTTCGCGAGTTCACCCCTGTGGCTAAACAGTTCGTCACGTTTCTCGTGAGAGTTGGATGTGAGTGCTATTCGAGGAAGCAAGCAAGCACGCACGCACGCACGCACGCACGCACGCATGCACTCACACATCCACGCATCCATCCACACCTCCACGCCCCACATACACATTAATAAAGATTTCTTTGGTTCTTCTTTTCCTATTTCATTCTTTGTTGCTGCTTCTTGTTCACATGTATGAATTTTATTTATCATTTGTTTCATTCAATCAATCAATCAATCAATCAAGCAAGCAAACAATTAATCTTCTTAATTATAGCCCATGCCAATAAATGAAAATGTATTCCATTGCTAAGTAATCACACTTTCATCATTGTTAGTACTGCCGTATGACACTTGAGCACCGGCAACTTATTCCCTTCTTCAAACTGCAGTGTCCTATATAACCTTTGGAATCAGATATTAACATCACTGACATGACAAATTGAAATTTCAAGCACACTGTGTCTCCCCAACTCCTCAGAGCCTTGTGTTTTTTGTGTGTTTTTTTCATCAATAATTGCTCAAACCCTGTCTTCAAATATTTGCAGAACTTAAAAAAGAAGAAAGAAAGAAACGGATGTAAGATGTCTATTGTTTGATGTGAGCAGACACGTGAAACTTCCATAGCGCAAGGAATATTAGTTTCCGAGATGACACATTAAACCGAAGCCCTTTTGCAGCACAGACTCAGCGCATGTTAGAGAATCCAAACAACAACAAAAAATTGTCCCTGACAAAATTCAGTAGAAAACTCCACTTTCCTAAAACCCTTAGACTGCCATGGGACGGCAATTTCCGTTCTGCACCTATGGTCTAAAAAGTGCCGAAGAACGGCTATCTCCGTTCGCGTCAGTAGTGGAATTTTCCTATCTCCACAGTAAGACCAGAGGTTCCCAATTCACTCCAATCACAACGTTTAGTGTGTCTGCAATGAATATGTATAAGTAGAAGGATCCAATGAGATTTCAAGGAGTCAGTCTGGGCTCTTTCCCAAACCACCCCCTGCAACTTTCGTACCCACTGATCAACATGGCGGATGACGAAACTCAACCTGGCCGAAGTGGCGTGAAATGAAAGCGAACAGCAAAAGATTACAGTGATTTTGTTACCACTGATGATGAGAAAGTTCTACAATTGATAGGGGACGACGAATTCAGTTGTTATGACGAAACTGCTACGTCAAATGAGGAGGAAAATGTCGAAACAGCAGTCCAGTGGAGCGGAGGGGGCGTGTTGACATCGCAGTTACGAGAATAGACCAGCAAGAGGAGAGAGAGCCGAGTTTGGAGGCTGTAACTGACCCAGATTTTGAAGAGGGTGAAGGCCAGGCAAGGAACAATGGCTCAGAGAGGGAGAGGGGAGGGAGTGAAACTGGACACCTAGTACAAGCGTCGTCTGCTACACAGCTAACACCGGAACTGACACGGTGGAGCAGCCTGCTCGTGGTCAAGCGAGCTTGCGTCAGTCACAGACGGTCAGGCGTTGGCAGAAGCGTAGGTAAGACCCATTGTTATTGTCTTGTGTCAGTGTGTTGATAAACGGAGTGTTATCACGGAGCAGTGACTGCAAAAGAGAAGACTTTGCTGAATGAGTGTGTGGGCGTGGCACTGACTGACTGAGTGTGTTTGTGTCATCACTGTACTTGGTGTGTGTGTGTGTGTGTGTGTGTGTGTGTGTGTGTGTGTGTGTTTTGTGTTTGTAGCTGTGTGTGTCTGTATGTGTGTGTAGCTGTGTCTGTGTGTGTGTCTGTGTGTGAGTTGTGTGTATATGGTTGCATGTAGTTGTGTGTGTGTGTGTGTGTGTGTATGTGTGTGTGCTTGAAACAAGACTGAGTGAGAACTAGTGTTGCAATGGTGCATGTGTCAGTGTAGTGTGTGTGTGTGTGTGTGTGTGTGTGTGTGTGTGTGTGTGTGTATGTGTGTGTGCTTGAAACAAGACTGAGTGAGAACTAGTGTTGCAATGGTGCATGTGTCAGTGTAGTTGTGTGTGTGTGTGTGTGTGGTGTGTGTGTGTGTGTGTGTGTGTGTGTGTGTGTGTTGTTTCCATGCACAAGGATGTGAACAGGATTTTTTTATATTCACAGGTGGTACCAGAGGCCATGGGACCAGAGGCAGGGGACAGGGAGCTACTCAGCAGAGAGGGAGAGGAGACCCTTGTGCCACCCAACAACACCCAGCCAGATATTCCACAGTTCACAGGGGAACCTGGCCTGAAGATTCAGCCTGATGGGGACAGGCCTGTGGACTACTACCGGCTCTTCCTCAATGAGATACTAGACAAACTTCCCTACCACCCTGGAGAAGACTGTCAGAAAGCTTTCCTCTGGCAGGAGGTGCAAGGTGTACAGCAAGAGGGGCATCAGGAAAGAAACCAACTTTGTGTGTGGACAGTGTCCTTCAAACCCATCTCTTTGTGTGCAACCTTGCTTCGTGGCGTACCACACCAAGAAAAACTACTAGTTGCTGACTGATACCCTGTACATAGATCTATGTAGACACAGTATGTGTATGTATTTTTCATCTCTGTGTGTGTGTTGTGTGATGTACTATTGCAAAATTTATATAAAAAAAAAAAGGAAGGAAAAAAAAACAGTGACACGGAAAATTCTTTCGAGTCCCAAAGTAAGCGTGTGTAGATATGGTGATTGTGAAAACTCTTCTTGGACAGAAGGTAAGGAAATACATTTTTCATTTAATTCTTTTGCTTTCTGATAATAATTCAGTTTTATTATTCACTGTTTTTCACTTTGTTTTATGTTTATATGACATCATGTCTAGAATAGTGTAAAAAAAATAAATCTTGTTTCATTGGACATAAACTTTCATCTGTCCTGTTGAATGGATGTGTAATTATGATCAGTGTATAGAGGATTCAATTACCTTTCAGAAAAGTATTAGTTTTATGGACTTTTATTGAGTAGTTTTTGTGTCAGAATTTTTTTTTAATTATTACCCTCCGCGATGTAATATGGCTTGGCACGCGGTTGGCGCAGAGCTAAAAAAACGAGTGGCAGTGAAAGGGTTTTAAGAAGCAAAAATACACGTACACAGAGAAATAACGGTGGCGCAGCATGGCAGCGATGTGGTCTCCCTGGGAAACTAGCCTGGATTTCACGGTACAAATTCATTCATGCAAAAGCAAAAATACCAAATAATAAAATACCAAGAATGTAACGCCATCCTTCCACTTAACTGTGATAATGCCACTTTTCCTCCCAATCCACATACTTTTGCTCTGATACTTGGGGCAGAAACATTCCTACATTTTCATGAGTGTGAAGAGTCATTGCATTTGCGTGGAGAGGTGGTTTGGAGAACACACACAGACACACAGAAACACACACATGCACATACACAACACATACATACACTCAAACACGCTTGCACGCACACACAATCATCATCATCCTCAAGATATACATACAGTCACACACGGACACACACAGACACGGACACACACAGACACACACACACACACACACACAACACACACACACACACACACACACACACACACACACACACCTAAACATATATATATATTTATTTATTTATATATACATATATGTATACTACCTTCCAAGCTCCCGACGCCACACGACAGGCACTTCACAAGCAAAGTGGGACTGTCCATGCGTCGCATGACCCACCCGGACTTAGCCATTAATCACCCTGTTTACAAACCAAATGCAAAAATGGAGAGATGTCAAACCCCGGAACATAGCCACACAACGCGCACCAACCAGGTCCAGCCCACCTCCCGGACCAAGAGAGAATGGAAGACCCCTCTCTCACCCCACTCTGATCTTCATCTCTCATTAGGGCAGCCCACCCTGCCACCAGCTCGCATAGCTGCCAGCTCCTTTCCTCCTTACTATAGTCTCGACAGCTATCAGTCAGAAGCTCCCAACATTGCCTTACAGAAGTAGTTTACACTTACATACAATGCATACACATACGCAAAATTATTTAGGACACTCCATTCCACAATCCACACACATAAATACACACAGCCACACGCACATACACGCATAAACAAACACGTACACACACACATGCGCGCACGCACACACACACATATTTCATACATGAACGCACATACACACACGCACCACACACACACGCACGATCTAAATAGATCCCGCTACCCCTTCACACATACACACACACACACAGTGACACCAACACACACACACACACACACACACACACACACAATGTGAAAAGGACCCAGGGATTTTGTCTGTCTTGCACCTGAGGCGATGAGGAACGCAGGCAGTGAACGTTTGTCGCGAGGTCATTCATTCTGCAGCGTGACTGGAGCCATTGAACCTGCGATCGTGTTTCTCTTGAGCGCAGAATTCATCCGATTCATCGGCAATACATTTCACCCTCCAAATATCTGTAGAAGATAAACATATCCATGGATCTTTAGGGAGGCGTATTTTACATACAAGTATAGAGGTTAGGATGTGAGCGTTTCTCTAATGTTTGCTGCATTGTGAAATCAGTTTCTTACACGAGGTTTCTGATGCATTTCAATTTTTTCTTCTTTTATTAATCGTCTATGTTGCAAGGCCACATCAGGCAATAAATGTGTTGTCAGGCGACATCAGGCAATAAATGTGTTGTTTTTTTCAGTTCCTCTCGGCTGCCCTGAAGCTTTGTGACCAGCAGAGTTCTAGTCAGACATGGCTCCTGTCGCTCCATTTAACAGTAGCTGCATCGCTAGAATATGGTCTGGTGCCTGGTCCTGTTGATCACAGAGACAGGATGTTGAAGGCATTAGTGTGAACTTGCAGTTTATTTTGCGAATTACATGGACGCATTTTGAAAGTTCCAAACATTAATTAATGAAGAAGTTTTGTATTGATAGAAGCGCAACTGGTACATGTAGTTTTGTGACAACGTGCCATATGTGATAGATTGTCTGTGGAACTTTACGAAATCAGTCATAACTGTTGCGAAACATAGGATTAGGCGCCTTATTTGTCTATAGAATCAACGCACCGAGTGTGAGTGAGTGAGAGAGAGAGAGAGAGAGAGAGAGAAGAGACAGAGACAGAGACAGAGACAGACATAAGACAGACAGAGAGATAGACAGACATAGTGACAGACAAAGCGACAGAGATAGAGAAACAGACAGAGCCAGAGAAGTTGGCAGGTGGGGGGGGGGGGTGGGGAGGGGCATCCTTTGCGATCAAATGTAAAGGCAATCGTCCACCGTAACGGGCAAATTGAACATCTGTCCAGTCTGCTATATCAATCAACCCTGGCAAACCCCATTCATTTACTCCACCCTGTTCCAACATATCCGGAGAACTCTCCTTTCGCCTGTCTTACCCCTTGCTTTTCACAGCCTAGGGCTAATCAAAATCGTCTTCCTTCCTAACCCAATACAACAATTATCACTCACAATTCCCCTCTTGTCCGGGCCCCAATCAACCACTAACAGAGTGACCAGTGTGTGCACACCGCCGTCAAAAGGTTATCTTTATCAATTCTAACAGGAACTACTTATATAGCTAGCTACCTATAGGAAAGTCAAGTGGTTCAGCTTATGATAATCCCTTGTTGACGTTGTCTGTGCAGACAAGCTGATGCAGTGGGACCAAAGGTATGATTTGTATTGATCTATGGCACGTGCACACCAATGGCTTTACTTCTGCAAAAGAAATGATTTGCGAAGTCTTTTCTCAACATTTAGACATATATCTATTTTTCAATTTATTTGTATTCATTTGTAAAATATCTGTGTCAGTTTCAACCGAAATAAAAGGTTCTGTTCAGTTCTTGAATAAACAACAAAATAAGCCTACAAATAAATAAACCGTTAGCTTAATATAAGATATTCTTGATAATTAAGATAGCGATTTTTTTCTGAAAATCGGAAGGAAACAAGAATATCTAGAACGACTCAATAAAAGCATAAATTTGTAAAATGTGTATACCTTTAAGTCAGCATACAGGTTGAAACATCCTGGCATTTATTAGATATATTGAGACATCGCTGATTTATCACCAAATTAATTTAAGTTTTATTAAGTTACTTGTATTGAGATACTATTCGCTTTTGTGGCTAAAATTCGTTTTCTTTTTCTCTTTTGCCTTTTTTTCTTCTTCTTTTGTCTTCATAACATTATGATGATGATAATAATGATGACGATGATAATGATTAATACCATTATTATTATTCTTAATGAAATATTACATGCTCTTTTTAACTACTTATTTTTTCTTTTACTTCGTCATTTTCTTGTCAGTTCTCTTTTTTCTTCGTCTTCTCCTTCTTCTTCTTCTTCTTCAACTTCCTCTCCTCCTTCTTTTTCTTCTTCTTTCTCTTCCTCCTCTCTCTCTTCTTCTTTTTCTCATTATTATTGATATTGTTTTTTATGTTGAGGTTGCTGTTGTTGCTGGTGTTGCCGGAATAACTTAGACATCTCTTTGTATCTTTGTGTTTTTCCTTCATGGATGATGTCTTTTCAGTTTGCAGAGCTATTGTTTCTAACAAAGAGGAGGGGGGGGGGGGTGCTGCGTTATTTGAAGGACAATCAACTACAAGAGTGTTTGTAGGATTCTCAGTTTTGTTTTTGTTTTTTTTTTTTAAGGATCACGTCGCACTTAGTGCTCACATTTTTTCTTTATTTTTCTGTCCCATTCCAAGCCATGTTACTAGCCATAGAAGCTGGGACAATTTTACGTGGTCTGATGATGAGAACAATGTGGATGATAACCATAATGCTATAGAGTTCATCGAGGATTCTGGCTGCCTGACAAGATTGTGCGCTGTGCATGCTTTCTGTATTATACTGGTATCCTCGTGTCAACCAAGCTGCGGTGTTGATCAGAAGATTTGAATAATATCCTCAATGACGCATCACTGTAGTAGATGAGACTTGACTGTGTGCCTTCCCAATGAACCATAGCACACTCAACTCTGGGTAAGAGCTGGCTGGGGTCAAAACTGCCACAAAGATTTTTGAGAGAACTGTATGAATTTGGACCAGCAACCTTACAGTCTAGTCGGTAGTCCGTTGCGCTAACCACTGCAACACTTCAATTGGGTGCTTGTTGGACTATTACCAGGATCCATAGCAGAGTAATTCTTGTCCAGTTGTCACAGTCTGACAGGTTTCTTTTTTTGGTGGATGCAGACCATCTTCACCGTTCTTCCAGTCCTCTGGAACATCCACAGTTTCGTACCTGTTTGCAATATCTGTACAACCAAGTGATGATATAGTCCCCTCCACCTTTGAGGATCTTTACTGTTATGCCGTCAGACCTAGTGGATTTTTTCTTCAGCACATAGTTTTCCTAATTTCATCTGCAGTGTAGGCCTTATCTTAATAGTAAGCAAGTGAAGCGGGTCTTAAGTCCTAGCTGGGGTAAATGGCTCCGGTTTGTTGAGGATCTCTTTTCCGGCAGTGTTCTTTTCTTTCTACTATCAAATTCGATATGTTATGATGATCAAGGCTTCATTCAGTGCTTCTTGAAATCCAAGATCTCTTTCATTTGGACTACTAGTTTAATCACGTGTATTATTTTTGCTTTTGTTTCGTGTTGTTTTCAAAAAATCACGAAAACAAGAACTCAGCAAGTGTATTTATCCTTTACAACACTTCTGTTGTCATTGTTATTGTTTTTGAAGTAGCTGGGATATCTTTTTCTTTCTCTCTCTCTCTCTTTTAGTCTTTTTTTTATCCTTCTTAGGCGATGCATTATCATTCTGTAGAGCTGTGGTTTCTGACAGGGAGGAGGTACAGGGCAGCGACCGTTTTGCAAGGAAAATCAATTACAGGATTGTTGGCGCATTTTTTCTTTTGTGTAGTTGGTTGTTTGTCGGCCGGTTTATTTTTCAAGGGGGGAAGAACGAGGTAAGTCATTGATGTGTATAGTGGGTTTTTTTCTAAGCTCTAATGGTGCCAGTGGCCGTGTTGGTTAGAACACACGTGCGTGGGAGTGAGAGGACTTGCGTTTAATCCCTTATTAGACAGGCCAATTCCTCTATTAGACCTTGAATATTGGGTCTGGGTGCCAGTCTTTCAGATGAGGTGACAAACTGAGGTCTCATGAACACAATCTACTTAGTGCACGTTAAAGTTCCCATGGCACGGAAAGAACCGTCATTCTAAGGAAATATTTATTCACAGACAACAACAACAAAAAAATACCACATACACAAAAAACAATGCACTGTCCCTGTTGACAGCAACCCCAATCGCACGTGGAAAATCCCTCGGACAAAAGAAAAAGATAAACCTCCAAAATGAAAACGATAAATACATGAGGACTACAGTGATGACATATTATGTAACTTGCATGTTAATCACAATCAAAATCCTTTCTGAAGTCCACAAAAGCGTACTAAGGAAGCTGTTGATGCTTTTGGCAATGCTACAAACATGTTGTCAGATTAAAGACTTCTTGCTCGGTGCTTATGCCTGCTCTCTGTGCTTCTGCCTGCTCTAAAACCACTTCTCAAACTGAAACAAATAAACAAACAGAGCAGGAGGTAAATAAAGAAAACAACAAAAACACCGACATAAAATGAAAGAAACAAACGAACGAATCAAGCAAACAAACAAAAATAAAATAAACAAAGATCACCCTCTCCATTTCTAATGATGCGATAGGGAGTCTGCAATTATCTCTTTTTTAGAGAGAAATTCACACAAATATACTACTCTTGTGGTCTTTGAGAGCTTGGCGTTAATTGAAGCTCTTAAAATGCACTCAAAAGAAAACCAGATTTGTGGATTCCGAGATCTGTCTTGGAGGTCTCAGTTTCAGCATAGTTTCTGTCCTTACAAGAAATAGAAAACAAACAAACATAAATTTATCAAGCAGTTAATCTAGCAAGCAAATAAACAAACATGGAAAAAAATGACATTGTTTTGGTGTTGCCTGTCTATGAAGAATGGATTGCGTTTTTTCCAGCATAGTGCAACTTAACGATAGTCGAGTATACTGTACAAGGTGCTGTTATCTAATAAATAAGGCATCCATCATAAAATGTGAGGAGTTCAGAATACACGAATTCAAATCCAAAACAGTCTTTGAAAAAAAAGAGGAAAACGTTGGGATCAGATTTCCCCTTCTCCCCATCCCCCCTTCCATGGGAACTGTGGCGGTAGGCTGGTCACAGTTTTACAGCACTTGGTAAGGAGACAGAGACCACGACGTTTGTATTTAGCAACACAAGGATTAAGATCGAACCCGAGAAAATGGAGCTCGTTAGCTGTCACATGCAAGCACAGAGAAGAACTGGAAAACAAACAAACAAATAAGAATACATGTACATATAGAACAAAGAAAATACATTCAGAGAGAGAGACAGACAGACAGACAGACAGACAGAAAGACAAAGACAGAGACAAAGACAGAGACAGAAACAAACAGACAGATAGACTGACAGATACATAGACACACAAATATACAGAGACAGAGTGAGACAGAGAGAAAAAGAGACAAAAAAGAGAAAGACAGAAAAGACGAAGAAGGTATAACTGTCTTTTCTCCTCAGAAAGAGAAGAACCCAGTAAGTAATTTTTCCACGCCTACCAACAACAACATCAAATGAAAACTTTATCCATATACGCAAGTTTTTAATGATAACACCAAGTGGAAAGACAACTCTGTGGAACAACACAGAAAGAAAACTCAGCAATCCATTCACCGCTGACCACATGGTGCAACCTCTAGATTGTCCTTTTGTTTGTATCTTTCCCTGTGCGACTGTGCAAACCAACAAAACACTTCATCCACTGCTCACTGTATAGAACTTTAAGGCGTGAGGCACGATAGTTTTTTTCTTTCTTTTTTTTCCTAGAAGCAGTGTAAAGGTTAACGCGATTTGAGTGATCTCGTGGAAACGCATGTTACATCAGAATGTGTTTAACAGTAATAATTCAGCAGACAGTAACACGTTGGCAAGCTGGAAGCCGACTTCCTTCTCTTCTCTGATATATAATATTATTATAGTTAATGAAGGCGGCGGGCGCCAAAGTGACAGACTTCCAATGGGAAAGTGTAGGTTAAAACCTGCCTGAGTGTCGCCAGTGTGTGTCCTGGGTGGAGATCTTGTGATCCGATATCCCAGGTCAACATGTGTGCTCGGACCTACTAGTGCCGTTAAACGCTTATTTGAGTGTACGCACGCAGAACATCAAACAGGCAGTTCTAACTAACCTGTAAGCCATGCCTGTGCCCAGTGGCTTATAAAAGCAGGAAAATACTCAGCACGCACACCAAGGGCAGAGTATGCAGACTGTGCAGCAACATTCTGTCTGCACAATGTGGATAAAATATAGTGCGTACACGCATTCGCATAAAAAATCGGAATGCTAAAAAAGAAATGTCAACTTTGGAATGAAGGTGTAGCGGTGGAGCAAGGTAACCACGTGGAGAGAGGAGTTACGGTATTATTGTTCAGAAAACGGGAAGCCAACTACGTATAGTCAATACGCAAAGTCAAGGACAGACTGTTTTCTTGTAGAGTGTTATTTACCACTGGAAAGTTCTGCGTACTAAGAAGAGACAGAGATATAGAGTGGTGTTCAACTACTAGAGGATTGCTAACTGGAACTGGCGAGTGAGTATAGTGATTTACCAGTTGTAATATGTGGTGATTTAAATGCCAGAACTTCCTCCTTGCAAGCAATGTGTTCAGACCCAATCGATAATATTTATGACATGAATGACAATAACGATATAATGTATGAAAAAAATTTAATAAGTTAAGTCAGTAACTTTAAAAATCCCTTTACTGATGAAGAAATGAGTGCCATCGGAATATATTTCATTAGCCTTTGTGAAGAGTTTGACTTTTTTAATTGTAAACGGAATTGAATCATTAGGATTTTTCTGAGACTGTTCATATATATCGCACAATGGCCGCATTTTAATTGATTATTTTATTCTCGTTCATTAGTTGCAAAGTGTGACACATCTAATATTCTTTACATCACTGAGTCAAAACACTCTGCTAATGAACTGTACGTTCTAACTGACAAATCTGACAGTTTCCTTAAAGTAAACGAAGATAACGCATTTAAACTTACCAGATATAAGTTGGATGTTAAAAAGAAAGCCGATTTTCGCGAAAGACTAAATTCGGACTTTGCCAAATCTTTACTCTCTATAACAATGGCGGATATTGATTCGGACAGCAATTAGGCATTGTCAAAGTTTAATCAAGTGTCCCCGATATGATGATGAATGCTTGAAACAAACAACACTTACTGGATGGAGCTAAAAAGAATAATGCAATAAGAGTAGAAAAAGACTTTGACATAAACTGCGAACAGTACGTCAGATACACACTTTTGTGGATCGTGCTATCTGTTGAAGAGAGAAAACAGTACAACATGTTGTTAAAAGTAGAAAAGAATACAGAAAAAAAATCGTTGACAACGTACAAGGCTTCCCTTGAAGCCTCAAAACATTTTGGAATACGCTAAGACCACGGGAAACAGCAGTTTAACCACAACACAATGGTATGACATTTCAACAATTTGTTCAGTTCATTTTCACGTCAGTCTGAATTAAATGGTGTTTACACTAATGGTCTTGAGCTTGTTACAAGCACATATTCAGTCGACTATAATTCCCTGAACGTGTCCATTATGGCTGACACAATTATCCTGGCAATCAAAGTGCCAAAAACAACAACAAAGTCTCAAGACCCCGATGCGTTGCTCGGCGATTTTGTAAACATGGTAAACAAATAATAGTACCACTTCTTGTGAAAATGTTCAACCATTTGTTTGACGATGATCTTATTTTCTGATCAGTGGTATTTGTCAATTCTGCAGCCCTCCATAAGAAAAACTATCTTGATAATCCTGAAAATGATAGGGATATTTCTCTTCTAAAAATATGCAGCGAAGTGTATAGTTCCATTTTGAACAAGAGGATAACAAACTGGATTAGAGACAATGGTGTCATAGATGAAGACCAGGCAGGTTTCCGGGAATGTCGTAGTACAGTTGATCAGATCTTTGCCTTCTTATCCAGGATTCAGAAGTAACTACTGAGACTCAGAAAGTTGTGCGTTACCTTTATCGACTTTCGTAAAGCATTTGACATTGTACGCAGAGAATACTTGCGCAGAATTTTGTTTAAAAATGGAATTAATGGGAAAATTGTGTATGCTCTGAAGTGCATGTACTCCGTTGTGAAAGCAAAAGTTCGGGCATGACAGATTCTATTACCCTCAGGGACATGAGCAGGGCGAAGTTTGTTCCTATGTTATTATTTCATTATTTATCAATGAACTAAACAAAGAGATTACACTTCAAGATAAGCATGGCCATCAGTTGTCCCCAGACGTACTTGCTGCATTCATATTACTTTCTGCTGATGACGTTGTGTTGTTTTCCGACAATATAATTGGCCTTCAGACACAACTTAATATATTGTATGATTGTGAGAGATCCTTGGGGTTAACTGTCAATTGGATAAAACCAAAACTGTCGTTTTTCGTTATGGTGTTGTTTCTTTATGTCAAACAGAAATGGTGTTTGGAGATTATCCACTACAGATTGTAAATATGTACAAGTATTTGGAGGGTTATTTGTCAACCAGATTGTCTTTTGTTCATACCATGAATGATCTAGCAGACTATGTTAGAAAAGAGGTATCAGCTATTGTAAAGTTGCTCTGGTCTGTTGGTAACCACTCTAACAGAGTATTCTGTGAATTGTTTGACACTCAGGTCCATCCCATTCTAACTTACGGTTTTGAAATTTGGGGGTCATCTGCTAACCAAGAATGCATTGAAAGGATACATTTGTTCACTATTAAGAAATTTCTTGTTGTTAGCTCAAAAGCCCAAGTCACTTATTCTATGAAGAAATTGGCAGATACCCATTACATGTCAATACATGTAAACAATGTATAAAGTTCTGGCTTAGGCTTACCTCCTTAAAAGATGACAGGCTTCCCTAAAAAGCACACATCGTGTTATTAGGCTTACAGACACAAAACTACAGCACGTAGGCTTGCAAAGTCCACAACGTTCTGTGTAGGTTTGGTTTCGGTATAGTTTGGGAAACACAAAGTGTTGGCAATGTTAAAACGTTTAGTAATGAATAGAGACAATGACTTGTTGATGTTTTATTCAAGACTGGTATTGTTTTCTCGACAAGCATGAATTCTATACGTTTGCTCACATTTCAGTCGATAGTTGTCTTATGTTCATATATTTGTCTTTTGCTGTCTGAGGACCGTCAGCCTGGAATAAACTCCCGCTCTGCCTTCGCCTAACGCCTACCCTTTCTCTTTTAAATCCAATTAAAAAACCCACCTATTATCCCAACAACGAAATATTGTAAGGTGGTCTTTGTCGATTGTATGCGTGAGTGCGCTTTGATTTGATTTGTCAAGATCTGGCTCCGTACAAATACTGTAACTATTATTATATTTATATTATTATTATTATTATTATTATTATATTATATTATTATTATTATTATATTATTATTATCATTGTTGTTATTATTATTATCATTATTATCATCATTATTATTATTGTTGTTGTTGTTATTGTTATTGTTGTTAGTATTAGTGTTAGTATTATTATATTTGTCAAAAAATTCAAAAGGTAAAAATTAGGGATATGTTCTGAGATCTAAATCAATTCCTATGAAGTTCCATCAACATCCGTCAATGTTTAGATATGTTTTATTAATGGCATGTACCAACCAAACAATAATCATTTTTAAAGAATTGGATTTTAGATATTTGCATACTGATGGGTAATTACGAATACTTGTACTTACTTGATTGATTTCATTTCTTTTCTTCACCCCTGTTGTAAGGGGCCAGAGACGTTTTCAGTAAAAAAAAAAAAACTTTTGACTTTGACTTTTGAATAACACACACGCGCGTGCGCTCACACAAACACAAAATATCAGAAAATAAGAACAATTCTGCTACCACTGCAATGTTATGCTTGAATAAACATTTACTCTCTTGGTCTTTTGTATAATTGCTTTTGATTCCTTTGTAAACCGCAGAAAAAATTAAAGTAACATTCTTTACGCTTTTGAACGACTCCAATTGATCCACAGACACAGACCTGAGAGAATCAAGAACGTATTCATCCCTTACATTTTCTAGAATGAAAAAAACAACAACAACAACAACAAAAATTTAAGATTGAGAGGGAGAAATGAAAGATGACATTAAAAAAGGAACCATTTCGTCTATTTTCTTTCATTAAATAATATCAAGCAGTTCATCCCATCTTTTGTATCACAACAGTACCCATTCCCAAGACTTTCCTACCCATTGCCATTTAAACCGGGAAGTGAGTCCGTCCACCCAGACTACATACACAAAGCTACACAATCAAGTACACAAACACTAAGGTTTAAAACGTGTGGACATTTCCAAGATAAATAATCAGCACCTGCAAAAACCCATCTTCGATTTACCCCAGTCAGTTTCACATCGATTTTATGAAGAGATCATAGAAATACAAATCTTGCCGAGAGAAAGAGACAGAGACAGAGACACAGAGACAGGGAGACAGATTGATAGACAGAGAGATAGGCAGAGGAAACAACGAAATGTTTTATTTCCATTTCAGTGACAGACAGCTAAAGAGAAGACATGCTTTTGCTTAGAGCTGCTCACTGTGAAAACTGGCATGACTGCAATTTACACAAATTCTACTCTCGTTCCCATCTGTTGGATTGGTATGACGGACAGGGTTTTTTTTTCATGTAATTATGTATGCATGTGCTTTACAGCAGACACCCACTCTCTCCGTCTGTCTATCCGTGTGTCTTGTGCTCGTGCGCGTGTGTATAGATAGAATCCATTACTTCAGGTCGTTAGAGCACTAAGTTGGTAACGCGGTGGTTGTGGTTTCCATCCTCATATATGCCACTATTTTCCTTAAACGAAATGACTGGATCATATAACAGAGCCCTGGACTCAAGATGTAATGCCTCAATAAAACTGGCCTATGTTCGCTGCCCATGTTAATGCTATAATTATCAGCTTACGTTTCATACGTATATCTCCTCCACTTCCTTTATAGATTCTGCCTGATAACAGAGAGCAGATTAGGTTGAACGCTTCTGGAATTGCCTTAATGCATGAATCCCTCTGAAACAAACTCAGAACTCAAAACTCTCTTTTTGCACTCGTCTGTTTCATTCCACAGGCTAGTTTGTCAGTTTCAAAAATGTCAGTGATGCATGTAGTAATATTAATGATGAAAAATCATTGTTGTGTAGCAGTGTTCTCCGAATCAATTTGTACTCACTGCGTTTTATACATTTACAATATACAGTGTAATAATATAGAAATACAAATATCTGACCCACAGATACGCAACACGTACACAAATTATACGATATTTATAGTCAAAAAGTACATACACGTGGCTATGATACTAGACATATGCGTACATATCAATGAACAATTACACAATGCAACTTAATCAATAGTTAAAACGACGGTACATAATCATGGCGGAGAGATTTTATCTCTCAACAGTGGAAGGCATGGGGAAACAAGTAAGTCTTTCCTTGTGATATGAAATGATAAACGGTGGGCACATTTCATGAATCAGTCAGCAGCGAGTTCCGAGCACTTGGTGCAATGAAAACAATCGCAGTTTTTCGGGCAGACAGAGGATTACAATTTGTATGCTCCTTTTCAATATTCCGATTTATATCCGATGCCTGTACGTACATTGTTTTTCCCACACTGTGCAGGAGGTATGTTGCTGCATAATCTGCATATTCCATTGTTGACCGGTGTGCATGCTGGGTGTTGTTGTTTCCGTAAACTACGGTCACAGACATGACTACCAGGATCTTTAACGCGCATACTTGATGTCTGTATGTGTATACATGCAAGGGAGTGTAGGCACTAACAGATCTGCACACATGTTGACCCAGGACATCAGAAAAATCTACGTGTATCACCCACTAGGCAGGAGTTACTCGGGTAGGATCGAACCCGGGCCTTCTGACTGGATATCTTGAGTCTAACTGACTTTGAGTATCGCAGCCAGGTTATATTTCGTCATGATCAGAAATGTTTGTTTTGAGGATTGCAGACAGATGGCATCATTCTACCTTCCCATCTACTTCTTCCTACCAACGTCTATCTTTCTATCTATATCGTCACAACGGCGGAAGCGCGTCGACAGAGTACGACGCCACCTTTTTGTTTATTAATGACAACAGACTTTTCTACACGATTTTACTGGAGAAAATTGTTTGTCGCTGTGGGCCCTATAACGTGCGCTAAGTGTATGCTTCACGCCTGAACTCGGTGTGCACTTTGATGTGAAAGAATAGCATCCAGATCAACATTGAGAGTGTAGTACAGCTGGGCTGTAATGGGGAAAATCTCTGTGCCGAGAACCAAACCCTGGTTTTTCGTGTCCAACATGGGTACTTTACCTACTGGGCCATAATTTTACTTCCACCAAAACATGACATGCTTTTTGACTCTTTGTTATGTGCCATAACAGGAAATCTGCTCATGCCAAACAAACAGGGTGCACCTGGTTTTGCAAAATTAGACGCTAATCTGACATTTTGTAGACAAACTAAAAGAACTTAAATCGGTTTATCAGGTGCAGGTGCCGCTGATGTACATCTGGTAAAATTGCCTCTGAAGCGCACTAAAACAGCCCACAGTCATTCTTAAAAACGTTCTGCGTCGTAGGCAAACACACACGTGTGTTGTGTCATTAACAGGAACCACCGTCACTAACTTGAACAAACCATTTAACTGCGCAAATCTGATGTCAGATTAATTATGAATCATTTTAGAAGCTAACACCACTCTTTTTTTTATATCAGAATTGATGTAAACGTGACAAAATAGGCATAAATAGCTAAAAGCTTATGAATTAAAGGTCAGTCGAGACTTCCAACATAAAATGAGCACTCAGTTTTATCTGGAGATAGACCACTGCACTCTGAACACCGCAAAGCGTTAAGCTCAGCCTCTTTAAGGGATTCTAAGAAGTACGGTACACAACATACCACCTCGCTTCACGCCACGGGGATATCATCTCGCTTCACGCCATGGGAATCACTCGTTATTTCTATACGCGGGTTTTGGTTAGTTACCCGTTTCCGACGGAAACCTATATAACGACAAAACGTACACGAACGAGACAAACGAGACACGAACCTCCGTGACTTACTGGTCCGTTCAAGACTTAGAAAACCAGCCAGCCAACCTCCAGGAATCTCTCCATATACAAACCCAAATGCAGGACATGTCCTTTGGTGTGCTCAGCCACCACAGTCAGAGACCCCAAATCTCACATGAAAATTACTAAACATTTTAACTGTCAAATCTATAACATTGTCTATTTGATCAGCTGCTCTAACTATTTTCAACTGTACATTGGTGAAACTGGACGAACCCTTGATGCACGTTTCAAGGAACACTTGATGACATCCGACATCAAAGAGATAAAACTATCTCAAATCATTTCAACCAGTCCGACCTCTCAATCAACAACGTCAGAGTGAAAGGTCTGTGGCTTCTATACAGTCACAGCACCATAGACAGGAAAGACAGAGAATCCCATCTTATAGATAAACTTGGTACGCGCAAGCCACATGGTCTCATTAAAAACCATAAAGATTTCCTCAACTTAATTCAAGTATCATGCCACTTCATGTACTTTTTTCTGGACATGGCTCTGCGTGCATGTACTTTTACCTTGGTGTGTATGTATGCATATGTATTCGCTCGAATGTATAGGTATAACATTTTTTGTCGCTCATGTATAATTTATGTTTATACTGCTTTCGATGATTTTATGCATACTATCGTCTTCTTTTAATGTGCCCTTGAGTCCATGTATATTTTATCTCGATGATGATTTACTGAAATAGACCATATTATCACCATTTTCCCATCCCAGTGAGGTATTGGCTTTGCCGCTGCATATATGCCTTTTTATTTATTATTTTTATTTTCATTTTTATTTTAAATTCGATCTGTTTGAATTCTCCTTTCACAAGACAGGCCCAGCCTCGTCTGACTAAGTTTTTTTTTTCCGGGGACTCCTGTTTTCCCTTCAGCCCCTTGGCTGTTGGTTTAGGATGTTTTTCTTCCTATTCCAAGGTCTGACCGGATTCGTTGCACTAGGCACGATCCATATACATCAGCCATACCTCTTGATTAAATATTTTCCCATTCAGTTTTCCCTTTCAGTTTTGCTAAGTGGAATTGAGGGTCTGACAGGTATGAGTTATTTCATTTGCTTCCTCGCTCTGAACTGTAAAGGTTAAAAGCAACAACAGTTTTCTGGGAAAAAACACTACTAAAAAAAAAACAAAAAACAAAACAAAAACAAAAACAAAAACCAGATACAAAAGCTAACAAAACAAAAATGACAAAACTAAAATTAAAAACCAACAAATGTGGCAAAAGTGGAACACACGTTCTTGCAATAAGATTTCTTTTTTTTCTACCAGGGAGTGAGATGACACCGTGCTAATTGCAGAAAATGAAAAAGACCTACAGAACTTTGTGAATATAATACAAATAGAAAGCAGGGCTGGAGCTAAATAACAAGAAGACTGAAGTCATGGTAATTAGTAAAAAACAAGAAATACCCTTATGGAAAAATAACAGAATATGGCACAACTTTCAGACAGGTTGATATGTTTAAATATCTGGAAACGACCATCTCATCAGAGGAAAATGCACATCAGAAATAGCCAGCAAAATCGGCCAAGCCAAATAAGTATTTAAGAAGATGACAAGCGTTCTTACCAACACATTTCTATCAAACACTAGGAAGAGAGTTCTTGAGTGTTATATTGAACCGATATTGTTGTATGCTTGTGAGGCGTGGACAGTCAACACGCAAATTCAAAACAAAATTGAGGCAACTGAAATGTACTTTCTTAGAAGAATGTTGACAAGAAAGAAAACAAACGAGAGTCTTGAAGGAGGCAGACACAAGCAGATCATTAATAATAAAAAAAAAAGATTAGAAAAAAGACAAGTATCATTTGCATGGCATTTTATGAGGAAAGAGAAATTCGAGCACCTGGTCACAACAGGAAAGCTGGAGGGAAAGAGAACACCAGGTAGACCCAGAGAGAAAATACTGGACGGATTTGCAGGGTGGCTGAAGATGTACTTGCAGCGACAAGGGATAGATTCGTAGGGAGAGTCATGATCGTCAACGCCATGCGGCAGGGCACATGCTGATGATGACGACCAGAGAGTGCAGTGCATCACTTACTAACTCTAATCAGGAAAATGATTATTCATGGAGAAAAAAGCAGACCAGTCTCCATTGTTGGATTAAAGGTGGATAAAATCAAAGCTAGAAACAACCAATGGCTTATTATGCTTGTAGTGGCTGGCGCTTCAGGCTAAGGACTACATGCCGTCAATACAACAAATACAGCAAACGCCAGGAAGGCACTTTCGTCAGCCATGGAAATGTTCAGGCTATGCACAGGTCAATATCCATTTAAAAACACAATAAAGATGGCGGTAGAAAAATGAAAGAGAGCGCACATGATCATAATCATACTGACCGAGACAGTGATGACAATGACTGTAGCACTTCTAACACTGATGAAGAGAGGGTGGGGAAGATGAAAACAAAGTCTATACAACTGATAATGACGCAACAGTTGTAACTTTGGATGATCAACAGCCATAGAAAGAGACGATATTCAAAATAAACTGACAAATATTAGCAGAACAGATGACTTAAGACAGGATGTTGGTGACTCACAATGTGATAAGCAAAACGATAGTGACCTAAGCCAGAAATAAAACACGAAAAAAGAATCAGAATGTGTATTTTTAATACAACCAGACGAGACAGGCGCAAATTTTCGGCCAACTGGCCTTTGTCAAACATAGACATCACAAACGAACAAACATCGAATTCAAAAACTAGGAAAAAAAGCCTGAAACTTCCCTGCTGCATCGTCCAGTGGGAGTAAAAGACTGAGTCCACAAGACCATGTAAAATCACAGCAGAGTTCTGCAGAGAAGGAACACAAAAATGGTTTACGTATACAAAAACAGCAATGACCAAACAGTATTGCCTCTCTTAAAAGGACAGGCATACAGAGACACACTGCAACAGAGAGGCCAGACCAATATTGTGGACTTTTCTGAAGAAAGAGGGACCGCTTTTGATTGCTTTTGATTGTTCTACTGGGGCCTCAGACGTCAATAAACAGAACACTGGTTGGGCCACTACTGCAATTAATAAAAACGAAAGAAAATAGTGAAGTACATTCCCCACATCTCAGTGTGCTGATAGATTCCAAGTGAGATGAAGATGGTGGAATTGCTTGTGTTGAAGCTCTACAGAATTATTCAAAATTACTTAAAACCAAACGACAGGAGGTCGGAAAACTAAAAACAGAATGACTAGCCAGAAATACTTCAATACTCAATGCTTTTTAGTCAGTGTATTCCTTTTCTCACACTGGACGGAGCAGCAGGGAAGTTTCAGTCTTTTCCTCCTAATTTTTGTATCTGGTGTTTGTTGTGATCTTACGCTTGACAAATGCCAGTTGGCCGAAAATTTACACCTGTCTTGTCTTGTTGTGTTAAATACGCGTTCTGATTCTTTTTTTGTGTGTGTTTCTTTTTCTGGTTCCTGTTTGCTTGAACGCGAGCAGTCACACTTGTTTCTGATTTTCTGGAATGAGTTACGAAATGTGGAATATGTTATCAAAAACAAAGGCACAAATAATAAAGGTATGGTGAATTCATCTATCATTTCAAAGACGTCTTTCAAGACAACAGATCAACGACTGAGAGCCCTTTAGTGCAGAAATAGATTTAAATGAATTAACAGAACATCTATCAACTGACAAAACATCTAAAGAAGAAGTCAGAAAATGTATAACTAAATTGGAAATAGGTCAGCCAGATACGATAGATGATGTCAGAGTTGAGATGTTAGAAATGGTGGCAGAGATATAATAGAATTCGTAGCAACTGTTGCAAGCAGGGAATTATCCTCAGGTTCATTGATTTATTTTTTATCAGAGACCCTATATTTGTGTACTAGATCAGGAAGCAGTGAATAGATGATGTTGTTTTTATTTAAACACAAGGTATATATATATGTATATATATATATATATATATATATATATATATATATATATATATATGTATGTAAGTATGTATGTACGTATGTATGTACGTATGTATGTAGTATGTATGTGTACGTATGTATATATGCATATATACACCTACAAAGGAAGTTACTCTTGTATACGTACAGACGAAAATGAGTTCCAGACGGCACTGGTACCGATTATCGGCTGATTTTTGTTAATAAACGTCAACGTTTTCGCCCGACTACAGTAACTGGTTCTATCGGAACATCTGGTCACGGTGAATCAGGTATACATGTAGGTGTAAATTCTGGAGCTCACTTTTGTACGAGAAAGCGTTGGAAAATAGCAGACGATGGTGTCTCTGAGGACTGTCGTATGAAACAACACTTTCTTTAGAATGTTTTGGTTATCTGAAGTTTTGTCCTGTATGATCGAGGACTATTGCTGATCGCAGTGACTTGCGCAGATCTTGATTTGGACATTGAACAGATACAGGATCACCATGTTTCAGCGTTGACAGGGGACATGTAGTGCAGGGTTACTACATGCTTTTTGTTTGTTTCTTTGATTGGTTGGTTTTTGTTTTGTTTTGCTTTTGTTTTTCGTTGGTAGTTTTTGTTGTTGTTGTTTTTTTTGTTTTTTAAAGCTGCTTTCTTTTTTTATAGTAACTTCATTTGGATTGTAGGCGTGTTCTATTGCAAAGAGTACATATGGCAGGTGGAAGCCCAGCAATAGCTATGCAGATGTCATACTGTCAACAGGAGCAGCGTGGTATCCCATACGAGCAAGGAGTGGCTACCTATCACCTGCCTTTGCTGATTATTTTAGCTGTTTGAACTTTTGTTGTTGTTGTTGTTGTTATTGTGTTTTTCAGAGTGTTCTTTGGATACCAAGGCTGTACGTTATGCGTCTGGCAGCCTCAATCCTATATGGAACTTTATAGCATCATGATCATAAATCATCAATCATCACAACATCGTGAAAATTGTTCCTAATCTCTCGATAACCTTGTTTTCGGTCTCCTCTAGCACTTCCATGCCCGGGGCATATTCAAAATGGGATCTTTGGTGTCAGTGGTTCACAGTGGTTGTCGTTAGAGAACCATAGTGGTAGTCTCCTTACAGGGGAGTGAGAAGTGGTATCTGTCATTTGGTCTGGCTCCATGATTAAGCGATTGTTGTCGTTTGTAGTAGGGCTTAGTACGCTTGTAAGCTGGTTGAGAACCGGCACTCTTGATCTTCATCATAGTGACGCACCAGCACTGCAGGGTTTTGTCTGGTGGGTGGTCCAAAGGGGAGTTGACATCTTTTTGTTGTTGTGAGCATTCTGGCTCCGGGCTTTCGACTGAATATTGATAGTATGTTATGGAGCCTGAATGAGCGGAATAGGATCAACGCCATTGGGGCAGCGACTAAGTTGGCACAAAACAAACAAACAAACAAACAAACAAACAAACAAACAAGCACACAAACAAACATCTGGAAATGCCATCAAAGTAAAAGGAATAGACAAAGAAACATATATGCAAACAAACAAACAAACAAGCAAACGAAAGGACCAGAAACACCAGCAAAGTAAAATAAAAAAAAAATAAATAAACGAACAAACAAACAAACAAATAAAAATGTCTAAACAAGAAGATATACAATAAAAAGACTTTCAGCTTTAACAAGGAAACTTTACAGATCGATCACTGTAATCTTCAGCTCATGCTCCAGCCACAACCCGTCTTTTACCTGAACGCCCCCCTACCTCCTGGCTGTCTTATGAGATTGACTGTGCAAAACGTGCCCGCCGCAGAGCAGAGCACCCTGGCGCAAATCCAAACTCACTGTTCATAGACAACTTTTCCAAGCCTCTAAAACAAAAGTATCCACCCTCATTGCATCTGCAAAAACAAGCTTTTTCAAAACAAAAATCCTGAATGCCTCTTCTTCAAAAGAACTCTTTACAACCATGAATCATCTCCTTGGCACACGAAAAGATTTACCTCTCCCAACAAAACACACTGATGAAGAACTCCCATCTGTATTCTCCAAGTACTTCACCATCAAAATACAAACTCTTCGTGACAAGCTTGACAAGACACCCTGTCAACCCTGCCCACCTGATCCTTCCTTCTCTGGCACACCTCATTACTTTTACCCCAGTCTCACAAGAAGAAATTCTCAACACAATCAGATCCATGTCGTTCAAAACCCTGCGAACTGGACCCTCTTCCAGATTCTCTCTACTCCGATTGTCTCCCTATTCTCCTCCCATTCATCACTGACATCATCAACACTTCTCTTCAAACTGGAACTGTCCCGGATTCTTTCAAGTCTGCTATCGTTCACCCTGTCCTCAAGAAATACAATCTGGATCCTAATGAACTGAAAAACTACCGACCTATCTCTAATCTCTCTTTCCTGTCAAAACTCCTTGAAAAAGTTGGTCTTCAACTAGCTGAACTCTCACCTGTCTGCCAGCAATCTCCTCAATCCTTTCCAGTCAGTCTTACCGCCAGTGCCATAGCACTGAAACTGCCCTACTATACATTCTCAACAATCTCCTCCTTGCAACTGATACTGGCAAAGTCTCTCTCCTCACACTCCTTGATCTGTCTGCAGCCTTTGATTCCATTGATCATGGTATTCTCCTCTCTAGACTCCATCATACTTTTGGCATCTCTGACACTGCTCACTCTTGGTTCACTTCATATCTGTCAAATAGAAAACAAACTGTTCTAATCAACGGCACTTGCATACCTAACCTGTGGTGTTCCACAAGGATCTGTCCTTGGCCCTGTTCTTTTCACTCTTTACACCTCGCCCCTGTCCACCATCATCAACTTCCACTCTACAAAACACCACTTCTATGCTGATGACACCCAACTTCAAGACAGTGACTCACCTGACAATGTACAGCGCCTCTTGACTCACACCACTGACTGTTACTCGGACATTAAGAACTAGACGACATACAATAAACTTCAGCTTAACGACGACAAGACAGAAGCTATCCTCTTGCACTGTCAAACTTTCTCAGCTGCCTCCTCTTTCTCTCCCGTTATGTAACACATCAGTCCCAATTTCTGATTCAGCTAAGAACCTTGGTGTCTACCTTGACTCTACCCTCTCCATAAACAACTTTGTTTCTCAAACTGCCAGATCTTGCTACTATCACCTCCATCGTATAAGCCTGATCAGGAAGTATCTTTCTGTCAAAACAACTGCAAAACTCGTTCTCTCCTTCATAATGTCTCGCATTGACTATTGCATATCACTCCTGTCTGGACTTCCCGCCTCCACCATCCACATCCTACAGCGTATTCAAAACAATGCTGCACGCCTTGTACTCAAAAAGAATAAAGCTGACGACATTTCCCCTCTCCTGGCACAACTTCACTGGCTCTCTGTATCAAAGCGCATACAGTACAAACTAGACACAAAAGCCCAAATAACGCAGCCCCCGATTACCTGTCAAGCCTACTTGAGATCTATGTTCCCTCGCGGTACCTCCGCTCTGCTCCGATCCTCTCACTTTCCGCTTCCCACGCACTACGCTCAATACCTATGGTTCACGTTCCTGCTCTGTTTCTGGTCCACTCTCCTGGAACAAACTTCCTCTCTCAGTCCGTCAGCAACCTACTTTTGTCTCCTTCAAGTCCGGTCTCAACACTCACCTTTTCTCCTCTGCATAAAATCCTGACCTCACTCAACCCCCACTACAGCCTGTCTCCACTCGGCGTGGAATCACATTGTAATATATATTTGTATATAATATGTTTTCTATTGATTTCTTGTTTCTACTTTGAGTACACTTATATATAATTTTCCACTGCTTTTCTTCTTTCCCCCCATTTATTTGCCATGTGTATGTATGTGTGTGTGTGCATGCGTGCGTATGTGTATGTTCAGCGCTTAGATTTGATTTTTTCAAGATTTTGCGCCATATGAATATTGTAATTATAATTTATTATTATTATTATTATTATTATACATTATTATTATTATCATTGATTTTTGTTCTTTGCAGAGCAGATTTGTGGTTTAGTTTCTTTGTTTATGTATGTGTTTATTTCTTTATTTGTTTGTTTATTCAAGTTTTATTACTTACCTGCTTACTTCCTTTCTTATTCATTTCTTCATATTTTCGTTTGTTCTTTCATTTACTCATTAAGGTGTGCCTTCAGGTTTGATTATGCATTGTGCAATCGCGTATTAAGGCACACGTGTATTTATTTATCTCTTCTTCTTCTTCTTCCTCTCTGTCTCTCTCTGTCTCTCTCTCTCTCTTTGTCTCATTTTCATTGTCTATCACACACATACACCCACAAACAGACACACACACACACACACACACACACACACACACACACACACACACACACACACACACACACACACATCCTCCCTTCTTCTCTCTCTCTCTCTCTCTCTCTCTCTCTCTCTCTCTCTCTCTCCTTCCCTTTAACTCCACCATCGCAAACCATTTATTGTCATTACACACCTGCACACGCAAACATACACGCCACACTTGTGCACACAGACATACGCCACACGTGTGCACACAGACATATACGCCACACGTGTGCACACAGACATACACCACACGTGTGCACACAGACATACACCACACGTGTGCACATAGACCTACGCCACACGTGTGGACACAGACATACGCCATACGTGTGCACACAGACATACGCCACACGTGTGCACACAGACATACGCCACACGTGTGGACACAGTCATACGCACACGCACACTCACACACACACACACACACACACACACACACACACACACACACACACACACACACACACACACACACACACACAAACACACACACTCCCTCCCTCCCTCTTTCTCTCTCTCCTCTCTCTCTCTCTCCTTCCCTTTAACTCCACCGTGTGCACACAGACATACGCCACACGTGTGAACACAGACATACGCCACACGTGTGCACACAGACATACGCCACACGTGTGCACACAGACATACGCCACACGTGTGTACGCAGACATACGCCACACGTGTGAACACAGACATACGCCACACGTGTGCACACAGACATACGCCACACGTGTGAACACAGACATACACACACACACACACACACAACACAACACACACACACACACACACACACACACGCATTTATGCGTGGCCGCATGCACACAAGCACACACACACACATATACATAAACACACACAAACACACACACACACAAACGCACACACACAAACACACACATACACGTGTGCACAAACACATGCACACACACCCACACACTCACACGTATACTCATACATCTCACGTGCGCGCACGCGCGCGCACACACACACACACCCACACACACACATTCACACACACGCACGCGTGGAAACAAACTGCGAAGACGTGGAAGACCGACACAAAACAGATCTTAAGTTTATGTACAGAAGCATTGAAGACATTGCCCATAGGAAACAGACGTGCACATAAACTGGTTGCTAAAGTCCTAGTCTAAAGATAGTGCGATTATTATGGAAAAAGACAAAACATTAGATAGTTCGGGAGAGAACATTAAAGACCTTTTTGAAGATGACAGAAACGAACAACTCATTGTAAAAAAGAACGCTGAAGGATCATTCATAATGGAAGATGAAATTAGAGCAGCGTTGAAAAAGATGAAACCGCGAAAAACCCCATGAACAGACAATATTAGTACAGAAATGATTGAGGCTCTAGATGAATTTGGTATTGAAAAAATAACAGTCCCAAATGAAATTCATGACACTGGAAAAATCCGTTAAGATATGTCAAAATCAATTTTCATTGCACATCCAAAGAAAGCAGGGGCTATAGAACAGAACTCCAGCGTACAATCAGCTCGATGAATCATGTAACAAAGATTCTACTAGGAATAATCATGATGAGGACAAGGAACAGAATCAAAACAGAAATAGCAGAAGAACAATGTAGACTTATCGAAGGAATAGGAACTATTAATGCCATATACACCTAAAGAACTCTCATAGAAAGATCAGTCGAGCTGAATAAGAATTTCTATTTATGCTACAAACAGCAGCAATGAGAATAGAAAACGATATAACTTCTTTCCAAAATATCAAAAGAGGAATCAGTTAGGGATGTGTTCTGCCAACAGATTTGTTTTCACTTTACAGCGAAACCATCATGAGAAACCTAGAAGAATGCCCTGGGATGAAGATTGGAGAAAAATGATGAACAATCTTCGTTACGCAGATGACACTGTGGTAATTGCAGAAAATGAAAAAGAGCTACAAGACCTTGTGAATATAATACAAATAGAAAGAAAGCTGGAGCTAAGTAGCAAGAAGGCTGAAGTCATGTAATTAGTAAAATAAACAAGAAATACCGTCACGCAAAATGACTGCAAATGGCACAACTTTCAGACAGGTTAATAGGTTTATATATCTCGGACGGTCTTCTCATCAGAAGGCAATGCACATCCAAAATAGCCGAGAAAATGAAAATCGTTCTTACCAACAAATGCCTATCAGTTAATGTAAGGAAGAGAGTTTGTCCGTGTTATATACAACCGATACTGTTGTACGGATGTGAAGCGTGGATAGTCAACACGCAAAGTGAGAACAAGATTGCGGCAACTGAAATGTGGTTTCTAAAAAGAATGTTGAGATTTCCATAGACAGCAAAGAAAACAAAATAAGTCTTGAAGAAGGCAAACACAAAAACAACATTAATGAAGGAGATTAGGAACATTCAGAGCGACTGCACCCAAGTTGTCTTCCTCTCCGATGCAAAGTCTGTATTGGAAGCACTTGCAGGGGTCAAACTTCCACATCTCATGGAAAAGCTGCAAGATGTCGCCAAGCATCGACGTGTGGTCCTGCAGTGGGTTCCGGCCCATTGTGGGATACCTGGAAACGAAGCAGCAGACCAGCTTGCCAAAGATGGAGCCAAAGGAAGACAACCAGAAAAAAGCCTTAGCTTCAGGGAGAAGAAGACCCTTGTGAAGGCAGCCTTCTGCAGAACAACCTCAAAGGATCCATACCATCTCCTTAGCCGTCTGCAGCAGGTGGCGATCTTCAGGCTCAGAACAGGTCACTGTCGCCTGAATGCCCACCTGTTCAGGAAGATGAAGCTGGCCCCATCACCTATCTGTCCTTGTGGTCTGGAAGAACAGACACCAGAACACATCCTTCAGATCTGCCCCCTCTTCCAAGAGCAGAGGGAACAAGTGTGGCCGACGGCAGCTCCCCTCCGCACCAAGCTCTATGGCTGCCGACAGGACATGGAGGACACGACAACATTCGTCTCCCTGACTGGACTGACCTTGTGAACGTGCGAACGCAGAAGAAGAAGAAGAAGAAGAAGGAGATTAGGAAAAGAAAGCAACATGTATATGACATTTTATGAGGCAAGAGACATTAGAACACCTAGTCAAAACAGGAAAGCTGGAGTTTAAAGCAGCACCAGGTAGACCCATGGAGAAAATTAACAAGAAACACCACGGGGGTGCAGATGGGACCTGGAGCATCAATGCCTCACCACTCTCGGGACACTCACCTCCCAAGCTCCCGACGCCAACAGGACTTGCGGAGTGGTTGACGACAAAGAGGGTGGGAGATGTACTTGCAGTGAAAAGGGGCAGATTCGTACGGAGGGCTATGACGCCAACGCCATGCGGCAGGGCATAGCATGATGATAATAATGATGTCTATGTTCTCTCTCTCTCTGTCTCTGTCTGTCTGTCTGTCTCTCTCCCCCCCCCCCCCCTCTCTCTCTCTCTCTCTCTCTCACGCACGCACACATACATGTACACTTACACAGACACATATACACACACACATTGTCTCTCTGTCTCAATCTTTCTGTCTGTCTCTCTCTCTTTCTCTTTTTTTCCTCCGTCCGTCCCTCTCCTGAATCAATATGAAGCTGCCACATCAACCTCTGAAAAGTTTTCCTCCACTCATTAGAAACAGCAGCACTGTAATCCAAGTAAGTAGACTTTGGACACCTCCCAACTAGAACATTAAAGGAACACGTTGTCCAAACAGGGAAGATCCGAACAAAAACACGAAACGAAAATTGTGCAGCAACACAGATTGAAGACACAGCAATCTATTTACTGCAGACATCTGATCGTGTGGCAAAGTCCCCAGACACTCGCTTTATGTTTTGCCTTCTGCAAGTCCCACCGCATACTTCAGACAAGAGCTGTCTCTTGGGACCCTGGATTCATGTTCTAACTTAAGTAGCAAAGGTTGCAGTCAATACATTTTAAAGTAAGGGAGACGTCTGAGCGGGGGTTGAGTTGGGTCTGGGTGAGGGCACTTGTGAGTGTGTGTGTTTATGTGTGCGTGCGTGGTGTGTGTGTGTGTGTGTGTGTGTGTGTGTGTGTGCATATGTGTGTGTGTGTGTGTGTGTGTGTGTGTGTGTGTGTGTGTGTGTGTGTGTGTGTGTGTGTGTGTGTGTAAGGTTGGGGTGGAGTACGCATGTAATTATCAAGTGTATTATTTTTTTTTCAAAACACACACTCACGCAAAGACACACACACAAACACACACACACACACACACACACACACACACACACACACACTCACACACACACACACACACACACACACACACACACACACACACACACAGAGAGAGAGAGAGAGAGAGAGAGAGAGAGAGAGAGAGAGAGAGAAACTGAAACTGAAACTGAAACTGAAAATGGTTTATTGCCATTGACATTTTTGTCCTTGAGGCAAGGAGCATAAAACAAAGTCATTAAATTTTACGGCGACGTTTTCGCGAAATAAAGATTTATAAATATAGTCATGGCTGACATTACATCCATTTGAATTTTTTTCCTAATGATGAAGAAAAAATTGAAGGAAAAAAGTTGAACAAAAAGTTGAACAAAAAGTTGAAGAAACAGTTGACCACCCGACGTAATTAGTCATATAAGTAAGAGGAAGACCCAAATCCGGCAAATAAACATAAGAACAGTATAAAGTGATATCTTCACTGGAGATAAACTACATTAATTAAACAAGTTGAAAAAAAGTTGAAGAAACAGTTCACCACCCGACGTAATTAGTCATATAAGTAAGAGGAAGACCCACATCCGGCAAATAAACATAAAAACAGTATAAAGTGATATCTTCACTGGAGATAAACTTACATTAATTTAAAAGTTGAACAAAAAGTTGAAGAAACAGTTGACCACCCGACATAATTAGTCATATAAGTAAGAGGAATACCCAAATCCGGCAAATAAACATAAGAACAGTATAAAGTGATATCTTCACTGGAGATAAACTTACATTAATTTATTGCTGTGTTCTTTTCTTTCTCCGACTTTCCCAAGCAATGGCGATAAATTTCGCGAGGTTTTTTTGATATTTTTCATCTTCAGTCATGAGCATTCTGGTAATGACCCCTTGACTTGAAATGTCCTCAGCAAAGATTATGCATTTTTGTCGTATACTTTCATATGACTTGCAAACAAACAAAAACTGCATTTCATCTTCTGCCTCTGTATCACACATGGGACAAATAGAGTGTGCCGATGAATTTGAGTAAAACCATCTTGTTGTTGCATTTAGCTCTAGGGCTCTTAGTCTAAAACGAGCAAGATTGCTGCTGTGCCATTTATTTGTTACAGCCTTTATATATTTTTCGGTTTGAAATGAATTTGAGGCTGAAGAAAATTCAGATGATTTTAACGATCGCCTTCATGAGGCTTATCAGGTAATGAATGTTGATGTAAATAGCTGTGTAGATATTTTTGCTCAAGCAGTGCATAGTGCAGCAGCATGTATGGTCAGAAGGGTGGGCAAAAGAAAGAAATGTTTAGATGACTGGTTTGACGATGAATGTGAACAGAAAAAGAAACACGTAAAGAGGCTTCTTAAAAGCTTTCAGAGGAACAGATTAGGAAGTAAAAAAAAAAGAACTGAAAGATGTTTATGTGAAAGAGCGATCTGAATACATAAAATTGAAACGACAAAAGAAACGTGAATTTGAAGAAGCAAAAATAAATAAACTCAAAGACTCAATTAAAGACTCAAAATTATTCTGGTCGGCAATCAGAACACTTAATAGAAAAGCCATAATGTATAACGAAATAAGCCTTAATCAGTGACATGAACACTTTCACACAATATTTCAAAGTTCTGGATCCGGGGCAGAAATTGAAGATGATGGCAATTTGGAAACAAATGAGTACGAAGAACCATTATTTAATTATGCAATATCAAGAAGGGAGATAATCGACAGTATTAAAAAATTGAAAAATGGTAAAAGTGCTGGACCAGACAAAATTCTGGGAGAAATGTTAAAGCATTCCAGCGATTCAGTGTTAAACTTTATAATCATTCTATTTAATCAGTTATTTGAAAATGGTATTTTCCCCACAGAATGAGCCAAATCTATTATTGTCCCCATACATAAGAAAGGAAAGGTAAACAACCCAGACAACTACCGAGGGGTTGCACTCACAAGTGTTTTAGGCAAAGTTTATACAAATATATGAAATAAACGACTTACGAAATGAGCAGAGAGGGAAGAAAAAATAATAGAAGAACAAGCAGGATTTCGATCTGGATACAGTACAAAAGATCACATTTTCACACTACGCTTTAGTCCAAAAATACCTTCTTAATCACACTAAATTATATGTAATATTTGTAGATTTTCGCAAAGCATTTGACTCAGTTAATAGAAATTTACTTTCGGGTATTCTGCGCAAGAATGGAGTAAATGGTAAATTATATGTGTCTCTTAAAAGTATATATAATTCTGTGTTAGCATGTGTTCGTGACAAAGATATGTACTCCAACTTTTTTCGAATGTCCACGAGGAGTGAAACAAGGATGTCTCCTCAGCCCTTTACTATTTTCATTTTTCATTCATGAGTAAGCGTTAGAAATAGCCAAAAAAGGGAGACATGGTGTACAGTTATTGCCTGGTGCTGTTGAAGTTTTTTTTACTGCTATTTGCTAATGATGTGGTGCTTTTGTCAGACACTGTCATAGGGTTACAAAATCAACTAAATGCTTTAAAACATGAATCTGATAGGTTGTTACTGTCTGTGAACCTAGAAAAGACGAATGTGATGATTTTCCGTAAGGGATGACATCTTTCGGCTCGAGAAAAATGGTTTTATGGTGACTCTGAAGTTAAAGTAACAAACTCATATAAATATCTAGGTATTATTTTTACAACAAAACTGAGTCTCCAAAGCGCATGGGTGGAAAGCAGCAAAAAAGGGAAAAGAGGAACGATGGAAATTTTAAGATTTTTAAGGAAATTGAACTGCACTGACTTCTCGATATTTTTGGAAACTTTTCGACTCGCAGATTGAACCAATCTTAACGTATGGCTCAGAAATATGAGGTTTTTCGAGCAATCATAAAATGGAAAAGGTACATACATTTGCCATCAAACGCTTCCTTTCGGTACCATTGCATTCATCTAATAAAATGTTATATGGAGAAACTGGCCGTTATCCTTTGTTTTTGAAAACTCAAATGAAGTGTATTAAATACTGGTTGAAATTAACCCAGCTCCCAATGTCAAGATTGTGCAAGCAGGCATATGAGATGTTACTGATTCAATTAGATTCGGGTAAACAAAACTGGGCATATTTCGTTAAGAAAATGTTAACCACACATGGCTTTGGTATTGTGTGGATGTGCCAGGGAGTTGGTTATGAACAAGGATTTTTTTTCAGAATTTAGGGAGAGACTAGTTGATTCATACAAACAAAACTGGCACGCTCAAATGGAAGAATCTGAGAAATATGATTGGTTCCTTTCCTTTAAAAGCATATTTCAAACCAAGAAGAGAGAGAGAGAGAGGAGAGAGAGGGGGGGGGAGAGAGAGAGAGAGAATAGTCAACACTGGCATGTAACATGTTCCTACTTAATGTGAATTACCGTGAAACCTAGGTTAATTTCAGTCATTACAAACATTAGCCTACTTTCTTTCCGTCTATAGAGTTGTTAGTGACTGATTCCAGCAAAATATTGCATAGAGTCATGCACGTGTCTGCTTAAGAACCTTCTCGTGCTCGCTAATTCTTAGTCTCCCTCTCTTTCTTTCTATCTATCTTTCTCGTTATTCTTCATTCCTTAGTAGTAATGTCCTCAACGCATGCAAATAATTGCGCTATTGTATTTTCTCAAGAATTTCCGACCATGCTAAAACTCTGTTTTCGTTATTATCCTCATCGTGCATGTTACATATTATCTAAACTGATTTTTCTTTACAGTTCACTGAGATCCTGAGAAGAACAGAACCACACCACACACACACACACACACACACACACACACACACACACACACACACACACACACACACACACACACACACACAAACACACACACACACACACACACACACAAACACACAAACACACCTCACACACCACACACACAGACAAACAGTCTTTTGCGTAGGTGTGTGTGTGTGTGTGTGTGTGTGTGTGTGTGTGTGTGTGTGTGTGTGTGTGTGTGTGTGTATGTGTGAGAGAGAGAGAAGAGTGTGTTGTGTGTGTGTGTGCTAGTGCGTGCATGCCTGCGTGTTCGTTCGTTCTTTGATTTATCGTCTTTTCACTATTAAACGGAAAAAAAAGAGGATGATAGATGAGAGATGGGCGGTTGGATTTGGGGCAGAGAGGAGACAGAGTTATAGACATAAGTAGGTGGGAAAATAGAAAAATGGAACAAGAACTTAACACTAACAATTAACATCAACAATGTGTATGGAAATTTTTAACTGTGCGTGCGTGCGTGTGTGTGTGTGTGTGTTGTGTGTGTGTGTGTTGTGTGTGTGTGGTGTGTGTGTGTGTGTGTATGTGCTCGTGTGTGCGTGTGTGCGTGTGTGTGTGTGTGCGTGTGTGTGTGTATGTGCTAGTGTGATAGGAGAGAGAGAGAGAGAGAGAGGGAGGGAGGGAGCAAGACAAAGACAATGATGACAATGACAATGATTCTTTGTTTTGCAAGGACAGAAGTTATCAGTTATAAACCCCTTTTTCAAATTTGTCATTGCTAATCCATGCATTTGCTCAAAACATAAGATATTGGGAAAAAAACACAGAAAGAGAGAGAAAGGGAGAGACAGAGACACAAAGAGACAGACAGAGACAGGCAGAAAGACAGACAGACAGACAGGCAGACATAGACGCGACACAGAATAAGGACAGAGACTGAGACAAGAAGAGCCAAAATGAGCAAGTGCCACAACCGTATCAAAACAGAACGCCATCCCAAGAGACATCTACTTTTCTCCCATGGAATCTTCCATCAAACATGAGGATTAGCTTTAATTCCGTGAGAAGACAATCTTGTACATAACCTGTTCTCATCAATAAACAGCATGCACCTGCTTCAGTCAGCACGGACACTAATCTGAACACTTGCAGTCGCACCAAAGAGCTGGGGTGCGATTGGTTTGTTCACAGCACAGTCACTGCCTCTGAAGCAAAGTAAAACAAACAATAATCGTTTTTGAACATGTGTTGCTTTGCAGCTGAACACACAGATGTTAGCTGTTGGGTGATTGAATATTTACATTTGGCGTTTTGTTATGAGTATTTGATTGGTTACTGTCAACTGACAGTGCAGTTTTAGTGTTGTTGAGCGGAAGGCAAGAGTTAACATATTACACAGTCGGGTTTATACATTGGTTAAAGAAACATCTCATCTGCTTTCGTGATGTGTATTTTAAAAAGAACATATAGCAACGTGTTCACAATAACAGTAAAAATGATTAATTAAGAATAGCTGAAATAAATATAACGTATTTTTTTGAATTAGCAAAGCTCTATTATCTGTAACTACAAATTGTGGTCTGGGGAATTAAGCTTTTTTCAACCTTGATGTATGAACACATTGTTCAAACTCTGTGAAAACGGAACTCAGCGACTAGGACGGGAACAGGAAAGAAGAAAATCCCAGTTTTTGCCATGTATGTAAACCCCATAAGTGAGGACCTCAGCGATACAGTCAGCGAACAGATTGACATATTTCCCATCTCTCAGTCAGGCATTCATTCTGCCAGTCTTAGGGACGGGCACAGAACTGTTCAGTTGATATTCATGGAAACGAAGTAGTCCTGTTTCTGTGGTTGGATTCGAAGCGACTTAAGTCAGACAGTAGAATGATTAGTTGGTTCCTTGTTTGATAGCTTCACCAGTTTTAGTTTTCATTTTCATTTTCTCAAGACGACGTCTCCACGCACAGAACGAATTCCATATGCACTAACGTCACAGGTGCCATGTATATGGTGATCATGGCACAAGGCTTAAGCCTGCACTTAAATCCATGACCTGGCCAGGTCCTGAGGCCCTACCTATTCTAAATGTTTCATACTAGAATCGTATCAGCCTATCATTGGAACAATCTTGGTTACATGTAACTGAGACGTGCATATGTGAAGCTTATCTTCAAAAAAAGGAATATATAATTATGTAAAGTAAATAAATGAATAATTAAAGGTCTGAATCACAACACAACTAGCTACGCAGTGTAAACTCGTCTCACATGACAGACCCCCCCCCCCCCACCTCCCCCAGTCAATGCACTAAGCCTCAGCTGTCCGTCAACTAGGTGAAGACAACACATCCCCAATCACAGCCCCGCCAGTCGTCGCCCACCTCCAAGGAAAGAAAAGAAGAAATAAAGGAAGCAAGTAAATAAGCAAGCAAGCGAGCAAGTGAGTAAGTAAGTAAGTTAGTAAGAAAGTAAGCACGTACATAAATAAGTAAATGAATGAATAAATGAATACAAAATAAAGGAGTACGTATACAAATAAACAACTAAAAAACGAAAACAACAAACAACAGCAAATGCACGCATACACATACACACACACACACACACACACACACACGCCCGCACTCAGACACATATACACACACATTCACACACATGCACACGCACACGCGTGCGCGCACACGCACACACACACACACACACACACAACACACACACACTCACACACACACACACACACACACACACACACGCACGCACACACACACACACAGAGTATGATGACCCAGAACAGCAACAGCAGCAACAACAACAACAACACTAAAGAGGAAACACACATATATACATATCTTGACAAACTTACAGGCTTATCTAGACACCAATCAACAAACAACCCACAAACACACACACAGACGGTTTGACAAACTTGCTCGTTCTCTAGTTGAGTTGTCTTTTCCTTTTCTTCACTTTTCCTTTATTTCTATTTCAGGAAAAGCCAAAACACTTTCCATTCCACGCTGCAAGAGTCTGTGCAGTGTCACTTTCGAGATGGTACCAATGCTAGTTTGATTAATGATAGCTCTTGTTTTTCCTTTCATAGTAGATTTCCGGCCACTTCCTGTATCTATTCCTTTTTGGGTAAGACGTTCGATGGTATGATGACTCACATTTTGTTCGCGAAGGTACGATTTAAATCATCTAAGAACCTCAGACTTTCCCAGATGGAAAATTTTTGTTGTTGTGGCATTGCATGCAAATTTGTCTGCCCGTTCATTTCCCTGAACACCAGCGTGTCCAGGGTGATACTGTTCATTGCTTTGTGTCATTCTATGGTCCCTACTCCGCTTTGCACTTTTTGAACTAGATCCATCGAGTCACTCAGGATGAAGGCTTGACTTTTTTCGTTTTATCATTCGTGAAGTTAACCACTGGAGTGCATGTGTGACTGCCTCAATTTCCATTGTCAGACTGGAGGTTGTGATATCATATGTAGCGTTTTCCTCATGTATGGTGTTTCCTTTCTGTTTGACTGTAAAGCCTCATCCATGTATATGATTACATCTTTGGGGTTGCAAATTAGTTGCTCCATGAGTAGCTGAATTTCTGCATCTGTTTTCCCTTCTGGCCATGGGCGACATTGTCTCCCTAGATTTTTGGGTATGATAGTTTTGTACAGACGTTATAAATGGTTTGGATGTTTTTCCCCATTTTTTCTTTGTCCCTTTGAGTTTTTTGACAGTTGACACATATGCTGAATGGAGTCTTCTGCCTGTCCCATTCATGATTTTCCACATTGGAGTCTGTTCCCTTTGGATGTTCTGACTATCTCGTGGAGTGGATTTTCTGGGTTGTCCAATGCCCCGAAATATGCTTTTGCTTCTCTGTGTCTTGACTGTATTGAAGGAAGGTCAAGCAGGTATCTCAGTCTCCGTGAGTGTGTCATTTGTGGTTCTGAGAATCATTCTCATTGCTTCGTTTCGTATTCTTTCTAGTTTTGACAGGTTTGTCTGTGAGGCCCAGTCCATAATCGATGAAACTCAGCATTACAACTTGGTATAGTTCAAAGAGATGACGTTGTTCATTGCCTTTAGCCGCCATTGTTTTCAGAATTGAAAGGCCTTTTTTCTACATTTGTGTGTTGTGGTTTCCACATGTTTTTTGAAGGTTAGCAGTCTATGAAAACTGATGCCAAGGTAGCGTAAGTATGAACTGTACTTTATTGATCGCTCGATATTGGTTTCTCTGAACTTAACTGTGGATATTTCTCACTCGTTGCTTTGTTGTCAAGGGTACAGAACAGTACCTGTACTTTGGTGGGATTGATTGCCGATCCGGTTTCTTGATACAATTGATCTACGTTGTTTAATTGTTTCTTGGACTGCTTTGTCTCTTTCTGGTGCATTTTTACCTGTCTTGTAGATGAGTCTTTCGTCAGCAAAAGTGAAGATACGGACTGGTCCGTTGTTACTTAGGGCAGGCAGTCCTTTTAAATATGATGTAGAGAACAGTGGTGATACTTGATGGTGTCTCATGGAGAATTTTTGTGGTGCTGAGCACCAGTTTCCAAGTCGTAGGACTACTATTCGTTCTTTGAGTGTAGCAGCAATCCATCTTGTGGCTGTCATGCTGACGCCACATCGCTGAAGTAGTTCCATGAGTAATATGAATTGTATTTTATTGTTCGCATTTTCTAGGGCAAGAGCTAGCTACATCTAGGGTTTTAGTTTTTGTTCTGAAAACCTTTGTGGACTTCGTAAGCAAAGGCATCTGTGTTTTCCCATGTACTTTTTCCTTTTCTAAAGCCTCCTTGATTAGGTGGGAATATTACTTAGGATGTGATATCCATTTAGTCTACAATGATCTTTACCCGGTTTAGCTAAGACTTTTAGGAAGCTGTCTGTCCAGTCCTCAGGAACGTGACCTTTCTCAAAACTGTCTTGTTAGTATATAATTCATTTTCATTTTTGTTGTGTTCAGACAGCGTTTTGATATGGCAGTATCGAATCCCGTTGTGTCTTTTCTACACCATGCAAGTGCTTCATGGAATTCATGTTCAGTTATTTCATCATCTAGTCCAGGCTGCGCCAATTTTCTGTTTATGTCTACAATGAATTTTCTTTTCTCTTCAAGATTTTTCTGGTCACTCTGTTGTATGAAACGCTTTAGCAGGACTTGTCCTTTCTCTTTGTTTGTTCTTAATATGGTTCCATCTGTGTTGGTAATATCTGGTTTCGTGGTGTTTGTGGTTTTCCCTTCCACTTGTAGATAGAACTGCCAGAATTGTTATTGTGCTGTATCAGCACTGAGTCTTTCACAGAGTTGTGTCCATTTATTGTCTTTTATTTCCTGGGCTATGGCTTTGAACCGCTCTGTTTTTTGTTTTGTTTTTATCCATTTTTTTTACTTGTCCGTAAACCCAGGGAGAAAATGCTGGACGGACTTGCAGAATGGCTGGGGACGAGGAGGGTGGGGGAGATGCTGGGGGCAACGAGAGATAGAGACAGAAGGAAGTCCATGATTGCCAACGCCATGTGGCAGGACACCTGATGATGATGATAATGATGATCATGGTCTGAACGACGTCTTTTTCTGTGTTTTTGCCAGTCTGTTACAGCAGCCCGTTTTTCTTTCAGGCAGTCTCTGTGTGTCATGATTCCACCAAAAAGGTTGTTTTCGAGATGTTTGGTTGTTTTCTGTTTTCCATTTTGATTTTATAGTTCTCAGTTTAGAAATAATATCAGATTGTATACTGTCATATTGAAATGGGTTTCTTGTTTGAGTTACGGAGTTTCTAGGTGATATAGGTTTCATTAGACTGAAAACCATTGGAGTATGGTCGCTGCTATGTGTGTTTAGTGTCTCTGCACTCATTAGTGGCGTTAGTTTAGGAGAGATGAATGCTGTACCAATGGTGCTGTGGGTAGTTTCGCCAGTCTTCTGTTAGTCTAGTAACCTTTGGCTGTTATCAGGATTGTTGTCTTGGGTAGATTAGGCAACTTTTTAGGAGGAAAACCCATTCTTTCTTAGTCCATTGCTAGAACGTGTTTAGTTATGTTCAGACATTTAGCCTAAATGTTCCAAGTCTCAAGATGTTAGATGTACAGGGAGAAAATCCCAACCACTTCGGCTACAGTTGAAAATTTACTGCAGCACATAATGAACATGAAAATAAGTACACACGATACATTCATGCTGGATTAGTCTACTAAATTTACACTAGTTATTGTTGATACGATTTTAGTAGGCTTATTAACTAAGTTGATACAGCCCTAGACTCCAGAACTAACCCGCTAAAATTATCTAAGAAGTCAACTTATTGTCCTTTAAAACCTGTCTTGCACATAAAGACCTATCCCAGTTCAATGAGTCTCCTTGCCTCTTAAGACTAAATTCAAACTTTCCATCAGGCTGTCACGGTATCTGTACCCCTACTGATTCCAGCCTGATCATTTCAACGGAGTCTCTTTGTTGGCACCCATGGCTAGAAGTCCCGGTATTACGAAATAACAATTGCTTAAAAGTAATCATACTCACACATACTGAAAAGAAACTTAAAGCCACTATCAAAAACCCCGATCAAATGAAATGTGAAACTAGAAACACAGTTACACATTTCTAAAATTAAATACCATTGTGTTGATTAACATTATCTTTGACATTATACAAGTTATTCATCTTGGTTGATTTCATCTGATCAGAAATCTTCTACTGCTTGTCACACTTTCTTCATGTCATCATCTCCTGCTTTGATGTCTCCCAGGGTGAGGGATAATAGTAAAGTATAGGCAATATGTCGCTGCGCAGTTTGCATAAACATACTACGCCTTCGGTGGGTGTTATTTCTGGGTCTTTTCATGTGCCCATAAGCCACCAGGCCTTGACATAACTTACACGATCTTTCATGTACATCTTGATATTCTGTGTGCCTATATAAACGAAGGAGAAATAAACACGCAAATACCACACACATGGTGACCAAGAAAATTGGAAATATCTCCACATTTTACCCATCAGTCGGGAAGTATGCAGACAGCATCGAACCCGGCATTTGTTGACTGGAAATCCCACGTTTGCCTGTCTGAAATCGCTCAAATCTGTCCTGGATATTGCATCTCACTCCACTACCTCCACCACTACCAACATCATCCCTTATCCATCTCACTCCAACACTACCAACATCATCCCTTATCCATCTCACTCCGCCACTACCAACACCATCCCTTATCCATCTCACTCCAACACTACCAACACCATCCCTTATCCATCTCACTCCAACACTACCAACACCATCCCTTATCCATCTCACTCCGCCACTACCAACACCATCCCTTATCCATCTCCCTCCAACTACCAACACCATCCCTTATCCATCTCACTCCAACATCTACCAACACCATCCCTTATCCATCTCACTCCGCCACTACCAACACCATCCCTTATCCATCTCCCTCCGCCACTACCAACACCATCCCTTATCCATCTCACTCCGCCACTACCAACACCATCCCTTATCCATCTCACTCCGCCACTACCAACACCATCCCTTTTCTATCTTCCTCCGCCACTACCAACACCATCCCTTTTCTATCTTCCTCCGCCACTACCAACACCATCCTTATCTCTCTCTCTTTCCCTCTTTCTTTCTGTATTATGTCTTATACGTCTGATGTATTGATGCATTTCTTTTTCATGTCTTATACGTCTGATGTATTGATGCATTTCTTTTTCATGTCTTATTACGTCTGATGTATTGATGCATTTCTTTTTCATGTCTTATACGTCTGATGTATTGATGCATTTCTTTTTCAATGTTTTCTATTTCCAGCAGATATGTAATTGATGGAACCCCTATTTTACAATAACAAATTCAAAATTGATGGAAAAGAATTTTGTTTTGATCAGTGGGCAGAAGACAATATTTTTCATGTACGAAAAGAGGACAGTAAATTTATGAATGTTAACGAGTTCCAAAACATCTTGCAACTCCAGTTCAAAGGCTTAGATACTTCGGATGCGTGAGTTCTGTCAAAGAATTCTTGAGAAAAAATAAAATGAAATTAGAAAACAACAATAACGAAGAAACTGAATACCACAAAGCATTCAGCCAAATAATTCGTGCTCCTAAGGGAACAAAAATATTCTATGAAACACTGATTGGTAAATCAGTGTTACCTAATGCATGTGGGGGATGGGAAAGAACTCTGCAAACGGAAATTGCTTGGGCAAATGTTTTCAAGCAAACAAAAGAATAAAAGAAGTAAGGTTAAAATGGTTTCAAATAAAAATTAATTATCGGATTTTGGTGACAAATTCAATTCTAAAAGATATGGGAGTCTTAGAAAACAATAGGTGTAGCTTTTGTGAAGAAGGGAAAGATTCTATTTCGCATTACCTGTGGGAATGTCAACCTGTGCAAAGGTTTTAGACAGAATTCACAGAATATATAAAAAGAAGTCCATGATCGCCAACACGATGCGGCAGGGCACCTGATGATGATGATGACATAAAAGGAAAATGTACAAACTGTGATAGATTGGAACTAAATAAGTTATTAATACTCTTTGGAAATGACAATAAAACAAAAACAGATAATCGTTTTTTTTGCACATTTTATTATTAGCAAAATATACTGTTTACAAATGCAGAATAAGAAAAGTAAAACCAACACTTCAATTATTCTTAAGAGATCTAAAAGAAGCTTATGAGATAGACAGATATGTATTTAACAATAGCATGCAATATGATAAATTTGTACGGAAATGGGCATTATACACAAATTTGATACAAACTGATTAAGACAATAGGAGTAAAATATTCTTATAAAAGGTTTTGTCAATAGAAGTCATGTATTTAACATATACAATTACATAAATTTTACCAAGAAATGTATGCTTTTTATAGCAGCCTTGGTTGAATTAAGTCGACATTGACCACAAGGTGATTGTTGTATAATTGCGCTTGTCCAATTATATGTATGTGTTTATATATATATATAATATAACGGTGTGTGGACAGCTCAATAAAGTTCTGCAATGTAATTGCCATTAAAGACTATATAAGATGACTATGTATATTATGCTGAACAACACTGAATGATGAACAGAAGGACTATGTTTACATAAAGATTATATTATGCAATGTACTAGATATTGATATTGAGCATGTGATTGATGATTGCCCCTATGTACAGTAAGAATGTTGTAACATTGTTTGTGCAAACCTTATTCCTTTAAAAACATTGGAACAAAACAAAAAACAAAAAAACAAGCAAACAAAGCGAAGCAGAACAAGATAGACGCAGCCGAGATGTGGTTTCCAAGAAGAATGTTGAGAGCAAAGAAAACAAACGAGACAGTCTTGATGGAGGCAAACACAAGAAAATCATTCATAAGGAAGATTAGGAAAACACAAGCAATATTTATAGGCCATTTTATGAGGAAAGGGGAATTAGAGTACCTGGACACAACAGGAAAGCTGGAGGAAAAGAGAACACCAGATAGACACAGGGAGAAAAAATATTGGACGGACTTGCAGAGTGGCTGAGGATGGAGAGGGTGGAAGATGTGCTTGCGGTGATAAGGGATAGATGCATATGGAAGGCCATGATCGCCACCGCTATGTGGCAGGGCACATGATGATGATGATGATGATGACTGAAAGCAGTCGGATAGGTATGACATAAACCTCGAAGGAGTAATACCTTTGATTCAAAGTGTGTGCTTGTTCTCCAGCCGGGAGAAAAGGATGTGGTGGTCAGTGGCGTCAAAAGTAGCAGAAAGATCTAAAAAGAATTTTTTAATAAGTGAAATTCAGCTGCAGTCAGCTGAGAGTACCAGATTATTCATAATGTGAACGAGAGCAATTTCTGTGCTTTGGTCAGAACGGTTAGCTGACTGAAAAGGATAGTAAGGATTGTTGGCCGAGAGATGATAATTCAGCTGTTTCAAAACCACTCTCTCAAGGAGCTCGGAAAGGAATGGCAAGATGGAGACAGAACGATAATTTTTGACAATGTTAGAATCGATATTATTCTTTTTTTCAGCAGAGATCGAACAATGGTTGTTTTGAAAGAAGGTGGGACAGATCTAGCAAGAAGAAAGGTGTTGATGATATGTATGCGTTATGGATGGAAAAAGCTCAGGAAGTATTTGTTAAGACAGAGAGAGAGACAGGTATGAATTCAAGTTCACATGTCTTTCAAGATGCTGGCAATCAGTATTTCAGAAACTGGTTGAAATTCAGTGAGTGTGAGGCCTGTGAATGGAGGATCAGAATCAGATGGGAAAAAGAGCGTTTTCTAATTTGGCTAGAAGACCGTTAATGTTGGAAGAAAAAAATTGAAAAAGCCTCTGGGAGATCTGGAGCACTGATGTTAGAGGGATGTAGAGATGACTTGGTAGTACCCAAAAGATCAGACGTGACAGAGAACAGGCGTTTTATATTTGTAGGTTCAAGGATCTGGGCAGAACAGTAGTAAGTTTTAGCTTTGGAGATCATTTTCGTAACTTTTTTTCACACGCTCTGGAAAAATCTGTGAATAAACTATCATTCCCCTTCCATTTCAAGACCTTGTCAGCGCATAGGGTTTTGGGCAGGCAGAAGAAATTTTCCAGTCAACTGATGATGGACTGATTGGAGCATATATTGAACAGTCCTTGAGCGCTAAATCTCTCTTGAATTAACTTCAAACTTCGAACACTTTAACATCCACTGATGAGCGAAACAGAGACAGAGACAGAGACAGACACAGAAAACAATAGACAGACAGAGACAGAAATGGAGAAGATAGTTAGGAAGCCTATTGATGGGTTGAAAACAGCGCTCTCGTCTTTCCATAATTATTGGATTTCCTCCGACTTCTTCAGTGTCAGTGAGGAACAGGACAATGCAGTGACCCTGCAAATTTTCATTTGATGAGCATCGAGTTCACTCTCCATTCTTTTCAATTTGCATTTGAGATATAAAACAGGGGAGAAGAGATAAAGGGAGGACATTATTTCTCTGTCTATCTGTCTCTGTCTCTAAGTGTTTCTGTTTGGGCATTCATGTTGCTTACTTCACATTCTCAAACACAATTTGCTCTTGTTCATGTGCTATCTCTCTCTCTCTCTCTCTCTCTCTCTCTCTCTCTCTCTCTCTCTCTCTCTCTCTCTCTCTCGCTCTCTTCTCTCTTCATGGGCTGTGCACTTTATTTTTCAAATTGGTTAAAAAGAAAAAAGAAAACGCAACTATCGTTTCTACTCAGGAACACAGGAAATTGGACAAAGGAGGTGGAAGGGGGGCAGAGAACAGATCAAAAGTAGCAACAGAAAGAGTATAAGAAACAGGAAAAAAACAGAGAGAGAGAGAGAAAGAGAAAGAGACAGACAGACAGTCAGTCAGACGGACACATAGAGAGACAGATAACAGACAGATAGACAGACAGACAGAGAGATAGAAAAAGAGAGAGCTAGCGAGTGAGAGAGGAGAGACAAACAGACAGACAGACAGACAAGTCAGACTGACAGACAGTCAGAGAGACAGACAGACAGACAGAGAACTAGAGACTCAAAAGAGACTCAAAAAGTTCAATATACATCGGTAGGGGTGGGGATGGAATCAAGGTTTTGTTGATTGCAAAAATATTTAAGAACCTTGTTATACAATCCCAACAGTAAGAAAACCATTCAAGGTATGTATGTATGTATTGTGTGTGTGTGGTGTGTGTGTGTGTGTGTGTGTGTGTGTGTGTGTGTGTGTGTGTGTGTGTGTGTGTGTGTGTGTGTGTGTGTGTGTGTGCGAGTGTGTTAGTACTCTCTGGTATTCTGCAAGATGAGGCTGCAACCAAAGAAGTTCCACTGCTCAAAGAAACAAGGGAACCCTCACATCGATGTCAGCAAGATGTCTCAGCCAGATCTTGTAGAACAGTTCGCAGAGGCTTTGAGAGAGAATACGATGCATTGAAGCCCAGAGACTCTGCCACAGAGAGATGGGAAACGCTACGAGACACCATGCACCGCATTGCTATGGCCACCTTTGGGAAGAAAACTGTGAAGTCCCACGACTGGTTTGAAGCCAAATCATCAGAGTTGTCTCCCACTATTGAGGCCAAGCGCGCCGCACTCACCGAGTATAAACGGTCACCCAGCGAGAAGAACCTGCAAATCCTCAGGGCTGCCAGGAGTAAGGTTCAGCTTAACGCCAGGCGCTGCGCAAACGAGTACTGGACAGAGCTCAGCGAAGAGATACAGAGTGCTGCTGAAAGAGGCGACATCCGAGAAATGTATGATGGCATCAAGAAGGCACTGGGACCAACACAGAGCAAGACTACCCTCCTCAAATCCTCCACTGGGGAAGTAATCAGCGATCCTAGCCAACAGATGGAGAGATGGGCGGAACACTACTCCTACCTCTACTCCACAGAGAACACGGTGTCCCCTCAGCCCTAGTTGCCATCAAGTGCATGCCGGTCATGGAAGAACTTGACGCAGAGCCAACTGTGGATGAACTTAGCAAGGCCATTGATAGCCTGGCATCAGGCAAGGCACCTGGCAACGACGGAATTCCCCCAGACCTCATCAAGACTGCAAGACTACTCTTCTGCACCCTTTGCACGCAGTCCTCTGTCAGTGTTGGAATGAGGGAGCTGTACCACAGGACATGAGGGACGCCAAGATCGTCACCTTGTATAAAAACAAGGGCGAAAGGAGCGAATGCAACAACTACAGATGTATCTGGCTCCTCAGCATTGTTGGCAAAGTGTACGCTTGGGTCCTCCTATGCCTGCAGAAACTGGCTGAACGCGTCTACCCGGAATCACAGTGTGGTTTTCGAGCAGAGAGATCCACAGTAGACATGGTCTTTTCCCTCCGCCAAATCCAGGAGAAGTGCAGGGAGCAGCGGATGCCCCTGTATGGGCATGCATTCATTGACCTCACCAAGGCCTTTGACCTAGTCAGCAGAGATGGCCTTTTCAGGGCTCTCCGAAAGATCGGCTGAAAAACTGCACAGCTTAATTGAGTCCTTCCACTCCAACATGAAAGGGACGGTGCAGTTCAACGGAGACCTCTCCAAGCCCTTCGACGTACGCAGTGGTGTGAAACAAGGCTGCGTCCTGGCCACAACTCTCCTTGGAATCTTCTTTGCTCTCCTCTTGAGGCATGCGTTCAGCACAGCGCAAGAAGGGATCTACCTGCGGACCAGATCAGATGGCAGGCTCTTCAGCCTCGCCCGCCTCAGAGCAAGGACAAAGGTCCGTGAAGCCCTCATCAGAGACATGTTATTTGCCGACGATGCCGCAGTTGTGACCCATACTCAGAGGGACTTGCAGTCACTAATGGACCGCTTCTCCCAGGCCTTCAAAGATTTTGGTCTGACCATCAGTCTTAAGAAGACAAACGTTCTGGGCCAAGACACACCATCTCCACCAGCCATTACCATCGATGACTACGAGCTTGAAGCCATCCATTAATTCACCTATCTTGGGTCCACCATCACCGATAACATCTCCCTTGACACAGAGATCGACAAGAGGATCGGGAAGGCAGCCACAACACTAGCCCGCCTCACACAAAGGGTGTGGACAAACTCCAAGCTGACTACGAAGACAAAGATGGCCTGTGTCCTCAGCACCTTGCTGTATGGCAGAGAGGCGTGGACCACACATGCTCATCAGGAGAAAAGACTCAATACCTTCCACCTGAAAAGCCTACGGCGCATACTCAGCATTTCCTGACAAGACAAGGTGACCAACACCGAAATCCTGAGCCGTCTGGCTTCCCAACCATGCATACCATGCTGAGACAGCGTTGGCTGCGCTGGCTGGGCCACGTTCGCCGCATGGAAGATGGTCGCATCCCAAAAGACATCCTTTATGGTGAGCTTGCCACAGGACAGAGAAACACTGGCTGCCCACAGCTGAGATACAAAGACTTTTGCAAACGTGACATTAAGGCGCTTGAGATCAGCACTGAGTCCTGGGAGGACCTCGCAGATGACCGCAACAGCTGGAAAAAGCACTCTCAAGAAACAGCTGCGGATTGGTGAGGACAAACTGTCAGCTGCTGCAGCAGAAAAGGGAGCTCGCAGAAAAGGGACGACAGCCAACAGACCAGCATCAGCATACACATGCGACCGCTGTGACAGAGACTGCCTCTCTCGCATTGGTCTCTACAGTCACAGGCGACGCTACTTGGACCAAGCAGACAGCCCAACTAGACATTAGGTCGGATGTACTTTATCCATGGTCAGCCTACATACATACATACATACATACATTGTCATGTGCACAGGGTAGTACGTGCACATGTTATTAGAGACCTTTAGATTACACGTCACGTATCTCAAAACACGTATACGTATCGCTATAGGTACGCGTCCCGTACGTGAAAGCGATTTGGTTTTAGATTACGCGTAAAACATGTCTACGTCCCCCGACACCACCGAAGCAAGGGACGTAACGACAACCTTTCCTGTACTTTGCGACGTGCGACATTATAAATATATGTAGCTATTTGTTTTTCATTGATTCTATCAGTGTGACGACGAATTAAATTGTTATTATCGGATCTTTAAAGGAAAATAGGTCTAGCAATTACTTTTTATCTTTCCTAGCAACTTGGTTGCTCCTCCTCATCATCATCATCAGGTGCCCTGCCGCATGGCGTTGGCGACCATGGACTTCCAACCATCTCTATCTCTCGTTGCACCCAGCATCTCCCCCACCCTCTTCATCCCCAGCCACTCTGCAAGTCCGTCCAGCATTCTCTCCCTGGGTCTACCCGGTGCTCTCTTTCCCTTCAGCTTTCCCGTTGTGACCAGGTGCTCCAAATCCCCTTTCCTCATAAAATGGCCTATAAATGTTGCTTGTCTTTTCCTAATCTTCCTTATCAGTGATCGACTTGTGTCTGCCTCCATCAAGACTGTCTCGTTTGTTTTCTTTGCTGTCCATGGTACTCTCAACATTCTTCTTAGAAACCACATCTCGGCTGCCTCAATCCTGCTCTGGCTTTGCTTGTTGACTGTCCACGCCTCGCATCAGTACAACAGTATTGGTTCTATATAACACTCAAGGACTCTCTTTCTGATGTTAATTGATAGGCATTTGTTGGTAAGAATGCTTGTCATCTTCTTGAATGCTGTTTTGGCTTGGCCGATTCTGCCAGCCATTTCCGATGTGCATCTGCCGTCTGATGAAATTACCATTCCCAGGTATTTGAACTTATTAACCTGTGTCAAGGTTGTGCCATTTGCTGTTATTTTGCGGGAGGGGATTTCATGTTTTTTACTGATCACCATGACTTCAGTCTTCCTGCTGTTTAGTTCCAACCCCTTACCTTTGCTTTCTGTTTCTAGTATATTCACAAGGTTTTGTAGGTCCCTTTCATTTTCTGCAATTAGCACGGTGTCATCTGCGTACCGAATGTTGTTTATCATTTTCCCTCCAACCTTTAATCCAGGGTCTTCTTCTAGGTTTCTCATGATGTTTTCGCTATATAGTGAAAACAGATTTGGTGACAAAACACAACCCTGACTGACTCCTCTTTTGATGTTTTGAAAAGAGCTTATATTGTTTTCTATTCTCATTGCAGCTGTTTGTTCCCAGTACATATTCCTGATTATTCGTAGATCTTTTCCATCGACATTGAGTCTCTCCAGTTGGTTGATCAATTCTTCATGTCGTACCCGATCGAAAGCCTTGGTATAGTCAACAAAGCATAAATACAAATCCTTATTCATCTCAACTGACCTCTCTATGATAGTTCTTAGGATGTATATGGCATTAATAGTTCCTTTCCTTTTGCTCCTAATAATCAATATTATGACATCATTCAATATAATGACATCATAGGCAATGAACGCTATTGATGTTTTGTGTGTGTGTGTGTGTGTGTGTGTGTGTGTTGTGTGTGTGTGTGTGTGTGTGTGTGTGCGCGCGCGCGCGTGCGCCCCATGCTTCATCTGTGTCAATAGATCATGGCTGAAAATTTGATTTTATATATATATATATATATATATATATATTTCTGTACTTTTATTTAATGCTACCAAGGAAGAACAGGAATTGTTTATAAATTCAGACTGTAATTAAATTGATTAAGCACATACTTTGCACTATAATTAATAACTCAGTCTTTGTGTACACACACACGCATGCGCCCGCCGGCAGGCACCAATCATGCACTTGCAACACATTTTCCATGTGACAAAAGTATTCACTACATGGGCATATGAATCCTTTATTGTGACAAAATGCTGAATACTATTCTCAAAGAGTATACATGTTCTGAGACATATAAGGTTTTGTTTTTGTTTTTCTACCATAAAAATGAAGACGACTAATTAGGTAAAAAAAAAGTAACGTGTACAAAACAATCATTTTTCCCTTTCCCTGATCTTTGCTTATTTTTTTAGTGGCACAGATCTGCTCAGTTTGTGTTATTTTTAGAAAAAAAATTATGATCTCTGTATAGCGTTCAGATTTTCTCAGATGTATATATGCGCAGTTTTGTCCACACTATGCAGGCAGTATACTTGTACAGTCTGTATACTCTGATTTGGTGGATATACTTGCTTGGCCAAGCTTCCATAAGCCACCAAACACACAAGACATGACTTACAAGTTCTTTATAGTGCATATTTGATTTTCTGCATGAGCATGCACACAAAGAGGTTTCTGACACTGGTAGGTCTGCACACATGCTGACCAGAGAACTTAACAAATTCTCCACCCTTTTTCACCAGGCAGGAGGCACTCAGAAGGAACCAAACTCAGACATTCTTATTACAAGTTTGACATTTACCTGCTTGATTACCGCACCTGTCATTTTGTGACTTCACAATGGTGTGTTTCCTCTGTACGTGTGAGTGTGTGTGGAAAATGGGAAAGGAGGGGGGGGAGACAGGGTTGGGAGTGTATTATGTGCAGAGTTATGGCATATGCCATTTGGTGATCTATACTGTGGTGACATGTGCAAGAAGAGCAAGAATAATGAAAAATAAGTGGGTTTTTTCTAACATTCTTCTATTTGGTACTGTTACACCTATCTGCTTTTACAATAGCATGGGATAAGTGTAAGTATAATGAACATAAATAAATGATTTTTCTAACATTCTTCTGTTTAGCACTGGTTGAGTATAAATCTGCTTGTACAACAACATTAGAGATGAGTGTAATTACAATGAAAGATAAATGTTTTTCTAACATTCTGCTGTCTACCACTGTTGTGTTAGAGTTATCTGCTTTCACAGAAGCATTAGGGATAACTGTAGTAATATCCTTTCAAAGAACACCAGTCCTTAAACACTTAAAATGTATTGTCACATTTTTCATTATATATATTAGGTATAATAACTCCACAATTCCTATTTTAACGAGCAAGCCAGAAGCTTTTATCATACTTTGTCTAGCCTATCTACTGGGCCCCATGAGAGGAAGCCAGATTTGATTGCCCATATATATGTATGTATCTGAGAGCAGATATATATGTGTGTGTCTGTTAGGGTGTATAAACATACTTTACTTTAAAATCTAAATCACCTCTCTCTCTCTCACTCTCTCTCTGCCCTCCACCCTTCCCTCTCTATGTCTCCCCCCCTCCTTTTCTTTCAAACACAACCATGATGACCAGCCAATAGGTCTTACCTCATAATTCTAATTGATATGCTAATGAAATGCTCATGCAATTCATCACAACCACCACAGCAGGGGGGATCTGTTCCAAATCGAATAATTAATCATTGGCAGTCCTGAAGTACAAGAATTCAGGCTTGTCTCTTCCATTTGATGATCTCTACTGTGGTGACATGTGCAAGAAGAGCAAGAATAATGAAGATAAGTGTTTTTTCTAACATTCTTCTACTTGGTACTGTTACAGCTATCTGCTTTTACAATAGCATAGGGATAAGTGTAAGTACAATGAACATATATAAGTGCTTTTTCTAACATTCTTCTGTTTAGCACTGGTTGAGTGTAAATCTGCTTTTACAACAACATTAGAGATGAGTGTAACTACTAACATTCAGGCGATTGTTTGCATCCTGCAGCTTCTAGACTTCTGTTTTCTCTCTTCACATTAATCTCTTTGAATGTCAAAATCAGTCTTTTTGCTTTCTTCTTGTTTGTATTTAATCTTGCCAGTACTCCAAGGTTGTAGACCACCGTGCAGCGGGGCTGTGTGATTTCTTGATTTGGCATGGGGAACACTTAGATCTGAAAAACAGGAAGAAATTTATTTCATTTGTCTTTTTATTTGTTTACATATTTATTCATGATGATGATGATGATGATGATGATGATACTGATAATGATAATAATAATAATAGTAATCATAATAATAAATAAATAAATAAATAAAATAAATAAAAAATAAATAAATAAATAACATATTCATCATCACCACTATCAGTTTGGTCGACTCGTACATGAATTGTTTAAAACTCAGTGACATGAGACATACATAACAAGGTAAGTAAAGGGTTTCAAAACACAACCAAAGTATTATTTACCTTGAAACTTGAGATATGCAGTCCCAAAATAGATACGGGCAAAAGCACGTATAGCCGGACTTCCATACGTGGACACGTCCCTATCGAAGCAGTACGTATTGATATAATCGCGCGAGAAAATGCGATACGTAGTCGGTACGTTACGTATTGAATATCTGACGTGTAATCTAAAGGTCTCTATTTTTGTTGTGTGCATGTGTTTGTTGATGTGTGTGTGTGTGTGTGTCAGAGAGAGAGAGAGAGAGAGTGTGTGTGTGTATGTGTGTGTGTGTGTGTGTGTGTGTGTGTGTGTGACGTGCGAAAGGGAATTTTGTGTGTACATGTGTGGTAGGATGTAGTTTTGAAAACAACTCACCCAAGTCGGAACTTGGGGTGGACTGGGTTTGTTGGACACTTCGCAAAAAAGCCGCCTTGAGAGCGAGTGGTTTCTCTTTATTCAACCACTGGAGCTGCAGAAGAAAAAGGATAAGGAAAAGAAAAAGAAAAAGGGGAAAAAAAAGAAGAAGAAGGCGAAAAAGAAAGAGGGGAAAAAAAGAAGGTGAAAAAGAAAGAGTGGAAAAAAGAAGGTGAAAAGAAAGAGGGAAAAAAGAAGGCGAAAGAGAAAAAGGAGAAGAAGAAGAAGAAGAAAAAAGAGAACAAGAAAGAAGAAGGCAGAAAAGAAAAAGGAGAAAAGAAGGCGAAAAAGAAAGAAGAAGAGAGAGATGGAGCAGAAGAAGAAAGAAAAGAAGTAGAAAAGAAGAAGACGGAAAAGAAGTAGAGAAAGGAGAAGAGGGAGAAGAGGGAGAAGAATGAGAAGAAGAAGAGGAAGAGGAAGGAGAAGAAAAGAAAAAAAAAGAAGAAAGCAAAAAAAAAGGCAAGAAGGTGGAAAAGACGGAGACGAAGAAGGAGAAGAAAAAGAAGGCAAAGAAGAAGAGGAAGGAAAAGAAAGAGGAGAAGGAGAAGAAAGAGAAGAAAGAAAAAAGAGAGAAGGAGAAGGAGAAGAAGGAGAAGAAGAAGGAGAAGAAGGAGGAGGAGAAGAAAAAGAGAAGAAGGAGAAGAAGAAAGAGGAGCAGGAGAAGAAAGAGGAGGAAAAGAAGGAGGAGAAAACGAAGACAGAGAAGGAAACGAAGAAGGAGGAGAAAATGGAAAAGGAGGAGGAAACGAATAAAGAGGAGGAGACGAAGGAGGAGGAGACAAAGAAGGAGGAGGAGAGAAAGAAAAGACGTTAATATGAAGGTGCGTGGTTGTGAATGTTGTGTGTTGTATGTGTGATGTGTGAACATTAGTAGTAATAAATTAAAAAAATCTTATCGTAATCTGTTTAGTGCCATTGGTTGAAAGGAGAGCGTGCAGTTGCGTGACGGACACTGATTGCATGAGCATGTGTAACAAGCATGACAATTATATGTATATATACGTGTGTGTGTGTGTGTGTGTGTTGTGTGTGTGTGTGTGTGTGTGTGTGTGTGTGTGTGTGTTGTGTGTGTGTGTGTGTGTGTGTGTATGACATTAGAAAACCTTGTATATATACATACATATATGTGTGTATATATATATATATATATATATATATATATATATATATATATTTGTTATGTATATAGAAACGTGGAACATCAGAATATTGTTACAAAAAGGTAAATGAGACAATATCAAAATGGAGATGGATAGGCTTAACATCAGTATTTTAGGACTAGGGGAAGTGAGATGGAAGGGGGCAGGCATGATAACGTAAGAAGAGTATACAGTAATATACTCTGGTGGAAACTCACATGAAAGAGGATAGGCATCGTAATGGACAGGGACAAATCAAAAGCAGTCAAAGGATACTGGGCTGTGTCTGACAGAGTTTTCTTGGTTAAATGGACAGGGACAAATCAAAAGCAGTCAAAGGATACTGGGCTGTGTCTGACAGAGTTTTCTTGGTTAAATGGACAGGGACAAATCAAAAGCAGTCAAAGGATACTGGGCTGTGTCTGACAGAGTTTTCTTGGTTAAATGGACAGGGACAAATCAAAAGCAGTCAAAGGATACTGGGCTGTGTCTGACAGAGTTTTCTTGGTTAAGTTTGGAGGCAGGCCATTTGATATCAACATCATTCAGGTGTATGCACCAACATCCACAGTACTCAGGAAGACATCGAGAACTTCTACGAAGTATTAGAGATGCCCAAGGCCCAATGTAAATCACAAGAAGTTACTATAATAATGGGAGATTTTAATGCTAAAATGGAACAGGATAGGGTGGAGGATATAGTTGGACCTCATGACCTTGGTACACAAAATGAAAGGGGAGGGAAACTTGTGGAATGGGCACAGATGAATGAGTTCATAGTTGGAAATACCTGGTTTGAGCAGCCTAACAGAAGAAAATGGACTTGGATGAGTCCAGGAGATAATACCAAAAATCAAATTGTCTACATCCTGATTAATAAAAGATTTAGAAATTCTTTACTTTCAGCATAAACACTACCAGGCGCAGACTGCAATAGTGACCACAATCCTGTAGTGGGAAAATTTAGGCTGAAAGGAAACAGACCAAAAGCAACATCAAACTAAATCTTGGACTCTTGAAGACAAATGAAGTGATACGTAAAAACTTTAACGTACGTGTTCAAACAAATTCAGTGCTCTGGAAGACGTTAGTGACAGTGAGGAACAATGGACAAAGTTGAGAAATTCGATAAATGAAGCTTGTGAAGAAATAGAAGAAGTAGATAGAAAAGCAAAAAAAAACAAACTGGATGACAAAAGAAACTTTAAGCTTGACGAAGGAATGGAGGAAGGCAAAGAGAAACGAGGAGATATACAGGAAGATAAATAAAGAAATCAGGAATAGGTGCAATGAAGGCGAGGAAGCTTGCTGAAAACAAAATGCAAAGAAATAGAAGTCCGACACAAAACGGATCCTCAGGGTATGTACAGACGAATTGAAGAAATTGTCCACAGGAAAAATACATGCACATCAGCTGGCTGCATAAAATCGAAAGATTGGACGCTTATAAAGGAAAAAGACAATGTTAGAAAGATGGGGAGAGTACATTGAAAACCTTTTCGAGGATGACAGAAACGAAGAACACATTATAAGAAAGAACTTTGAAGGACCACCCATAATGAAAGATGAAGTTAGAGGAGCACTGAAAAAGATGAAACCAGGAAAAGCCCCAGGACCAGACAGTATTACTACAGAGATGATTGAAGCCCTGGAGGAATTTGGTATTGAAAAAATAACAGTCCTCCTAAATTAAATTTACGACACTGAAGAAATCCCCAAACATATGTCAAAATCAATTTTCATTGCTCTTCCAAAGACGACAGAGGCTCCATCGCACAATCAGTTTGATGATTCATGTAACAAAAATCCTATTAAGAATAAACATGATGAGGACAAGGAATAGAACCAAAAGAGAAATAGCAGATGAACAGTGTGGATTTGTAGAAGGGAAAGGAACTATTGATTCCATATACTTCCTAAGAACTATCATAGAGAGGTCAATCGAGATGGATAAGGATTTATATTTATGCCTTGTTGATTATACCGAGGCTTTCGATCAGGTAAGACATGAAGAATTGATCAACCAACTAGAGAGACTCAATATTGATGGAAAAGATCTACGAATAATCAGAAATATGTATTAGGAACAAACAGCTGCAATGAGAATAGAAAACGATATAAGCTCTTTTCAAAACATCAAAAGAGGAGTCAGACAAGGTTGTGTTTTGTCACCAGATCTGTTTTCACTTTACAGCGAAAACATCATCAGAAACCTAGAGGAATACCCTGGATTAAAAGTTGGAGGAAAAATGATAAACAACATTTGATACGCAGATGACACCGTGCTGGTTGCAGAAAATGAAAGGGACCTACAAAACCCTGTGAATATACTAGAAATAGAAAGCAAAGGTAAAGGGTTAGAACTAAACAGCAGGAAGACTGAAGTCATGGTGATCAGTAAAAAACATGAAATCCCCCCCTGCAAAATAACAGCAAACGGCACAACCTTGAGACAGGTTTATCAACCTGTCTCAAGGTTGTGCCGTTTGCTGTTAAATATCTGGTAACGATCATTTCACCAGACGGCAGATGCACATCAGAAATAGCCAGCAAAATCGGCCAAGCCAAAACAGCGTTCAAGAAGATGTAAAGCATTCTTACCAACAAATGCCTATCGATTAACATCAGGAAGAGAGTTCTTGAATGTTATGTACATGTAGAACCACTACTGTTATACAGTTGTGAGGCGTGGACAGTCAGTAAGTAAAACCAAAACAAGATTAAGGGAGCCGAGATGTGGTTTCTCAGAAGAATGTTGAGAGTTCAATGGACAACAAGGAAAACAAATGAGACAATCTTAATGGAGGCAGACACAATAAGATCATTCATAAGGAAGATTGGGAAAAGACAGGCAACATGTGTAGGCCATTTTATGAGAAGGGGGGAATTGGAACACCTGGTTACGACTGGAAAGCTGGAGGAGAAGAGAGCACCAGGTAGACCCAGGGAGAAGATACTAGACGGACTTGCAGAGTGGCTGAGGTCAAAGAGGGTGGAAGAGATGCTTGAGGCAACAAGAGATAGAGACAGATGGAAGTCCATGATTGCCAACGCCATGCCGCAAGGCACCTGATGGTGATGATGATGTTTATGTATAGTTTATTGCCTTAATGGAACCACAACAGTGCAATTGTTCTTTCCATCATACCTGTTACCATTCAATAATTGATAAATTTTACCACTCATATAATTCATCATTCAAGTAATTGATCATCCAGCCGACCAATTTATTCAGTACGTGATAATTAATCACTCTAATCAAGCAGCTGAAAAACCGATATCACACCATCCTCACAATCAATCATTTGATCGACAGTTCAACTATATAATATCGGACAAAGCGATTAACACATTTTGCTCGTTAATAAACTAGTCATCAAATTAGCTATTCAAGTAGCAATCATTCCATATCGTCACCCAGATTATCATCATCATCATTTATCTGCCCTGCGGCATGGTGTTGGCGATCATGGCCCTCCATATGCATCTATCCCTTGTCGCCGCAAGCACATCTTCCACCCTGTCTGTCCCCAGCCACTCCGCAAGTCCGTCCAATATTTTCTCCCTGGGTCTACTTGGTGTGCCCAGATTACAGACAGATCAAAGAACCAACTAATCAGTCTATCACAAATGTGACCCGTTTAAACAAAATGAGTCCTAAGGTGAAAATTGTTATTTTAGGATATTATGATTTTCAAAATGTCTAGATTATTAACTTTCTTTTCATATGAAATTTGTTATTCTACTCCTAAAAATAAGGAAGTTATGGGTGTTTGAAGAAAATCAAGTTTTAAACTTTTCACCACTTCAGTGAAGTTTTACCATAACAACAGGTATTTCTACTTCATCAATCTTTACTATATTTTGTACCATGATAAAACACATGCCACAATAGCACACGAAATTGGTGTGAAAATCTACTGTAATTGTCTTGTTATTTAAGTTTATGTATCCATTTTTCTGACACAAAAAACATACCGTTATCAGTTAAAACGCATTTTAAATACATTTTCCGATTGAATTATAAAGTGCTGAGTGCATGTACATGTAATTGAAAGATTAAACATTCCATTTTTGACGAAAAGTAAAAATTGACAAAATCGACCCATCACACCTTTTCCGGGCCTCTACGCTTTTCGCTGCCTGCGAGTTAGGAATCATTTCGTGAAAACGGGTCACAAATGTATAAATTAACCAGCCACTCAGTTTATCGTTCCCCCGATCGAAACATTGTCTAACAAAGAATGATTCAGAAAATCACTCGAACAGTCATCTACCAACAATCAGTCAGTGAATCAAATGATGAAGTCAATGAAGCATTCAAACAATCAAACATTAAGCAGTCTACTGCAAATCACCCACTTAATTCACAATCAGATAGTCCACCAATCAGTTAATTCATCAAATCATTTGACCAAGAATTAACCAAGAATTAACACTTGCATATGTACAAAATCAAACTCTACTTTTGGGCCTTCTGCTGTCAGGCTCTCCTCAGAGTTTCTTATTACTGTAAATCAGTCAAACAATCAATCACGAATTCACAAATACATCAGCTAATGATCAGACCAATCAGTTAACTGGTAATATCCAACTACCAAATAAGCCAGTAAAATGTGCCGAATAAAATGGCATGGGAGAAACAAAGCAGTAAAATAACGTATGATGAAATAGGTTGTATAAAATGACATGGAAGAAACAAAGCAGTAACACAACTATAATGAAATAGGTTGTATAAAATGACATGGAAGAAACAAAACAGTAACACAACTATAATGAAATAGGTTGTATAAAATGACATGGAAGAAACAAAGCAGTAACACAGCTCTGCATTTCTGACATAAAGTCTTGGATGACATGCAACAAACTCCAGCTGAATAATGACAAAACAGAATTTATATTTATTGCATCAAAGCGACTTCTGTCTACTGTGCCTATCCCTGTTT
>JAPXFY010000016.1:34312465-34317465 GCA_030674185.1 Monoplex corrugatus | reverse complement strand
CATTATCACTAACATTTGATGTATCAAAATCACCACTATCTCCAGCAAAGCAGTAGTTTGAACTTGCTGTCCAGGCATTGAAATCATCAGTGAACATTATGTGATCATTATGTGTATCGTGAAAGTCCAGCTACAAAAAGCTCAATATCAAAGCGTTCTTGCTGGTTCCTCCACCATAGACTGTCATATGGGTGGATATAGGTACAGATTAGCATTATGTGTTTGTTTGCTAGAAACAATGCCACATTCATTTTTTTATTTCAATTTTCTCAACACAATGTGAATCTTCTTTTCGTATTATGACAACGGTCCCTCCAGGATGGCTTCCTGAATGTGACAGTATCTTCGCTTTAAGGTAAAAATTACAAAATCCTTGAATAACAGTGAGTCACAATCAGCTGCCATAGATGTCTCTGTGAGACAAATAAAATCGTGAACCAGAAGGAAGTTACTAAAGTAATAATTTTCCAATTTTGTTAAAAATCCATCAACATTGTAATTGAGAAATTTAACACAAGATCCATTTACTTCGTGTTCGCGCGCGCGCGCGTGAGTGTGTATATATGTGTGAGGTGTTCTGTGTGTGTGAGAGTGTGTGTATGTGTGTGTGTGTATGTGTGTGTGTGTATATGAATGTGTGTGTGTGAGTCTGCGTGTGTGTGAGTCTGCGTGTGTGTGTGTTTGTGTGTGTGTGTATGTATTGTGTGTGTGTGTATGTGTATGTGTGTGTGTGTGTGTGCGCGTGTAAGTGTGTGTGTGTATGTGTAACAGTATATGTGTGAATGAGTTTATATGAGTGTGTGTTTGTGTGTGTGTGTGGTGTGTGTGTGGTGTGTGTGTGTGTGTGTGTGTGTGTGTGTGTGTGTGTGTGTGATACGTGTGTTGTAACTCTTACTCTCCTCTCTCTCTTGTGTGTGTTGTGTGTGTGTATGTGTGTGTGTGTGTGCGTGTTTGTGAGTGTGAGTGTATGTGTGTGTATGTGTCATATGAGAAAGAGAGAGAGAGCGAGAGTGTGTGCGTATATGTGTGTGTGTGCGCGGGCGAGAGAGAGAGTGCGTATATGTGAATATGTGTATGAGTAAGTGTGTGTGTGTGTGTGTGTCTGTGTGTGTGACTGTGGATTTTTCACGTATCCCCCACACACACACACACACACACACACACACACACACACACACACACACACACACACACACACACACACACACACACCATTCCTTTTCTCACACTGGACCAAGCAGCAGGGAAGTTTTAGTCTTTTTCTCCTAAATTTTGTGTCTGGTGTTTGTTTGTTTGAAATCTTACGCCCGACAAATGCCAGTCGGCCAAAAATTGCGCCTGTCTTGTCTTGTTGTATTAAATACGCGTTCTTAGTCTTCTTTCGTGTTTTTTCTTCTGGTTCCTGTTTGCTTGAACGCTGGCAGTCACACTTGTTTTGAAACTGTGTATTTGTTTGAGTGTGTGTACACGTGAGTCAGTATGTGCGGGTGTCAGTGTGTGTGTTTATGTATGACTGCGCGCGCGCGCGCGCGCGCGCGGTGTATGTGTGTTTGTGTGCGCGCGCGCGCATATGTTCGTTCGTTCTTTGATTTAACGTCTTTTCACTGTAAGCGCATATGTGTGGATGTGTGTGTGTGTGTGTGTGTGTGTGTGTGTGTGTGTGTGTGTGTGTGTGTGTGTGTGTGTGTGTGTGTGTGTGTGTGTAAGTGTGTGTGTGTGTGTGTGTAAGTGTGTGTGTGTGTGTGTGTAAGTGTAAGTGTGTGTGTGTGTGTGTGTGCGCGTGTGTGTGTGCGTGCGCGTGCGTGTATGTCAGTGTACGAATGTGTATGTGTGAGTTTGTAAATGATGTGTATGTGAATGAGTGCAGGTGTGTGTGTTGATAAAGAAGAGAGACAGATTGAGACAGTATGAAATGGATAGACAAAGGGTGATTTAATGTTCCGCAAGTTTTCAAATTTTGCTGTTTGATTTCAATACTGTGCATAGCATATCTCCCAACTCCACTCAACAGTTTCTGATTGTTATCTCTAGTTTGTGACGATACTTTCTGTTTAAGGACCATCCTTGTATGAACTTGACGCAAAGTGAGTTTCTTTAGTTGTTTATAGTTAACCCACTTAAAATGAAATCCTAACGAATGCACGTTGTGATATCGTTTGCTTTTAGACCAGCAAAGACTGAGTGAATGAAATTTGTCTGAAGGTTCTTATCAGTCTCCGACTTGCACGGAACTGTCTGACTGAAATCATTAATACATGTATAAAGTAGGTTAACGATTTTCTTATCGTCTGCAGTCAATGGCAATGGTTCACAAGTACGCTGGCGATAACTTTAACGAGCAAGACCAACCTGTTTAACTGCAGAGATGGGGTCAACATCTCTCTCTCTCTCTCTCTCTCTCTCTCTCTCTCTCTTCTCTCTCTCTCTCTCTCTCTTCACTCACTCACTCACTCACTCAAACACATTCTCTCTATCTTTTACACACGCACAGAACAAAAACAAAAATATTAACAAAGAAACAAACGAACAAAGAAACAATAAACAGAGGAAAGACAGCAGAATGGTTCAGACGTTCAGCTGCCAATAACTGAATTAAAAGTTTCAGGGTTCATTTCCCGTTGAGGCCTCGAATTTTTTCTTCAGTTCGACTGGAAAATCGAACTGAATGTCCAGTCCTTCGGAAGGGAACGAAAAAAACGAGTTGGACTAGTATTCCTTCTGGCCTGCGCACGCTAAAAGATCCCACAGCAGTTGAAAATCGTGAAGATCAGGGCTTTAGCCCAGCTGCCCTAACATATCAAAAATTTAGCGAGACAGATTTTTTTCTCAGATCCCTCCCTTTGAAGTCCAGTTACCTTCTTGCCTTTCTGAAGTCTTGGTTATAAAAAATGGCAGTGAGTGAACGAGAAAGTGAATAACAAAGGGACATGGAAACAGAAGACAAAAAGAGAGAATATATTAAAATAATGTGTTCGTTCTTTGATTTAACGACTTTTCACTAGGGTGATATTAGACGAAAAACAGTGTGTGTGTGTGTGTGTGTATGTGTGTGTGTGTGTGTGTGTGTGTGTGTGTGTGTGTGTGTGTGTGTGTGTGTGTGGTGTGTGTGGTGTGTGTGTGTGTGTTGTGTGTGTTCGCGCGTGTGTATGTGTGTGTGTGCGCGCACGCGCGCGCGTGCATGCGCGCGCGTGCACGTGTGTGTATATGTGTGTGTGTGTGGGTGTATGTGTGCGTGTGGGTGTATGTGTACGTGTGTCGCTTTTGTTTTGTTTGTATTTGTTTTTAATCGATTATTTTGCATCCACTGGATTACTAGTTCTAAACGAAAATCATTCACATGTCTGTTGTTATTTACATTTGTGAACATATTGTAATGCTTGTTTGCTTTTATTCGTTTGTTTGTTTGTTTGTTTTATCATTTTCTTTTCCAAGTGCGTATTGATGGATAAGCGACAATGTTGGCAACAAAAAGAATGCCTAGGTGAATGAGTAAACCTGTTAATTGTGGCCAATGCCCTCAGATCAGCCGATCGTGAGTTGCAAACTTGAGGCATGTTCACCAGACAATTTAAGGCTACGTCTTAGCACCAACAGCAGCATGTGATTTGAGGATCGCAGGGTTGGTGTTTGATATGTGCAGGGGCGATCTGGAAACTAGGGTAGTAAATATCTTTCAAATGGTGATGTGCCAGGCTTACAATTTTATACTTGCAGTGAGATTTGATTGGTAACCAATGTAATGCTAGGAATAATGGTATTCCATGATCATGCGTTCTTTTACTCATGATTAAGTCTCAACCTATTGACCTCGAAAACTATGTTCTGCAAGTAAACCAGCTGGCACAGAACTATAATACTTAGCCAAAAGAAGCAGAAATACACATTGTTTACATGCTTTGCTGGACAGATCTGATCTGATGGAAGCAGTCATCCTAAGCTCTAGAGAAAAAAAACTACGACAGAATTTACTAACATGAACTTGCATAGAAATATTTCACTATGTCTTGACCCTGAGGTTTATGATGAAACATGCGTATCACTAATATGTGCACACTCACGACCAACCAATCCAGTTTGTGAAGTAGTGCAGACAGGGATCAATTCTGTTTATTACAGAGTATCTAAGAATAGATATAAGAATTGCATAGTGAGCATACCGATTGCTAGATACATAGGATGTTCTGAAAACGAAGAGGTAGTTTTGTCAGAAACACAACACAAAATAATAACAGCAATAAAATAACAACTAAATCCGTCGTATAATAAGCCCACTTTAAAATCAAAAGAAACGCGAAAAGGCAAGATACATTACTGACTGATGGCAACGTTCCTCCACTTTCAGTGTGTAGTTTTCTTCATTTCGAGAATGTCTGGTATGCAGTTTGCATCCTCTTTACAGCTATTAGGTAGTCTGAACAGGGGTGCCAGAGTCAAGCGATCACGAGGCTATTTGGTGTTCAGGGGGGGGGGGGGGGACTGTTTCAAAAGATCCTAAAAATCAGCCCCCCAAAATTCAAGATTTTCATACGTCTCAACTGTCAAGCTATCACAAGGCTATTTGGTGTTCAGGGGGGGGGGGGGGACACCCACACACACACACATACACACACACGTGCACGCGCGCGCACACACACACTTCTGACCAAAACTTGGTAAATAACCACCAAAACATTCAGAAACACACTCACACACCTCTCTTTCCAGTCCCTTTTTACTTGGTAAAAAAGAAGCCGCAGTGAAATGAAATTTGATATGGATCGAGATCTGACACTACCGTGAAAGTTCTCCATTGCTCAGAAATTGCCGTTCAGGTACCTTCTCAAAAAAGTTGATTGTAGGCTATTCTTTAGTCTGTATGTTTCCTTGACTTTGATACCTTGTCCTCCAAATTTATGCATTCACGCCTCCTCAAGCGTCCGCACTTCTGACCAAAACTTGGTAAAAAAAACACCAAAACATTCAGAAACAGCTGAGAAGTCTTGATAACACATTTTGTCACA
>JAPXFY010000016.1:34214965-34309965 GCA_030674185.1 Monoplex corrugatus | reverse complement strand
GATTATTGGACGATGTAGTAGTTGTAGTAGTAGTTGAAGTAGTAGTTGGTGTTGTGTAAGGTATTAGTAGTAGTAGTAGTATAGTATAGTAGTAGAGTAGTAGTAGTAGTAGTAGTAGTAGTAGTATAGTAGTAGTAGTAGTGATATAAGTCATAGGCATAATGTTCGTTTTGATAAACATAGATTATAAATGTGAATTGAGAAATGTCTCTCCAAGTGTATCTTACATGTTATGTCAAAGAAGTAACTTGATTCCCATAAAATGTAAAGGAATAACCTGCATAACATGAAATAATGTACTCGATTTTCATCATCTGTTACCAATGACCAAACCTGTACGTTCTTCCAAATGAAACTTACAGACATTTTTTCATAACTTCCACATGAGATCGGCATTTCCAAACGTTATACTTGCCCTTACAACAGAGTCCAGAAACCATTACAACCCTTTCACATAAAATCAAACAGGCACATTCCCATACAGTTACATCAGCATTTAGTTTGCATTGCACGTCCTGTTCTCATCAAAGTCTCGCCGAACCGAGATCCCAAAATGACAACCTTTAAAATCATGACAGGCTCTAAAGTGAAAACTGTGGCTCAATGGTTAAAATTACCTGCCTAGGGTACATCCCTACCGGAGTCATATCACGGATCGGACAGGCATTTTTCTTCTCCCTCCGCTGAGATCTTAAGCTTGGTCTAAGTGCTTGTCTTTCTAACAAGAAGATAACTCGAGAACCCATATGCACATTTAAAGCACGTTAAAGACCCCACGGTAACTAACGTGTGGTCTTCGGCAAAACTCTGATAAATCCAGTAGACAGAAATAGTTAAATACATACAAAAACTGGATGGCGTTATATTGTAGCAACGCGCTATTCCTGGGACAGCAGCTCAGAGTTCACAAGATAAATCTGTTCTATCAAGATGAATAATTCAAATTCTCTTGCATTTGCCATAATGGTTTTATCACAAAGATCACGAATGCCTTCATTCAGCCAAGGATGCACGATAGAACAGGTCCGAAATTGTGTGGAGATTGGCACCCTCATGATGGGTGGATATTGAGGGGATTGCTGTTCTTCATACGACTGTTTAAAGGTAATTAGTAGTGCGTTTTTCTTAATGTATTGTATTTGTTTGTTTGTTCGTTTGTTTGTTTGTTTGTTTGCTTGTTTGTTTGTTTGTTTGTTTGTTTGTTTGTTTGTTTGTTTGTTTGTTTGTTTTCCATTGCCAATGGAAAATACTAAATTGACGTGGGGTTATATGTTGAAGTTCTCTTACATGAAGGGAACATGCTGCATAAGAGAAAGAGAAGAGCGCAGAAAGAAAGAGAGAGAGGGGGGGGGGGAGATAGACAGACAGACGGACAGACAGGCAAACGAACAAACAGAAGGAAACCGAGAAAGAGTAGAAGAAGAACAACATAGGAAGATAGAGAGAGACAGGGAGAGGCAGAGAGAAAAAGAGAGATAAACATAGTCATACTGACGGAAAGAGGGATTAGAAAGAGACAGAGACAGAGAGATATATTACATGAAATGAAACAAAATGTTTCAAACGTATATGTATATTAACAAACGGGCCTGTATCTGCCATTGCTAATAGATCAGGAGACAGAGAGACAGACAGAGAAAAAAGAGAGAAAGAAATGAAAGAGAGAAAAGCGAGACAGAGTGCGAATGAAAAACAAAGAGACACAAACAGTACGTGACAGAGTAAGAATGAAAGAGAGAGAGAAAGAGAGAGAGAGAGAGAGAGAAAGAGAGAGAGAGAAAGAGAGAGAGAAAGAGAGACAGACAGACAGACATAGGGAGAGACAGACAGAGGGAGAGACAGACAAAGACAGAAACAGAGACTAAAAGACATCGACAGAGAAGGGGGAAGGTGAGAGAATGATCTGAGTACACTCAAGCACGTGTTTTAGCAACTACCGTTTGGTTATTTTCTCTCCAGCCCAGAATGATACACAGAACCACATGTTCACATCGGCACTAGACAGTTCCTAGATTATATATACAGCCTACTGTGTGAACCTCATCTTTGCGCGGCGCACACGCCCGCACGTCTGTGTACGTGTGTTCGTGCGTGCGCAAGCACGTGCGTGCATGTGTTATTGGTATGTGTGGTGTGTGTGTGTATGTGTGTGTGAGTGTGTGTGTGTGTGTGTGTGTGTGTGTTGTGTGTGTGTGTGTGTGTGTGTATTCGAGTGTGTTTGTGTGTTTGTATGTGTGCACGCATATCTGCCAACCTGCATCTCTCTCTCACTCTCGTTCATATACACATACACACAAACACACCTCGTACCTACCTACCTACCTACCTACCTACCTACCTACCTACATGCATGCATACACTACATACATACATACATACATACATACATTACATACATACATACATACATACATTGCATACATACATACACATGTATGCGCGTACTCACGCATGCATATATACAGACATTAATATTCACATGGCGCTAACGTTCTGTGCCAATAAGTTTGATCTCTGAGTGGAGTTACTTATAGTTCGGACAAAGGATTAAATTAGTAAGGTCTGAAAAGGTTTGGCGTTATTGTTTTTTTTCTCTCTCTCTCTCTCTCTCTCTCTCTCTCTCTCTCTCTCTCTCTCTCTCTCTCTCTCTCTCTCTCTCTCTCTCTCTCTCTCTCTCTCTCTCTTTACAGTTTGCACACGAATTCCTCGATACAGGTGCTCCTCCGTAGATCACATTTCACTTTCTGTGCTTGTACTAAACAACTGGAATGAGCTTCCTATGCCTCTTCGCAGTTATAAATTCTTTGATCCATTAACTTGATAACACACCGTTTTGTCCAGCGTTGATTTCTCTCTTCACCCCAATCCCTGTCGTTTCAACCCCCTCCTGTCCCCCCCCCCCTCCCAGTATATATGTGATTTTCCCATTAAGTTGTTTTTGTCACTGTGAGTGAGAGTTTCAGTGAACGATGACAGTGTACGGTTTGATTTGATTAATACAGCAAGATTTAGCTCTTTATCCTCTTCTTCCTTCTCCTCCACCTCATTATTTTTTTACCATTTTTGTATTATTATTATTATAATCATAATTATAATTATTATCATTATTGCTGTTGTTTTACTGTTTTGACATTTACTGCATTTGTTTGCTTTGGTGTCAGTGTGAGACAGAGTTTCTGATTTTACAAAACACACAAAAGTGTACGTGTGTGTGTATATGTGTGTGTAAGTGTGTGTGTGTGGGGGGGTGTATGTGTGTATGTGTGTGTGTATGTGTGTATGTGAGTATGCGTGTGTGGATGCATATATTGCATATGCGTATGTATGTGTATGTGCGTGTGTGTGTGTGCATATGTGTGTGTGTGTGTGTGTGTGTGTGTGTGTGTGTGTATGTGTGTGTGTGTGTGTGTGGGCGCGCGCGCGGGCGTGCAGCGAGGTGGAAACAGATGGAAATGGGAAAACTCGGGATGTCAGAGAGCCTTGCTTATTTTGACTGCCCTTTTCTTTTTCTCCTTTTATTTCCTCTTTGACAGAGACCGGGAGGGTGAGCGGGGAGAGGGAAAGAAAGACAGAGAGAGAGAGAGAGAGAGAGAGACAGACAAGACAGACAGACAGACAGATAGACACAGGCAGAGATAGAGAGAGAGAGAGACAGACGGAGAGAGACAGAGACAGAGAGATGGACAGACAGACGGAGACAGAGAAAGACACAGCAAAGACAGAAACAGACAGACAGAGAGAGATGGGAGGAGGGGGAGAAATTTTAAACTGCAACTGCTGGAGTCAGATATGAAACAACAGAGAACGGAAAGTAGATAAAAACGCACATCATCTCATGTACTACTGATGGAGTCTCTTTCCCACTTTCTTGCTAGATCCCTTCTGATTATCTCTATGTCGGTCTTTTTTAGTGTCTCCATAGTCTCTCTCTCTCTCTCTCTCTCTCTCTCTCTCTCTCTCCTCTCTCTCTCCTCTCTCTCTCTCTCCTCTCTCTCTCTCTCTCTCCTCTCTCTCCCTCTCTCCTCCTCTCTCTCCTCTCTCGCTCTCTCCTCTCTCTCTCTCTCTCTCTCTCTCTCCCTCTCTCTCTCTCTCTCTTCTCTCGCTCTCTCCTCTCTCTCTCTCTCTCTCTCTCTCTCTCTCTCTCTCTCTCTCTTCTCTCTTGCTCTCTCTGCTCTCTTCTCTCTCTCTCTTCTCTCTGTCTTCTGTTCTTTCTGCTTATGTCTCTGTCTCTCTGTCTTCTTCTCTCTCTCTCTCTCTCTCTCCTTCTCTTTCTTTCTTTTCTCTCTCTCTCTCTCTCTCTCGTCGCTCTCTTTCTCTCTCTCTCTCGTCTGTCTCTTTCTCTCTCTCTTTCTCTCTCTCTCTCTCTCTCTCTCTCTCTCTCTCTCTCTCTCCTCCTCCCTCTCCTCTCACTCTCTCTCCCTACTCTCTCTTCTCTCTCTGTCTCTGTCTCTCTCTGTATTCTGTATCTATCTATCTATCTATCTATCTATCTATCTATCTACATGTATCTCCCTCTCGGTCTCTTTCTCCTTCTCACATACAAACACACACAAACGCACACATGCACATAAGCATGTGCACATTCTGCAGTCTCCATCAGATTTACTTAGAATGTGGGCCAGTTTTGTGTTTCTGGATAAACGCAGGGCTGAACTGAGCAATTTCTAGGAGAAAAAGGCATGACTGAATTTTGACATAAATCAGAAAGACACATCAATTGAAACAGAACGCATATCTAATGTTACTAAACAAGTCAGGTACATTTTTATCCAACTGGCCTTTGTCAAGCACAAACAAAAGTCAACAAAGAATAAATGCACAACACTTTGAAAAATAAGTAGACAACTTCCCAAAAATGGTGCAATGAATCCAGTCTGACCTTGGAAAAAGAAGAAGAGACATCCTAATCCAACAGCCAAATTGTTGGAAAAAATGGAGAAATGGGAGTAAAACACTCAGTCAGACAAAGCTGGGAAGTGAAACATAAAATGAAGACTTCATTTGAGAAGGGGGGCAGTCAAAGAAGAATGAAATGGCTAGTATCAGTAGGATAAAGCAAGTGAAAGAATGAAAGTATATCATTTGTCAACATTAATGTGAAGCAGGCATGGATACACGACTGAAAATGAGTGTATGCATACAGTCATCAAAACTTCACTAACCATGAATATACATGTACATACATGGGCAAATTAGTCACCATCTGTACACCTGAATACACACACGCCCTGATGGATATACATACAAGCATACATGTATGCACATAAAACAAGTACATGCACATAAAAATGCAAATATGTTGATACATGCAGGAAAAGAACTGTAAGCAAGTTGATAGCATTGCGTTCTGGAGTAAATGTTGTTACGGTTTGTCAGTGAGACCATTTGGATTTCGTGTTCCAAGTTTTCGATTAAATAGGATTCTGTGTCTTTTCTGTCTATGATGCTGCTAGAGGAGCTATAGACCTTTCACACGGATGTCACTGATCGAGTGGTCTGGCAGGTTGAAATGATTTGAGACTGGTTCGTCTATAGAGGTGGCTGGCCAAAGATTTCTGGAGAAAGTCCCAGTTGGACAAGATGACCATTTTTACACAGCTCACTGAAAGGAACAAGTGTTAACTGATAATCAGTCGGAAACTGGAAAAAAAAAAACACGAAAGAAGAATACGAACGCGTATTCAATACAAGACAAGACAGGCGCAAATTTTCGGCAACTGGCATTGTCAAGCGTAAGATTACAAACACACAAACATCATGTACAAAAATTATAAGAAAAATGTCTGTGTTCCATGACTGTGGTGGTTGAGCACAAGAAAGGGTGTGTCTTACATTAAAGTTTGTTGCATGGATTGTTCCTAGAGGGTGGATAACTGGTTTGGGAAGTCTTGAATGTACCAGCAACCATTTTTTTCTTTTCTTTGGGACTCCGGTTTTCCCTTCAGCCCCTTGGCTGTTGGTTTAGGATGTTTTTCTTCATATTCCTATTCCAAGATCAGACCGGATTCGTTGCACTAAGCACGATCCATTTACATCAGCCACACCTCTGATTAAATATTTTCCCATTCTGTCGAACATATGCCTATATTTTCTCTTATGCGTTATTTAATACTAATATCCTTTACATTCCAAACACTACTCTTCGCTAGTGCGTCATAGTTCTCATTTCCGCTCTGACATAATATTTACTCAAAAACACATTATGATGTCATCTTAGTCAGCTTATTCCTTTTCTCACATTGGACACAGCAGCATGGAAGTTTCAGTCTTTTTCTTATATTTTTTATATCTGGTGTTTGTTTGTTTGTAATCTTACGCTTGACAAAGGCAAGTTGGCCGAAATTTTGCGCATGTCTTGTCTTGTTGTATGAAATACGCGTTTCGTATTCTTCTTTCGTGTTTTTTCTGGTTCCTGTTTGCTTGAACGCGGGCAGTCACACTTGTTTTGGATTTGATAATCAGTCGGTCTTCTGTAACAGTCAAAGACTCAGAATGGAGGGCCTGTGACCAAAAGGCAGAGTTGGCTTTCTTGTGGACTTCATAAAAAATACTGAATGGGTAATTTCTCTGCAGGCTAATCTGGTAGTTTCATCTGCTTTGTCATAAAAGTCATCCTTATCTGAGCAGATGCGTCCCAGTCGCAAGAGTTGAGAGTAACGATGCTGTTTCTGGTGTTGGAAGAGTGAGACGATCGATAGTTTAGATAAGAATATGAGTCCATCAGTTTGTAAAACGTTAATTTCAGGAATGATGGAGGCAGACACAAGTAGATCACTTATAAGGAAGATTAGGAAAAGACAAGCAACGTTTATAGGTCATTTTATGAGGAAGGGGGATTTGGAGCACTTGGTCACAACGGGAAAGCTGGAGGGAAAGAGAGCACCAGGTAGACCCAGGAAGAAAATGCTGGACGGACTTGCAGAGTGGCTGGGGACGAGAAGGGTGGGGGAGATGCTAGGGGCAACGAGAGATAGAGACAGATGGAAGTCCATGATCGCCAACGCCATGCGGTAAGGCACCTGATGATGATGAATGTCAGGAACAGACACAGATGTGTCTGAACTTTCACAGGTCAACTTGGTGAATGAATGAAACGTCTGAACGTAGTGGAAAAATTCCAAGAGTTTGTCAAGACTGAGGGATGATATACCAGTGCCATCACCACTGTATCTTTTGCATACTTCATATGTTGTTTTTTGCACTGTTGTTTCATTTGCTGTTCCTGTAAGTTTTTTGATATTTCAAAGGGACAAAAGTTATTAACATCCATGCACATATAATACTTCAAAGTTTCCACATTTTCAGGCAATATTTTCAAGCAGTTTGATAACATTACCATGGAGTGGTTTTGCTCACAGTACAACAGCGATGTGGTTTGCTGATCAGAACCGTAGCTTTTTTATTTACCATGCCAAAGCTTTTAGATCCCGGTTGTGCACAACTTGCTGAGAGAAGAAAGATAAACGGCACGGCATGATATCTATAAATGCATTTTCCTCTATTGTGCATCGAAGTGAACGATGAAATTATTGGCCGGATTCAAGGCATGTGTATGACGGTCTGGACAAACTCATTTACAGACTTTGAAAATGACATCCTATTTGTAGTAAGTGAGTACTGATCTACTAATGCCAAAAGAATATTGCTATTCAAGGAAAATGTCACAAAAAATGACCCGATTACTGATGTCAATTCTTTCTCCCAGACACAACCATTTTTGGAACACACACCACCACCAACCCGTGTCCTCGCCCCTACACTAGAACTTGTAGTGTGTTCAAAAGAGATTCGTTGTACTCGGATAATTATTATTATTATTATTATTAAGGGCATTTAGAGCGCCTAATCTTTCTGGAAAGCCCTAAGCGCTTACAAACTGTACAATACACATTACATCGAACATAGAAACATAGGCCTAATATAATTTTCATCATACATGGCGGACCTCTGTCACTCCATCCCACAAGCACATACACACCGTTAATAATATCAAATATTAGTACCTACTCTCTGGCACACACACACATATCCTCCTCCCACCCCGAGACATATCTATAGGCGCACAGCAATAACATACACAGAAGCACGCTAGCGCGCAGACAGCATAGCTCTTTTAGGTTAATAAATTTCAGAGAGGAAAGAGATGCGTTTTCAAGCCAGATTTAAATGACTGAAGACTTGTTTTGTGCCTCAGCGGGTAGGGAAGTGAATTCCATGAGGAAGGGGCTTGAAAAGAAAAGGATCGCTCACCATATGATTTTGTTCGAAAAGTTGGAATTCGAAATAAGCGGGTATCGGCTGAGGTACGAAGATGACGAGATGGAACGTATAGTTGAAGATATTCAGACAGGTAAGAGGGAATAGAATTGTAGAAGTATCTGAAGCACTGAACAGCAATTTTATGTTGGATCCTTTTCAACACAGGTAACCAATGCAAGTCTTGGAGAAGAGGAGAGACATGCTGAAATTTGGAAGACCGAAATACTAGCCGAGCGGCATGGTTCTGTACTTTCTGAAGTTTGTCAAGGAGCTGTTTTGGGGAACCAGACAGAAGGGAATTACAATAGTCAAGACGAGAAAGAACGAAAGCACAAACTAATATTTTAGTAGCTTCGAGAGTAAGGAGATGACGGATGGAACCTATTCTACGAAGTTCAAGGTAACAGACACGACAGATGTTTGAGACATGCTGCTGAAAGTTAAGAGTGTTGTCGATGGTGACACCTAGATTCTTAACTTTTTGGGAGAGGGTGATGTCTGTCCCATTCAGTGATATGGAAGATGGAATTAAGTCACAGTTGAGAAGTTTTTTAGGAGTAATGAAAATCATTTCAGTTTTGTCTTGGTTTAGTTGTAATTTGTTACAAGTCATCCAGTCTTTCACGTCGGAAATGCAGGCTTTAGTGGTTTGTACGATGTTGTTTACATTAGAGATGGGACCAGAATTGTAAATTTGATTGTCATCTGAGAAGCTATGATGTGATACAGAATGGCGGAGAATAATATTTGCGAGAGGCTGCGTGTACAAAACAAAGAGAACTGGACCCAGGACGGATCCTTGAGGAACGCCATATCTGAGGGCTGAGGGAGGTGAGGGCAAGCCATTTACAGATACAGTCTGTGTGCGGTCAGAGAGATATGACTGAAACCAGGAGAGAGCGGAGCCAGAAATTCCGTAGCAGTTGTGGAGGCGCCAAAGCAGTATCTCATGGTCTATAGTGTCGAAGGCAGCAGACAAATCTAAGAGAGAGAGAAGAGAAATGTCACCATCATCAAGGGATGTCAGAAGATCGTTCACAATTTTCAATAAAGCAGTTTCAGTGCTATGTCCTGATCTATATGCTGACTGATTGGGATATAATAAATGGTTTGATTCAAGATGTTCTAGAAGTTGGTGTAAAATAATTTTTTCAGTTACCTTGGAAAGAAAGGGGAGATTGGAGACAGGCCGGTAGTTTTTGAGAATATCTGGATCAAGAGAAGGTTTCTTTAGGAGAGGTTTGACAATAGCTGATTTGAATGAGCTTGGGAAGATGCCTGACACCAGTGAATGATTGATGACAGATGTAAAGAATGGGAGTAGAGTATCCAAACATTGTGTCAAAACAGAAGCCGGGAGGGGGTCTAATTCACTGGTTTTGATAGCAGAATCCTTGATAGTTTTCTTCACAAAAGACTCAGAGACAGGCTGAAAGGATGTCAGTGGACAGCCAGAGAAGGTTGGTTCAGGCATTGAAAGAGGAGGGGTATTTTGCGAATCGAGACTATCACGAATGTCAAAAAGTTTCCCATTAAAGAAGTTAGAGAATGCTAGAGGAAGGTCAGCAGGTGGAACATGAGAAGGTATAGGGCTGTTTTTAGTTTTACAGAGAAGAGTGTAAGTAATGTTGAAGAGCTGTTTAAAAGTTGTGGCAGACGTAATTTTAGCATTATAGAATGAAACCTTTGCACTATGGACAAGTTTATCAAATGCTTTCTTTGCAGACTGGAAGGATTGTTTATGCACAGTTGATTTGTGTTTGATCATCCGTCTCTCAGCACGTCTTCTCTCACGCTTGGCAGCCTGGAGAATTCCGTTTGTGCTCTATCTAAATCTCCTTGAGTATGTGCAAAATTGTATGCGCTGACAAAGTCTTGAAATGGGCATGGGGGCGGGACCTACGAAACACTGACGCTGTTAGAAATACAGGAGTATTAAATGATCAGAAGCAAACAGAAGCAAACAGGACAACATGTGTGTTGTAGGGTGTTATTGAACTCCAGACGTACTATCCTAAATCTACAACGCTATTGAACGAGCAATCCAACCCACGTTATACGCTTTGGTGCAATAATCCTGTTTCTTTCTTATTTCTTTTCATCTCTGGAAAATGCACGTATTTTTTGTTAATGCATCTGTATTGTTTTTCCCTTGGCAGTATGTTTATATTGATAAGTATCATTTAAGAAAAAATGAAAGAAAGGGAAAAAAACAAAAGAAAAGAACGACAGAGAGTGAGAGGAGAGAGAGGAGAGGAGAGAGGAGAGAGAGAGAGAGAGAGAGAGAGAGAGAGAGAGAGAGAGAGAGAGAGAGAGAGAGAGAGAGAGAATAAACGATGGCAATAAAGTACGAGCATTTTATCGTCACGAAACACTCTTATCCAATCAGCAGTTTGCACCAATCAATGTTGACAGAAAAAGGTTATATTGACAAGTCCTAATTCATAAAATTATGCATGGATCTGGATTAAACCTAACGATTAAAAAAGATACTTAAGGAATCCCGTCTTTGTGTATGTCTACACAAAGATCCATTTGGTGAAGCAGAGTCATCATCATCATCATCATCATCAGGTGCCCTGCCGCATGGCGTTGGCAATCATGGACTTCCATCTGTCTCTATCTCTTGTTGCCCCAAGCATCTCCTCCACTTTCCTCGTCTTCAGCCACTCCGCAAGTCCGTCCAGCATTTTTTCCCTGGGTCTCCAGCGGTGCTCTCTTTCCCTCCAGCTTTCCCGTTGTGACCAGGTGCTCCAAATCTCCCTTCCTCATAAAATGGCCTATAAATGTTGCTTGTCTTTTCCTAATCTTCCTTATGAATGATCTACTTGTGTCTGCCTCCATAAAGACTGTCTCGTTTTTTTCTTTGCTGTCCATGGAACTCTCAACATCCTTCTTAGAAACCACATCTCGGCTGCCTCAATTGTTCTGGCTTTGCTTGTGACTGTCCACGCCTCACATCCGCACAACAATATTGGTTTTATATAACATTCAAGAACTCTCTTTCTGATGTTAATTGATAGGCATTTGTTGGTAAGAATGCTTGTCATTTTCTTAAATGCTGTTTTGGCTTGGCCCATTCTGCCGGTTATTTCTGATGTGCATTTGCCGTCTGATGAAATGATCGTTCGCAGGTATTTAAACTTATTAACCTGTGTCAAGGTTGTGCCATTTGCTGTTATTTTGCATGAGGGGATTTCATGTTTTTTACTGATCACCAAGACTTCAGTCTTCCTGCTGTTTATTTCAACCCCTTACCTTTGCTTTCTATTTCTAGTATCACAAGGTTTTGTAGGTCCCTTGCGATTATCACGGTGTCATCTGCGTATCGAATGTTGTTTATCGTTTTCCCTCCAAACTTTAATCCAGGGTCTTCTTCTAGGTTTCTCATGATGTTTTCGCTGAAAAGCGAAAACAGATCTGGCGACAAAACACAACCCTGTCTGACTCCTCTTTTGATGTTTTGGAAAGAGCTTATATTGTTTTCTATTCTTTTTGCAGCTGTTTGTTCCCAGTACATATTTCTGATTATTCGTAGATCTTTTCCATCGACATTGAGTCTCTCCAGTTGGTTGATCAATTCTTCATGTCTTAACCGATCGAAAGCCTTGGTATAGTCAACAAAGTATAAATGCAAATTCTTATTCATCTCAATTGACCTCTCTGTGATAGTTCTTAGGATGTATATGGCATTAATAGTTCCTTTCCCTTCCACAAATCCACACTGTTCTTCTGCTATTTCTCTTTTGATTCTGTTCCTTGTCCTCATCATGATTATTCTTAACAGGATTTTTGTTACATGACTCATCAAGCTGATTGTGCGATGGAGTTCGCATTCTATAGCCCCTGTCTTTTTTGGAAGTGCAATGAAAATTGATTTTGACATATCTTTGGGGATTTTTCCAGTGTCGTAAATTTCAAAAAGGGGGACTGTTATTTTTTCTATGCCAAATTCCTCCAGGGCCTCAATCATCTCTGTAGTAATACTGTCTGGTCCTGGGGCTTTTCCTGGTTTCATCTTTTTCAGTGCTGCTCTAACTTCATCTTTCATTATGGGTTGTCCTTCAAAGTTCTTTTTTGTAATGTGTTCTTCGTTTCTGTCATCCTCAAAAAGGTCTTTAATGTACTCTCCCCATCTGTCTAATATTTTGTCTTTTTCCATGATAAGCGTGCCATCTTTTGATTTTAAGCAACCAGTTGATGTGCATGTATTTTTCCTGTGGACAATTTCTTCAATTCGTCTGTACATACCCTGAGGATCCGTTTTGTGTCGGTCTTCTATTTCTTTGCATTTTGTGTTCAGTCAAGCTTCCTTAGCTTCATTGCACCTATTCCTGATTTCTTTGTTTATATTCCTGTATATCTCCTCGTTTCTCTTTGCCCTCATCCTTTCCTCCATCAAGCCCAAAATTTCATTAGTCATCCAGCTTTTTTTTGCTTTTCTATCTGCCTGAGGGATTTCTTCACAAGCTTCATTTATCGAATTTCTCAACTTTTTCCATTGTTCCTCACTGTCACCAACGTCTTCCAGAGCACTGAATTTGTTTTGAACATGTACTTTAAAAATTTTTACGTATCACTTCATCTGTCTTTAAGAGTCCAAGATTTAGTTTGATTTTTCTTTTGGTCTGCTTCCTTTTCCTTAATTTCAGCCTAAACCTTCCCACTACAAGATTGTGGTCACTTTTGCAGTCTGCGCCTGGTAGTGTTTTTGCTGACAGCAAAGAATTTCTAAATCTTTTATTGATCAGGATGTAGTCAATCTGATTTTTGGTATTATCTCCTGGACTCATCCAAGTCCATTTTCTTCTATTAGGCTGCTCAAACCAGGTGTTTCCTACTATGAACTCATTCATCTGTGCCCATTCTACAAGTTTACCTCCCCTTTCATTTTTGTGTACCAAGATCATGAAGTCCAACTATATCCTTCACTCTATCCTGTCCCACTTTAGCATTAAAATTTCCCATTATGACTGTAACTTCTTGTGATTTACATTGGACCTTGGCCGTCTCTAATACTTCGTAGAAGCAGAGTAAACGAGTATATCATCAAAGGGTATCATCCACTTAAGTGACGAGATAAACCAGGCAGTTAATTACCTGTGTTGACAGGCACATACGTTAATGAGACCCACAAACCTCTCCCCTTCTGACTGCCTGACTCATTTGAATGGCATAAGAGCCATAACTCTGCTTGCTGCAGCAAGTCTGTCAGCTCGTGTCTCAAGGCGGATCAACAATGCTCTATCGCAAAGGGCTACAAATAGTCGGCGACATTCATCTTTTCGATCAAGAAACAAGAAGATGTTGTGTCTGAAATCCGTCTCCTTGTCATAACGAAAGGCACAACTGAACTATTGAACTGATTGTACAAAATCATAACATCATCATTATAGACATCGTCATAATTACAGTCAGTCATCTCACTCCTGTTTTCCCTTTCCTTCTCCTTCTGCTTGATTTGCTTCAGCAACAGAAATAACAACATTATGAGCAACAACAATAACAACAACAGTGATGACAACAACAACAACACATATACGAGCGCGCGTGCAAGGTAGATGTTCTTCAGATTCTTGCAGAATGGAGCGGGGCGAGAGAACATGCAAGTGCATGCTACGCACAGAGGCTATTTACTAGAGGCAACGCGCCGGCGGGGCAGTGAGAAGAGAGAGAGAGAGAGAGAGAGAGATGAGAGAGAGAGGAGAGAGAAGGAGAAGAGAGAGAGGAGAGAGAGAGAGAGGAGAAAGAGATCCAGAAGGCACTGACATGTTTTCTTTTTCAGCGCATTTTCCCTTTCACTCCTAATGTGTTTGCAGTGGTAGAAAGAAACTCTAGGGAGAGCTAGACAACAGAAGGTCTTCAGAGAAGTAACCCCCTTTAGACAAGTGTTTCGGCCCTGAACTCCTTACACTCTCGGGGGGCCGGGCCACATCCAGGTCATGACTCCTGGATGCCCTTCTGCTGTTGTCTATTTTTTTTCCCCACGCCGGGGAGCGAACCTGGGCGATTCTGCGCTTCAGAACTGCGGTACGCGGTTTTACCAATGTGCTAACGGGGCACACATCATCTGTAGGGAATTTAATCCTTATGAAGTTCACTTTGGTTCCTCCTTGCCCAGATCCAGCTTGAGCTCCTTTCTGCTGCCTCTGCCATCGCTTTAAGGGCTCTAGTCCTCTTCTTCCCAGAAATGGCGAGTTGTTTCATGAGATCATAAGCGGAGGTGCCCACAAACCCTCTTGCCCCGACCTCTATGGCGAAGATTTTGACCCGCAGACCTGCTTTCTTCAGGGTGCTGGCAAGACCGGCGTATTTTTCGGTCTTGTAGATATGTGCTTCTTCCATTCTGCTTTCGGTATGGCACAGTGAGTTCTATCAGAATCACTTGTTTCGAGGAGTCAGAGTGGAGAGCGATGTCTGGTCTCATGCCTGTCTTGCTGATGACATCTGGGTAATTTCTCCACTCTGGGAGGTCTGCTGTACACTCCCAGTCGACTGCTCCATCCAGAAGACCCTTTGGCAATGTGCTGGTTGTCGTAGCAATTTCGGGCCAGACCTGTTTCCCTCCTGCTTTGTAGAACGTTGTCATAGCAATTGGTGCGTTTGGGATCATGGTTTTTTCGCTAACCACTTTTCAGAACTTGGTTGTGCCTCCATGTATACCTTCCTTGGGCTAGCGCTACTTTGCAAGAGCTTAGGACATGTTCCACTGTTTGTTTCTTCTGACAGAGCGGACATGCTGGGTCATCTGATTTCCTCATTTCACTAAGTTTGCATTCGAGGGGAGCAGGTCATATACAGATCTGAGGAGGAAGCTTATCCTTAGAGGAACCATGTGCCACATATCGTTCCAGCTGAGACTTCTTTGGAATGCACTGTCCCATGTTGTCCATTGCCCCTGTTGACCTTGCTGGACTGCCTTCTGCACTCTTTTGACATCTTCTTCTTTCTTCAACTCCTGTATGATCATGTCTCTTTTTTCCTTCCTTTTGGCTTTGGACCACCACTGCATTTTTGTTGCTCCCAGTCCCTGTCTGTTGGTTTGCGTGTGTCCACTTATTTCTTTGATGCTGAGGTTTCTCTTGGCATTGTTTACAGCCTCTTGGACTTTCCATTTTCTGCCAGTTCTCAGCTTTGGCTGAACTGATCTCACGATATTGTCTTCCGATTCCTGCAGCATGCTCAACAGTCTCTTCTTTGTTTCCCACTATGGATTTGAGAGGTAGCTTCAGCATTGCTTGACGACAGTAGAATGCAACATCAGTGAGACCAGGTGGGACACCGAGCCATTTTCTTGTGTATTTGTTGATTTTGGCTTCCATTGCTTCCACTGTGCTGGTGCAAATGTCATAGATTAGCAGTGGCCACAGCAGCTTTGGTATCAGCATGAACTGTAGACACCAGACTTTGTATTTGCCTGGCAGTCCGCCGTTATCTATTTTCTTCAGGCCTTCTTCTGCTGTTTGCTTGATTTCACATCCCCTTTGTGTGTCTTTCAGGGAGTCATCATACCATCTTCCGAGACTTTTTACTGGCTCTTCTGTGACAGTGGGGATGGCTTGGTTGGTTACCATGAATTTGACTGAATCTGCCACTTTTCCTTTTCGCAGTGAGAGACTTCGGGATTTCTTTGGTTTGAACCTCATTCTTGAAGAGGCCACCAGCTCATCCAGCTGCTTTAAGATTTGGTGTGTCTCTTCCTCACCCGTGGACAAGACTGTTGTGTCATCCATGAAAGCTTTCAGAGGAGGCATCTGGTATCCATCTCCCAGATTCACTGGACCTGAACTCTTCATTGCAGCTTTCAAGATGACTTCCATTGCCAACACGAACAGTATGGGAGAGATTTCACAGCCCATTGCAATGCCCACCTCTAGGTCTATCCAGTCCGTGGTGTATTCTTTGGTAGAGAACCGCATTGAGAACCCTTGGAAATACTTCCTCAGCATTGTTCGGATCTTTTCTGGGATGTGATACATTTCAAGAGCCAGCTGGATCATATCGTGTGGAACTGATCCATATGCATTCGCCAGATCAAGCCAAACTACGTCAATGCCTCTCTTGTCTGTTCTTGCTTTTTGGATGGCATCCCAAATCAACGTGGCATGTTCCAAGCATCCAGGCATTCCTGGTATGCCTCCCTTTTGGACTGACATATCCAGATACTTGTTTTCAGTCAGGTATTTTGTCAGTCTTGCTGCCATAACAGAGAAGAAGATTTTCCCCTCGACGTTCAGAAGTGATATTGGCCTGAACTGGTTGATGCTGCTGGAGTTCTGCTCTTTCGGAATGTACACTCCTTCAGCTCTCATCCATTGGTCGCTGATCTTCTGGTTCCTCCATGCTGATCGAATCATCTTGTGGAGCCATTCGAGCACTTTTGGGCATTTCTTGTAGAGCAGGTATGGTATTCCGTTTGGTCCAGGTGCTGACTTGGCTCTGGCTTTCTTTACTACGTTCTTCACTTCAGTGTATTGTGCCTCTACCTTTATTCTTTCATTGTTGTATATGTATGCATGTATTGATCCGTATATGTATATATGTATATGATAAGAAACTCCGGGGAGAGCTGGACAGCAGAAGGTACACAGAGAAGAGACCCCCGTCAAGCAAGTGTTTCGGCCCTAAATGCTGACACTCTGAGGGGGCCGGGCCACATCCAGGTCATGACTCCTGGATGCCCTATGGTGTCGACATTTTTTATTATATATATTTTTTTTTAGAAATTTGTCCTCCTCCGGGAATCGAATCCGCCCATCTAGGTTTCTCAAGGCCACCTAGATACCAAGTGGTTAAGACATCCGTCACAAGGGTGAAAGTCACCCATGTGACGGATGTCTTAACCACTTGGCTATCGGTCACCAGCAACATATGGGAGAATTTTAAGCCTTATGAAGTTCACTTTTGTTCCTCCTGATTCAGAATTAGCTGGAGACTTTTTCCGCGACTTTTTCCATTGCCTTTAGGCCTCTGGTGCTCTCTTCGCAAAATTGAGAGCTGCTTCATGACATCGTAAGTTGATGTGCCTATCAACCTCTTTGCTCCAGCCTCTATGGCGAGGACTTTGGCTTGAAAGCCAGATGTCCTCAAGTTGCTGGCTAGACTGGTGTGCTTTTCAGTCTTGTAGATATGGGCTTCCTCCATTCTACTTTCGTATGGTACAGTTAGCTCTATTAGAATCACTTGTTTGGGGGAATGGGAGTTGAGAACTATGTCCAGTCTCATGCCACTCTTGCTGATGATTTCTGGGTGTTTCTTCCATTGTAGGAGATCTGCTGTGCACTTCCAGTCGTCTGTTTCACCCAGCAGACCCCGCTTCCATGCTCTGGGCGTTACATCTTTTTCAGGCCATATTTTCTTGCCTCCTGCCGTGTAGAAGGTTGTTGGAGCTTCAGGTGGCGTGTTTTTTTCCTGTGGCAGAGCTGGTCGCATTGCTGATTGTTTATGCGTTCTCTTAAAGCACTTGATTATGTGTCCATGAGAACCTACCTTGGGTTAGCGCTACCTTGCATGAGCTCAGGACATTTTCAACTGTTTGCCTTGGCAGAGCGGACAAGCAGGGTTATCTGATTTCCCCCATTTCACCAGATTAGCATTCAAGGGCATACTCAGACCTGAGGATGAAACTGATTCTGAGATGGGCCATATGCCACAAGTCATTCCAACTTAGACTTCTTTGGAGTGGATTTTCCCAAGTCGTTCACTGCCCTGGTTGGCCCTGCTGGACATCCTGGGCATCCTGTTCTTTCTTCATCTCTTGTATCACCATATATCTCTTTATCTTCCCGTTGGCCTTTAACCAACATTTCATTTTTGTTGTTGATCCCAGTCCCTGCCTGTTGGTCTTCGTGTTCCCTACTATTTCTCGGACTATGAGATTTTTTTTCGTTGCGACCAGTGCTTCCTGGACTTTCCATTTCCTACCAGTCCTCAGCTTGTGCTGGATTGATCTCACGACCTTATCTCCAGAGTCTTCGAGCATGCAAAGAAATCTGACCTTTCCTGCCTTATACTCCTCAACAATGGATTTCAGGGTAGCTTCAGCTTTCCCTGTTGACAATAAAGCGCAACATCTGTGAGACTGGGTGGGACACCAAGCCATTTCCTTGTGTATTTGTTGATCTTGGCCTCCACTGATTCCACTGTGTTAGTACAGATATCGTATATCAACAAAGGGCAGAGGGACTTTGGAATCAGCATGAACTGCAGGCACCATACTTTGTATTTTCCAAGGACACAGCGGTCTGTTATCAGCAAACTTTCTTCTGCCATTTGCTTGGTTTCCTTACCTCTTTGTGTATCATATAGGGATTCATTATACCACCTTCCGAGGCTTTTTACTGGTTCCTCTTTCACTGTTGGAATAAACTGATTGGAGACAGTAAACGTTACTGTTGTGTCCACTTTACTTTTCCTAGTGAGAGGTTCCGCGTCTTTGTCGGTTTGAAATTAAAATAAACGTCCCCTGTCTGTATGAGTCACAAAATCTGTCTTCCTTCAAGTCTACCTTGAATGCATAATTTTTTTTTATCCAACATGCAGTGATTTCCCTTCTACGTGTCCAACTCTTCGTCCCATTACCCTCTGTCCTGCCCCTCCCGGTTTGCGTGTGCTCTCTGTGCCCTTGAGGTTTTGTCATTGTGAATGAATTTTTATAATGAGAGTGTACATTTTTATTTGTACAGCAGGACTTGGCGCCTTACAAATAATGTTCTTATTGTCACTATCATCATCAACATCGTCATCATCATTATCATCATCATCAGCAGCAGCAGCAGCAGCAGCAGTAGCATCGTCATCATCAAAGAGTAGTAGTAGTAGTAGCAGTACTAGTCTTGTTTTTGTTATTATTATCATATACAATATTTGTACTATATATGTATATATAATACATATATATATATATATATATATATGTGTGTGTGTGTGTGTGTGTGTGTGTGTGTGTGTGTATGTGTGTGTGTAGATAGATAGATAGATAAATAGATAGATAGATAGATAGATAGATAGATATAGATATAGATATAGATATCATGTATTATACATGAAATCCTATTAAGAATAATCATGATGAGGACAAGGAACAGAATCAAAAAGACATAGCAGAAGAACAGTGTGGATTTGTCGGAGGGAAAGGAACTGTTAATGCCATATACATCCTAAGAACTATCAAGGAGAGGTCAGAAGAGTTGAATAAGGGTTTTTATATATGCTTTGTTGATTCTTCCAAGTCTTTTGATCGGGTAAGACACGAAGAATTGATCAACCAACTAGAAAGACTCAATATTGATGAAAAATATCTAAGAATAATCAGAAATATATATTTGGAACAAACAGCAGCAATGAGAATAGAAAACGATATAAGCTCTTTCAAAATAACAAAAGATGAGTCAGGCAAGGTTGCATTGTTATCAGATTTGTTTTCACTTTACAGCGAAACCATCATGAGAAACCTAGAAGAATGCCCTGGGTTTAAGGTTGGGAGAAGAACGATAAACAACATTTGTTGCACAGTTGACACGTGCTAAGTGCAGAAAATGAAAGTGACCTACAAAACCTCGTGCATAAAATAGAAATAAAGGGAAAAAGTAAAGGGCTGGAGCTAAATAGCAAGAAGGCTGAAGTCATGGTAAACAGTAAAAAACAAGAAATCCCCTCATGCAAAATAACAGCAAATGGCACAACTTTCTGGGAACGGTCATCTCACCAGACGGCAGATGCACATCAGAAATAGCCAGCAGAATCGGACAAGCCAAAACAGATTTTAAGGAGATGAAAAGCGTTCTTACCGATAAATGCCTATCAATTAACATCAGGAAGAGAGTTCTTGAATGTTATATAGAACCGATAATGTTGTACGATTTTAAAGCGTGAACAGTCAACACGCAAAGTAAGAACATAATTGAGGCAACTAAAATGTGGTTTCTAAGAAGAATGTTGAGAGTTCCGTGGACAGGAAAGAAAACAAACAGACAGTCTTGAAGGAGGCAGACAGTAGACGATCATTAATAAAGAAGGTTAGGAAAAGACAAGCAATATGTACAGAACATTTAATGAGGACAAGGGAATTAGAGCACCTGGTCACAACAGGAAAACTGGAGGGAAAGACAACACCAGGTAGACCCAGGGAGAAAAAATTGGATGGACTTGCAGAGGGGCTAAGGACAGTGAGGGTGGGGGATGTACTTGCAGCTACAGGGGACAGATTCGTGTGTAGGGTCATGATTGCTAACGCCATGCAGCAGGGCACACGATGATGATGATGATGATGATGATGATATATATATGTATATGTATATATATATATATATAACATATATGTATATGTAGATACATATATCTAGATATACGTAGATATTGATATATATATAATATATGTATATATAGATATAGATATAGCCTACATATAAGATATACGCACGCGCTCGTACGCAAGTGTATGTGTGTGTGTGTGTGTGTGTGTGTGTGTGTGTGTGTGTGTGTGTGTGTGTGTGTGTGTGTGTGTGTGTCACTCTTGGTGTGTGTGTGTGTGTGTGTGTGTGTGTGTGTGTGTGTGTGTGTGTGTGTGTGTAGGTATATACATTGTCCAATTCGGATTGTCTGTGTGGAATGATTGTAAAGTGTCTGTGGGCGCTAGATCTTATATTTATGACCATGTCATTCTTCTGATAATTGTAATAGCTCTTGATGTAATTATATTTTCAAATTCATGTAACTGATTCTCATGCTAAAATCTGCCATTATTGTTGTGATATATTATTTTATGTGCCATAACTAGCATGTGGAAAATATATTTATAAGACTGTGAGAGGAAGATAGAGTAAGAGACAGAGAGCGGTGGAGGAGCTATAGATATTGCTAATGCAAAGCTGTGAATGCAATGTTCCATATGTTTTGTTTAAATTGGAGTAGTCAGTAGGTTTTTGTTGTGTATTTCTTCTTATGGTTTTATTTGTACCTTATTATTATTGTTATTTTGTTTAAAGCCCAGTCGACTGCGCGGAGCCATATGAGGGCTATAACATTTTCGAAACATCACAATACTTCAACCGTAAAAAAGGAAAAGAAAATCAAGTACACATATCAATGCATTTGCGCACATAAAACCTAAGGAGACATCCCCGGCGTTGACCACTGCGTTCAATTTATCACACAGGGGATTTAGAAAAACCATACATGAATGCAAATTTAAACATAAATAACTGGACATTAAAGCATATATAAAAAGGGCCTAGATTACCTTAGATTGCTTCCTCATATCTCACCTCCTCAGAGCCAAAAATTTTCCCTGGACACATGTGCCCAATCATCACTCCTAAGAGAAAGTTTCTAAAGCTTTATCGAACACATACAGGTGAATGGACCTGCAAGGCAGAAAATGATAGGAAAAAATGACAAAAAGCAAAGGAGCAAGGCAGAAACAAAGAGAGTGATAAGAAAGAGGAATTTTCTAGCACTGAATTTCCAGAAGGTGGGTATACTATTTATACTGAAAGAGTCCCGGCTATCCACGGGGGATATTTGTTCATGTTAATTGAAAATGTCTAGATAGTTTTTGAATACGACAATCTGCATAAACGATAATTTAAATTAATCTTCCCAAACTTTTTTTTCTCACACTGGACCAAGCAGCAGGGAAATTTCAGTCTTCTTCTAATTTTTGTATCTGCTATTTGTTTGTTTGTAATCTTACGGTTGACAAAGGCCATTTGGCCTAAAATTTTCCCCTGTCTTGTCTTGTTGTATTAAATACGCGTTCTTATTCTTCTTTCGTGTTTTTTCTGGTTCCGTAAATTAATCTATCTTGCGGGAGTTCGTTAGTTTGTTTGTTCGTTCGTTTGGTTGGCTGGTTGGTCGGTCGGTTGGTTGGTTGGTTGGTCGGTTGGTTGGTTGGTTGGTTGGTTGGTTGGTTGGTTGGTTGTGTGTGTGTGTGTTGTCGATAATCATGGCAAATCGAAATGGTGTACAATGATTTGTTAAGGTGTATATTGATGCTTGATTAGACGGTTGACATGGAGGAGACGGCAGAGTAGACAAGATTTCTTTTTGATCAGTGAAACTTTAGTGTCTGATGTTGCTGGAGCGATACTATACCTGCATATCGACTGAATCATTCTATGATTCTGCTAATGTTTAAAAATGGTATAAGTTAGCAGTCTAATTACTTTTGGAAATTTAACTGCTTATCACAGGAAAAACAAGACAAAAATAATGACGACACGAAAGAATTAAAAGCAAAAACAAAAAACAACTAAAAAAACAACAACATAACAACAACAACAACAACAAACAACAACAACAACACACACACACACACACACACACACACACAATACACAATTATGGCCTCTAGAAGATCAGGATTAAGAAGACGGAAGGAGCATTACTCACATCGAGAGCAAGATGCATATCCAAAGTAAAAAATTAACAACCTATTTTTTTATGGATTACAAAAGCGTCATTAATAAGTCAGCAAATGATTAAGCTTAATGAGTTTCAGATGAATTTCAACAATTTTACAGAAAATTATCAAACAGGTTATAGAAGAATATCTACCAGAAAATACAGTTGATGAGACCCCAAAAGTGACAACACATTATCGAAACATTATAAGTAAATATAACACTACAAGACGCAGTTACGGTCTTAAAACCACGAAAAACAACAAAAGCCCTGAACGTGATGGATTCACTTATGATTTTTTAAGAATTCTTTTGGAAAGATATAGGAGTGTTTATGATAACATCATTGAATGAAGGCTTATAAGAGAAAGAACTACCCCACACTCAAAAAGGAGTCATTATTTGCATACTTAAAGAAATTAAACATAAAGAGCCGGAAGTCAATTACTTTACTGAATGTGGCTTACAAATTAGTTGCATTGCCAACAGAATAAAATCAATTTTTCCAAATTCAATCATTAAAAACCAAACAGGGTTTGTGCCCAGTAGGGCAGTTCTTCAGACGATAATATCAGAATGTAAATGAGTATCTAAAAGAAAGGGTGTTTGACACTGTTGGTCTAATGTTCAAAGTTCTTGGAGCAGTTGGATTTGGAAATTCATTTGCGTATGGATACTCACGTTTTATAAGAATATCAAAGCCACAATAATAGTTAATGAACAAGCATCTGACTGGTTGCAGATTCACAGAGAATGCAGACAATGTGATTCCACATCCCTGTACTTATTTGCTTTGTGTGTAGCGATTCTTGCCATTATAAGAAAAAATGAAAATGGTTTTTCAAAATTTCAAAAATGTGGCTAAACAGCTCAGTTTGCTAATGATACGCACTTATAGAAAAGGGTAGCCAGGAGGTTTTTGAGAAAACTATCCAATATGACATTAATGCTTCGTCTAGAAATGGAGTGGAATTTTTAATGTTCAAAATACTGGGTATATAGTGCTCCACCGACTTTACAAAATTGTGTGGACACAAATTATTAACAAAACTTTACAGGCATGAAAAATATGCATAAAGTATGGATTAAAAAGGTACTTACGCCCTTAGATAGAACAGCTCTTCTCTAATCATTATTTGTCAAAACTTGTAGACTTATGGCTTCTTCTGCCTAATTCCCTGGGAATATGTATAAAAATTCTGCAAACATTCTCTTTTATATTTGTTTGGAACAGTAAACATAACAGAACAAATAGAAAGACTGTAAATGCTCTTATGTTAAAATTAGCGATCATGGAAACATACGGTTCAAGGTTTCCGTAAACTTCATAGAGTGCTGTTGCTGTTCTTGTGGAACCATTGTTTTTGAATGAAAAGGCTGGTTTTAAGAACATCTTACCGAGATGAAATGAATGGATGCTATACAGTGCGCTGTATTGCAGATTAGTGTAAGAGTGACGGAACATATTTCATCTATGATGAATGTATTCATAAATATAATGTATGCATCAGCTTTAGGAAAAATAAGTCTTTGTAAACAAATTGAGCATACATGTTGACAGTAATGAAACAGCCACAACACAAAAGATTTGTGACCTTTAAATGTCAGTAAACAGTACGATACGATCCTATAATTCACGACGAAAAGAGGGCAAAATGCAAAAGTAAACAAATACATTTCATAAAGATATAAAGTTGATAAGGATATTCAGACATATTCAGCACACCAAACGAGCCACATTAAAATGGGTCCAGGTAAGATGAGAACAGAACTGAACTTGTCATCAATGCAAGAAAAGCGTGCTTGGTGGATAACACCCATCACCTGGAGTATTCATTGTACAGAACGAGGCTGAGGTTGTCGATGACTTTACCTAACTGGACAGTTCAATCAACAACTGAAGCGACATGGTTTAGGAACTAACCTGTCGCATGGGCAGGTAAAGACAGCATTCAGCAAGCTGTCAAAATCTTGAATAGCAAGAAAATCTCCCTCAAACTAAAATTGTAGTTCTGCAACTCCAACTTTGCTGCACAGCTGTGAAATGTGGCACCTAAAACAGGCCAGGAGAAGAAGCTTGACTCTTTTGACCTAAAGGGCCTGTGTAAGATCTTGAGAATCAAATGTAAAGACTTTGTGATAAACAACGAAGCACGTTCAAGAAACAAACGGATCCCAGTCACCAACATCATCTGCAAACGTTGACTAAGTTTGCTGCGCTATGCTGTGCTCTCTCTCTCTCTCTCTCTCTCTCTCTCTCTCTCTCTCTCTCTCTCTCTCTCTCTCTCTCTCTCTCTCTCTCTCTCTCTCTCTCTATCTCTCTCTATCGCTCTCTCAACCTCCCTCTCTCCTCCCCCCATCTCTCTTTCTGTGTTATCTTCTTTATAATAATAATAATTATAATATTTATATAGCGCAAAATCTTGATAAAATCAAATCTAAGCGCTGAAACATACACACACGCACGCACGCACACACACGCACGCACGCACGCACACACACGCAAACACGCACACACACACACACACACACACACACACACACACACACACACACACACACACACACACACACACGGCTATAAATGGGGAGAAAGAATAAAAACAATGGAAAATTATAGAGAGCATATTATATACAATTATATATTGCAATGTGATTCCCCTCCGAGCGGAGGCAGGCTGCAGAGGGGATTGAGTGAGGTCAGGATTTTATGCAGAGGAGAAAAGGTGAGTTTTGAGAGCGGACTTGAAGGAGACAAAAGTAGGTTGCTGACGGACTGAGAGAGGAAGTTTGTTCCAGGAGAGTGCGTGGAAAGCGAAAAGTCAGAGGATCGGAGGCAGAGCGGAAGGTACGTGAGGGAACATAGATCTCAAGTAGGCTTGACAGGTAATCGGGGGCTGCGTTATTGAGGCTTTTGTAGCACATGGTGTCTAGTTTGTACTGTATGCGCTTTGATACAGGGAGCCAGTGAAGTTGTGCCAGGAGAGGAGATATGTGGTCAGCTTTTTTCTTTTTGAGTACAAGGCGTGCAGCATTGTTTTGAATGCGCTGTAGGATGTGAGTGGTGGAGGCAGGAAGACCGGACAGGAGTGAATTGCAATAGTCAATGCGAGACATTATGAAGGAGAGAACGAGTTTTGCAGTTGTTTCCACAGAGAGATACTTCCTGATCAGGCTTATACGATGGAGGTGATAGTAGCAAGATCTGGCAGTTTGAGAAACAAAGTTGCTCATGGAGAGGGTAGAGTCAATGCAGACACCAAGGTTTTTAGCTGAATCAGAAATTGGGACTGATGTGTTACCACCTCTACTTCTCTCATTTCCTCAGTATCAGTCGCTTATGTAGTGGGATGGGTTTTGTTTTTTTCCAGTGAACGCAAGTTATTTGCAATGCTCCTGCCATTAGCAAAGATAACATTGCATTGATTTATAGTTTTAGAGCACCAGAACAAATTTTTTCACAAAATGATATATCTTCGTTGACATAAGTTAGATAATTGTAACCAGCTCGCAAATGTTCAGTTTTCAGAGAAGTCAAAAAAGCATTGCTTGGTACTAAAAGAAAGATTGGTTTGGTTGTTTCTGAGTTTTTCACATGACATGATGGAATGATATGACGCATTGTCGTTGAGGAAGAACGTATGTTTTGGGGTACCAGAGTGATTGTCTGTATGTGTGCAAGAGTGCGTAGATGTTGCATGCGTGTGTGCGTGCGCGGTGTGTGTGTGTGTGTGTGTGTGTGTGTGCGCGCGTGTGTGTGTGTGTGCGTGCGTGGTGTGTGTGTGTGTGTGTGTGTGTGTGTGTGTGTGTGTGTGTGTGTGTGTGTGTGTGTGTGTGTGTGTGTGTGTGTGTGTGTTGACTTCAACATCCTTTTTCGTCTTTGCTGGGTATGAATGCGAGTAATGTTCGGAATGCACATGCTGCGATAAATGCGTGCGCTGTATGTCTTATGAGTACTATGTACTCTGTGAGTAATGCGGGTGTCGTGAGTATTGATAATGCCGTAAGTAATGCGTCCGCTGTGAGTACTAAAAATGTATTGTGAACAATACGTGTACTGTGAGTAATGACGCTTCATTTTCTTCGTTTTCAAACTATGCTTTTTCGGGGGTGGGGGTGGGGGTTCAACAAAACGAATGTGGTCGTATCACTGACGTACTTTGTTTTATACTGGTTCCAACAGCTTTATCGTTTTTATCATTAAACATATGCAGTCTGCGAGGTCTTCTGAGCAAAAACGGAAGTGCCAGATTGCATTCTACGTTGTGGTGCTATGATATTTACTTGTCATTTGTTTCAGATTCTTTTCCAATTTTTTTTCATTATCTTCTATTTTCATTTTCATAACGAAGAAATTGTAGGCCTATATTTATTTTCAAAACAAAGAACATAAACATCAATGATGATATGCATAATGTTACACGTATGTTATAGATACAAATAATTATGCATCTATACACATGTACATAAACGTTTCTTAAAATGTATGTTATGTACATTGACACGTGCAAACATCCATACATACATATACACATATACACGCACACATACACATATACATATCTATTTACCTATACGTACATATATGAACTCCTTTTTACACGCACATATAGATGCGCCAACATACATACACACATATACATATATATATATATATGTATATATGTATGTATATGTATACATATATATAATACATATATATACATACATTTATTGACATACGCACACATGCATGCATACATTTACATACGTATAATACATATATATACATACATTTATTGACATACGCACACATGCATACATACATTTACATACACTATCATATTTGTACATACATGTTAACACACGTACACGTACATATGCAGATATAACAAAATTATCAAGCACCTTATCCTATTATTTATATTATTTCATAACTTATACATCTGACTCAGTAATATATAAAAGCAAATAATTGAAATGGTTCCTCCCAAGACATGAGACTATACACTTATACACTGTCTGTTACAATTCTGTAGAAAAAAAAACACGCAGTTTGAAATTCACTGTGATCATATTGATTATCGATATATATTTCTCAATATTGTATACATATTTCAAATTTTGCATAAACAACTGAAAAAATGGAATATTTTTCCAGTTCTTAATTATGACGTCATTGTTATTAGCCATACGTTTTTGTGGTATCAATGTTCCGGGGACATTGTTGTTGCTTATCGAAAGAACTCATCCTTGCATATTTAAGTTTTTCACGTACTTTGAAGTGCGTTTTATAGTTCCTTCTGAAGAGTTGGGCCACAGGTTATGACAGAGACGTTTTTGCTTAGTGAAAGTCTATATAACCACCTGATGGTTATATTGATAATTTTGATAATTTAGTGTCTGACGTTGTTGATGTGAGCAAATCTTGCTGATTGCTGATGCTTTCTTAATAACTTTGGACTTTATTCAAGAGGGCTTCAGCACGCAACTCTGATAATTCCATATGCGCTCCACACAATTCTGCTGAGGAAAAAGTGCGTAAAAATGAACGGTAGATCTAGTCGTCGGAACACTCGGATCTAGTCGTCGGAACAATCGGACGCAATCACACGGAAGAGAGGCGTTTCTGGACTTGCAAAGAGGTAGGACATAATATGAATACATTCGTGACATGACGACACGCACGTGGAGAATATAACTTTGAGATGTTCGATCATGTGATTCTGTTCTTTCAGGTCATGGTTCATTTATATCCATAAGCAAGATGTCTGCCGCATCAATTAAAATATCAGCCAAATACTGGCCGGTTAGCGATTTGAGATGTAGTGGCATGTCATTGACAGGACACAAACCGAACAATGGAGCAGACTTAAAATGGTTAGTAGAGGGGAGATAATGAGTGCAGTAAAACGGGTATAATAAATCGGCAGGTGTTGAATGTATGCGATTGTGAGATAGCAAGAGGGTCGTGGTTTTGAGTGTTTGGCATCATCAGAAAGGAAAAGGGGGAGAGGGAGAATTTACAAAATAGATATATACATATAATTGATACATATATATAAATATATAATTGGTACATATATATAATTATATATATATATATATATATGTGTGTGTGTGTGTGTGTGTGTGTGTGTGTGTGTGTGTGTGTGTGTGTGTGTACACACATATATATACATACAATATACATGTATATATATATATATATATATATATATATAATATATATATATATATATATGCAAAATATCTGTGTGTATACATATATATATATATGTGTGTGTGTGTGTGTTGGCGTGTACGTGTGTGTGCATATATATGTACATATGTACATACATATACATCGATATCATATACATATATGTACATATAAGATCAATGCATATATTCTAGAAAAAGCACTCAACAAGAGCATGGATTGATTCACTTCTATATTTCCGCCCCTGGCCTTCCTGAGGGTAAAATGACAAATTCAGAAAATTAAGAAAATATAGATAGATATATAGATGGAGAGATAGATAGATAGATAGATAGATAGATAGATAGATAGATAGATAGATAGATAGATAGACAGATAGATAGATATTTTCTTAATCACTACACATATGTGATCAATACACCACTAACAAGACATCTCCATGGCCCAACCCTGGAATTAACAGACACACATGTGCATGACCTACGAGGATTCCAGTTCCACAAAGCCAACCACAGCATCAAACGTGTTCAAGCCATAACCCTGTGATAAACACAGTTGACGACTTCGAACGCAATTACCTAGAATCCCACCTCATCACAAACTAGTGACATTGACTCCACTTAGAATCAATATCCAATGCTAAGCCACCCAAATCACTCCCTTGTCACATTCAAATCACAACACCTGATCATACACTTGCACCATGTTCAGACCAGAAATACATTACAAGCACTATCTCCTGCCCCCACTCGCAATATATTGTACCCCGGATCCTGTTCCACGCTCTCCTCATTTTTTTCAAAATAATTTTTCCTTCGTGCACGTAGATTGTAAGGTGCTGTTCCTGTCTGTGCATCAGTGAAATTTGTCCTACATGTGTTTACACTTACATCCAGCAATCCTAAAGAAAAATAAAACAATCCACAATCATCATCATCATCATCATCATCATCATCATCTCATCATCATCATCATCATCATCATCATCATCATCATCATCATCATCATCAAAAGCCTTGCTACATTGCGTTGGCGATCATGGCCTTCCATCTGTTTCTATCCCTTGTTGCACATCTTCCATCCTCTGTCTTCAGTCACTCTGCAAATCCGTCCAATATTTTTTCCCTGGGTCTACCTGGTGCTTTCTCTCCCTCCAGCTTTCTACTCAAGGTATTTCTTCACAAGCTTCATTTGTCGAATTTCTCAACTTTGTCCATTGTTCCTCACTGTCACCAACGTCTTCCAGAGCACTGAACATGTACGTTAATTTTTTTACGTATCACTTCATCAGTCTTTAAGAGTCCAAGGTTTAGTTTGATGTTGCTTTAGGTCTGTTTCCTTTTCGTCAATTTCAGCCTAAATCATCCCACTACTTTGCAGTCTGTGCCTTTTGCAGTCTTTTGTTGATCAGGATGTAGACAATCTGATTTTTGATATTATCTCCTGGACTCATCCAAATCCATTTTCTTCTATTAGGCTGCTCAAACCAGGTGTTTCCTACTATGAACTCATTCATCTGTGCCCATTCTACAAGTTTCCCTCCCCTTTCATTTTGTGTACCAAGATCATGAGGTCCAACTATATCCTTCACTCTATCCTGTCCCACTTTAGCATTAAAATCTCCCATCATTATTGTAATTTCTTGTGATTTACATTGGGCCCTGGCCATCTATTATAATTCGGAGAAGTTGTCAGTTTCGTCCTGAGTACTTGTGGATGTTGGCGCATACACCTGAATGATGTTGATATTAAATGGCCTGCCATCCAATTTAACCAGCAAAACTCTGTCGGACACAGCCCAGTGTCCCCTAACTGCTTTTGATTTGTCCTTGTCAGTTATGATGCCTACTCCTCTTTCATGTGAGTTTCCACCAGAATGTATTACTGTATGCTCTCCTGATGTTATCGTGCCTGCCCAGCATGAGGGTCCCTACTGAACGAACGTGTTCCATAGCAGCCCCTATTTACATCGTTTTATCAACAATCAACAAATGAAAAAGTCAAAGAAAAAACAAACATCAAAATACGGAGACACTGTTAAATCGGATCTCCATGTGTGCGATGGTGTGTGTTAATTTCACAGCTTCCTCTCTATAGATTAGCAACGGAAATAGAACCAGACAGCAAGCAGTATGTATAGGATGGAAGTTTCATTTTCTCTTTTCTAGAGCTGTCAACAACCTAATTTTGTTGGGGTGATCTTTGTTCCATATCTCACCATAATAACATTTCAAAATGTAGTAGGCACGTATATAAAAAGAGACACAGACAGAAACAGAGAGAGAAAGACAGACAGACAGGCAGACAGAGACAGAGAGACAGCGAGACAGAGAGACAGAGAGAGACAGAGAGACAGAGACAGAGAGACTGCACCAGTATCAAAGCACTGCTAGCTCCACCAAAAACGTAATTAAAATCAGAAAAATAAGACAGCATTTGTACGTGTTGCCTGTCGCTGATTATACGGCTGTCGGTGAAAGGGGCCTAAGGTTCATGACACACATGGCAGGGTCAGTGTTGTCCTAAATATATCACAGATGCTGTTTATGCCACTGCCTGAAATACCTTCCTTCTATGCCCATGTTGTTCACACTAATACCACCACTGTGACCACCTTCACGTCTATTCACCATTCAGCCTCTATTTTGACTCCTACCTTTTCGACCCTTACAACCTTCCCATTTGTCTCCTTCGGTGCCCGGGGTTTCTTCATTTTACTCTGGGTTTTGTTTGCAGTGGCGTTCTTCCTCGTTCAAACCTTCTTTACAAATGATAGAAAAAGAAGAAAAACCAAAGCCTCACGTCATATCATTATCATTTTCAAGTTGGAAATATAGTGCATTAAAATGGAATACAATTCAAAGAATTAAACATAGAATCCATCGACCGATCAACCAACTGGCGGACCAAAGAGATTACTGTTATTGCTATTTTTGTTTAAAGCCCAGCCGGCTGTGCAGAGCCATATCAGGGCTGTTATACACATGAGCAAACAGAAAACAGTCATTCAGTGACAGGCAAAGAAATATTCTTCTTTAACTGGCGATTTGGAATTTAACATTCCTCTGTGTACTGGGTGTTTGTATAAATTTTTTAAAAAATCATTAAGATACTAAATGTAACACATGATTATAATTGGATTGAAGAAACATTTATAATGTTTCAAAGCCTTTACGTTTATTGTACTCTTTTAGTTGTTAATTTTAAAACAAGGTATATTTTTATTGTAACAGAATTGAGGGTGATCGCAATAGCATACAAAGCAAGTTCACACTGTTCTTGAAAGAGGACTGTTTTCCACATAAATCACATTGGTATTTGTAAACAATACCTACATGAGAGTTTCTACTCTCTACAAATAAACTAAAAATAAAATCAGTAACACATAACTGATAACTTGTCAGTTTGTCATTTGCCACTCTCCTTATACAGGGGGTTTGTATAGGTCTTTAAAAATCATTAAAAAAACAATGAGAAAACTCACACCCTTGAAACATTGATACACGATTATTGTTTGATTGAATAAACATATTATGGCGTTTCAAAGATGTAATTTTTTTAATACTTAGCATTGGTGAGAATAATTGTTTTTTTGACAAAAACTCGAGGAGGTTGCAACTGGATAAAGATAGAGTTCACATTGCTCCTGAAAATTGGACTGTTTTCTACATAATCATATTGAAAATCCCAGTAGAGAGTGAATAATGGATAGCTGAGATTTCTACTTTATACATATCGGCTAAATTCAGCAAAATATTGCTGACTACTTGGCAATTTGTACTCAGCTTCAGTATACCAAATATTTGAATGGATTTGGAAAAATCATGAAAAAATATTAACAAAACACACACTCTTGTTTTCAAATCATAAACAGGAATAGAGTTGGCATGAAAACAGCTCAAAGGCTGACCGGTTGAAGGTCATTCGCCACGTCAGTGGTCAAAGGTTACTAGTCTATGCTAACGAGGCCGTATGAGGACCTGCTTCGATTGCCACTAACTGGCACCACGTCACCAGTGGAACGATTTGAATATCAAATCCTCGATTGCGGCTGTTAGAGTGCAACCATCTCGCCTTGGGAGATCCTGGACCCAGGACATTAGAGCTGAGTGAGTTTTAAAAGATCACAATTGAACTGAATACATCCATGAAACAGTATCAAATTTATCGTGTATTAACAGGCACTCAATCAGTTTTAGATCTATAATTACAGAGAACATCCAAACCTCCATTCCCTGCAAATAGGAAATTCACATTTAGTTGTGTCTATTCACGTAATCAGTTGTGACATAAATAAAACATATATGCACACTTTTACATCTATTCACACACACACACACACACACACACACACACACACACACACACACACACACACACACAAACACACACACACACACACACAAACACACACACACACACACACAAAGAACTGAACATTTTCAGAGAGGAATCAAGTGGGCTGAAAATGACACGCTCGAAACGTTGTCTCACAAAAGAGAAAGCCAAGAACACCACCACCAGGAAAGGCACCAACAAAACTGAGACATCATCATCTTCGAACACTCCAGATGACGACAATCATCCAGAAAATCAGAGCTCCGCTCCAACAGATTTGCCATCTCCAAGTCGGCCATCGGCTCCACAACCACGGTCAGTAGGCCTAACATCATGTGGTTGTCACTGTCAAGAGGCGGTCAGAGAAATAGACATTCTAAAAAATACTATTCACCAAATGTCCGAACAAATCGGCCGCCTCACAGACACGCTACAAATCTGACAGAAAATTACGGTACTCCTAGAAAATAACAAAATGTTACAAGAGCTGCGCGAAGTCAAAAAGTGCACAAAAACTACCACCACAGCGTGCCAGACTGATTCCGCAGTCCACGGTGACTTTTCCACCACATCACCGATGGACAAATTTTCAACATACGCGGAATGCGCAGCTCAACCGCCCAAAGCAGAATATCAGGCAAACGTTGATCTTGGACGGAGAACTGCCATCAAGCGAACGCATGACGTCTTTACCAAACCAAAACGTGACGTCAAAACTGCTGTATCAACTCGTCCCAGATCTAAGTCCAGTGATCTCCCACGTGTCCTCATTATTCATGACTCCGTCTTGAACAAAGTGGAGGGACAGAGATTAGGATCGTCCTACGGTTTCCAGGTGGCGACGAGAAAGATACGTAACATCGAGGACTGTAAGCGAGCTATTGAAAAATCTAAAGAAGAGCTTGACACCTGAACCTGACTGCGTTCTTTTACACGTCGGTATAACTGATCTAAAAACAAAAGAGCCAAAAGTAGCCTATGTACTACCAATCTAGACGTCTGTGTAAAATCAATTAACACCCACTTTCCAAAAGCCAAGGTAGTGTTAAGTCAGGTCGCTCCTGTGAGAAACAAGCACCTAAACGTGAAAAGGGAGCTCCTTAAATTAATGTCCTGACCAAAGAGAGACTCCTCAACGCAGCAAATGTCAACTACATCAGCCACGATAATCTGCAAACACACAGCTACCACCCAAGTCAGCCAGGACGACATACATCCCATCACCAGAGCTTTTCTGGGAAAAACCGAGGAGGAGATCAACCCATCAACGCCATCAATTAAGACCCGGCTTTCACCCTCAGTTTTTCTTCCCTCCCTGGTCATTTTAGATTCAGCCCAGATTCAGTTCCTCTCTGTTCAGTACTCAACTATATTGTTTTACTTAGATACTTGTTTGCTTACTTATGATAAATTTTACTTGAACGTTACAGTAATTGATTATCTAATTGTCTAAATATTGGATACTACTCCAAGCTTATTCAACTGTTCATCATGAAAAAGTGTGTAGTCAGTGACATCAACATTGTTCAGTGGAACACACGTTCCATTGTTAAAAATATTTCCTATAGAAACATCCAAGTCTTGCTTCTACAATCGTTGAATACCACCAAAACCAATATACCTAAAATCTCGGGGTTTTATTATCCACCAGTATAAAATCTCGGGGTTTTATTATCCACCAGTCAATGACGGAGGCCGAATACAAACAGCTATATCTGTTCGTGAATGCAGGTAAATATGAAAAGGAAAACTCCTTTGCGCTGTATTAATTATACACGTAAATGCTACCAATTAAAGCTTGACAAAATAGCACGATATATGGTAGAAAATGGACTGCGCCTATGCGTGGAAAAAACAAAGATAGTTTTGTTTAACAGTGGAGCTAACCCAGCAAGTGTTCCCACGTTCAAACTGGGAGATACTCTACTTCAGTATAACGAATCGGTTAATTCTTAGGAGTTTTCCTTACAGCGAAATTATCTTGGAATAAGCATATTGAATATTTATTAACAAAAGCTCAAAAAAGTTTAAATTTCTTGAAAATAGTTCGCAAACAGATATGGGGACAAGATACATCAACACTTGTTCATCTCTGTAAATCGCTTATTAGATCTAAATTAACCTATGCACAAGAAATCTTCTTCAGTGCACCAAAACACTTACTAACAAAACTGCAGAGCATAGATTGTAAAGGTTTCAAACTTGCGCTGGGTCTTCCAATGCATGCCTCTTGCCTTCACACATACATAATGCAATCAAATTGTTGCCGCTTGATGAACAAAGGAAAGTCGCTTCTACTAAATTTCTGTTAAGAAACACTACTATAGAAAACAGCATCGAAACAGAGACAAAAGTAAGATCAGACACCGACTTTCCAAAAAGAGCTAAATCAATATCCACTCAGGTCACATTGCAACATTTACAGCTGATGTTATGAAAGGCTCTGGAATTGATCTTGAAACAGATCCTGTAACTTTAAGACCTTCGTTTTCACCAGTACCCAGTTGGGAACTCCAAAGAGCACGATTTGACATACACCACACTGACTTAAAAAAAGAAGATAATATCAACTTACTGGCGAGTCAAGTTAAATGTCATAAAGAAGACTTTCATTCCGATCACTTGAAAGTTTACACTGATGGATCAATAATTGAAAGACAAGCAGGCTCAGCGTTTTTAATACCTGCTCTCAACATTGAGAAATCTTCCTATATAGGACTTAATAAATCTGTCTTTACTGCAGAACTCTTTGCAATCTTAATGGCTTTGAATTATATGATCAACCTTAATAGGACGATTCCCCAGATACTTTTTTGCGTTGATTCAAAATCTGTACTTCAAGCTCTTGAATTATCAAAATTACAAACAAGATCTGAAATGATATTGGAAATTACTCACTTGATTAATAGTTTATCCTTAAGAGGCACTGATATTACTTTCTGCTGGATACCATCTCATAGTTCTTTTCATTACAATGATACGGTTGATAGGGCTGCCAAACAGGGGGCAAAAAGCTCACCAGATTCAAATCATATACAAATTTCCCTCTCATTGCATGAGTGTTATTCCTTAGTGGACACCTACGTATGGAAGCAGTTTCAAGATAAACAGAAAAAGTATGAAAAATGTTACATGAACTTTGAAATTAGCAAAACACCTAAGCACACACACACACACACACACACACACACACACACACACACACACACACACACACACACACACACACACACACACACACACACACACACACACACACACAAGCAAGCGCCTACATGCACTCATACACACATGTCTCACCTGTCGGCGTCACGGAGTTCATTGTACGCCGCTGCACTCTTTGACACCACCACTTCCCTCGAGGCTGCCATGTGATGTTCATACCTGTTCTTTCAAGCTCCAGGAACAGGAGAGGAAGCTTTCCTAGTTCTAGCAATGTTTGCACATTCCACGTTCACGCACACACACACGCACGCGCGCGGGCACACACGCACACACACACACACATACACACACACGCACGCACACACAACACACACACACACACACACACACACTCACACACACACACACACACACACACACCACACACACACACACACACACACACACACACACACACACACACACACCACGTCCAGCTACCTACAGATAGAAAAGATTGACTGTATTTTTACTAGAAAGTGATGGAAATCCAACTACGATGAAAGATTTGGTTTTTAAAACACTATGGTGTGACTGAGAAACAGAGCGAGAAAGAGAGGGAGGGGGTAAAGAGCAGTGGAGGAAATGAACGGAGAGAGCAGGGGGCTGGGTGGGTTGGTGGGCAGCTGCTAGCTTGTATTCTGTACCTGAAGAATCTCAACGTTTTGTTTGTTTGTTTGTTTATTTGTTTGTTTGTTTGTTTGTTTGTTTGTTTGTTTGTTTGTTTGTTTGTTTGTTTGGTTGATTGTTTGTTTGTTTGTCTTTTGTTTATTTAATTTACGTCACATTTTTTCGTCAGTGCGTCTGAGTTTACATTTCATGCTATTCAACGTCGCTGAAAGAATGAGTCTACATTACGTTCACCCAGTGTCATTTTTCTCTTTATCATTTTTAACTTCACACTGATTCTCCTGCTCCTCCTGGCTCCTGCAGGGGCGAATGTGATCCGCTCGGCAAAGAAAGATTCTTTTAAATAGAATTACCCAGTGTACTCGATGCTCGGGGACGCATCGGATTGACGAACATGTACATGTATGTTTAAATGTGTGTGTGTATGTGTGTGTGTGTGTGTGTGTGTGTGTGTGTGTGTGTGTGTGTGTGTGTGTGTGTGTGTGTGTGTCTGTGTGTGTGTGTGTGTGTGTGTGTGTGTGTTTGTGTGTGTGTGTGTGTGTCTGTGTGAGAGAGAGAGAAAGGAGAGAGAGAGAGAGATTCCTTTTCTCAATGGAGCACCTAGCTCCGTTTTTGGATATACAAAATTATTGGTATCAATATAAAGACATGCCCTTTCTCGAGATTTCCTTTTCAGTTATGCAAACACACACATGGACACACACACACACAATACACACACACACACACACACACACACACACACACACACACACACACACACACACACACACACACACACAAGATAACATGTACATGTATATATATATATATATATATGTATACATATGTGTATATATATATAAATATGTATATATATATATACATATATATATGTGTGTGTGTGTATCCGTGTGTGCGTGTGTATGTATGTATCAGCTGATATATGTACAAATATATACATGTATACATGTACATACATATATATAGACACAGACATGTATACATTGTATATGTATAGCCAGATGAATATATATGTTATGTATGTATGTTATATCACCATGTCATGGCTCCATCTCTCTAATTATACAATGGATGGGTCCGGCTGAGGATTCAATTGATAAGGAGCAGTGTTGGCTGTGGCTGAAAAAGCTGATTCTTGAGAGGCACAGCTAACGAATGTCAAGGTTGGTGATTGTGGCTGGTGGGGTGTTCGCTGCTGCAGCTTTCCTTCTCTCTGTTCTGTCGACCACGGTTAGGTTCGTTTCTTCTCTGCAATGACAATGCCTGCAGTCACAACATTGTCATTGGGCGCAACACTTTGTAGCTGAGATTTCCTAGGTGTCCAAACTGATATCAGCAAATTTCAGGTCATGTTTGTAAATGTCCCGATACATAAAGCAGCAATGGCCACCCAGTGGACTGAGATACCACAAAGAGCTGTCCATACGAGATATCTTTTGGTATATGGCCATCCTGCATGAAGCAGACATGGATAAGTCAGTGAAATGGTCATTATGTGAATAGGGCATACATACTTAGCGCCCGCCTGGTCCAGGACGTCCTTGTTTGGCACATGATCCTTCAAAGAAAACCAGAGTAAGCACCGCCGCTGAAAGCTGTTGAGGCGGTGGTCTTGGTGCACCTCAGTAAAATCAGCTGTCGCTGCCGTAAAGGGGGATCATGAATACACAGGCTCTGTCCACTGCAGTCTGAGTGGTTATGGGCAGCTGGTTATTTTCCCTCATTATCTTGGCTCTTCATGCGAATGTGTGTGTGTGTGTGGTGTGTGTGTGTGTGTGTGTGTGTGTGTGTGTGTGTGTGTGTGTGTGTGTGTGTGTGTGTGTGTGTGTGTGTGTGCGCGCGTATGTGGGTGAGTGTGTGTGTGCGTGCGAGCGTGCGTGCGTGTGTGTGTGTGTGTGTGTGTGTGTGTGTGTGTGTGTGTGTGTGTGTGTGTGTGTGTGTGTGTGTGTGTGTGTGTGTGGTGAAGTCTTGATGATAAAATAGGTAGTTGTGGCCTAATAAATATATGCAAAATCCTTTTCTCAGAACATTCAATGTCATCAATCTGATAGGTATATTTTGAATTATTATGTGCAGCGATCAAAAATTGACATTATAAATCTTAAATTTACGAGTGATATATTTGCTACGATTCCGCAAAGGAATGAGTTGTGATGGGGTCTGAAAACTGGGAATTCAAGCAAGTTCAGTAAACATAACTGAAAAGATATCAACAAAATTATGTGATAGTAATATTTTTAGGAAGAAGAAAGGATGTGCATATGGGCGAGAAAATATCAAAACTCTGGTGTTGTTCCCAAAGTTTTGAGATTTTCAAGGAAAATTTAAACCTGTATAAGATTTCTTACACACAAGCACACACACAAACACACACATTTCTATCATATTGATGTTGCTGTAATTATGTTCAGATACAGGTTGCATGATACTTGGTACACTAATATTTATATATGTATGTACATGTTTGTGCCTTTCAACTATATAGCTGGGGGTTTTTTGTGTTACCGTTAATATTGTTGCTTTTGTTGTCATTGTGTTTTTTGTTGTTGTTGTTGTTGCTGTTGTTGTTTTTGTTGTTCTGTCTTAGAAAGCGGATGGAACAGCAGTCAACTGTTGCCTAGAACTGGACTAACAAAACATCTGGCCCCATTTCGTTTTAATTAGTCATGTGCAAGAGAAATCTGAATAAATAAAACACAAGCAAATGAATACACTGAAAAAAATAAACAAAAAATATAGCTATTTGTCTTGTGAGTTTCTGTGCCTACAGTCTATGATAACAAAATAATTGAAAATATTTCATGTCACGATTGCAATACATATCGTTTTCTAAATTACTGTAGCGTGGCATCACTCTGTTTCGAGCAGAGCGCATACGGAATTGTTTGTGTGCAATGATTCCTCCTGAACAAGTTCCAAACTCTATCTCTGTCTCTCTCTCTCTGTGTCTCTCTCTGTCTGTGTCTCTCTGTGCTTAAATGTATATGTGTGAATGTATGTGAGTATGCATGTGTCTGTGAATGTGTGTGCGCGTGTGCTTGAGTGTATGTGTGTGAGTGGCTGATTGTATGTGTGTGTGTGTACATGCACGTATTTTATTGTTTAATTTGCTTGTGTGTTGAACTAGGAAAAAAATGTAATATCTGTTCAGTCTGAGTACACTCTGCCATATAGTTCTAGTCCGTAGAGCGTACAGGGGCTTTCAAAGGATTTCCGCCGAAGCCGACCCTGTCGTTATCCCTTTTTATTTGCAAATCCTTTCAGCTGTTAACATTTCCTGCAGCAATCAACAGGAAGTTTTATTCTGAACTTTTCTTGGGGTTTAAGTGTACCAGAAAAGACATTGGAAGAGTCTCTGAGTGATTTGTTAGTGGCTTTACCGATAATACTACTAGTCTGTTGTTATTTTTGAAGAACTATATTTATATTGCATTGAAGCTTTGATGTACTCGTATTTACCTCATTATATTCTGCTGTGTTGATGTACTGACATGGCAGTCCTCTCCCCATTTAACGTCCTGTCAATCTGAGTGCTTTCAAATTGTGTATTATTATATATAAAAATAACTCTGGTTATGTATAATGCACAATGAGTCAAAGCTTGTTTGGGAAAAGAGTGGTATACAAAACGATTTGTACGCTAAGAATTCTTTTCGTCTGTCTGCTTGTCTGTCTGTCCATGTCTCCAGCATAGTAATAGTAATAATGACAATAATATCAATAATAATTAGGAAGATGATGATAATAATAATAACAATAACAACAACAACAATAATGATAATAATAATAATGATAATGATAATAGTAATGTTATAATAATAGTGATTCCTCCTAAAAGAAATTTGTGACACCGGAAAAATCCCCAAAGATATGTCAAAATCAATTTTCATTGCACTTCCAAAGAAAACAGGAGCTATAGAATGCGAACTCTATCGCACAATCTGCTTGATGAGTCATGTGACAAAAATCGTATTAAGAATAATCATTACGAGGACAAGAAATATAATCAAAAGAGAAATAGCAGAAGAACAATGTGGATTTGTCGAAGGTAAAGGAACTGTCAATGCCATATCCATCCTAAGAACTATCAAAGAGATGTCAATGGAGTTGAATAAGGATTTATGTTCATGCTTTGTTGATTTTTCCAAGGTTTTCAATCAGGTAAGACAAGAAGAATTGATCAACCAACTAGAAAGACTCAATATTGATGGAAACGATCTACGAGTAATCAGAAATGCGTATTGGGAACAAACAGCTGCGATGAGAATAGAAAACGATATAAGCTCTTTCCAAAATATCAAAAGAGGAGTCAGGCAAGTTTGTGTTTTGTCACCAAATCTGTTTTCATCATGAGAAACCTAGAAGAATGCCCTGCATTAAACTTTGGAGGAAAAATGATAAACACCATTTGTTACGCAGATGACACCGTGCTAATTGCAGAAAATGAAAGGGACCTACAAAACCATGTGAATATAATAGAAATAGAAAGCAAAAATAAAGGTTTGGAGCTAAATAGCAAGAAGACAGAAGTCATGGTAATCAGTGTAAAAAACCATGAAATCCTCTCATGCAAAATAACAACAAACGGCATAACTTTGATAAGTATAGATATCTGGGAACGGTTATTTGACCAGACGGCAGATGCACATTAGAAATAGCCAGCAGATTTGGCCAAGCCAAAACAGCATTCAAGAAGATGAAAAGCGTTCTTACCAGCAACTGCCTATCAATTAACATCAAGAAGAAAGTTCTTGAATGTTGTATAGAACCAATAATGTTATACGACTGTGAGGCGTTGACATCAACACGCAAAGCAAAACAAGGTTAAGGCAGCCGAGATGTGGTATTTGAGAAGAATGTGAGAGTTCCATGGACAGCAAAGAAAACAAACGAGTCATGGAGGCAGACACAAGAAGATCATTCCTATGGATGATTAGGAAATGACAGGCAACATTTACAGGCCATTTTATGAGGAAAGGGGAATTAGAGCACCTGGTCACAACAGGAAAGCTGGAGGGAAAGGGAGCTCGAGGTACACCCAGGGATAAAATATTGGACGGACTTGCAGGATGGATGAGGACAGAGAGGGTAGAAGATGTGCTTGTGGCAACAAGGAATAGATACATTTGGAGGGCCATGATCGCCAACGCCATGTGGCAGGGCACATGATGAATAATAATTCCATTCTTATAGTGGAAACAGTTCGCATCTGAAGATATTTGTTGCATTTAAAAAATCAAAAGAGAAAAAGAAGAGAAAAGGCTAGATTGCTGACGTATTGCACGTCTCTGATATTGTCTTGTGTACTGGATTTGTTTCGTTCCTGTAATTATTTCTGGACATACTTGTTCGTCATCAGATGGTTTACATTCTGCTTCATGTTTTATGTCATGTTGCGTCTGTATAAATATTGTACGGATTTCATTTTTTGTTATGGTTTGTAAGCATTCGTTTGCAAATTTATTTTCTATTTTACCGCTGGAACGTGGTCACGTGCTTCTCTTCCCGCTCATCGCTCTTGGCGTTCCAACAGTGACACGCAAGACCTTTTGTCCCGTGTTTAGTTGACAGTCATGAATTGTTTACCACTTTCAGCCTCGCTACTCAGCTCTCCGTTACATATGCCATCAGCTTCTAGGTGTTAGCATCGGCCCTTGATCCCATCCAAGCTCTCGCCGTCACCAGTTGTGTACTGGAGTCAATCTTCCTCGATGGCGTGGCTATAAAGGCGGAAGAAGGAAGCAGAGGAAGATCGCGGTAATCAGCAGCGCCACCGATCTTCACTGCTCGACTTACCTGCCATAACCAGTGTGTTACCTTGTTCCACAACGCAATCTATCATCATACTCCGATCTGCACCAGGATCATTGCTCAGTGTTGTCCCCTTCAGTACCTGGTTGTTAGGGAAGTCTTAGAGGAAGAGTGAAATCCAGGTCTTAATGTCAGACAATTACGTTGATATCTTCATAATATAGAAACCCGGCTCCGACCCGCTGGTGACGAGGCCAAAATTGTTGACCTCATCCTATGGGGTATTTTACTGTCTGTGCCCCGCCTTGCTGGAGATCCCTGTAGGGGGGGGGGGGATATGGCGGTGTCTTCATTGTCAAGGATTCACTTGAATGGCACATAAATATTATTTCTTCCATGTTTTGAACCAGCTTTTCTAACATTTTCCTTTGACGAACAGAGCACGAACATTGTGTGTATTTACCACCCTACCCCTAGCAGGAAAAAAACCCCAACAAATTCATTGGTACCGAGTCCTTTCATGTGTTTCTAGGCTTGCTTCAATATTGCAACAATCTCTATGGCAAGACGATTCTCTCTGGAGATTTCAATTTTTGTTTTGACACCTGACCAAAAAAATGTGTGAACTTTCTCAAATGTTTGGTTATTTGCATTTTGTTTCTGCACCAACTCACCAATATGGCCATATTTTGGATCTTGTCTTTTTCTAAAGCCAGATGATTGTTTAAACCTGTCTAAGTACCTCAGATACGCTGTAAAAACGGATAATACTGCTGTCATGTTCACTTTTGATGTTTCTAAATCTAAACCCAAACCTGCTGTCCATATCCATTCTCTCAAAAAAATAAATATGCAGTCTTTCTCTTAGGACATTTCTCAGGCTTTATCTTCTGACTCATGTTCTTCCGTATCTGTCTACAATAGCAGTCTCCATTCATACCTCGACAAACATGCTCATCTCCACTTTTGTACTGTTTCTCTTCTCACACCAACACCTTGATTCCTTGACATCTCCGAAGACCTCCGTGCCTTGAAACGGTTACCGAGCGCTTAAAAATACGCTCACGGTACACAAGCGAATCTATAACTTTCTGAAGCAGAAAATTGCTGATCTGTTTGAAAAAAAAAGACTTCATGTATCACCTTAAGATTCAAACTAATCTTACTTGCTAAGAGCTGTGTCATAACCTCAACAAACTTTTGATAATACTGTCACTTTACCTCTTCCAAGTAACGTTTCTTCTGTTGATTTGCCTTCATTTTTTCTGACCAGTTTGATAGCTAAATTCGTACAATTTAACAAAGTTTCTGCATCTTCATTTATCACTGTCAGCTCTACAGCCTTCTCTGGACAACCGCTATTCTCGTTTTGAACAGTCTCCAAGTCAGGAGTTTAAAAAAATACTCAAAGGTATGACCTTCCCCCCTCTAAATCCTGTCAACTGGACCTTATTTCCACAAAACCTCTCTACGAGAATGTTGAACCTCTTGTCGCTACTATTACCCATCTCATAAACATGTCGCTGTGTTCTGGAACTGTTAAATATGATATTACAACAACTGTTGTCAAACCGCTCTACAAGAAGCCTCTAATCTTCCATTCCTGATGCTTGAAATTTTCTTCTTTTTTTTCTCAACCTCTCTCACATTTACAATCCAATAATCTGTCTGCTTGCCTCAATAGTCACAACGCTAAGATTGTCTTCATTTAAGTTGTTAATGGTATCCTAGCTCATCTTGAAGATGATAAAATATGTTCTTTTATTTCTCGATCTTTCTGTCCTGTTTGATACCTTTGCTCACCAGGTTATCACTTATCAGCTGGAAGGTGATTTTTGCATGATTTCCACTTCGCTCATATGATTCCAGTTTTATCTGTCTCAAAGAATACATTTTGTATCAGAGAATGATTCTTCTTCCTCTTTGTTTCATTTCGATATGGGGTTCCCCAATATTTAGTTCTGAGACCTCTTCTGTTTGTTACGTACATTCCCCCTCTCTTCAACATTAAAACCAACCATTCTGCTAAAAATCACTTCTTTGCTGAGGACACACAGTTAGATACCAGCATCTGCACTGGAACTGAGTGAAATGATGTCTACACTCCAATTATTCTGTCAACCATGCCCACCTGACCCTTCCTTCTCTGGCACACCTCTTACTACTTTTACCCCAGTCTCACAAGAAGAAATTTTCAACACAATCAGATCCATGTCGTTCAAAACCTGCGAACTGGATCCTCTTCCAGGTTCTCTCTACTCCGACTGTCCCCCTACTCTCCTCCCATTCATCACTGACATCATCAACACTTCTTTTCAAACTGGAACTGTCCCAGATTCTTTCAAGTCTGCTATTGTTCACCCTTCCTCAAGAAACACAATTTAGACCCAAATGAACTGAAAAATTACCGGCCTATCTCTAATCTCTCTTTCTTGTCAAAACTCCTTGAAAAAGTCGTCCTCAACCAGCTGAACTCTCACCTGTCTGCCAACAATCTCCTCAATCCTTTCCAGTCAGCCTACCGCCAGTGCCATAGCACTGAAACTGTCCTACTACACATTCTCAACAATCTCCTCCTTGCAGCTGATACTGGCAAAGTCTCTCTCCTCACACTCCTTGATCTGTCTGCAGCCTTTGATACCATTGACCATGGTATTCTCCTTTCTAGACTTCATCATACTTTTGGCATCTCTGACATTGCTCTCTCCTGGTTCACTTCATACCTATCAAACAGAAAACAAACTGTTCTCATTAATGGCACTTACTCTCAACCTGCATACCTGACCTGTGGTGTTCCACAAGGATCTGTCCTTGGCCCTGTTCTTTTCACTCTTTATACCTCCCCCCTGTCCACCATCATCAACTCCCACTCTATAAAATACCACTTCTATGCTGATGACACCCAACTTCAAGATAGTGACTCACCTGATAATATACAGCGCCTGTTGACTCGCACCACTGAATGTTACTCGGACATCAAGAACTGGATGATGTTCAACAAACTTCAGCTTAATGACGACAAGACAGAAGCTATCCTCATTGGCACCCGTCAGAAACTTTCTCAGCTGCCTCCTCTTTCTCTCCCATTATGTAACACATCAGTCCCAATTTCTGATTCAGCTAAAAACCTTGGTGTCTGCATTGACTCTACCCTCTCCATGAACAACTTTGTTTCTCAAAATGCCAGATCTTGCTACTATCATCTCCATCGTATAAGCCTGATCAGGAAGTATCTCTCTGTGGAAACAACTGCAAAACTCGTTCTCTCCTTCATAATGTCTCGCATTGACTATTGCAATTCACTCCTGTCTGGTCTTCCTGCCTCCACCATTCACATCCTACAGCGCATTCAAAACAATGCTGTACGCCTTGTACTCAAAAAGAAAAAAGCTGACCACATATCTCCTCTCCTGGCACAACTTCACTGGCTCCCTGTATCAAAGCGCATACAGTACAAACTAGACACCATGTGCTACAAAAGCCTCAATAACGCAGCCCCCGATTACCTGTCAAGCCTACTTGAGATCTATGTTCCCTCACGTACCCTCCGCTCTGCCTCCGATCCTCTGACTTTTCGCTTTCCACGCACTAAGCTCAATACCTATGGTCCACGAGCCTTCTCTGTTTCTGGTCCACTCTCCTGGAACAAACTTCCTCTCTCAGTCCGTCAGCAACCTACTTTTGTCTCCTTCAAGTCCGCTCTCAAAACTCACCTTTTCTCCTCTGCATAAAATCCTAACCTCACTCAACCCCCCTCTGCAGCCTGTCTCCGCTCGGAGGGAAATCACTTTGTTATAATATATAATTGTATATGATATGCTCTCTATAATTTTCCATTGCTTTTATTCTTGCTTTTATTGCTTTTATTCTTTCTCCCCATTTATAGCCATGCGTGTGTGTGTGTGTGTGTGTGTGTGTGTGTGTGTGTGTGTGTGTGTGTGTGTGTGTGTGTGTGTGTGTGCGTGCGTGTGTGTGCGTGCGTACGTGCGTGCGTGCGTGCGTGCGTGCGTGTGTGTCTGTTTCAGCGCTTAGATTTGATTTTGTCGAGATTTTGCGCTATATAAATATTGTAATTATTATTATTATTATTATAAGAGACATTAAATACTGGGTGACTGACAAGTGACTTAAGCTTAACGATGATAAAGCTGATGTTCTGTTGTACCTTTTCCAAGTTCAGTCTCTCTCGTTGTATGTAATATTCCCTTCTCTGATTCTGTACGGAATCCTGGATTCATTATTCTGTCCTTATCATGCAACAACATATAACCATAGTATGTCAAATGGCTTTTTTGTAAACTTAAACTCATCAGCTCTATTCCCGTTCTTCTCACTGATTCAGCAGCCAAACCCCTTGTAATTGCTTGTGTAGTTGCTCTTTTAATAGGTGCTCTCTTCATATTCTACTGAAGTTCAGAATTTTGCTGCAAGGTTCATCGTTAAAACTTCTCACAATGAGAGTTCAACACACCTGCTTTGTACGCTCAGTGGCTTCCTGTTCAACACCGTGTGCGAAAGCTGCTTGTATGTTTACAAAGTTGTCTCTGATCTTGTTACTGCTAATATATGTGAATTGCGCCATGCCTATTATTCCTGTACTCTTCACTCTTCTTCTTATACTCGACTATACGAAATCCCTGAAATCTGCCCTTTCATTTAAGAAAACTAACAGTTCGTCTTTTAAAACCCAACTTAAAATTCATATTTTCCGTGAATCCTGTTGTGCAAAATTCCATGGTTGTACTATCCCTGACCAAAAGTAACATCAAACTAAATTTTGGACGCCTGAAGACAGATGAATCGACTCGTGAAAATTTTAACATATAAGTTCAAAACAAATTCGGTGCTCTAGATGACGTTGGTGGTAATGACTAACAATGGACAAAAGTTGAGAAACTCGATAAATGGAGCTTGTGAAGAAAGACTGGGAGTTGAAAGAAAAGCAAAGAAGAACTGGATGATGAAAGACATTTTAGACTAGATGGAAGAACAGAAGTAGGCAAAAGGAAAAGAGGAAGCATACAAAGAGATGCTGAAGAAAATCAGGAATAGGTGCAATGAAGCTAAGGACGCTAGGCTGGAAACAAACTGCAAAGAAACAGAAGACCTACACAAACAGACCCTCAGTCTATGTTCAGAAATACTCAAAAAGACGTGCACATCAACTAGTTGCTTAAAATCTAAAGACGGTATACATATTATGGAAAAAGACAAAATATCAGATAGATGGGGAGAGTACATTAAAGACCTTTTTGACAATGACAGTAACAAAGAACACATTATAATAAAGAATGTTGAAGGACCACCCATAATGAAATATGATGTTAGAGCAGCATCGCAAAAGATGAAACCGGGAAAAGCCCCAGGACTAGACAAGATTATTACAAAAATAATTGAGGCTCTAGATGAATTTGGTACTGAAAAAATAACAATCCTCCTAAATGAAATTTATGACACCAGAAAAATCTCTAAACTTTAATGAAGATATGTCAACATCAATTGTCTTTGCGCTTACAAAGAAAGCAGGGGTTATAGAACGCGAAATTCATCGTACAATCAGCTTGATGTGTCATGTAACAAAAATTCTATTATGAATAATCATGAGAGGACAAGGAACATAATCGAAAGAGAAATAACAGAAGAACAATGTGGTTTTGTCTACGGGAAAGGAACATTTAACATTAATGCCATATACATCCAAGCCCTGGAGGAATTTGGCATAGAAAAAATAACAGTCCTCCTAAATGAAATTTATGACACTGGAAAAATCCCCAAAGATATGTCAAAATCAATTTTCATTGCACTTCCAAAGAAGACAGGGGCTATAGAATGCGAAGTCCATCGCACAATCAGTTTGATGAGTCATGTAACAAAAATCCTGTTAAGAATAATCATGATGAGGACAAGGAATAGAATCAAAAGAGAAATAGCAGAAGAGCAGTGTAGATTTGTGGAGGGGAAACTATTAATGCCACATACATCCTAAGAACTATCATAGAGAGGTCAGTTGAGATGAATAAGGATTTGTATTTATGCTTTGTTGACTATACCAAGGCTTTCGATCGGGTACGACATGAAGAATTGATCAACCAACTGGAGAGACTCAATGTCGATGGAAAAGATCTACGAATAATCAGGAATATGTACTGGGAACAAACAGCTGCAATGAGAATAGAAAACAATATAAGCTCTTTTCAAAACATCAAAAGAGAAGTCAGACAGGGTTGTGTTTTGTCACCAGATCTGTTTTCACTATATAGCGAAAACATCATGAGAAACCTAGAAGAAGACCCTGGATTAAAGGTTGGAGGGAAAATGATAAACAACATTCGGTACGCGGATGACACCGTGCTAATTGCAGAAAATGAAAGGGACCTACACAACCTTGTGAATATACTAGAAACAGAAAGCAAAGGTAAGGGGTTGGAACTAAACAGCAGGAAGACTGAAGTCATGGTGATCAGTAAAAAACATGAAATCCCATCATGCAAAATAACAGCAAATGGCACAACTTTGACACAGGTTAATATGTTCAAATACCTGGGAAGGGTCATTTCATCAGACGGCAGATGCACATCGGAAATAGCTGGCAGAATCGGCCAAGCCAAAACAGCATTCAAGAAGATGACAAGCATTCTTACCAACAAATGCCTATCAATTAACATCAGAAAGAGAGTCCTTGAATGTTATATAGAACCAATACTGTTGTACGGATGCGAGGCGTGGACAGTCAGCAAGCAAAGCCAGAGCAGGATTGAGGCAGCCGAGATGTGGTTTCTATGAAGAATGTTGAGAGTACCATGGACAGCAAAGAAAACAAACGAGACAGTCTTGATGGAGGCAGACACAAGTCGATCACTGATAAGGAAGATTAGGAAAAGACAAGCAACATTTATAAGCCATTTTATGAGGAAGGGGGATTTGGAGCACCTGGTCACAACAGGAAGGCTGGAGGGAAAGAGAGCACCGAGTAGACCCAGGGAGAGAATGCTGGACGGACTTGCAGGGGTGGCTGAGGATGAAGAGGGTGGGGGAGATGCTGGGGGCAACGAGAGATAGAGATGGTTGGAAGTCCATGGTCGCCAACGCCATGCGGCAGGGCACCTGATGATACTCTCATAGAAATATCAACTGAGTTGAATAAGGATTTATATTTACGTTTCGTTGATTATGCCAAGGCTTTTGATTGGGTAAAACATGAAAAATTGGTAAACCAGCTAGAAGGGCTCAATGATGGAAAAGACCTAAGAATAATCAGAAATATGTATTCGGAGCAAACAGCAGCAATGAGAATAGAAAACGATATAAGCTCTTTCTAAAATATCAAAAGAGGGATTAGGCAGGGGTGTGTTCTGTCATCAGATCTGTTTTCACTTCACAGTGATATCATCATGAGGACCTTAGAAGAATGCCCTGGGATAAAGACTGCAGGAAAAATGATAAACAATCTTCGTTATGCAAATGACGCCGTGGCTAATTGCAGAAAATTAAAAAAGACTTACAAAACCTTGTGAATATAATACAAATAGAAAGCAAAATTGAAGGGCTTGGAGTTAAATAGCAAGAAGGCTGAAGTCATGGTAATCAGTATTAAAAAAACCCATGAAATTCCGTCATGCAAAATGACATAACATTGAAACAGGTTGATAAGTTTGAATATCTGGAAACGGTCATCTGACCAGACGGGATTTCTTCACAAGCTTCATTTATCGAACTTCTCAACTTTGCCCATTGTTCCTCAGATAGCTGTAACAGTGCAAAATAGAAGAATGTTAGAAAAAAACACTTATTTTTCATTATTCTTGCTTTTCTTGCACATGTTACCACAGTAGAGATCACCAAATGGCATATGCCATAGCAGTGCACATGATACACTCCCAACCCCCAACCCTGTCTCCTCCCCCCTCCCTTTCCCATTTTCCATGCACACACACACACACACACACACACACACACACACACACACACACACACACACACACACACACACACACACACACGTACTGAGGAAACACACCATTGTGAAGTCACAAAATGACAGGTGCGGTAATCAAGCAGGTAAATGTCAAACTTGTAATAAGAATGTCTGGGTTTGGTCCCTTCTGAGTGCCTCCTACCTGGTGAAAAAGGGTGGAGAATTTGTTAAGTTCTCTGGTCAGCATGTGTGCAGACCTACCATTGTCTGAAACCCCTTTGTGTGCATGCTCATGCAGAAAATCAAATATGCACTATAAAGATCTTGTAAGTCATGTCTTGTATGTTTGATGGCTTATGGAAGCTTGGCCTAGCAAGCATATCCACCAAATCAGAGTATACATACTGTACCAGTATACTGCCTGCATAGTGTGGACAAAACTGCGCATATACACATCTGAGAAAATCTGAAGGCTATACAGAGATCATTAGGTTTTTCTAAAAAATAGCACAAACTGAGCAGATCTGTGCCACTAAACAATAAGCAAAGATCAGAGAAAGGCGAATGATTGTTTTGTACACGTTACTTTTTTTTTTTACCTTCATTTTTATGGTAGAAAAACAAAAACAAAAACTTGTCTGTCTCAGAACATGTGTATTCTTTCAAAATAGTATTCAGAACTCATTTTGTCACAATAAAGGATTCATATGCCCATACAGTGAATAATTTCGTCACATCGAAAGTGTGTTGCAAGTGCATGATTTGTGCCTGTTGGTGGGCGCATGCATGTGTTTGTGTACACAAAGACTGAGTTATTAATTATTGTGCCAAGTATGTACTTAATTTAATGACAATCTGAATTTATGGACAATTCCTGTTCTTCCTTGCTTGCATTAAATAAAAGTACAGAAATATATATCTATATAATAATCAAAATTTCAGCCATGACTTATTGACATAGATGAAGCATGGGGCACACACACACGCACACACGCACACACACACACACACACACACACACACACACACACACACACACACACACACACACACACACACACACACACACACCATCAATAGCGTTCACTGCCTATGATGTCATTATATTGAATGATGTCTTAATATTGATTATTAGGGGCAACCAACTTGCTAGGAAAGATAAAAAGTAATTGCAGGATCTATTTTCCTTTAAAAATACGAGTATAACAATTTAATTCGTCGTCACATTGGCTGTATCAATGAAAAACAAATAGCTACATATGTTTATAATGACATACGTCGTAAAGTACAGGAAAGGCTGTGGTTACGTCCCTTGCTTCGGGGGTGTCGGGGGACGTAGATCTGTTTCACGTCTAATGTAAAACCAAACGGGACACGTACGTATCGCGATACGGATACGTGTTGGGAGATACGTGACGTGTAATCTAAAGGTCTGTAGTGTGTGTGTGTGTATTTCTTTGATGTTGTTAATGTGGTTGTTTAAACCAATCATACGTTGATGATCTCTGTGATCCCAATAAAACTGAATGATACACATTGTAAACAACATCAAATTAAAACATAGCAGTCACAGAAAGTTGTTATCAAATGTAACAAAGTTGACATCATATTTCTCTCTTTTCTTTCTTATTGTGCCTCTCTCTTCCCGTACTATGAAACGGTAACTACAGGAAATCTTCAGGTCACACAGTGAACGTCTCCACATCAGTAACGCCAACAGGGAAAGTTGTTTCTCACAACATTCAGTGTTGATCTTTCGTGGTTCTTCCCCAGACTGGTCGTGACAGGGACATTTGTTTTTCTGGGCTGAGTGTTTTCATGATTGTGGATACGATTTCTTGAGAGGTGTTTAGGTTCCTCATAGTGGTTCCATCCCTTTCTGTTGCCTGTCTTTTGCTTTGCAGGATGAATTTGGGGAGTCAACACGCATCTGTCTCCTTTAGTCGACAGTGACAACATCATTTATTTCGAGGGTGTTCTGGTTCTGTCTTTTTTATCATATTGTGTTTGTTAGTCTGATTGATTTTACCAGCCTATGATTTAAGAGTCGGGTGTTGTGAATGAGTGTGTGGAGAAAGAAGTTTGAACAGATACGTTGTTAATTTTGAGTATGAATAAGAAAGAAAAGAGGTTGTATGTGTATGTATGTGTGTGTGTTTTTGCGTGCGTGCATGCGTGCGTGATAGAGAGAGAGAGATGGGATCAGTGCAGAAAACAGTCATATAGATGAGGCAATACGTGACCATCATACATGAAGCGAGGACTATCAACAGATATTGGTTGTTATGTGTGTATTAGTGAAGATAATTGTTTTCGTTTTCGACGTGTGTATGAGTGTGATAACTGGAAATGTGGTCGTCTAGATGTTACATTTGTGGTCTGTGACTGATGTTCTCCTACTTGTATGATATTTTATATTTTTTCTAGGTTGGTTGTCCCAACAGAATATAAAGATAAGATTACGTTGCTACCTAATATAAAGTCCTATTAAATAATGTACATTTCTGTTCTATTAAATAATGTGCAATTCTGCCCGCTGTATAGAATTCTTTCATTCTGGTAATGTTGTTTGCCAATAGCGCAGTATCACCGGTATAGCGCAGGTTGTAAGATTTTTACCTCCCATCTTATGCCCATGCCTTCTAGATCAGCATCTCTCATGAGAGGCGAATTAGTTTGGATAAAATTAGAGGTTTTAATATTGCAACTCTGGAAGAGTTATACATAAATTATGTTCATCCACATTTTTAACAAAGCCCTCACTTCCGACAATTTTTCAGCGTAATCTATTCCTTCATACCTTCTTACATCATTTGTAAACCATATGCCCAGTATTTTAAATGTCTGGGGATTCCGGTTTATGTGTAGATGCTGCTAATATCTGATTTTAACCTTTTTTACTTCCTAACCAGATGGCTAGTATGTTCTCAGCTTTCATGAAATGTCTGAAGGACTTCCAAATGTTAAGGCAAGGGAAACCAAATTGTCAAAAGATGTCTCATCTCCATTATTTATCAGCTGAGGATCGTCGGCAAACTGAGATATTTTGTATTCATTATCCATTATTCATTAGTTGATTATCGTCGGCAAACTGAGATATTTTGTATTCATTATCCATTATTCATTAGTTGATCATCGTCGGCAAACTGAGATATTTTGTATTCATTATCCATTATTCATTAGTTGATCATCGTCGGCAAACTGAGATATTTTGTATTCATTATCCATTACTCACTAGTTGATCATCGTCGGCAAACTGAGATATTTTGTATTCATTATCCATTATTCATTAGTTGATCATCGTCGGCAAACTGAGATATTTTGTATTCATTATCCGTTACTCATTAGTTGATCATCGTCGGCAAACTGAGATATTTTGTGTTCATTATCCGTTATTCATTTGCTGATCATCGTCGGCAAAATGAGATATTTTGTATTCATTATTCATTAGTTGATCATCGTCGGCAGACTGAGATATTTTGTATTCATTATCCATTATTCATTAGCTGATCATCGTCGGCAAACTGAAATATTTTGTATTCATTATCCATTATTCATTAGTTGATTATCGTCGGCAAACTGAGATATTTTGTGTCCATTATCCATTATTCATTAGCTGATCATCGTCGGCAAACTGAGATACTTTGTGTCCATTATCCATTATTCATTAGTTGATCATCGTCGGCAAACTGAGATATTTTGTGTTCATTATCCATTATTCATTAGCTGATCATCGTCGGCAAACTGAGATATTTTGTGTCCATTATCCATTATTCATTAGCTGATCATCGTCGGCAAACTGACATATAAAAAAGAACGTCGAAGGACCACCCATAATGAAAGATGAAGTTAGAGCAGCATTGAAAAAGATGAAACCGGGAAAAGCCCCAGGACCAGACAATATTACTACAGAGATGATTGAAGGCCTGGAGGATTTTGGTATTGAAAAAATAACAGTCCCCTAAATGAAATTCATGACACCAGAAATGTCTCCAAAGATATGTCAAAATCAATTTTCATTGCACTTCCAAAGAAAAAAGGAATTATAGAATCGCACAATCGTACAATCAGCTTAAAGGGTCATGTAAAAAAATCCTATTAAGAATAATCACGATGAGGACAAGGAATAGAATCAAAAGAGAAATACTAGAAAAATAGTGTGGATTTGTTGAAAGGAAAGGAACTATTAATGCCATATACTTCCTAACAACTATCATAGAGAGGTCAATCGAGTTGAAGAAGGAATTATATTTATGCTTTGTTGATTATACCAAGGCTTTCACTTGGTTAAAATATGAAGAATTGATCAACCAACTAGAAAGACTCAATATTGACGGAAAAGATCTACGAATAATCAGAAATGTGTATTGGGAACAAAAAGCAGCAATGAGGATAGAAAACGATATAAGCTCTTTCCACAATATCAAAAGAGGAGTCAGGCAAGGTTGTGTTTTGTCACCAGATTTGTTTTCACTTTTCAGCGAAACCATCATGAGAAACCTAGAAGAATGCCCTGGATTAAAGGCAGGAGGAAAAATGATAAACAACTTTAGTTACGCAGATGACACCCTGCTAATTGCAGAGAATGAAAGGGACCTACAAAACCTTGTGAAAATGATACAAATAGAAAGCAAAAATAAATGGTTGGAGCTAAATAGCAAGAAGACGGAAGCCATGGTAATTCAGTAGAAAACAGGAAATCCCCTCATGCAAAATAACAGCAAATGGCACAACTTTGAGAAAGGTTGATAAGTTTAAATATCTGGGAACGGTCATCTCACCAGATGGCAGATGCACATCAGAAATAGCCAGCAGAATCGGCCAAGCCAAAACAGCATCCAAGAAGATGAAAAGCATTCTTACCAAAAAAATGCATATCAATTAACATCAGGAAGAGAGTTCTTGAATGTTATATAGAACCGATTATGTTGTACGGTTGTAAGGCGTGGACAGTCAACACGCAAAGCAAAACAAGATTGAGCAGCCGAAATGTGGTTTCTAAGAAGAATGTTGAGAGTTCCATGGACAAGTCTTGATGGAAGCAGATACAAGAAGATCATTGACAAGGAAGATAAGGAAAAGACAGGCAATATTTATTGGACATTTTTTAAGGAAAGGGGAATTAGAACACCTGGTCACAACAGGAAAGCTGGAGGGAAAGAGAGCGCCAAGTAGACCCAGGGAGAAAATATTGGACAGGTTTGTAGGGTGGCTGAGGACAGACAGGGTGGAAGATGTGCTTGTGGCAACAAGGGATAGATACATATGGAGGGCCATGATTGCCAATGCCATGCAGCAGGGCACATGATGATGATGATGATTATGATTGCAATCTCTTTTGTATCTTTATCTTCTCTCATCATAATTGCCAATATCACAGTGCACAATAAAAAATAAAAAATATAGGTCAACTTGTCTACAACCTCCTTCAACAGAGAACCAATTTGAAATTGTCCATTACCTGTTTAGTGCCTATAGGCCGTCAGCTGACGTCCTACAAAAAGTGTTGCTATATTGCCTATAGGCCGTCCGCTGATGTCCTAGTGGTTTTCCGATTTTTCATTCACTACAGTGTGAGCCAGTAAGCACAAAGGAACACTGCACAGTGAGCTAGCTATAAGCGTCTACAATATAAAAATAGGATGTAAATTAGAATACGTCATAGGGAAGACACCTTTATTGTCTAATGATTTGGTAACTGGACCACGTGAAGTGGAGCAAAATAGCGACCCAACCTTCGACAAGCTGGAAAATGGCTCACGTCAGCAGACTTTCACGACTCTAGAGGCCATTCAAATGATTTTAGAGCATGATGAGGACAGAGATGATTTGTTATCTGATAATTCGCTTGAACATGAGGGTGAAGAAAATAACAATGACGACCCTAACACCGACATACAACGCTTGCTGGCGGAACCAATGCAAGCAGACGATAACAAGTCCGAGTCAGCCCGCGACCGCCGTGTTCAGTGCGAGTGGCGAGCGCACAGGCCGTGCTACTTCGGACTTTGGACCCAACAGCACTGAAAGTGATGGTGAGAGGGGTCACGCACGTGTTCGTGGTGTGGGAAGGGGGAAGACGAGAAGGGGGAGAGGGAGAGAAGAGGTGCAGAGGAGTTGTACTCCAGTTAGAATGCCTTCTAGGGGGCGTGGCAATCAGCGAAGTGTTGCGTTCACTGCAAATCTATTTGCCTCCAAATGGACAACAATCAGACATTCCTCGATTTTTAGGAAATCAAAGATTGAAAGTGGGAACTGGGGACACGTGTTACGCATTTTTCAAGCTGTTTCTCACTGATGAGCTGACTGATTGATTTGAATGAGGATTCTGATTCTGGGCTTATTTTTCTCTTGTTTTGATTGCAGACCATGAAGAACAGACAGAACCAAGCCATGAGTGTCATGTAGTTTGACTGTTCAGTGTCTGAGTACAATGACTGTCATGTAGTTTGTTCAGTGTCTGAGTACAATTAGTTTCATGTTTACTGAAACCATGTCTGTCATTGTTGGGATGGTTACTCATTTATGTGTCTGCATGAGCTTAGAATCATTTCATGAACATTTTATGATGCCATATGTTTTGTTTTCATTTATGTATATAAACTGACAACAAATAAGTCATTTTCAGCTGGGTTTTTTGTTTGTTTTGTTTTTGTTTGTGAGTGTGTTGGGTATCAATCTGTAGAGATGGAGACTTACTTTTTAGACAACACAAAAACATTATTTCCACTTTGGAACGCCAGGACAGGTCTTTGCAATCAAAGTAAGAGAAACATAAGTCCAGATTCAGAATTATTGTTCATTTTCCTTCAAAAATCACATATGTTTCTTGGTTGTATCTCATAGTTTTTGCACTAGAATTTTTTGTTAATTATGACCCTCGAATCCTCAAAATTCCTGGCAATGGGGAAGCACATATTTACATTTTTCCCTGGCACTGAAAGGGTTAATGGTTACAGTCGACTTTACATTTTCATAGAATGTTTCTATTCATGTAACATATATTTTCTCCAAAGCCATATGCTTTCGAAGCTTTGGGGCAAAATTTGACAACCTTAAGAGTCAAAGGCCTTTTCGAAGTACAGACTAAGTAAGAGTCCAGATAATTTCTTTATATTTAAATAGCTTATTATGTAAATATATTAATACAATTAGTCTGTTTGCAGCAAAGCCTTTTGATCTTCACACATTAACTTCGGAAGGATTGTTTTAATTCTATTTGCAATGCACGACGATCCAAATTTATATCATGCATTCAATAATGAATGAAATAGGTCTCCAATTTTTGAAGTATTCTCTTGGTTTGTCAGGTTGTGAAATGTAGTGACTACAACAAAGTCAATTAATGTTGGCCCCTCCCTCTCAATGTTCAGTCTTGTCCCATTTTCATCACTGATAAGTCATGACTAGAATGGCCCTGAAGTATCCCCTGAGCTTAGTCTCCATCAGGAGCGGGATTCGAATCCATGCCTGGACAACCAGACAGCAACCTAAACGGAACGCCTTGGACTGTTCGGCCATCCTAACATGGATTTGCCTGCACATAGGGTTTTGCGCAGAATCAGGGAGTCTGCCACGTAATTGCTGGTTGATTTGGATGGGCAGCATGTGGAATTATGCAAATACCAAATTCATCACTGATAAACATCTATCTTGAGGACCTCCTTAATTTCCTTGTGTGTTTGTGTGCGTGTTTGTGTGTCTGTGTGCGCGCGTGTGTATTTTTCTGTGTGTGTGTGTGTGTGTGTGTGTGTGTGTGTGTGGTGTGCGTGGTGTTGTGTGTGTGTGTGTGTGTGTGTGTAGAAATACACGACACAAGGAAGCTATCATTTCAACATTTTTATTCAAGCCTTGCATTATTTCAACTGACTAAATTTCGATCTGGCTTCAACCAACTTTTCTTAGTGAACTCCTCTCAGTCATTCAAGCAAGCTATACATGCAGAATTCAGAATTCAGAGTAAGTGTTCACAAGTTACCACATCTCTCTCGTTATGAAAAATAAAAGGCATGGACTATATACAAACAAAGATTTGAATCCACACGATCATACAAAAAATCATCCCAATAAAACACATTATCACATCTAGGCTTAGGATTTTGTTCAAGACGGGTATTTGGCACTCGAACATACCATATATCTGTCTTGCTATGAAAAATAAAAGGCATGGACCATATACAAACAAACAAAGATTTGAAGCCACACAATCATAAAAAATCATCCAAATAAAACATGTTTCCCAAAAGGGTTTCGAGCATCACACCAATTGTCTGCACATAATCATTTAGACATTCTTTTTTTAAAGTGTCATTCATGATTTTTCACAACTCATTTCTCACTTGTCATGTTCATGTATCTTGCACAAACCCTGGCAGGTAGGTCAGTCTGTGCGGGTGGTGAACTTGACGCCCGTGTTTTGTGACGTGGGGGTCGGGCCTGGCTGGTTGCGCCATGGCCTCGTTGGCAGCTGGGGCCACAGCCTGTGCTGGCACTGGTGGTTCAGGGACTGCGGTGATCACAGCGGAAAGTTTAAACTCTAACGTGGCTGTCGTGTCAGGAAACGCCGGTTGCGTCAGTCAGCTTGATTTGATAGGAACGTGGTGGTGTCCTGCCCCGAGTGATGACTGGCAGGCTTCCAACGGTCACCCGGTGTCAGCTGGACGTAAACATTCTCTCCAGTCTGCAGGGTAGGGAGCGGTCGACTCCCGCTGTCACAGAAGCGTTTCTGGCTGGCTTGACACTTGTGCCGTCTGTCTGTGACTTTCTGGGGGTCCACAACACGAGGTTGGAGCTGCAAGTGAGTTGTGGGCAGCACAGAGCGCAGCTGTCGGCCCATGAGCAGTTGTGCTGGTGACGCCAGCCCATCCACAGGAGTGTTTCTGTACTCCAGGATGCTAAGCAGGCCAGTCCTTTGCAGCCTTGGCCTTGTCCAGAATGTTCTTCAGAGCCTGTACTGTGTTTTCAACCAGATGTTGGACTGGGACTATCGGGGGCTAGAAGTTACGTGCTTCATATCCCAGTCTTTGGTGAAACGGGTGAACTCTTCTGATTGTGGGCTGTTGTCGCTCACGATCGCCTCAGGGATGCCGTGTCTGGTAAAATATGCTGAAAGTTTCCTGACCACTGCTGCTGTTTCGAAAAACGGCTGTAGAACTCCACAGTGACGAGGTATTCTCTGTTGTTCCAGGAGAACAGGTCTACAGTTACCTTCTGCCATGGCCTTGATGACTTCATGAGGTATCATTAGTTCTTTGCAGTTTGCTGGTCTTCTTTCGTTGCATACCGAGCACATTTCAACAGTTCTCTTGATGTCTGCTATGGCCAAAACAGTACTTGTCGAGCACGTTGCAGACACTTCTCGATGCCCAAATGGTTTGTGTGGATCTTGGTCAGCATTTCTGGGCGGAGAGCTTCAGGGAGCACAATGTGCTGTCCTTTGAACATGATGCCATGGATGATGGATAGTTCGTCCCTGAAGTTCCAGTAGTCACCAGCATTCTTGTGGCAATTCAGATGTGAATCTGGCCAGCCATTTTGGACATTTTCACCACGGTGCTGAAGTTCTTGTCTTTGCTGGTAGCTTTCCTGATCAGGTCCATCTTTTTATCACTGACTGGTAGATTCTTCACTATGCAGTGGATTTGAATCGAGGTCTTCTACGGTGTCCTTGGGCTCAGGAGGTAGTGACTTCCTGGACAGAGTGTCTGCGACGGGGATCTGCTTGCCACGGATGTGCTCCACTTTGATGCTGTACTTCTGCAGGCACAGCAATAGGCGCTAGAGACGCGGGGGTGCTGATGCCAGTGGCTTCTTCATGATGGTCTCCAAGGGCTTTTGGTCTGACGGGACGAGGACATGATGCTACCATAGATGTACTGGTGGAATCACTCGCAGCCAAACACGATCGCATACAGTTGTTATTTTTCAATTTGTGCGTAGTTTTCTTCTGTCTTGTTCAGCGACTTTGACGTGTATGCGATTGGTCTATTATCCGAAAGAGTGCAGCACCCAAACCATATTTGCTGGCATCCACCTGTAGGGTGATTCTTTTGTCTGGGTCGTAGATGGCCAGTACAGGCTGGCTGGCGAGTGTAGACTTGATTTTGTTACAGGCTGCCTGCTGTTGTGCCTCCCATACGAACTCTTTTTCTGATTTCAGCATGTCACGCAGTTTCTTCGTGGTCTCTGCCAGGTAAAGAGCGAATTTGGACAAGTGAGTTACCATGCCCAGCATGGTTTCGAGCTCCTTTCTCTCAGCTTCATGCTTTCGATCGATGGCATCGACTTTCTGTGAGTCAGGCTTGATTCCTTCAGACGAAATGATGTGGCCAAAGTAGTCCACTTCCTGCACGCCGATCTCCAGTTTCTCAGGGTTGAGCTTCAGTCCCTTCTCCGTGGCCCTGTCGAGGGCAGCTTTGAGGTTTTTGTCGTGCTCTTCCTTGGTTGTCCCTGTCACCAGCACGTCATCCATCAGCGTCACCAGACCCGGCAGGCCCTCAAACATCTCGTCCATCTTTCTTTGAAATTCGTCCTGGGCGCTCGCTAGGCCAAAGGGCATGCGCAAGAACCGATACCTCCCAAAGGGCGCGTTGAATGTGGTCAGGTAAGATGCCCTGGTAGACAGTTTCATTTGCCAGTAGCTGCTCTTGGCATCTAATTTGCTGAAGTACTTGGCGCCTGGGATCTTGGCCAGTGCATCCTCCAGTGTTGGCATGGCGTAGTGGGGCCTCTTCACTGCCTGGTTCAAATTCTTTGGGTCCAAGCAGATGCGCAGCTTCCCGTTGGTTTTTTCTACCACCACTGGCGAGTTGATCCAGTCTGTGGGCCGTGTGACTTTGGCGATGACTCCACTTCCTGCATGGCGTCCAGCTCTGCTTTCAGGCGATCCCTCAGTGCATGTGGGACACGTCTTGGTCGTAGACCATCGGCACAGCATCTTCTTGAAGGTGGATGTTCACTTCCCCTTCTGGGTTGCCCAATCTGTCGTCGAATAAGTGTTTGTATTCATGGAGAATGATTTCTTTGGTCATCTGAGGGAGGGCTGGTAATGGCGAGGACCATCCGGATGATTTGCAGCTGCAGGGAGGCCTGAAGCCCGAGGACAGGCTGGGAGTGACCCGATGTCTCAGCCACGTAGAACATGCCTTTGTAGTGCTGGTCCTTGTATGAGCATTACAGTTCCATAATACCCTTGACGTTAATGTGTTGGCCTGCATACCCGTATAAATCCGTCTTACTGGGTTTGAAGAGGGGGGGCGTCGTTTGGACATCTTTCTGAAGACTTTGCATGGAATTATGTTGACATGGGCGCCTGTGTCGATTTTGAAGCTCAGGACATCGCTGTTTCCATGCTGATGTTGGCGTATGCAGTGTTAGGTTGGTCCTTGCCATCGGCAATGATGTCAACAATGAAAGATGTGTCTGATTCGTTCTGTTGCTTTGGATCTTCCACCTGGTGGACTGTTCTTGTCTTCCTTCTTGATCGGCAAACTTTGGAGAGGTGGTTCAGTGTGCCGCATTGCAGACAGTTTGCCGTAGGCTGAGCATGCTCTTTTGCCTTGTCTGTGTCCGCAGTTGCTGCAGTCAAACGTATCATATTTCTATTTTCCTTGTGTTTGTGGTTTGTAGTTGTGCTTCTTGTTTGACTGGTTTCTTCATCTTCATCCGTTCAATGTCCACAATCAACCAGTTGATTATCTGATTATTGTAGGAGGCTGCAAACTCCTGCCCTAAATAGGTCAAGAGTTTCTGATGACACAGCAGCCTCTGTCAAGATTTCATTCCACTCCTGGATGGTACGTGGCAGGAATGAGTTCTGTCGGTAGTCCCGAACACACTGTAAGCGGTTGAGCTGTTGAGAATGAGATCTTCTGTCTCGTGATGTTGCAGCCCTAAGTTTTGGTTTTTCATCAGACACAAGAGCCTTTCCAAAATCAACATATGCCACCCATGCCGGATCTTATATAGCATGGCGAGCCGTGCGATCTTCCTACGGCTCTGTAACGGTGTCCAACCTAGTTCCCTGATCATTGGACACTTGCGTATCGATGATACTTGTTGTTTACAAAGCGGGCTGCCCTGCGTTGCACTGCCTCGATGGTGGTGATGTGATCGCTTGTGTACGGGTCCCAAACAGTGCAGGCATATTTCAGATGTCCACCAGTGCTTTGTATGCAGTCTCTTTAATGTGACAGGCACTGATCTTCAAGTTGCGCCTCAGGAAGCCGAGAGTCTTGTTGGCTTTTCTATTGATGTTATTTATGTGGATGTCCCAGCTTAGATCTTGAGAGATGGTGACCCCCAGATATTTGGTCGATGTGACGTTTGCCAAGGCCTGGTTGTGTAAGTGATAGACTGGGACAATTAGTTTTTTCTTTCGTTTGGGGCTGATGACTGGAAGAGTGGTACATTTGCCAGGATGGAAAGCCATGTCCAACTCTTTTCCCACTTTTCAAGCCTTTGTAGGTCTTGTTGCAGATCGTGTTGGTCTTGACTTGGTGTTATAAGTCGGTAGACAGCTGTGTCATCCGCGAAAAGACGTGTTTGTGCAGAGAGATTTTCAGGAACGTCGTTTATATAGACGAGGAATAGACTCGGTCCTAAAACAGAGCCCTGAGGTACTCCCGACTTGACACTGACAAAGTCTGATCTGGTTCCATCAACCACAACTGCCTGTTGACGATCTTGCATAAATCCCCCAATCCACCTGTTGACATGGCCCCGGACTCCATACTGATGTAACTTGTGGAGGAGGAGCGAGTGGTTTGCCTTATCAAAGGCCTTGGCAAAATCCATGATGACAATGTCTGTTTGTCCGCATTTTTCCATCGTCTCTGTTAGTTCTTCCATGAATTCTAAGAGATGTGTCTCGCAAGATCTTCCTCTGCGGAAACCATGTTGGCGTGGGGAAAGGATCTTGTTATCTTCAAGGTGGTTCATGAGAGCGCTGACAATAATGTGCTCCATGATCTTACAAGGCACACTTGTCAGAGAGACTGGCCTGTAGTTCGATGGATCATAGTGCTCCCCTTTTTTGAAAACTGGAGCGATGTTCACTGATCTCCAGTCCTTGGGTACAACTCCGGTGTTGATTGAGGATTGAAATATGTCAGTATGGGCGCGACTTCTGGTGCAAGAGTCTTCAGTACCTTGGGCATTATCTCATCGGGTCCACAAGCCTTGTGTGGATTTAATCTTTGGAGGAGCTTTAGGACACCATCTTCAGAGATCTGGATACTGGACAGTTCAGGATAGTCTGCAACTCTCATCTGGCATTTCTCTTGAACCCCCCCTTGTGTAGGTTTTACCTTCAGTGAACACGGATTAAAATTGGTTGTTCAGAGTTTCTGCTTGATCCTTGGGCTCTGATATCAGTCTGCCATTCACTTTAAGAGGGGAAACACCTACTTTTGCTGTCCTCTGATGCTTAATGTAGGTCCAGAACCTTTTAAGTAGGGGAGGTTCACCCGGGGAGGTTTCAGTGATAGAGGCGTTTATGTATGTCCAATATTCGCGCCTGAGTTTACGCTGGATGGTCCTTCGCAGTTTTTGGCATTCGTCTTTGAGTTCCTGGGTGCCCTTCTTTTTCATCATCTTGTACACCCGTGTTCTCCAATTGATGAGTTTTTTTTAGCTCTGGGGTAACCCATGGTTTGCTGAACTTTGGGCGGGCCTGTTTCGATGGAACATAAGTTTCCACTGCCTCAGCGTAGGCTGCCTTAAACTTGGTCCAAAATTCTTGGATTGAAAGGCTACCCTCTTCCTTTTCCAGCCTACTGTTTAGTTCCTTCATGGCGCCCCTCATCCCATCCCAGTTGGCTTTGTTTTACATGTGAATCTTTCTCGAGTTTTGTTTCGTCTTCTGGACGTTCGCGTTATACTCACAGGACACGATTTTGTGATCTGATACACCCATGACGATTTCGACTCTCGGTACTAGGCTTGGTGAGTTCGTAAGGACTAGGTCGAGTGAATTTCTGAGTCTGGTAGGTTCTGTGACCATCTGTTCGAGACCATGGTCTCTAATTGTCTCAAGGAACTCCTTGTGAAGTTCGACATAAGGCGTTTTCGTCTTCAGAGTGGTTGTCTCCCAATCCCATCCTGGTAGATTAAAGTCTCCTCCAATCATCTCATGAGCACTGGAGATCGTCGAGAACCGGTCTAAGGACTCCCTGAATTTCCTTAGGCCTATTACATCCTTGGTATCGGGTCGATAGAAGGTACTCAGATACAGTCTTTTTCCCATCTAGTTTCACAGCAGCCCACACAATCTCACATTCAGTTTTCAGTTCAGGCATTGGATAGCTTTTGAGATCTGAACGCACCGCAATCAAGACCCCACCGCCATCTCTATTCCTGTCTGTCCTATACAGTTTATATGGTCCTGGTATGGCCTCTGTCTGCAATGTCACTGTCAAGCAGGTTCTAGTAGGACTGTCTGTTTTCTTCACTATTCTCCAAGCGCATTTTCTTGATTATCTGTACAGCTTCATCTTTCTGCATTGTAATCAGCTGCTGCTTTGTAGCTTGATGAATAACGACCATTTCTATTGCTTAGTCCATAGTCAACTGGTCGCCGACTTGCAACAGCTTCTCTTGAGAAATGATTCCACAGACTATTCTGTCTCGTACTATTTCATTAGGTTCAGAGTAAGCGCGGTCTTTGACGAGAGTACGAATACTGGTGATGAAGTTTTTGAACGTTTCACCATCTTGCTGGGTTCTGTTCAGGAACAGGTATCTTGCAAACAGCGTATTCTTCTTGGGAGTAGTGTGCTTCTCAAAGTTTTTGTATAATACCTCTAGCTTCTAAATGTCTTCAGGAGACAAGTACCAAGTGTTGTATATCTAACTGTCTTCATGAGACAAGCACCAAGAGCTGTATATTTCTCTCCCCCTCTTACCTGACCATAAGAGTAGATATGCGCACTTCTCTGCTGCTGTAGTTTTGTGCAGAGGTCCAGCAAACATCAAGTCAGCATGCTGTTTGAATTTTCGCCATTCTTCTTGAAGGTTTCTTGAATCCCAATTTAAACTGGGATTTTGTCGAGACGATGCCATTCTTTACTGTGTGCTAAGATTCGGTTCTTCTCTGACACCATGTAGAAATACACGACACAAGGAAGCTATCATTTCAACATCTTTATTCAAGCCTTGCATTATTTCAACTGACTAAAATTTCGATCTGGATTCAACCAACTTTTCTTAGTGAATTCCTCTCAGTCGTTCAAGCAAACTATACATGCACCATCCTTTCAGAATAAGTGTTCACAAATTACTACATGTGTGTGTGTGTGTGTGTGTGTGTGTGTGTGTGTGTGTGTGTGTGTGTGTGGTGTGTGTGTGTGTGTGTGTGTGTGTGTGTGTGTGTGTGTGTGTTTTGTGTATGTGCATGTGAGGGGTCGACATAAAACAGATTAAAGAGCAAGTAACTGTATCTACTCTGCAAATGAATACTACCAAAATGCAAACATGTCAACAAACCTTAAACGAATCCCTTTCCCCCTCCACACACATAGGCGCACGCACAAATAAATAGACAAAAACCTCAAACACACAAACACGCATAAACACACACACACACACACACCCCACACATGAACGCAAGACATCCACAAAACCACACCACATATTTCAAATCAACAAGAGGTAATAAACAATCCTGCCAGTACTCTCCAGATGTCGCGATGGTCCAGGTGCAGCAATATTGTATTGAAAAGTTCTCTTCCATTGCCCTGCTGCTGAAAGGTGTAACAACTGGCTTGACTTGAGCCCGTATTGCCCCGTTTTTAATTAGGACTGGCATCCAGATTGGTCTCTCATCTGGTGCACATTATCCCAACTGCCAAATACCGGACTAGCATCTGTGAAAGGGAGAACAGATGGCTAAATGTGCCTGGGTACTGAAGGTTTCACAGGTTACTATTTACAGAAATACGCGAGAGATGATTAACCCTCCGGCAGCAAGTGTTCGTTTCAGTCAAGTTGCTGCCCCTCTCTCAGCTTGGAGCTGTTCACAATCTTCGTCTTGTCCTTTGTACGTTAAGTGCCATATACACAAACTCGCACAGCTGACTTAGTGTGAGGATTCTCTATTAGAGTTTCAGTGATTTACCCTACTGAAGCGTCTTTTAGATTCATTTTTCAAATATTGGATGTCTACATGTCCACGAAATAAGTGATTTTGTTCAATATTCTGGCAATGAAATTACTTCATTTCATTTAACACAATTCATTTTACTTCTTGATTGTGGGGTAGGTCGCATTTACATGTGTGTGTATGTGTGTGTGTGTGTGTGTGGTGTGTGTGTGTGTGTGTGTGTGTGTGTGTGTGTGTGTGTGTGTGTGTGTGTGTGCGCGCGCGTCCGCGCGCGCGCGTGCGTGTGTGTGTGCGTGTGTGCGTGTGTGTGTTGTATGTGTCTGTGTGTGTCCATGTGTGTGTATCTGTCTGTCTGTCTGTCTGTCTCTCTGTCTGTCTGTCTGTCTGTCTGTGCCTAATTGTGAGAGAATCAGAATAAAATCATCATCATCATCAGGTGGCTTGCCGCATGGCGTTGGCGATCATGGACTTCCATCTGTCTCTATCTCTTGTTGCCTCAAGCATCTCTTTCACCCTCCTTGTCTTCAGCCACTCTTCAAGTCCGTCCAGCATCCTCTCCCTGGGTCTATCTGGTGCCCTCTTTCACTCCAGCTTTCCCGCTGTGACCAGGTGTTCCAATTCCCATTTCCTCATAAAATGGCCTATAAATGTTGCTTGTCTTTTCGTAATCTTCCTTATGAATGATCTATTTGTGTCTGCTTCCATCAAGACTGTCTCGTGTGTTTTCTTTGCTGTCCATGGAACTCTCAACATTCTTCTTAGAAACCACATCTCGGGTGCCTCAATCTTGTTCTGGCTTTGCTTGTTGATTGATTTTTTTGGTCCCTTTTTATCCACTGGACGAGGCGGCAGGGAAGATTTTAGTCCTGTTTTTATTATCCGTTGTTTGGAGTTTGTGGTCTGTTTGTGACCGTGCGTTCGCGCTTGACAAAGGCCGGTTGGCCGAAAATTTGCGCTTGTTTTGTCTTGTTTTGTTAAATACGCGCTTACATTGGTTTTCTTGTTCTTTTGGTTCCTGTTTGCTTGGGCGCGGGCAGTCGCACTTGTTTTGGATCTTCATTTATCGAGTTTCTCAACTTTGTCCATTTTTCCTCATTGTCACCAAGGTTCTCCAGAGCACTGAATTTTCTTTGAACATATATGTTAAAATTTTCACGAGTCGATTCATCTGCCTTTAAGGGCCCAAGACAAAGTCTGATGTTACATTTGGTTTGTTTTCTTCTCCTTAGTTTCAGCCTAAATCTTCCCATTGCAGGATTGTAATCAGCTGCATTCTACCCTGGTAATAATTTTGCTAGTCAGTAAAAAAAATTCTACATCTTTTATTTATGAAGATGTAATCAGTTTGATTTCTTGTACTGTCACCTGGATTCATCCATGTCCATTTTCACCTGTTAGATTGCTCAAACCAAATGTTTCCTATTATGAATTCACTTTTTTGTGCCCACTCAACAGGACTCTCTCCCGTTTCATTTTGTGTGCCAAGGCCATGAGATCCAAAAATGTGATCCACTCTCTCTTTTTCCTTTTTTAAAACATACCAATATCATTGAAATGTCCTGTGATTTACAGCCTTGGCTATCTCTAATTCTTCATAGAAGTCAATTTCTTCCTCAGTACTTACAGATGTTGTGCATATACGTGGATGATGTTGATAGCAAATGCTTGCCATCCAATTTAACTAATAAAACTGGGGCTGATATAGCCCAGTATCCGTTGACAGACCTTGACTCTCACTGTATATTATGATGCCCACTCCTCTTTCATGTGTGTCTCAACCAGAATACATAATTTTATGCTTGCCTGGTTCTAACATGTCTGACCCATACCATCTCGCCTCCCCTAGTCGGAAAGTATTGATATTAAACCTTTCCATCTCTATATTGACATTTTCTAATTTTCCTATTTGCAGTAATGTTCTTGCAATCCAAGTGGCAATTTTCATATTGAGTCTGTTCGCAGTAGCTTGCTAACGATCGGGTGTCACCTGCACAGCATGACAGTCCTTACCGGACGAACGTACTCCACGGTAGCCCCTATTCATGTCATTTACCTCCGTTATCTTTTTGTTGGCACTTAATAATGTACCCAATTATCAATAAATCTAAGAGAAAATATGTAAGACTCTATCGAACACATGCAGGTGAATGGACCAGCAAGGCAGAAAATGATAGGAAAAAATGACAGAAAGCAAAGGAGCAAGGCAAAAACAAAGAGTGACAGAAAGGAGGAATTTCTAGCACAGAATTTCCTGAAGGTGGGGATACTATTTATACTGAAAGAGCCCCTCCCTCCCCCCCCCCCTCGGCATTCTCACGGGGGAAGGGGGGGGGGGATGTCCGTGGATCAGTTATAGATTTTACATATTTAGATCTATTTTCTGAGGGGTGTCCCAAAAGCCCTCTGCCTCACCAAAGACTTTAATTACAAGAATGAAATTGGCACACATATGCACGTAGATCTAGGAAGGCAGGATACTAAATATGAGCATTTATACAGTTTGATATGACGCCATAAGGTTTCATTACATCATACCCAAGTTTCTGAAAAAAATTGATAACTCAACATGACGTGCCAGAAAAAAAAGCCAGACAACTAGAGAAACCTATGTCGAAATAGTGAAGGTGTACGGGGAGAATGCACTTCCTACTGAGCAGTTAAGGAACGGTATAATGAGAGTCCTCGGGGAGTGAGAAGCTTTCATGGTGAGCAACGCATTGAAAAGTCAAAAAAAGCAAATGACCGGGTAAAAATTGACGGTTTTTTTACATGATCATGGCTGACTACCGTCTGATCGTCCGTAGCATTACTAACATCCTAAACATCGCTCGTACGAGTGTTCATAAAAATCTGACCAGTGAATTGCAACTGATTAAAATTGTAGCAAAGTGGGTGCCAACATTTCTGACAGACGAACAGAAAACACGATTTACACTGTCCTGAGAAAATCTACAACATTTTGAAGCTGATCCATTGATTTTATTTACTGAATCTTTACTGTTGATAAAACTTGGATCTGCCACGTTACACCAGAGAGTAATGAGCAATCCAAACATTGAAAGCACCTTGATTCTCCTCTTCCAAATAAGGCAAGGGTCATTATTTCTACTATCGACAAAATGTTTTCTGGGATGCCGTCAAGATTCTGCTGGTAGACTCTCTTGAAAAGGGTTAAACAATCAACGGAGGACATTGTTCTTCATTGCTCCGTCATTTTCGTTGAGCTATCATCACCAACAGGGAAAAGTAACACGAAACGTGTTGCTTCATCAAGACAGTGTACCTGTACAGAAGCCGTTTGTTGCCATGGACCATTCGTAAATGTGGTTTTTAAATCAGTGACCACCCACCCTATTCGCCAGATCTTGTTCCTTCGTATTACCGCTTGTTTGGGCACAGATTTGATTGGTGCAACATTGACGTCAAGGCCGCCGTCAACGCCTTCCCTCAGGTACTCCCAAAGGAGTTCTCCAGGAGCGGCACTGACCTGCTGTACCGGCGCCAGAGAGAGTGTATGGACTTGAGAGGGGACTTTGCCAAAAATAACAGCTGGAAAAAAAAACCTATCACTTCTGCTTCGTATCGAGGCTGAGAACTTTGGGGACATCCCTCGTATGGAGAAGAGTTGCAGAATGGTTCAGACACACCTGCCATAACTAAACTCGAGATTCCAGGGTTCGTTTCCCATTGAAGCCTTGACTTTTCTCTTCAGTTTGAGCGGAAAATCGAACTGAACTCCTAATCCTTAGGAAAGGGGACAAATAACTAATCGGACCCGTGTGGCTTCTGGCCTGAACACGCTAAAAATCCCTCGGCAGTTGAAAATTGTGAGGAGCTTGCTACTCTGGTATAAAACATCAGAGAGATAGGTTGATTTCCCAGGTCCCTCCCCTCGAGGGCCAATTAGCCTTCTTGATTTTCAGAAGCCTTAGTAAAAAAAAAATTGGGTGGCGCTGCACTGCGTCAACTCATTCTCAAAGGGGAGAGCAGCCCGAGTTTCGCATGGTAAATCCACCATGACAAAAAAACGGATATGAATATGAATTGATACAGATATAAATATGAATATATACGTTGTTTTTTCCACAAGTTTAAGAATTCCCACCTCACAATAATACATAATTTCCAGTTCATTTCACGATTATGATTTTCACGGTTTTCTTGTTATCGTTTATTCCTCCACGAATTCAGGCTTTTATGACTTACCACACAGTCATCATCATCAATCATCAGGTGCCTTGCCACATGGATTTGGCGATCATGGCCTTCCATCTGTTTCTATCTCTTGTTGCCTCAAGCACTTCTTCCATCCTTTTTGTCTTCAGCCACTCTGCAAGTCCGTCCAATATCTTCTCCCTGGGTCTACCTGGTGTTCTATTTCCCTCCAGCTTTCCCGTTGTGACCAGGTGCTCCAATTCCCCTTTCCTCATAAAATGGCCTATAAATGTTGCCTGTCTTTTCCTAATCTTCCTTATGAATGATCTTCTTGTGTCTGCCTCCATCAAGACTGTCTCGTTTGTTTCTTTGCTGTCCATGGAACTCTCAACATTCTTCATAGAAACCACATCTCGGCTACCTCAATCTTTTTCTGACTTTGCTTGTCCACGCCTCTCAACCGTATAACAGTATTGGTTCTATATAACATTCAAAAACTGTCTTCCTGATGTTAATTGATAGGCATTTGTTGGTAAGAATGCTTTTCATCTTCTTGAAGCTGTTTTGGCTTGGCCGATTCTGCTGGCTATTTCTGATGTGCACACCTGCCGTCTGGTGAAATGATCGTTCCAAGGTATTTAAACTTATCAACCTGTCTCAAGGTTGTGCCGTTTGATGTTATTTTGCATGAGGGGATTTCATGCTTTTTACTGATCACCATAACTTCAGTCTTCATGCCGTTTAATTCCAACGTCTTACCTTAGCTTTCTATTTCTATTAACAAGGTTTTGTAGGTCCCTTTCATTTTCTGCAATTTGCACGGTGTCATCTGCGTATCGATTGTTGTTTATCATTTTTCCTCCAACCTTTAATCCAATATTGTATAAATTCCAGTTTATGGTGGTTTGGGCTTTATTTAAATCATTTTGCTTTTTGTTATAGGGTTTACGCCGTTTGACTCCTCAAAAGTCCCTTCTCTTCAGTTTTACCGGATAATCGAACTGAACGCTTAATCCTTCGGAAGGGGACAAAAAACGAGTCGGACCCGTGTGTCTTCTGGCCTGCTAATACTAATTACACATTGTTCGGGTTTAGTTTATTGTTTGTATGTATTCACAGTGTCCAACTGTTTAAGTTTTCTTGTGACCAACCATGCGGACAGACACACACAACCTACTCTGTTGCAGAACCTGGGTCCAGATCCTGCAGTCAGCTTTATTGCGAACAACCTGCAAGACATGGTGTAAATAATTTCACTCTTTCTGCAATGGGCAATTTCTTCGTTGTTTCTTTTCATAAACTTAGAATTTGTCTTGTGTCGGTCGTCTGTTTCTTTGCACTTTATTTCTAGCGGAGCTTCCTTAGCTTCATTAACCTGTTCTTCCTCTTTTCCCTTTCACCTCCTCGGTTCATCCATCAAGCCTAAAATTTCTTTTGTTATCCAGTTCTCCATTGCTTTTCTATCAACTCTGGAGATTTCTTCACATGCTTCATTGATCGAGTTTCTCACCTCTGTCCATTGTTCCTCACTGTCATCAATGTCATCCAGAGCACTGAATTTCTTTTGAACGTATACGTCAAATTTTTCACAAGTCGATTCATCTGTCTTTAAGAGTCAAAGGTTAGTTTGATGTTACTTTGGATTGCTTCTTTTCCTTAGTTTCAGCCGAAATCTTCCCATTACAGGACTGTGGTCACTGTTTCAGTCTGTGCCTGATAATGTTTTTGCTTTCAGTAAAGAATGTTCATATCTTTTATCTATCAGCACGTAATCAGTTTGATTTCTTGTACTGTCTCCTGGATTCATCCATGCCCATTGTCTTCTCTCAGGTTGCTCAGAACTAAAAATATAACTATGAAAATTGCGTCCTGGAAGGTAATAACATTACTGCAAAAAGAAAAATAGAAAATGTGGAGACAGAGATGGAATTGCTCAACATCAATATTTTAGGGCTAGAGGAGGTGAGCTTGAAGGGACCGGCATGATAATATCAGACAAGTATAAGAATCATTGTCATCATCATTGCCCTTTCACATGTGTTTGCGATCAGCCCTCGAACCAATCATCGTTGTTGCTGCAAATATATCTCCTACCTTTCTGTCTCTTCGCTGTGCAAAGAGTAGCGATTTTACACTGTTGGAGACCTTGTTCTTCAAAATTGGTAGCATTAAGTATAAGATTGTGTATTCTGGTGGAGACACACATGAAAGAGACTACCGTAGGCATCAAATGGACGGTGACAAGTCACAGTGTATCAGACCGAGTTTTATTAATTAGATTGGATGGCAAGCCATTTGATATCGACATCATCCAATTATATGCACCAACATATGCATGTACTGAGGAAGAATTTGACAAATTCAATAAAGAATTAGAGACAGCCAAGGCTCAGTATAAATCGCAAGACATTATAATAATAATGGAGATTTTAATGCTAAAACGGGATAGTAAAAAGTAGATGACATAAGAAATGAAAGAGGAACTTGCTAAGTTGGCACAAGTAACCGAATTCATAATCGAAAACACTTGGTTTGAGCAACCGGTTGGAAGAGAATTATAAAATATAGAAGATGGGTTCAAAAAGGAGTCTTGTATATTACACATTTTTGAAGGATAATGGACTTTTTCTGACACATAAATTCAACAGAGAATACAGAATGAATGTTAATTTCCTTACCTTCAATGGATGTAAGTATTCAGTTAAGGCATATGAACAGAAGACACAGCTAAACATAACAAATGAAAATCATTGTCATCATCATGTGCCTTGCCACATGGTGTTGGCGATCAAGGCCCTCCGAACCAATCTATCGTTTGTTGCTGCAAATATATCTCCTACCCTTTCTGTCCTCTTCCGCTGTGCAAAATTGTCTAATATTTTCTTCCTAGGTAGTCGCTTTTCCTCTAGTCTCCTGCTGTGACTGCGTCTTCAAATTTCTCTCGTCCCGTAAAATAACCTATAAATGTTGCTTGTCTTTTCCTAGTCTTCTTCATTAATGTTTTTTATGTGTTTGCTTCCTTCAAGACTATCTTGTTTGTTTCTTTGCTGTCCATGGAAATCTTAACGTTCTTCTTAGAAATCACATTTCAGCCACCTCAATCTTGTTCTGACTTTGCTTCTTGATTGTCCACGCTTCACATCCGTACAGCGGTATTAGTTCTATATAAGACTAAAGAACTCTCTTTCTGATGTTTATTGATAAGCAATTGTTGGTAAGAACGTTTTTCATATTCTGGAATACTGTTTTACCTTGGCCAATTCTGCTGGATATTTCTAATGTGCATCTGCCGTCTGATGAGATTACTATTCTCAGATATTAGACTTATCAACTTGTCTCACTGTTGTGCCATTTGCTGTTATTTTGCGTGAGAGGATTCTTGCTTTTTACTTATTATACGTATTACCATGACTTCAGTCTTCTCATTATTTAGCGCTAGCCCCTCATTTCTGCTTTCTGTTTCTATTGTATTCACAAGATTTTGTAGTTGTTGTTTTTTTCTTTTCATTGTCTGCAATTAGAACAGTGTCATCCTGCGTAGCAAAGTTTTTCTTATCACTTTTCTTACAACCTGCCTAACCCCTCTTTTGACATTTTGGAAAGAGTTTCTATCATTTTCTGCTGTCATTGCTGTTGTTTGTTCCCAGTACATATTCCTTATTATTAGTAGATCTTTTCCATCAATGTTGAGCCTTTCCAGTTGATTGATCAGTTCTTCGTGTCTGATCCGATCACAAGTCTTCGTATAATCAACAAAACATAGATATAAATCCTTATTCAACTCACCTGATCTTTCTATGAAAATTCTTAGGATGTATATGGCGTGAACATTTTCTTTCCCTTCGACAGATCATAGTGTTCTTCTGCTCGTATTTCTGTTTTGATTCTGTTCCTTTTCCTCATTATGATTATTCTTAATAGAATCTTTGTCACATGACTGATCAAGCTGATTGTACGATGGAGTCTGCATTCTTGAACCCCTGTTTTCTTTGGTAAATGCAATGAATTGATTTTGGTGTATCGTTAGGGATTTTTCCAGTATCATAATTTTCGTCTAGGAGGACTGCTACTTTTTCAATACTAAATTTATCTAGAGCCTCAATCATTTCTATAGTAATATTATCTGGTCCTGGGCATTTTCCCGATTTCATCTTTTTGAATGCTGCTCCAACTTCATCTTTCATTATTGGTGGTCCTTCAATGTTCATTTTTATGCCACGTACATTCTTTCTGTCATCATCGAAAAGGTCTTTAACATACTCTTCCCATGTATTTAATATTTTGTGTTTTTCCGTAATAATCGTATCATCTTTAGATTTTAAGCGACCAGTTCATGTGTCCTTCTCATGTGGTTAATTTCTTCAGTGTTCACGTGCATAAACGTATGGCCTCTGTTTGTGTTGGTCTTCTGTTTCTTTGCACGTTGTTTCTTGCCAAGCTTCTTTAGCTTCATAGCACTTATTCCTGATTTCCTCATCTGTCTTTTTGTGTTTTTTCTTCTTTTACCTTTACCCATCCTCTGGTTCATCAATCAAGCCTAAAATTCTTTTGTCGTTCGGTTCTTCTCTGTTTTTTGTCAGCTTCAGGGATTTCTTTACAAGCTTCATTTATCGTGTTTTCCAACTGTGTCCATTGGTCTTCACTGTCCCCAACGTCCTCCAGAGTACTGAATTTGTTTTAGATATACATGCTAAATTTTGCACAAACTGTTTCATCTGTCTTCAAGAGCTCAAGATTTAGTTTGATGGAAGGAAACGGAAAACCACCGTCATGTCATCCCAAGTAAATCATGAACAGACACAGGAAAAGAAACTTCGTGAACGACATAAATATGGGCTCCACTGGAGCACCATTGTCCGGAAAGAGAAGTCATGCTAAGCAGGCGACGCCAGACCGTAATCAAGGACTGGGAGAGGTGAGATGGAAGGGAGCAGGCATGATAACATCACTCAAACATAAAATTACACATTCTCTCGGGGACACACGTGAAAGAGGGAAAGGTATCATAATGGACAAAGAGAATTTAAGTGTATCAAAAGTTACTTGGGCTATATCAGACTGAGTTTTTACGAGATAGACTGGAGGGTAAACCATTTGATATCAACATCATCCAAGTATATGCACCAACATTCGCAAGTACTCAGGAAGAAACTGACGACTTCTATGCAAAATTAGAGATAGCCTAGGCTCAATGTAAATCACAGAACATTACAATAATAATGGGAGATGTTAGTACTAAAGTGGAACAGGAAAAAGCCGATGACGACCGGTCGTCGTGGTGTAGTGGTTAGCGTATCGGATTACCGACTGGAAAGTTGTGGGTTCGAAATCCCATCAGTATCTTCAAAAAATCTTTGTGGGATTTTTCGGCTCCATCCGGCTTCTACCCTGTGTTGAGCGTGCTATGAGCTCATTGGGAAGACTGGGACCACGCAGACGTGTCTCACCCACTTAACGGATGGATCATTGAGGGCGTTGCTCAAATCTTCTGACCAACGTTGCGGTGTCTGTCTCTCTCGAGTCTGGTATATTATGATATAAAGCACAGAGTATAGTCCTGTCACGTTGTCCCAATCCTAGATGGGACTCCAAGGCATCATGAATATCATCCTCACCGCCATCATCATCACCGCATTGTAAAAACTGTCTCAGCTTCTGTGGCCATTAAAGTAGCCTAGAAAATGGGACTAAAAAATAAAATAAAAAGCTGATGAATAGTTGCACCTCATGGACTTGGCACGCAACATAAATAGGGAAAGAAACTTGTTATGAATGCACCATAGCAAACACTTGATTTGAGAAATCTGACAGAAGAAAATGGACAGGGATAAATCTAGGAGACAGCACGAGATATCAAACTGATTACATCCTGATACATAAAAGATTTTAAAATGTTTTACTGATAGCAAAAACATTACCAGATGCAGACTGCAACAGTGGCCACAATCCTGTAATGGGAAATTTTAGGCTAAACTAAAGAGAAGAAAATCAGCCATAATAACATCAAACTAAAACTTGGATTCTTAAAGACAATCAAAAATACACACGATATTCCTAGGGCACTGAAAGCAATTAACTCTTTACCAAAAAGAGCACAGTTACATTATGAAACATTATAACAACAGATAATACACTTCCAAAGTCTTGCTTTAAGTGATCGGAGAAACTGGGAACAACTGTTCCATGGAAAAAGTATTTATACAAATTCATAAAATACAAAAAGTTCAATTGAAATGGCTCCAGATACGTATTATACATAGAATTATCGGAAGTAATGTCATATAAAAAGAAATGAGACTCGTGAACAACTTTTGCTGTGATTATTGTTCGGGAACAAAAGACACTATTGCTCATATGAATTGGAATTATTAGACAAAACGATTCTTAAGAAGGAATTAAGAAATCTGAAAATCAGGTTCTTTCATCTGTGCAAAATTAAATTAGCTGTAAGTATGCTATTATATACGCGCACAGACTCCATACTTGATTTCGATACCCTTCTTGGAAAAATGTACCTTTGTAAATGCAAGTATGAAAAGACCGTACCATACGGAACCTCTTTTAAAAGATACCTTGCCTTATAATATCACATAGAAAATACAATGCAAAATCGATGTGAAGTCTGAAGTTTCAAAACAAAATGGTTTGTCATATTTACCATAATTAATAAACGAGTCCTGATTCCTTCTATTCAAAATTGTAATACAAATCTGTCAATGTCTGTGATGCAATGTGCCAGCGAGTCTGATTTCTTAATAACAAGCCTGTTCATGCTGACAAATTGGTTTGTTGTTGTTCTTATTCATGTTGTGTTTTTCTTAATTGATGATTGTATTTCATGTACATGAATTCTAAACATATGGATATTTTGCATGAATTTAATTTTGATTTTATGATATTATTGCAATTGCGTTCTGCTGTTTGTCTTACATTTGTTCATATTACTTATTTAGATGAATAAAAACGTTTGAAAGAAAAAAAGAACAGCTGAAACACTCAAAATCTTGTTCGTAACGATCAGAAAAATCGGGAACTGATGTTCAAGGAAATAATTATCTGTAAAAATTATGAAACACAAAAAGTTAAATTAAAATGGCTAAGATACGTATTGTACATAGAATTTACTGGAAGTAATGTCATATTAAAAGAGATGGGGCTTGTAAACAACGTTTGCCGTGGTTTTTGTTTGGAAATAAAACTACAGTATTGAACACCATTATCATGTGCCCTGCTGCATGGCGTTGGCGATCATGGTTCTCCATACGAATCTATCCCTTCCCGCTGCAAGTACATCTCCCACCCTCTCTGTACACAACCACTCTGCAAATATTTTCTCCCAGGGTCTACCTGGTGCTCTTTTCCCCTCCAGCTTTCCTGTTGTGACTATGTACTATGATTTCTCTTGCCTCATAAAATGTCCTATAAATGTTGTGTTTGCCTCCTTCAAGACTGTCTCGTTTGTTTTCTATGCTGTCCATGGAACCCTTAATATTTCTTCTCAGAAACCACATGTCAGCTGCGTCAATCTCGTTTTGACTTTGTGTGTTGACTTTCCGTGCTTTACGCCCGTACAAAAATATCGATTCTATGTAACACTGAAGATCTCTCTTATGGGTGTTAGTTGATAGGCATTTGTTGGTAAGAACATTTTCATTTTCTTGAATGCTGTTTTAGTTTGGCCGATTCTGCTGGATATTTCTAATGTGCATCTGCCTTCTGGTGAGATGACCATTCCCAGATATATAAACTTATCAATTTGCCTCACTGTTGTGCCATTTGCTGTTATTTTCCATGAGGGGATTTTTTTTACTGATCACCAAGATTTCAGTCTTTTTGCTATTCAAGTATTGAACAAATTTTGGAATTGTTTATATGTACGAAATGGTTGTCGGGAAAGATCGAAGAATTCTCGAAATCAGAATGTATCATCTGTGTAAATACTAGATTGACCGAAAACATTAGTATTGCTTGGTGTCAACGAAAGTATCCACACATTTTCAGATTTTGAATTCATTATCTTTCTCAGCTTAATGCACATGTGTAAATATAATTTTGGAAAGGCTCTACCAACATAATCTCTTTCAAAAGATATCTTGCCACAAAATAGAAGAACACAATTTCAAACTGGCGCGGAATTTGTACATCTTTATAACCAAATGGCTGCCGTATCTATTATTAAAAACAACCGAATTTTGATACTGTTTACATGCTTAGTAATACACAGATTGTCAGTGTACGTAACGAAATATGATAGTTCTTAGCAATCTATCTGTGTATGATCATAAGTTTTTTTACTTTTTCTGTTGTTAATTGTCTTTCACAAAATGTGTCTATACTAGCATTTTAAGCGCATGGATAAGCTGCATGAAGCTGATCTTAGTTGCAATGTGATCACAATTATGCTTTGCTGTTTGTTTTGTGTTTATATTGCTTGTTTAAAACGAATTACAAAAAAAAAAACGTTTGAAAAAAATATCCCTCTGAATAACTCCTCCGATCACGTTTACTTAAGCCATTTTCATAAAGGATGTTATGTGTCACAACTGCAAATAGTTTTATATCAATGTTATGTGGAAACTATCATAATGAAAAGCTGAGTGGATCATCAACAAAAAAGCAGCAACATGGGATGTCTTTTCTGTCTTTCTACCTGACAAGCATGCCAATACACGGTGCGCAATACTAATGACGGCTGTTGTTGCTTGTGCTTTGTACCTCTCTCTCTCTCTCTCTCTCTCTCTCTCTCTCTCTCTCTCTCTCTCTCTCTCTCTCTCTCTCTCTCTCTCTCTCTCTCCTCTCTCTCTCTCTCTAGCTCTCTCTGTGCTCTTGCTTTCTTGTTAGACGATAAGAAAGGAAATCATCTGGCCATACCATTAACGTGTGCTTCATCAGTAACAGCAATGAGACACGTTTTATTTCTCACGACAGTCTACATTGATCTTTCGTGACCCTCCCCAAGTCTAGCCGCGCCAAGGACACGCTTTTTTCTGTGAAAGAAAGGGGCGGAAGGATCTTTGATTGTTATGAACAAGAATCCATTGGAAGTGGTCTTATTTCAGACATGTTCTTTGTCCATTTCATTTGCCTGTTCATCGGCTCTGCACGAAGATGGTTGAAGTGAAAACATTCTTTACTCGATAGTGCCAATATCATTATGTTCAAGGTTTTTTGCCGTTCTCCATTTCTTTATCTGAATATTAGTCTGATTCGTTCCATTACGTCATCTTCAAGAGAGTGGGGCTGTGTACATGTATGTATCTGGATGCTGGGTGACGATAAAGTGAAATTGTGTGGCATCCTGATGTGAGGCTGCAATAACACAGATGAAGAGAATGAAGAAAGGTGGGAGGAATGAGTGAGTGAGTGAGTGAGAGAGAGAGAGAGAGAGAGAGAGAGAGAGGTTGGTCTTGTGATCTGCCCTTCTTCAACTTCTGTTGGTCATTCAGTCAAGTTAATCTGGCGATAAAAGTGGCCGTTCGTTTGAGTTTTAATTTTCCCCAGTTCCTACCGATGCGGATTTAGATTGGCAGAGTTGTAGTCACCATACGATTGGCCATTCACAAAAACTGATATGACACTCTGGCCATCTGGCCAGCTCCCATTTTGCCGGAGCATAATAATTTACCCTGCACTACAAGTCAATTGTACACGATCGTCGTACACTGTACACACAGGCCACTGCACACACATGGAGCGTTCTTCCCATAGGAGGCCTCAAATGATTTTCAAAAAGAAGCAATCATAAAACTGTGACAGTTATGAAACTGGATTTCTGGGACTCTGCTAGAATTAGCTCATGCAGACCCAATAATTGTTCATGGTATATGTGCAGTTGTTATGAAGTCTCAACTGTTTGTAATCGTCTTGCCATTAGTCCCCAGATGGCGTGATCGTCATAGTACATTAATAAATTCCCCTCCAGAAAAAGTTCCATCCCCTTGTACTAATGCTAACTTACAGTTGCCTCTCTTTCTGATTGAAGATGAAAGTCATAAATGCTGGCCTTATTCCAGTCTGCGTCGCCCCATTTCCAATAGAAAACAGTATCCAATTCGGTTTCTAATCTGCTGCGCGTTACCACAATCCCCAAATACTAGACTGGTGTCTATGAATAGGAGGAATAGACGGTTGAATAGGATTTCGTATTGAATACACAAAATTATGCGTGAAAAACAAGAATCCGTTTAGCAACAGCTTTTGCGTTTCTTTCTATTGCCTAGATTGTTTTCACTAAAAGCCTGGCACTGTTCACGATCTTTCTATTGCCTAGATTGTTTTCACTAAAAACCTGGCACTGTTCACGATCTTTCTATTGCCTAGATTGTTTTCACTAAAAGCCTGGCACTGTTCACGATCTTTCTATTGCCTAGAATGTTTTCACTAAAAGCCTGGCACTGTTCACGATCTTTCTATTGCCTAGATTGTTTTCACTAAAAGCCTGGCACTGTTCACGATCTTCGATTGCCTAATTGTTTTCACTAAAAGCCTAGCACTGTTCACGATCTTTATTGCCTAGATTGTTTTCACTAAAAAGCCTGCACTGTTCACGATCTTTCTATTGCCTAGATTGTTTTCACTAAAAGCCTGGCACTGTTCACGATCTTTCTATTGCCTAGATTGTTTTCACTAAAAGCCTGGCACTGTTCACGATCTTTCTATGGCCTAGATTGTTTTCACTAAAAGCCTGGCACTGTCCACGATCTTTCTATTGCCTAGATTGTTTTCACTAAAAGCCTGGCACTGTTCACGATCTTTCTATTGCCTAGATTGTTTTCACTAAAAGCCTGGCACTGTTCACGATCTTTCTATTGGCCTAGATTGTTTTCACTAAAAGCCTGGCACTGTTCACGATCTTTCTATGGCCTAGATTGTTTTCACTAAAAGCCTGGCACTGTCCACGATCTTTCTCTTGTCCTCTGTAGATTAAGTGCAAGACTAGCAACGTCTACACCTGCACTAGGATGACGACCTACTGAGCTAACGGGGCCACAGAAAAACCTGTGGCTGGCCCGAACCAGCTGAACAATAAAAAGCACCATCGTGTATGTTAATTTTGCTAGGATGACTATAACTGCTGGCTATCTTTTCTTACAGCTTTCATATCATTTTTATATTATGGAATATTTTTATTTGTGAAATGACATCATCATTACATTATTTGTCCAGTCCACAGTCCTTAAAATTACACTCAAGTTATAATTGATTATTTCTGACTTCCGTGTTAGGAGAGAGATGATACTCACGTTGTCTGTGTGTGTGTATGTTGTGTATGTTGTGTGTGCGTGTGTGTGTGTGCGTGTGTGTGTGTGTGTGTGTGTGTGTGTGTGTGTGTGTGTATGTGTGTGTGTGTGTGTGTGTGTTTGTGTGTGTGTGTGTGTTTGCGTGTGCGTGTGTGCCTGTGTGTTCGTGTGTATGTTTCAGTTTTATTTATAATCAACATTAGTAGTTATATCTGCAACAGCTGTAAAACACCTGGAAGATTAACAAACAAATGATGATAGCAATAACATACCAACAACAAAGACAAAAGCAAGAAAGACAACAAACAAGACGAGCAACAACAACTAAAAAACACATTGCAACAGTAATTCAAACAGCACCAAAACCAGCTCTTCCAGCAGCATTCCCATTCGTCATGTTATAAAAATCGATTTCGAATAACTGTTCCTGTTGTGTTTAAAGTACCCTATCAATAACTCTGCGCATCAAATTTAATGAGTGCATTTCCATCAGCGCTGTTTTGCGTTGCATCCTTAATGTCTAACTTGATACATGTTTTTGAATAACTGCTTCTGTCATGATTAAAGACGTTCTAGAAAACACACGTCCCTTCATTTATTTTAACTATTTCTGTGAAGAATGACACACGGTAATTGGTTCTAACACCAATATAATAAGGAAACTGTCGTGTTTGAAGAAGCTACGTGGATCGTCAGACAATAAAACGACATCATGAGGTGTCTCTTCTGTCTTTCTTCCTGACAGACATTGGTTTTTATAGCGTGAGAAATAACATCCATCCATGTGACCAGTCAGGGAGGGCTGTAAATTGTTTAACGCGACAGATTACTGGACGGAGATCGTGGGTTCAAAACATATATGTATATGTATATGTATGTGTGTGTGTGTGTGTGTGTGTGTGTGTGTGTGTGTGTGTGTGTGTGTGTGTGTGTGTGTGTGTGTTATGTGTGTATGTGTGCGTGTGTGTGTGCGTGTGTGAATGTGTGTGTGTGTGTGTGTGCTCTTTGATTTGATGTCTATTCTCTAAAGGGATTTTACACCAAAAACAAAAACAAAAAAGTGAGGATAGATGAGGAGTGAAGAGGATACCTGAAAAATAGTCCATCTTCAGAAAACAAAAAGAACCAGAGAACAACTGTGCCGAGGACTGGAAGGGAAAACCAACAAATGACATTACCATAATTAACGATTTAAACAGTAGAATTGACTAACCGTAACAGTGAACAAGTTAACTAACGGCGTGTTAAAGTTAATTCGCTCTAGGACATTTTGACAGGCTAACAAAAACTTCATATATTAAGGATGGTGAGGCAAATATGTCAGAAACTGTCTTCGTAAATACTCTAGGAATATGTCGTTTTTCCAAACGCATGAAAGAATATGACTATGTGTTATCTTTTTTTCAACACAGACACACTACATGTATATTCCTGGTGTGTTTTGTTTTGAATGCATCAAGTTCCACTTATACATAAAGGATTGTATAATTCTTCAGGCAGGAAACTGCTTAGGTGTTTTGCTAATTTCAAAGTTCATGTAATCTTTTTCATACTTTTTTCTGTTTGCCTTGGAACTGTTTCCACACGTAGGTGTCCACTAAGGTAAATACTAATGTAATGAAAGAGAAAGCTGTATATTGTTTGAATCTGGTGAGCTCTTTGTCCCTGTTTGGCAGCCCTATCAATCATATGATTATAATGGAAAGAACTATGGGATGGCATCCAACAGAGAGTGATATCAATGCCTCTTAAGAAGGATAAACTATGAATCAAGTGACTAGTTTCCAGTATCATTTTAGACTTTGTTTGTAATTTTGATAATTCAAGAGCTGGAAGTACAGATTTTGAATCAACGCAAAAAAGTATCTCAAGAATCGTCCTAGGAATACATCATATAATTCAAAGCCATTAATATTGCAAAGAGTTCAGGGGTAAAGACAGATTTTATCAGTCCTGTATAGAAAGATTTCTCAATCTTGAGAGCAGGTATTAAAAACGCTGAGCCTGCTTGTCTTTCAATTAGTGATCCATCAGTGTAAATTTTCAAATGATCGGAATAAAAGTCTTCTATATGACATTTCACTAGACTTGCCAATAAGTTGATATTCTCTTCTTTTTTAAATCAGTGCGGTATATATGTCAAGTCGGGCTCTTTGGAGTTCCCAACTGGGTACTGGTGAAAAGGAAGGTCTTACAGGATCTGCTTCTAGATCAATTCCAAAGCCTTTCATGACGTCAGATGTGTATGTTGTAGTGTGACCTGTGAAGATATTGATTTAGCTCTTTTTGGAAAGTCAGTGTCTGATCTTAGTTTTGTTTGTTTCGATGATGTATTCTTTAGTGGTGTTTCTTTACAGAAATTTAGTAGAAGTGACTTTCCTTTGTTCATCAAGCGGCAACAGTTTGATTGCATTGTATGTGCGAAGACAAAAAGCATGCACTGGAAGACCCAGCGCAAGTTTGAAACCTTTGCAGTCTAAGCTTTACAGTTTTGTTAGTAAGTGTTTCAGTGCACTGAAGAAGATTTCTTGGACAGAGGTTAATTTAGATCTAATAAGCGATTTACAAAGATGAACAAGTAGTGATGTATCTTGTCCCCATGTCTGTTTGCGAACTATTTTCAAGAAATATAAACCTTTTTGAGCTTTCGTAAATAAGTATTCAATATGCTGATTCCAAGATAATTTCACTGTAAAGAAAACTCCTGAGAATTCAATCGACTCGTTATACTGAAGAAGAGCATTTCCCAGTTTGAAAGTGGGAATATTTGCTGGGTTAGCTCCACTGTTAAACAAAACTAACTTTGTTTTTTCCATGGATAGATGCAGTCCATTTTCTACCATGCATCGTGCTATTTTATCAAGCTCTAATTGATAACATTTACTCGTGTAATTAGTACAGTGCAAAAAAGTTTTTCTCTTCACATTTACTTGCATCCATATGCATAAATTGTCAGCGTATTGAGTTAAAACTACATGTTTAGAAATTTTACTGGGTAAGTCATGCAATAATGTCATGAAGAGAAGGGGAGAAATAACGGATCCCTGAGGGATACCCATTTCAAGAATTCGTTTTGTGGAATGCACATTTTCAATCCTCGGTTGAAATACACGGTTTTCTAATAAACATTTTACAAAATCAAAAATGTTTACCCTTTCAGCCCAATAATTTTCAATTGAGTAATAATGGGAGTGCCATACTTGGTCGTACGTATGCTTTAGTTATATCAAAAAATGTAGCTAAAACACGTTGACGTCTGGCACATTGTTGTTTTATATTAGTGGTTAGCTTTGTTGTGAGTTCCACTGGTGACCTGCCTTTTCGAATCCTGCCTGATTCACCGGTAATATTTTATTCTTTTCACGGTAGTGCATCAATCTCTTTAAATAAATTATTTTCTCCATTAGTTTACATACGTGCGATGTTATTGCAATTGGCCTATAGTCGGTATTACATTTACCTGGTTTTAGTACAGGAATCACTATTGTTTGTTTCCAGTAGTTAGGCAGTTTGCCGCTGTTCCAGCATTTCTTTTTTTTTTTTTTTTTAACATGTGTAGCAAGATTATAAAATTTTCTCGTAAATTTTTCACCATCTCATTTGAAATTGCATCGAATTCTACTGATGTCTTTTACTTGGAATTGATTTAATGGCATCTTTAATTCTTGGAGTGTGATTGGTGCATTTACGTAGTGGGTATCATCTGAGGCAGGATCTTTATATGCGTGTCTATTCTTCCTGTACCCTCTAATTTCTGCTAGAGGCAGGAAGTTGTTCTACTCGATAGACCTCAGCAAACATGTCTGCAAAACTTTCTGCGTTTCCTGTGAGCTTGGTAAAGGGTTGTTTTCTAGCTTTACTGGAATTGATGGCAACTTGATCCCAATTTTCATTGTTTTCAGTTTTTCCCAAATCTTTTGCATGTCTTTGTGGTCACTTACTTTACGTGTACAAAAAGATGTCCAATATTGTTTGTCAGGTCTCAGTCGTCTGGGTGCTGGTTCAGTTCTTGCCAGGCCTTGGTGGGTATCGTTTCAAAACCAAGGTTGGTTTCGTGGCTCACATGGTTGCCTTGGTTACAGGTGAAGTTTCGGGGATGTTCTCTTGGTGGTCAAGGGAGTGTAATTTCTGTTTGGGAAATATTTTCTCGGTAGAGCTTGTTTCCCTTTCTGTTTCTTTTTTTCGTGTGTGTCTGTAGGTCTGTGTTCCAAGGGGCGAATCACTCTATTTCTTTTGGACCTGTGAATCACGCTTTTCAGGCGGATTCGGTGGATTGTGGGGCCAACCTGAGTTCAGGTCTGATTTTTGAGTTCTCGTTATACTGGCTTGGAAATTTCTGGTCAGTTGTTGGGTGTCTGTGTTTCGGGAAGGGTGTCTTTCTTTTTTCCTCCGAGATAACCTTGTTACTCGGTAACAGGTTATAAGTGAACTTAAGATGTAGTTCTGGTTCATTTTCGAGATTATTCTATGTTTTCTATGTTTCTTTGTTCACCCTGTAGTCCAGTTGAGTGTACTTGGCAAGGGTGATGTGGCGTCTGTACCATTTTGTGCTGTTCCGTGCTGTTCCAATTTCTATGTTGTTTAAGGGGCGGAAAAACTTCTTGTGGAGACCAGTATGATTCTGTGACTCTTTTTGAGAGGTGAGGAGTTTTAATATCTGTGTTTATGGAAGGGTGTTAGTGCCTCTTCCTCGAAATAACCTTGTTACTCGGTAACAGGTTATAAGTGAATTTAAGATGTAGTTCTGGTTCACTTTCGAGATTATTCTATGTTTTCTATGTTCACCCGGTAGTCCAGTTGAGTGAACTTGGCAAGGGTGATGTGGCGTCTGTATCAGTTTGTGCTGTTCTGTGCCGTTCCAATCTCTATTTCGATTTTTCTATGTTCACCCCGCAGTCCAGTTGAGTGTACTTGGCAAGGGTGAGGTGGCTGTACCAGTTTGTGCTGTTCTGTGCTGTTCCAATCTTTGTCGTTTCGAGGGAGTTGCGTTGTTGGTCGTTGTGTGGTGGTGTGTTGTTCGCGTTTATGCTTTAATGTCTGGTTTCCCTAGGTTCCAAACTGGTTTGTGTGGCGTCGTAACGTAGGTTTGGGTCAGGGTTTATTCGTCGTCGCGTAGGTTTGGATTAGGTTTTATTCGTCGTTGTTGAGATGTAAATTTGCGAGTATTTTGATTCTCTGCGCCTTTGGTGGCTGGATGGGCCTGGTGTTGGGAGTCCAATCCCGTGACGTAGGGATAACCAATTTAGTTTACTGATAATAAGTACATTGGGCTGTTTACTGTTTGGGGATAAACGTAGAGGAGCTTACCGTTTGGAGATAAGGTTATGTGTGGCGTGTTGCAGACTGACAGACAGTTGACAAGGAAGTTAAACATAAAGTGGATATTGTAACTTTATTATTGAAAGCCAGTATAAGTGTGTGGCTATTGTTAAGGGCCTGTTAGTGTTCTGGTATTTTGGGCCCATGGTCGTGGTTACGTTCTATGTTTTATTTTATGTGTGAGGTGTGATGGGTATTGAAATTGCTACCTTCATGTATTAATAAGCTTTGGTCAGGGCTAAGTTCAATTATTTGCCTTGCCTTGGGCAACGCGATGGTTACTTATACCTGATTTAAAATCCACTTCGATTGAGAGTCCAACAAACTTTTGGGTATTGGAATTGTTACCTTCATGTATTCATAAGCTTTTGTCAGGGCTAAGTTTAATCATTTACCTTGCCTTGTGCAACGTGATGGTTACTTATACCTGACTTCAAGTTCATTTCGGTTGACAGTTCAACAAATTTTCAAGGGTTTATTTTATTTTTTTATAATTTGATAGTGCCTTTATCTCTTTGAGATGCCCCGTGTATGATTTTGTGTATATTTCTTGAGATACCCCACGGATGACTTTTTGTGCAACGTGTCTGTTTGAGATGCACCGTGGATGATTTAGTGTACATTTTGAGATGCACCGTGGATGATTTTGTGTACCTTTTGAGATGCACCGTGGATGATTTTTGTGTACCTTTTGAGATGCACCATGGATGATTGTGGGTATCTGTTTGAGATGCCCCGTGAATGATTTTTTTGTGTATGTTTCCAGTGAATAATTTTGTTTAAGATATATGTCAATGTGTAATTTGTGAACTCCTGTTGTTGAATGACAGTATTAAATATGGGTGAATGAAAAAATAGTTGTTTGTTGACCATTACTGTGTGTTGGGGTGATAAGTAACTAGGTCTGTAATTTCTGTCTATCCCTCTTAGCAAGATCAGGTCTTAGCGAGCCTGACATTGTTCTTTGGCTTCTTCTATGATTTTGTTACAGTTTATGTTTGCAATTTTCTTCACTGTATGATTTTCAGGTGACCTATTTGCTATACACATTTTGTATTTTTCTTTCTTTTCGTTGATTGCCTTTTCACAATCTTTATTCCACCAGACGCTTCCATTTTGTTTTCCTGTTTTCGACGCTTTAAGTTCTGGAATTGAAATTTTTGCAGACCTTAAGAGTGAGTTACAGAAAACTGCGTACATGTCGTTCATGTTATTGTTTCAGATAGCTCTGTTCTTGTCTTTTGTGGGATAGCTTTAAAACTGGCCTAGCGTGCGTATTTATAATTAAACTGTCTTGTGGCAGTGCGTCTATTTCAGTAGTAAGGTTTAGGGTAAGAATGTTATCTGATCCCAACAAGTCATCCTGTGTTTTGCCATGTGGCGTTTGATGCTAGTGATGGTGAGATTAAAGTGAGGTCGATAGCTGTGGGTCTGTGGGTTGGTATATCAGGGATACGGGTAACGTGTCCGTTGTTAAGTTAGTATAAATTGGAATCAACAATATTATCGATCAACTTGTTGCTGGTAATAATAATTCTTGTCCCAATTCTTGTTCATTAAAATCACTACAAATTATACACTTGTCTTTTTGATCTTGAAAATGTCTGAGCCATTCAGTTTTCACAGAATCTTGACCTCTTGGTAGATAAAAAGACGCCATATTCAGAACTAACGATGACGAAAATTTTATATTGATTGCACATCATGAAATAGATGTGGTTGATTTTGGTACTGGATATGTTCTTTCACAGTAGTTCAATCCTTCAAAAACATATATAGCTGTTTGTATTCGGCCACCGTCATTTTTAGTCATATATTGAGAGGTAATAAAAACCCGATATTTTAGGTATACTGGTTTTGGTGGTATTCAGCGATTGTAGAAGCAAGACTTGGATGTTTCTAGACGAGAGATAGTTACTCAAATAGGAAATGTTTTAACAACGGAAAATGCGTTCCACTGAACAAAGTTGATATCACTGACTACACACTTTTTCATGTTGAACGGTTGAATAAGCTTGAAGCAGTATTCTACATTTAGATAATTAGATAATCAATTAACGTTCAAATAAAATTTACACATATCGTAAGAAATAAGTAAGCAAACAAGTAAATAAATAAGTAAAACTAGGGTTGAGTACTGAACAAGGAAGAACTGAATCTGGGCAGAAGCTAAAATGACCAGGGAGGGAAGAAAAACGGAGGGTGAAAGCCGGATCTCTGTTGGTTGGCGTTGTCGGGTTGATCTCCTCCTCGGTTTTTCCCAGAAAAGCTGATGGATTTGCCTCCCTAAGTTTCTGGCCAGAACTCTCGCTCCTCTGGTGGTTGGATGTACGTCGTCCTGGCTGACTTGAGTGTAGCTGCTTGTTTTCAGATTATCGTGGCTGACGTAGTCGACATTCGCTGCGTTTAGGAGTCTCTCTTTGGTCAGGGCATTAAGGAGCTCCGTTAATGTTTGTGTGTGTGCGAGTGTGTGAGTGTGTGAGTGTGTGTGTGTGTGTGTGTGTGTGTGTGTGTGTGTGTGTGTGTGTGTGTGTGTGTGTGTGTGTGTGTGTGCATGTGTGTGTATGTGCGTGTGTGTATGTATGTGTATGACCGTGTCATGTGTGTGTGTTTGTGTGTGTATGTGTGTATGTGTGTGTATGTGTGTGTGTTACTTGTGTGTATGTGTGTATATGTGTGTGTATGTGTGTATATGTGTATATGTTTGTATATGTGTGTATGTGTGTATGTGTGTATATGTGTGTATGTGTGTATGCGTGTGTGTGTGTATCCCTTTGGGGATTTTTCCAGTGTCATAAATCCCATTTAGGAGGACTGTTATTTTTTTCAATACCAAATTCCTCCAGAGCTTCAATCATCCCTGTAGTAATATTGTCTGGTCCTGGGGTTTTTTCCTGGATTCATCTTTTTCAGTGCTGCCCTAAAACTTCATCTTTTATTAAGGGTGGTCCTTCAACGTTCTTTTTTATAATGTGTTCTTTGTTTCTGTCATCTTCAAAAAGATCTTAAATGTACTCTCCCCATTTATCTAATATACTGTCTTTTTCCATGATAAGCGTACCATATTTCGATTTTAAGCAACTAGGTGATGTGCATGTATTTTTCCTGTGGACAAATTCCTCAGTTCTTCTGTACATACCCAGAGGATCCATTTTGTGTTGGTCTTCTATTTCTTTGCATTTTGTTTTCAGCCAAGCTTCCTTAGCTTCATTGCACCTATTTCTGATTTCTTTGTTTATCTTCGTGTATATTTCCTCATATCTTTTTGCCTTCCTCCATTCCTCCATCAAGCCTAGAATTTGTTTTGTCATCCAGTTCTTTTTCGCTTTTCTATCCACGCCATCCAGTTCTTTTTTGCTTTTCTATCTACTTTAGGGATTTCTTCACAAGCTTCATTTATCGAATTTCTCAACTTTGTCCATTGTTCCTCACTGTCACCAACGTCTTCCAGAACACTGAATTAGTTTTGAACATGTACTTTATATTTTTTACGAATCACTTCATCTGTCTTTTAGAGTCCAAGATTTAGTTTGATGTTGCTTCTGGTCTGTTTCCTTTTCCTTAATTTCAGCCTAAATCTTCTCACTGCAGGATTGTGGTCACTGTTGCAATCTGTGCCTGGTAGTGTTTTTGCTGTCAGCAAAGAATTTCTCAATCTTTTGTTGATCAGGATGTAGTCAATCTGATTTTTGGTATTATCTCTTGGACTCATCCATGTCCATTTTCTCTATTAGGCTGCTCAAACCAGGTGTTTCCTATTATGAACTCATTCATCTGTGCCCATTCTACAAGTTTCCCTCCCCTTTCATTTTGTGTACCAAGACCATGAGGTCCAACTATATCCTCCACCCTATCCTGTCCCACTTTAGCATTAAAATATCCCATAACTTCTTGTGATTTACATTGGGCCTTGGCCATCTCTAATACTTCGTAGAAGTTGTTAATTTCGTCCTGAGTCTTGCAGATGTTGGTGCATACACCTGAATGATGTTGATATCAAATGGCCTGCCATCCAATTTAACCAGCAAAACTCTGTCGGACACAGATCCCTTCACTGCTTTTGTTTTGTCCCTGTCAATTATGATGCCCACTCCTCTTTCATGTGAGTTTCCACCAGAATACATTTTTGTATGCTCTGATGTTATCATGCCTTTCCCCTTCCATCTCACTTCCCCTAGTCCTAAAATACTAATGTTAAGCCTTTCCATCTCCATTTTGACATTATGTAATTTTCCTTTTTGCTACAATGTCCTGACATTCCATGTTGTGATTGTGGTGGGGGTTTTCTCTTTTTTTTTTAGATTTAACGCGGTAGCTTGCTGACGGTCTGGTGTCACCTGCACAGCATGGCGATCCCTACCGGACGAAGGTGCTCCATAGGAGCCCCTATTTACGTCGTTATCTTCATTTTTCTTTTGTCTGGCCCTGATTATGCTGGGGAAAGTATGATGGTGGTTTCCCGTTGCCTTCCATCGTTTCCTTTTTTTTTAACGGTCTCTCCATCAGCCTTTGTCGTTCTCACGACAACCTACAAGGCAGCAGGGTGATTTTTTTTCGGGGTTTACTCCCTTAGCCTTATCTCTTCCGAGATGTCCACTAGGCAGTGGAGCTATTTACCCATAGCTGGGGGTCTGGTTCGTGGGCACCAGGGCTTATCCACACGCTGGTGGGCCTGCGTGCCGCACGTCTGAGGGCCAGACCTCCTCCGAGTCTCTCGAGTTTTAGTCCGTGAGGGGCTCAGTTACCACATGTCGCCACGAGGAGGCATAACGTAGGGCTTGCTGATGGAGAGGCTATGTACTGACATAGAGAGACTTACGCATTCTGCTCTCCTTTTCGCATAGCTGCAAGCAGCAGGCTAAAAGTGAGAGGTGACAAGCACGCAGTCACTAGCCAACACACTAGACGCATCACATATGCCGTTTGACATGATCTTTGTATAGCTACATAACTACTAATGGCAACGAAAACGAAGGCCTTGACAAGCCTTGACTTTGTAGAACTACATTACTGCCAATGGCAATGAACATGCACTCCCTGGCAATTATAGTCTCAACATAACTACAAGCTTGGCTGATAGCAATGGTGGTCACCATTAAAAAGAAAATTTATCCATGGATAGTAACAACAGTACTATTGCTTATGTTACATGCACTATAAATACTCCTGATGACACTTTTTATATCACCAGAAACAGATTCTTTCAAACGTACGAGTATATATGTGAGTATGTGTTTTCGTATATGTAATACAAAATGATGAAAATGCTACAACAAAGAAATATGATGACCAATCGGTCATAGCCCGGAACAAGGGCCGCTCTACCCACTGGCAGACTCCAGAGTGGAGGCAAGAAGTATGCAACTGGAGCAACATCTTCCGAAAACTTGTATGAACGCACAAAGCGATCTCACCTAAACCTCGGGAAACAGATGACGGAAAGAGAAAAATCAAAACCCTCAGAAAAAAGCGTGGAAAATGAAGAAGACAATATGTAAATAAAGTGGAACAATGACAAAATCTGAACGGTTCGCAAAGAATTTTTTCAGACTAGAGCTGGGCCAGTGCAAGCATCGAGAAATTACCATATAACTTTGATAAACTGTCCCTACAAGAAACCAGAACTCACCAATATAAACCTATAGACTTCGAGGACTTCATAGTATTTTAGAAACATGATCGTGAAGGACTAGCTATAATCACCAAAAAGTCAAAAAGAACCGTCAAGTGTCCAAACTAGACATAGACCGATGGTGTACACATTCTTGTGAAAATTCTGGCATACGATATCAAACTACTAACGAAACACAACATAAATTTGTACTCACCAGTGCCTATGTGCACTCAGAATCCTGTACTCTTAAACAATAGCAACGACAAGAACAACAAAACAATGTGGAACTTCTAGAAGAAATACATGTAGAGAAAGGAACGGAACGAGAGACAGACAGACAGACAACAGACAGAGCGACAGAGAGGCAGAGACAGAAAAGACACAGAGAGACATATAGACAGAGACACAGAGGCAGACAGAAAAAGAGGCAAGGACAGAGAGAGAGAGACTGACAGACAGACAAAGACAGAAAGACATAGACACAGACACAGACCAAAGACAGAAACAGACAGTCAAGGACTGACAGACAAAAACAGAGACAGAGAGACAAAAGAGATACAGAGACACAAACTCAGACATACAATGATAACAAAAGATTATCGTAATGCACTGTTGTTCACAAGAAAAGAAAAGAATAACAACAACATACAATAATTAAAAAAACAAAATGAAATATGAACGAAAAAAAATGTATCTACCCGAACACTGTCTCCAAGCCCCACATTTTCATTTGCTCTGTAAAAATATGACATTACAAAGACCACACATAGTATCAACGTTTCACTCTAAGCCACGTTTCGAAGAGAACATCCCAATAAAAACAGACAGCTCTCAGCAGTAGGTAAAATTCATGGCACGATCAACATAAATATACTGTGGTTGGTGGTCCTGATCACACAGTAACTTGAGAGATACTCTCACTCTGTGTTTGTGTATCTCTCTCTCTCTCTCTCTCTCTCTCTCTCTTCTCTCTCTCTCTCTCTCTCTCTCTCTCTCTCCTCCCCCCCCCCCCCTTCTCTCTCTTTGAGAAATGTTATCGTTTCAAGATCAGTCAGCAAATTTTAACTGGGTATCGCAAGTACAGAGATCACTACCGAAAGATGGCTTTGGTATTGTCTGGTTTTGAAACGTATTTTATTGCTGATTTTAAAAACCTCCTCACTGCTATTTTTTAACAAAACTGGCACTCAGACAGAAAGTAATGGAAAATAAACTTGGCACTATTTCTTTCTTGTGGGTGCTAAAAATATATATTTGAATGTTTAGATTCAGGTTTTGTGGATAGACAGTTGATGCTCAGTGACTTTTTTTTAATTATTATTTCAACAGAAAAGGCTGAAAATATATCATATCCTTTGTGTAGAAATGGCACGGAAAATGAAGTGCTTTATTTTTTATTGTGTTGCTTGCGCTGGTGTTCGTTTCAAGTATGACGTAATTTTGTTATGAACTTAGTCTCTTTCCTTACTGAGAGCAGATGATGGCATTATTATTCTTCTCTTGATTAGTTTTGTCTTTGATGATTTCAGATGTTGTCTTCGTTGACGACTGATTTGAAGTTTTTGTTTATAAATAACATGTCTTTCAAATATCGCGGTAGAATTGCTGTACAGTTAAATACCTTCATGAATTTAAGTTTGTGCAGATATGAAGAGCATATTCCATGCCGTTGCCTGTAGACAATGTGGTGGTGGGTGTGTTGGTGTTGGTGTTGGGTGGGAGGGTGAATGGGGTGGGGTGAACGTGTTCGTGTGTGTGTATGCATACGTGGGTCGTGCGTGGGTGCATAAACCATATAATATATGTAGGTAAACTGCGTGCTTGTTTAGCTGCGTTAGAATAAATAATGGATTTGATCAGCTGAACAAGCTGCTTTTATAGTTTGACATA